>OX453293.1:27546557-28746557 GCA_949710015.1 Crataerina pallida
AAGAGATTCATTAATATCAGTATCCGGTCGTTTAAGTATCACTAACGACAATGATTATAATAATAATAATAATCATAATAATGATAATGATAATGATGCTGAAGATTATGTTTGGGGGTGACGCTAAAGCAGTCACTGGTGCTTCTGTTGTTACTGACAGAATACCACATAAAATTCAATTATCTCTTACGACCAGTCCCCCGAACCGCACTAATGATAATAGTTATGAAGATGATGCTCATGACGATGAGCAATTTTCTATTATAACAGAGCTCGATTTAAGTGAATTTGTAGCCTTAATACCCATCGAACAAGCTAAAGCGATTGCTAAATTTTATCAACAACATGATGCGGAAGTGCGTGAAGCTTACGCCTTTATGGCCAGTGATGAGTTTGAACGTTTGCAACAACAAATAATACAGGTGCCGGAAATAACTGATCTTCTACATTATTTAAATGGTAGCGGTTTGAATTTAGTCAATTTATTGCACACTCTAACAAATTTTACGCAATCACATTTAATTGTTGTCTATGATGAGGATAATAATGGTAAAGGCGATAATGAAATAGACTTGTCAACTACGATGCCTGAAGACGGTAGATGAAATGATTTTTTTATATATTTTTTTTCTTTTTAGAATCTTTAAACCCGTTAACGAGTTCGACTACTTTAAAATCGTTACAAATCAACGAAAACTCATTCAGCACTTTAAGCACGGACATATCAACCTTAAACACACTCTTTATACCGAATGATCATTTACAGGGATTACAGGGTTTATTGGAGAATATATTGGAAATTTTACCACAAGATCAATTGTTGGCATTATTCCTTGAAAAGCTTGAAACTAAGCAAGTGTTTTCCCATTTATTTGAACGACTGGGTAGTGATGCATTTGCTCACATTTTGCTTAATTTGCAGGTTGGTTGGTTTGCTGTTAAATGAAAAATTTCATTAATTTCTGTATAAATGTTTTTGATTTACTTCAGAACTCTGCAACGTTACATCATTTAATGTTTACACTGCACAGGAATGGCATTAATGTTATGAGACTTATTGATATATTGAAGTCGTTCTTTTTCGTGGGCACTTTTTAAGAAAATCGAATAAAAAAAAGTGAAAATTTTTTTTAAATTTTTATTGGAATTTTTTTTGTAAAATATTTAAATTTTAAACTCTTCTGGTCTCATGCATGCATTTGTGTTGGGTTGGATTTGTTCAAGAATTATGGCTTTTGCTGTCCCTCCCACTCTTTTTATATATGTGTGATTTTTACCATAAGCTGTAGTAAGAGAAGAATTTGAAATATTTACGTCATGTTATCTATAAACATACATGCTAAATTGCTGGCATATCCTCCATGTGTCTGCCTGACTGCCTTCTTGCTGCCAACAATACGAACTGCTGTTGCCAAGTATGAGTAAAGTGCAATAAAATGTCTTTTATGGTTATAGCAAATATCGCAAACCATTCTACACATACTTGTCTATGCCTACACGTACACGTACTCATACTCATATATTCTAAGCGTGTTTTGTAAACGCGTAATATGTGAAGAAGAATTTCGAAAATTGTCAGAAAGAGAAGAATTAAAAAAAATGAAGTGAAAATGAAACCCTTCCCCCGCATTTTGTCGAAAACAAGTGTTCAAAAAGGGGTTTAAGATATATAGGAATTTAGTCGACAGCTACAGCTTGACTTGGTTCTATGTAAATAAATAAACAAAATATTATCATTCGAGTGCATGTGAGTGTGTGTGTGTGTATGTGTATGTAAAAAAGTGACCATTAGAAATAAGACTGATAGCTTTTTTTCACCAAAATTCTTAGTAATGACAATATATTTTTAGGCGTGGACAAGGTACAAAAAGTTTTTGTTACAGCAATAAAATCATACACATCCCTATGTATTCAATATGAAAACAAACAATTTTCTTTTCATAAATGATGATATATGTACGCTACTAACTAAAATAAAAGTTACTTAACATTAATAGGAATAGGAATAGAAAATGTGGTGGTCACATGTTTAGGCAGATAACTCTAAACTGAGTGATAAGCTGTTGTTATTTATGACTTTAAAGAATTTAAAATGAAATTTTCTGCTTAGATATAATGTAAAGGAGGACAAAGGCTCTCAAAGTATATAAATGTCCGTCCGTATGTCCACATGTTCTTGCTACTCTCATGGTTGTAGATAATGAGATATTAATTAGAACTCTTTAGTAAATATATTTCCATTTTCTATAGTCAACAAAATGAGACAAAATTGATAGAGTACCACGCCCACAATGTTCAAACATTTTTTCTATATGCCATAAAAACTAATTATTCTAACCATCGATTTACCAAAAATGGGCGTGGTGGGATAACAGACACTATCGAAATTTACAAAAAAAATTTCATCGTAAAAACATTTTTGGAAGTTGGTACAAGCATCTGCTACACCCACTCTTTGTGTTTATATGTGAAGAGTATTTATTATTTGGATTGAGGAAAATTTAATTTTTTACCTACATCTTACACCACACAGATAAAAGAAATCCAAGCAAAGCAAATGACGTAGACTAACGACTCGTTAGGAGTTTATCTTCAAACAAAAATTTATGAAACAAAAAAAATTTCTCCTTTGCCAGCCAATTACGAGATTATTTCGCCTCAAGTTATAAAAAATCGTAACATTTGTTCTAATATTGATATTTAACATTATATGAAAAGGAAAAAGAAGAAGAGATTCAAATTTATTTAACATCTTTTTGTAAATGGGAATAAACCACCAACGCTCCCCTACCATCAACATTATTATTTTCCCATTATCCTCCCCCCCCCCCCACAACCACTTAACCACCCTTGTTATTACTTTTGAGTAATAACTGTTTTTTTTTTTTTTTTTTATTATATCTCTTTCCAGCATAGGTACGAGTAAAGAATCACATTATAGCGTATCATCAATTGTTGGAGTTGTGTGTGATAGAAACAAAACGAAACAAAAAAACGCACACATCATAAATCTTCATTTGCTTTACCCTCCAAAAATCAAAAATTTCTCGTTTTGCTTTATTATATAGAAAAAATGAAGAAGAAAGGAAATAAACACAAAAAAAAAAACTAAATGGATTCTAAACTAAATTAGAAATTATTACAGGTTTAACAGCTGTCATTTATCAACATCATAGCGTACACAAAACTATGAAATGGGACATAATTCTTGGATAAAACAAAAAGAAATACTTGACACCCAAGTATTTTTATAGCAACAGAACCTTGAAGTATTCAGTTAATAAATTTTCAAATTCCAATGTAGATTGAAGGAGAGAAGAAACGATTGTTCAAGATAGAAGAATCGAGTGAGAAAAGGTGGAGAAAAGTGTGGGGTACAAAATGAATCATTCAAATTTAATCAGTAGGACGCACTGGTCACTGCAGATAGGGTATTAATATCTGTTTTTTCATCTGGCTTTATTTGAATTCAAGTAAATTCTTAAATACCCTGCACCTCTATGTACAGGGTGTGCGGAAAATTGCCCAAAGTCTCTCGGTACGCGATTTAGGACCAAGAAAGAATGACAAAAATTATATAAACTTAGATCCGAAAATAAGTTTAGGAGTGGGCGTGGCATATTGATTAATATTTGAAATTGGTTCCGATAACATATGTAAAGGCTTCGATGTTCCCTTTTTGTTGTAATATACTCGTATACAAAATGAAATGCCGCTTTGCAAACATTTTCCTCAAAGGCTTTTGTTACGACCATCTCAAAATAAAAGAGATGGGCAACATCTCCCATAAAATATTTAACAAAATCGAAGTGATTTTTTGAAATTTTCAATTCTTTTTTAAACTTATGCTTTAAGACCGCTATCCATAATTTATAAGCATTTTTTTATGTTCACCCTGTAAAGTGGGTGGGTGGGTAAAATTTTCATCTAATACAACTTTTTTACTTGTTTATTATATAACCGTTATGTATGGATTTCTTTAAAATACGTTTCTTGACTTTTCAATCATTATTTTCAGTCTCTGAAAATTACACATTTTTCTTTATCTCAACGAACTGTTAACACATTTAAAATGTGATGATTCAAATTGTATGATTTTTTTTTTTTTTTTTTGGTGCAATTTTTTTTTCCAACTGTATGTGCAGCAAATGTATAATATGAGTCTCTCTCTAACTAAATGTAATAATAATAATAAAGTGTACGGGCAGAGTATAAGGAAGAGGACAATACAGGCCAATGTCATAAATCACAACATTTTTGCATTATTGTCATGTTTTCTGTGTGTTCTGTGTGCTGCTCTTTTGATAATATAACGAACACAGAGTCAAGTTTTTGGTCAAAAGTTAATTCAATTTTGCATAAAACATTTTCACTCTATGATATATTACAAGCACAAACGCACACACTAATATGCACAATACAAAGTTTATTCGGACACCGTCCTCCTTGTCTTTTTCTACGCATATGTTTTATAGTACCAGTACAAGACCAGTGTCAGCTCCCAAAAAAAACAAAAAAACAAAAAATACAATATATAAAAAGAAAACCTTAACTTAGCTAACAAAAACAGAAACAGCAATAACAATAAGAAAAACAAAAACTAAGACATAATCAAATCAAGATGAAGTATCCTTCTACTCATACATACATATGGATGCAGTGACACTTTGCTCTCTACCATCACACTACATACTTCATGTCATTCTCTCTCTCTCTCTCTCTTTCTCTCTCTAAACAAATTCAAGAAAAAGATTGAAGGTTGCGATAAACTATGAGAGTGAAGGGATAAGAAACATAAAAAATATAATACAACAACAATAACAAAAACAACTCTTAGGGGGCAAGAGTGCAGTCATAAAAGTCAAATAAAGAAAATTTCATCTAGTTACTCTACTAAAAGCATGTCAATTGTAATTTAGAAAACAAAACGACAAAAACAAAAACAAAAACAAAAACAAATATGCTGCGTAAAGTTCTAAAGCCAGAGGGTAACTCTAATATGGGCCATAAACATACAATGATAGACAATGACGACGACAGCGATGGCCATAGCTGTGCTTCATCCCCACACATATGTGGGGGTGAAGACTGAAAGACTGCTCGCTCGCCTTGTTGTCATATCTGGGAAAAACATGGGCTGTGTTATTTTTTTTAGTCATTCAGAACAAAAACTTTAATGGGTGTTGATGTTGTTAGTGTTCAATTTGCTGTTACTCCACTACCATACAAAACACCACCTTCTCTATATAGTTATAAAGAATAGTCCAGGAGGAGACAAGGAGAGGGAAAAACAGACTACTGGCTAAAACTATCCAAAAAAAAAAAAATATGTTTTTGGTCTCTGACTTGGTGTTCCTATCATTGTTCGTACCCATCATTGTTGTGACTCTAGCTACAGTAGCAAGTAAAGCAGCCACAGCAGCAAGTAGATTAGCAGCTGTCGTGTAAGTTTTAACATGTGGTTATGATGAGTTGTCCTCTTGATACCAAACTTACTTATATAGTCGGTCTGCTAAGAAGATGTTAGTGTCAAATTAGGGAAATTTTTATAAAAAATTTTTGGAAGAAGCACTTAACACCAAGCAATTGTGTCAGTACGTCCATTCTTCTGCATACATTACCTTTACTTTTAAGAGCAAACAAATGAAAGTTTTACTGTTAAACGAGTGAAATCTTATGATATTTTAGCTATACTTCTCGATATGTACCATGATTCGATGGGAGAAAAAAGTGAAAATTAAAGAAAAAGTTGTAATCTGCTGCTCTGCTTAAAAGAAAGAAAAATAAGAACAACGAGGCTGGCAAATATTACTTACACTCTAAGCATTCTATCTGAAGAATGCGATGTTTTTATTCCCAGTAATTAAAAAAAGAAAACAACTTGAATTTTTTAATTTATACTCAGAGACAACATTTTTTATTCACCTTACCTCATAGCCATATTAATCAACGACAACCATACGTTTGCAAAATTCTAAAACATTCTGGACATGTTTTGCAACGAACATCTTAAATGTAGCGCCGTTGTTACTATTAGTCAAACCGATGGACACCATTAACAATAAATAACTAAGCAACGAAAGGGAATATTTGTGACGACTGCACCAGCTCAAGAAACCAGGTTCATGCTGTATCTCCTTAGACATAACACAACCATGAAAGAATAAGTAACGGATGCGCAAAAGATCAGGTGAAGCAACATCAATATTAACGCAGTGCTTCTTCCCAGAATTATTAGATCCCGTTACGGTCACATAATCTCCATTGTAAGCGAAATCGCACAGAGCAGTGCATGATATCATAGGACCACATAGGGAGGCACCCCAACCCGGACTGGGGGGACTAAACTGTAGGCTTGTCTCAAAATCATTGGTCAATTTGAAGATTTGATTGTGGGCCGTCTCCCAACGAAAGCCATTGTTTATAATGCTGTAAAAGGTGTGCAGTTTGTTGCCATAGAAGGCCAACTTGATGGGCTTGTCGGTGGTGCGTTCTAGAAACTCTTCATCGGGATGAAAACCCAAAGGTGTTACCACCTCGAAGGCATGAATGGGCCGCACAAGTTTGGCTTTCCCATCAATGGATTGTATCAGGGTTTCTATATCGCTAGGCTCGATGGAGCGCAAATTGAATTCTTTCATTTCGACTAAAACCCAGTGTAAGAGCTCAATCACCTCTATATCCAGGTCATCGTAATTCTTCTCATTGATATTTTGCATAACCACCCGCAACTTGGGCGTATCATTGATCACCGATGTTAAAGCATTTATATTGCAGCCATTGTTCATATCCGTGAAGCGAGGTGGTTGTGGTTTCAATTGTATATCATAACGGTAACTTAAAGCTGCCGCCACAAACAGTGTCCACTTGGCATCACAGGCCATCATATCGTTTTCCAGCACATAGTGTAAGGCTTGAACTTTGTTTAGAAAATTTGCTGCCATTTCCAATTGTTGTGTGCTGCGATCGTAATTGTCATATGACGTCACACTGGGACGATCACAATCGGATGACTGCGGCAGCGGTGACTCATCCTGAGATGAGTTTCCCCGTTTCGGCCGCCTCACCAACTTGGAACGTTTCTTTGCCGCACTTGCATTTCCACTTGTGGGTATATTGGAATTGGCTTTGGTGTTGCTGTTACTCCTCGTTAACGCGGTCGAACTATTTGACATGGCTATCAGAGATTCTTTTAGTATATTTCGCTTGATACAAAATATAGGTTTTTTGTTGAACCGAATAAATATGAAATTCTACAATAAATGTTTTCTCACAAGCGATTATTGTTACAAATATTTTTTTTAAGTTGAAAATTTTTCATAACCCCACATTTGACACTTGTAATTTTTTCTTAACTTTTGATTAGAAACTTGATTTGCTTACTGAGATTTCGAATTCTATTCTGTTTAACTTTACTCGAGGGTTGTTGCTGCACAAGTATTTTTCTGTATGTCACCCTTTGACAAAAAAAATGTTTTGTTGTTAAACAAAATCTGATTAAAGTGCTTTCAAATTGTCACGTTGCTTACATACTGTGTGTGTGTGTGTGTGTGTGTGTTTAATATATTTTTTTAATTTATTATGAATGACTATGAGCTACAGATAGCAGTTGCCAACCTTTGTATGCACTGCCAAGTTGTTCTAACAGATGGTGTGTTAATGCTGAAAATAAAAAGAAAATCGATAACATTTCATGTAAATATTTTGTTGTATTTGTTTGTTTGTTTGTATCTTTTGATTTGTGTGGGTTTGGGCAATTAATCAATTACTTTCCACCCAGTACGGTGTACAATGCATCCAATGGGAATTTGTGTTGTTTTTTTTTTTTCATCACAACGTGTTGTTGCTCCATAACCACTCCAAGTAATTTAATTTGGTTTGAAAGCGTCTTTTCCAAAACTCTATTGCTTTTAGGTTTTGTTTAGTTAAAGGGGAATAAAGTACACATTGCCCTAATGTATGTTGTTCCCCGTGAAGGGTTACACACGTAATATTATGGATTTGTAAGTACAACATGTTGGCCGGTCAGAGAGCAAAGCATCCCTTAATAAATAAGCGTTTTAAATTAGATTTTCAATACCAAAGAATTACTAGCCGATGTTTGTACTCAAAGGCTGGCATTTTTTTAAGTAATTTTGAAAATCCTCTTTCTTTTTTTTTATTAAACAAAATATTTTACATGTGGTTGCTTAACACAGGCGATTAAAAAGATTTTGTTTGCCTTAATAAATAAGAGCTTTAAATTTGATTTGATAGAAAGAATAGATGTTCAATTAAAATTATACGAAAAATACATTTGATCTCTGAGTTTTGTTGAAATTATTTAAAAAAATTTGTCTATACGTCCGCGTTTAATTCTTTACAGATTATAAGTAATCGTACACACCTTTATGTATCCTTTTTAATTCAAAACCGTTACTTTATTTAAAAATACTTTTGTACATAATAAAAAAATTCCAGGTCTTCCATCCCTTCTTGTTTATATATATATATTTTCTTAAATTATGATATAAAGTATTACGGACGTACGTACACCCAACAAAGGAAAATTCTATATATATTAAGATCATGATCATTTACATACCACGTTCTATGTTTATATCTAGATGTAGAGGATACTTATGTTTCGGTTTAAAAAAATTTAATTTTTCAAGTTTTAAATTATCTAATTTTATGTGGACGTACAGACATTTTATGAAATTCTTTACATTTATTTATGTCAAAATTCTTTTTTACAATTTATTATTTCTTATAATGAAAGCAGACAAACTTTTATTAAACGAATCTCAACCGGAACGTTTTATTACCAAAAATTTGTGAAGCATGCATTCGTCCTACTTCAGCTGCCTTACTCAACCAATCGCAATATTACAAAGTTATAGGATTTTTTCTCTATATTCTCTAAGTAGGATAATCTTTATAAAATGGTTTAAGAAAAATTGGTGTTTAATCTTTTACAATGAATGTTTTCTAAGTTTTAAACACTCACCATCATTATGAAGCATATACTGCCAAGCAGTTGTATCAAAAAAAAAAAAGAACTTTCTAGCTTGCTTTACAATATAATTTTAAACAAATAATGATTAATTAATTATATTATGTGGTCTAGATTAACTGACTCTACTTGAATTTTTTTCGATACGATGCTCAACCATTCCCTCTCCTATAGATTATTTAAGAATAATCATTTAAACATTATCTAAACAAACAAATAAATGTGATGGTTTTTTTTGTTTTTTTGTTAGTTTATCTGTATGTTCATTAAGTTTTGATATTGAAATGCCGGTTGCTGTGAATTTTTCGGTCAACCGCAACCGTAAAAGTTAAATAAAAACTCAAGCCTACTAAATATTGTACCAATGTCATTTCTATACACATTCCTACCCATTTTTACTATTGCCATTTCATATATTTGTTGTTGTACTAAATTTACTTTTAGAGCAGTTTTGATATTGAATTTTGTGATTTAACCACATATGCTCAACAGCTCAACGACCCAGCTGTGTGCGTGCATAAAGTCATGTTTAGAGGTGAACCTCTCACGCATATGTGTATGTGGATCTATAGAAACATCCACACACACTCACTTATTGTATTTGCATGGGATTTGTACAAAAATTCTATTATTGTTGTTGCTTTCATTGCAGTTTTTTTCCCCAACAAAAATGTTTTCTGTGCTGTGTTTTTATGAAATGTTGTTGCGGTCTTTTGTGCATTTGACGTGTTGATAATTAACAATTCCTGCTTTGACTCTCTCTCTCTCTCTCTCTCTCTCTTTCTCTCGATATCTGTCGTGTCTGTAATAGTAGTATGTTATTACAGTCTGTCTGCATAAATGTGGCTTATACGTTTATAACTCACACATGTGTGTTGTGCCCCCAATAATGGAGAGAGGACCAGCAGGAAAAATGCAAAATGAGTCAAAAAAAAAAAAAAGACGCGGCCATCATCGTTTGCACTTGTTTGGTTGTCATTTGTTACCATTCGCTGGGCGATCAATTTGTTTTTGTTTTTTTTTTTTTTCTTTTGTCGTTGAGGTTTTTTTATTGTTGTCCCACATAACCCTTTTATTCACCGCTTATTATCACAACTGTAAAATGCAATTGATTGCTTCTCTTCTTATTCATGTGTATTTACAGGATAACGTGTTTGTATGTATATGTACCACTTCTCCGGGTACATATGTGCATTCGTACAATACATACTGGAAACAACAATGCATGAAATTGTGTTATCAAGTTGTCTATCTCCTCTTTTTTTTTTTTTTTTTCGGTTGTTTGTATGTATGTTCATACGACCATACATATGTAAATATGTGTAATCCGATTAGATATTTATTTAAACTGGTGCCTAAACTTTATTTTATGTGCATTAAATGTTGTTTTTTATATAAAAAAAAAAAATTTAAAAAAAATTACAAAATAAGAAAAAGAGCAATAAATGAAAATCAATTATTTAAACACTAAAAGCTTATTTCTCTCTCTCTCACCCTCTACACAAGATGGGGGACACAGTAAGTTGGTCATCGTGTTTGCCTTACGTAGGAAAGAACGTCAGAGACCTCTCACAATATATTCTTAAAATCGAGTTCATTTAGCGCATCAACATAAATGTTGGGCGTGTCTTTTATCTGATCGGAAATATTTCAGCTTAATATATAAAAATTTACGACCGGGAGTGTTAAGAAACCAGACCGAAACCAAAGTCCGTGCGTCTGTCCATTTAAAGTGAAACGCTTACAGTCGTAGTGATTAATATATTTGGCTGAAATTTGGTATTAAAATAATCTTGGCCAATGAGGTTAGATTTTTATTTGAATTAAAAAAAAAATCATTGAAGTGCCACGCACACATTCAATAAAAATATATCTATCAGTATTGCCAAAAAGGGGCAAGACCGAATAGTACACACGACTACATTTTATAAAAAAAAAAACTATATTCGATCAAGAGCCGAAATTTAAATTTAAATAGATTATTAGAAGGCTTCATCAGGTACCTGCCACACTAACAAGGAACCTGCCATGCCCACTGTTTATATAAATATGGATAATGAATAATATGTGGCTTAAGTCAAAGAACAATTATGTTTGAATACGACAACAATTGCGCGACTGCCACTGAATCGTACCTCTACCCTGTAGATGACATTTCTAGTAAGATTTAAGACTTTCATGGTATTCAGAAAGCAACTATTAAGAAGAGTTGGCATCAAAAATGTTAATTTATTTCTCTATTCATTCAATGATATAAAAATAGATTTTAAGCCAAAGATAGAATGTTTTCGTTCATACAAGATAAGCTCAAGCAGACTGTAAAAATTGCAAAGATTTTCGTTTGTATTATAACTTTGAAAAGTAGGCGTGGCATAATTTTTGTTCTTAAAATTCAACAAAAAAATAGTAGACGCTTAGCCCTGCATGCTACAATAACATTGTTTTATAAATTTTCTTCAATTTCAATCAACCACGTTAAGAGTGATGCTCCTTAAAATATACTTAAAAGTTGACATTTGGTACAAATTTATAATTAGTTTAATTAGTTGGATAACAAACACACTCGCACCGAATCCGACTTATTCAACTTGTAAGGCGATACGTAAAGAAAGTAAACAGATACGTTTAGATTATAACGGCCTTCATCATCCTTACCCATCCTTTGTTCTTTAAAATATATTCCTAATATCTGCTGAAATGATCTCCAAGACTTGCGCAAGTTTTTTTTTTTTTAATATTAAATTTATCAATAATTTAAATTTAATTCAATTAATTTATTTCTATTCACTAAAACAAGTCAAGCATTTGATACTTTCTAATGCCAAACACTAAATATTGTATAATACACGAAAATCTTGAAAAGAAGAAATGTCAACATAGCATGTAAGCAAATACAATGCGGCCTGCATTGTATGTTGCATGAATTAAGTGGACCGTGCCGGTACATAGCTGAAGTATATCATACGCATACAACAACGTCATTTTACACACATACACACTAGAGAGTATATAACCTACCAGCATATAAACGAGGCTAATGATGATGAGATGTGTAGGTTATGGTCAGGTCCGGATTTCGTGTTGGGGCACCATGCTATGATTACTAACGATTTCAGTATATTTTCAAAGATCAGAGAGGATCTCTGTTAGATTATTATTCTCTGTTGTTAGAAATTAAAATTCTGTTTTATTTTGTTTTTTGGGAAATTTAAGAATAAACATCCAACAGAATAAAATCTAATGATTTGTCGGAATGTTTAGACTTTTGCAATAGAGACAGCGCGCTACTGTAGTCAACGGGATGATGACGATGATGTAAAACAAACGCAAGGACTAACGAAACCTCTATACCAAATAGATGGATGTGTGTACAATGTAGGTTCAGTTTGATCTTGGTATGAGTTGAATTTTGAATTGAGCTAAAAACTCAACTGAACTGAACCAAAAACTCTGTTGAACTCTGCTACTCTGCCTTCTGATGATATGTTTCGTTATTTCGACATGCTAACGAATATTTTGCATACATAAATATTTATGAATTTTGTCAAAAAACAAAACAACAATAACAACAGCATAAAATGAAATGAAGAAATATTCTATAGAAAGAGAAACCAAACTCTATACATACAGCATAGAAAATGAAAAGCATCTGGCCTGTCAATGAGCAGAGCGGTGTGGTTGGGAGGGGATGTGTGTGTGTGTGCTGACGAGTGGGTATGCTTGGCTACACTTACAACAATTATAACGCTTAGCGTTCACATATGATGCCAGCCCATACACATACACGAAAAAACAGTCGCATGATGTCCTGAAGAAGGTAAATGGAATCAATTTTTATGTTTTTTTGTTTTTTTTTTCTTTTTATTTTGTATACGTTTGCATTCCCACGTATACGGTTTAGATGGACTACACATTGTGTTTCGTTCATTATTCATTTCGTATATGTATTAGTGTGAATATGTGTTAGTTACCTTTAATGTTTTTAAACTGATGCATCTACGAATGTATGCTAACCCGGCTGACTAGTTATCTGACAGCCAGCCTGCCTGCCTTACTTTCTGCCTAAGTTGCATACCTGCTGCTGGTTGTTTTGTATAAATTAAATTTTCAGTTAAATATAGTGGATGGAGTTATGTGGAGTTATGTCAGCCAACTGACAAACACATTACTCGATTCATGTTGTGTGATAATGATCTCAAAAATAAGCAACATTACTGTTGAAGAAGCTTACTTCAGTGTAGTTAAGCTTTTGTATATGTGAGAGTTCTAACTAAACATTTAGGTGACCAGCATACCCTCTGCATTTACCCTTAATCCAGTGAAACTCATACATTTATGCACTTAATCACACATACACTCACTTGGATGTTAATTCATGTGTAGCTAAGGCTAAGAGTCGTAATGTTTAATTCTCTTTTATTCCGCTTTTCAACTTATTTTGATAATCGTTAATATTTTGCTATCATTCACATTCTACAGTAGTGTCCAAACGTTTTGAAGATTTTTCTTTTTTGCTAACTTTTTACTCTCTTACTATCAACAAGGAAACATTTGTATCATGATCATGTTGTTGGCATTCTCACGGTAGTAAATTTTGAAAAATTGCGCTGAAATTTTTTACGGTCAAGAAACACGCCTACAGTCGACAAAAATATATGTGTATTTATCTCAAAAATTAAGCTATGAAGTTAACATTTGGTACATATTTTTATAATTACCTAATTAGCTATCCGGTTGGCAATAGTGGGCGTGGCCGGATAACAGATACGCTCACAATCGAAACAAACGGTCATGGTTGGATTATAAACACGTTCACAATTTACGAAAAAAACCATATCCCACATAAAACTTGACTTGAAGAAGGCATAATAATGTACCTGCCACGCTCATCAATATAATATATAAAAATACCAGAATGTGTTGTTTTAAGCAGATATTAAAAGAACTCTTCTGCGCCCATAATAAATCAATAAACTGAAACTTGAAAATGAAATGTTAAGTTTTTATTGATTTATATTTAATCGCTTTTGTGTGCTTTTTGCAATATTGCATAAAATATTGAATACAAATCCATGAAATGGGATAAATGAAAATTTCTTTATACGAGTATATGTTTTCATACGTCGCTACAAAGCTATTATATGATGAGAGAAAGAATACTCACTCATATGCAAGCGTATGAATATATTTTAAACAGTCTTGTTATTAATACAACCGCAAATGGTTTTATAAGTGATTAACTTTATATACTCGTACATATGTTGTTGGCTAATATTTAAAATAACTAAATTGGAAATGTCTGCTTCGATATAGTTTTTCAATTCAATAGATGTGCAAACGATTTGTTCTACATTCAATAATAAACAAAAATCTTACGCTATGTGGTTGTTAACAATTATTGGTTTTCTTTTTTATTGCAAAGCATTGCTTATACAATGGAAAGAAAAAAAGAAAAATTAAAGCAGCTTTCTGTATTTTGTTGATCATCAGAAGGCTACCTTGTCACAAGAACATGGGTGTGCATGTGATCTCATCTAATCTTACTTTGCTCTCATTGTAAAGCCCTTCACATACGACATACGTTTGTTTTCATAAATATGTATTTAAAACATTATAACCTAAAAACATTGATAATATTTTAAACGATATTCCCTTGAGCTCAAACAATATTATTCGTGTTATGTCATATTGCAAATGTAATGACAAACTGAGTTTTTATTACGTGTTCATGGTAATAAAAAAAAATTCATTATATAAATACTAGGAAAATTTACTTTGATTCAAAAATTTTATTTTAAATTTAGCTAAAATACAATAATTACAACGGTTACTTCATAACGGTTACTTTATATATAATTCGTTGAATTTTTTGACGCTTTGGTCTGGCTGTACGCTTTGCGGAACTTCAACTTGAAGTAACGATCTTCCCTAGTAGAAGTGCGTAATCTACACTCTCGGCTGAACGAGTAAGCTTGTTTCCGGCTCGGTTTTCACAAATTCTAGAAATATTATTCACTTTCATATAAATATCAGATATAAGGTTTTATTGATGTTTTTTTTTTTTTTTTTGTACATAATTGTTGTGGATATTATGCGTGAATATTATTTAAAAAGGCGCAGTGTAAATAAAAGCTCACAAAGTTTTGTTTGTTAATTAGTGAAAATTATTCTTTTTGTTTGAAAAGTTATATTAAATAAATATTATTGATAGTTGGGAAATGATTAAAAATTGTAACAGTTTTTTTTTTTTTTTCACATGACATGTTTGTACACAACAAATATTTCGATTTCATTTCAAAACAAAAACCGGATGTTGTACTTTTATCAACAATAACTTTATTTAAATTAATTGTCACTAAAAATTTAAGTTCACAGTGAACGCTTAGCAACCAATACTTTTTTTTTTAGTAGAGTATATAAATTTCTATCAATTAATTAAGTAATTAGACATGAGCAGAAAGTTTAAATTAACTCATCTACAAGTCTTTGATACCGTTTAAGAATATATTTACTTTTGAGAGTATTGGCTTGTCCTCTTTGGACACTTTTTAATATTGTCACAAAACCAATATATCCCCACATTGTTATGATAATGTATATAATATATAAAGCGGAGTATGTCAGTGCGTGATGCAATACAGTTTTAGACAAAATTTAACACGACAAAAATGTTAAATATAAAGATTGCGCGTACAATCATTTTCATTCTAACATTTATTAAAGAAATTACATAAATTTATCTATTTGTTAATAAATTTTTTATTTATTTGAATGAATTGTTCGAGTTCAGTAACATTTTTACTGAAATTTTCAAAAATATTCAAACAAAGTTTTAAATTTTTGACAATTTTCAATTATATATAAAATTAGCTGTAAGAGGTTATGCATTGTTGTTGATTACTGTGTTATATATACTTTGGTACCCTGTATCCCGTTATTCCGGTCCCACACAAAGCGGTACCTGTAGTTGTCCTCGGACAGGAGGTTGCAAACAATCAGTGAAGAATTTTCGTACATTTAAAATTTTAAAGAATCAAAATTTAATACAAATTACAACACAGTGGGTGGCGCTACACCTTTTTAATTATGACAAAAACTTTTAATACATTTTAAAGGACATTTTTAAACTCAAACTCAACTCAAATGGTTTTTGCAAGCTAAATGGCCCACACCTGTATTCGAATGCAACATTGTATCAAAATGTCAAAGCATTCAGTACAAAAATGTACATTCGGTACATTTATATGTTCATTTATATAAGAAGAAGACAAGATATATAAAAATTCTGTTTTCTGAAATAATCTCTGCAAGTGCATCAAAGCTTCCCGAGGAGTACATATGTCAATATATGATATATTCTGTGCTTTCTAAGTATCGCTTATCGTTTAATCGATTTTTCCCAATTCCCAAACCAAACATGTGAACTCTATCATTATTTCTACCAAATTTGGAACCGTTGTCTCATTTTTTGTGAACAGAACACTGATTATCACTGAACATAGACTCTGTACAGACGGACGGATAGACATGGTGGAGATGGATTGAGTATTCAATGCTAATTCAGAATATATATAATTTGTGGGAATTCCGGCACCTTTTTCTGAGCGTTGCAAACGTTTTAACAAAATAATATGTATGCCCCCATACAAGGTGCTTCCTTAATACCAACTTTTTTTGCTTCCTTTCCATACAATTATTAAAGTTTTATTAAATATTTGCATGCACAATTTTTAACTATTATTATAGCTACTAAACATTATACGAGTATATTTTTGGAATTTTGTTAACAAACAAACAACTTTATAATAAAAATGGAAAATAAATGATACCGTTTGCTAAAGCTTGTTAGTTCAGTAATTAATTCAGTTTTATAAATGAGGCATTAACTTGTTGTTGTGCAGTTTGCGTGATTTATGTATAACAATATGATGCATTTAATGATATTGTTGATCTTTGTGAATATGGTTGTATGACTACTGTTAGAGGGAAAGGTTATGCATATGCCTCATTGGAAGGCCACGAGGTTTTTATACCAACTGCCAATTCCATAAATGTTCATCATTATTACTAGCCGAGTACAACCTATGTAGATGTTTAGCCTGTTGCAGAAGAGAACGTCACGCGCTTTGATCTTGGGCCGAAGCACGTGGCATCCAATACTTGATCCCTCCACCAGAGTTTTGGTCTGTCTTTTGTGCGATTCCCCATCGAACACCGTATAAATTAAATATTGTAGGGATATAGAATGTGATACTTCATTGAATTCATAAAGTTTTGTTAATTGTGTGCAGATCTCTATTAGTAGTAACATAATAATTCATTGCTAAATACAAATTACTACAACATCTACATCAATTAAAACGTGTACGTGTACTAGGATACAACCTAACCTAACATACTTTACAATTATACATGCCATGAACATTTTTACACCATCCATATAAGATGTAATGTGGTCTAAGATTGTTATTCCGTTTGCAACAATCCGAGAAATGCATCAAGAATCCCACAAATCTAAATATTAATCATTTATGTCCATACGTCTGTCTGTCACAAAAATTGAACTGTAATTAGGTTTTTCCATTAGTAAGTTCAGCACCGGTTCGTTGCAAGTGGGTGTGGTTGCAAAATAGGCACGATTACAATTTCAAAAATTTCATTTAGCGCAGAGTTATATTAAAGGGCGTAATACGGACGGACAGACAGATAGGTGAATGTAGTGCTTTACGATTGGGAATATATAGCGTATGGAGTCTATGATGCTACCTTTTAAATTTTACTGAAAAGTTTTGAGAAAGCAATTGTACGGCCGATCTAGTAAAGCAGATGAAAATTAGTGAATATCACCTATTTACAATATAAAACGTCGGTGAAACCCGACTACAATTAGACAAATAAACAAATAAATAATGGAAAGCAGTTCTGAACGTGTTGGCATCAGCTTTAAGCCAAAAAATATCTTTGAGTCAAATTTTTAAACACACAATTCGGATATAGAAAATGATACTAAATCTATCAATAGATGGGATAGTTGCAGGCATCCGTACAAACATACTATATTTTTTATTAGGATCTTATATAAAGAGTTTCTCGTATCGATGAGGCAGTATCAAAAAGTGTACAAAGTTATACAATCGAAGTTGACCGATTACAAAAATAATCGATTATTTGTATTCATTAATGATGTTATTTATTGTAAAATTTATCTAATCTCTGTCGCAATTAAATCGGTTGTTACTGAAACATTTCCTGTACAACGATTGCCCGTGGTATCTATAAACAAGCATGCTGAGCAGTTTATCTTTATAAATAGCGCCACTTTAACTGGGAATTACCCATTTTATATCACTTGATTCGATTTGATTTTTAGGGCGGATAGAATGTTTAACTTAATAATGATAAAGGCGATGCTAGTTATCAGCTTTCTAGCACTTACAAAAGCTAAACTTAAATTTTCGCTTTACGATTCTGATTTGTTCATAGATTGTGAGAATGATCCAGGTGCTTATGGCGTGAGTGATTTTTTAGATTTTTCTGAACTGTCTCTTAACTATAAAGAAGACGGCATACACTTTGATGGAAATGTAACATTTACGTGGGATGTGGCACCCACCGATCGTGTTGAGGTAGTTTTCATCGTTAATTATTTACAAAAATTGTTTACATTGTTTTTTTTTTTAATGGAGATGAAAGGTGAAGTATTCAAAAATGTACGGAATACATGGCAAATAACGCCATTTTCTGTTACCTACAATGATTGGTGTAAAGAAATAACAACACCCGGTAATGTTTTATATGAGGTGTGGGCTACACATATACTAGACGAGGATCGCGATTGTCCAACAAAGAATGTAAGTCATTCAATAAATCAAAAAATTTACTATTATTTCATATTAATTGTAGAAAAAATATCGCCATGAACCATTTATCATAAAGGGTGAATTCGATGTGGCAGTTAAAATGTCGGGCACATTCAAAGTTGTAATTAAAGAAAGGGTATTCAGTGAGAGTAATAAACTGAAATTTCGCACTTGTGTATATGTTTTCGTTGATGTGGAAGGCGTTTAATAATACATTCGAATTTATGTTGAAATAAACTTTGTTTAGTATATTGATGCGCCCATAATTGTTCGCTTTGAAAAATGTGTTAAATGGCTTAGAGCAGATTGGGGCTGAATACTTATTATGACAAATGATGATCGGTGTAATATATTCGTTTATATATATATATATATTAAGAAATATATTTTTCGGAATATTATGCCTAATATTCTGTTAAACTACACTAATTTGAGGAGATTATTGGTTTTTTTTTTTTGTTCTTTAAAGGAATTTGTCCATGCGTCTGTCTTAAATTTAGCAATTGTGAATAAAATTATCAACATTGATGTGAGAATATTTTAAAATTGTATAGCTACAACTACAACTACACGTAACATATACATTTACATGCATAATTTTATACTTTAATTCTTTACGTACATATATTATGAGTAATATTTACTTGAACTTTAAAAGTATTGTTAAGAGAACTGTATCTGATATAAGCATCATATATACATAAAATTACATACTTTTTTAATTTAATGCTATTAATTTAATAAAATAATGTAGTTGATAGAGAAAAGCGGACATACGGACATCTATCACTGACATTTAATTACCGAGCTAAAATTTTGTACAGACATTCTTCTTTTATGTAACAAATTTTCTAATCAAAATGGACAAAAACAATCTCACCTACAATTGACACAAAACTTTCGCAGTCACGAACATTTATTTAAAAATGTGAACTTTAATATAAACACATATTCATACATACTGTATTCAACGATGATATAAAAATGGGTGTGACTTTCATCTTTGAATCATACACAGTAAATTACATATTTATGAAATTTCAAAATGTTTTAGATTTTCTAATTCTTTTATGCTCTAATTAGATCAAGATACCAATGTGTGCTTAAAACCGCATCAGTTATAATTGAAATAGTATTAGAATAGACTTATTTCAACTGATCATAACACGCACAAATGTTTTACAAATATTTTCCAGACAACTGCACACAACACAACAACTTGTTAAACGGTTATGCATACAGCACAGAACACTGAGTTTTGTAGACAATTTAGGGAGAGTTGTAGTGAATTCAATTGTTTGTGTGTGTGTATATATATAACGAAATTATGATAAAATTTTAATAGAAAAATTGTAATTCACAAATTGTTGTTACTTTTATTATTTTTATTTAGTTATTTTTGAAGGTTGAACAAATTTTTTTTCTAACGAATAAACTGAAATTGAACCATAAAGTGAAACCATTCAAACGTTTTGTGCAAATGTCCAATGCAGACAATAGTACCTTTTTTTTTTACAGTTAAAAAATAATCAATTATTGTAGCGCATATATGCAAGTAATTACATTTGATTTTTGTTTTCGTTAAACCTTTTATTTTTAAGTTTAGAATCATTGTTAAATAAAAGTGAATTTGGAAAGAAATTTTCCAAGAGAGGTTTTGAAAAGAGTTTTATTTGATTTAAAATAAGTTCTTATTTTAAATTTCATCAATATATCTCATAAAATGCGACCTAAAGCTTACGCATAGCTTTACATGGACAGACAAACGGAAAGACAGAATTGTCTATATCGGTTTAGAAAATGATTCGTATTCCATCGTTAAGACTCTGTTTAGCCGTTTAGCAGTTGAAAATATATGCAGATATTTAATATATAGGGTATGGACAAAATTATATGAACACGTGACATTAAGCTTATAAATATAACCTACAAGACTTAGCGTCACATTATTTACATAGAAGCGCCTTTCTTAACATTTAACAATACGTACTAAATTGCATGGCGTTCACCTTTCTGTAATTTTTACTAAAAGTTTTGCAAGTAAATAATAAATAAAGAAATAAATGGAAAAATTTTTCAAATATTTGAAACAGTTTAGAAAAACTTTTTTATATATAAAGGAAAAAAAACAACGGTTTTTTTTAAAGCATTATGTAGTTATCATTATGATAAAAGTGGAATAATTTTCAACAACAATAACAAGTAAGTTTATAGTGATTTTTCACTTGGACCATTGGACGAGTATAAAATAAAGTCAGTATATGCATAATATACATGGGGGCAGTCACTAGCATTTTATTAAGAACAGGCAAGTTAACTGATAAACACAAAGATGCACAAAACATTAAATCGCTGACCGCATACTTACTACAATATATAAAAAATAAGTAAAAATAGTACGGTAGGTTGTATCTGTAGCCATTTAATACCCTACCTCACTTAATAGCACAAATAATTTAGTTTAAGCAGGAATCGTGAGTTTTTGCCATAGGGGACGAGGTTCTGAAAATGGATTGATCGGGTCTAAATTAAGCTTTTTGACTATTTTTGACCAAGTTTTATTAAAAAATATAAAGAAATATGAATTTGCATCATTAAAAACCTCTTTTAAATGATTGTGTTCTGTGAGGGGGGCTCCTAAAAATGACTCCATCAAATGTATTTTTAATAGTAACCTTCCTAGGCGCGTCAAATTTGATTTAAAAAAAATATATATATATAAAAATAGTGATTTAAAGGTTCATTACAAAAATCACATGGACGGATATACGGACATGATGAAATTCAGATTTAATTTTGTAGCATCTATTACCATTTAGCAGTTAAAGTCATCAGCATAAACAATTTCCACTTCATTTCTACTTCTGTCTCCTCCTTTGCTACGAATTAAGCAAAATATGTATATTTAAGTAGTACTTCAAATGACATAACAAAATTAATATACCCAACCTATTATCAACAACAATAAAGAAAAATGTCTTTAAAAAATATTTAATGGAAAAATATGTAAAATAAGAGAAAAAGGGGAACTAAAGATATGATAGAGAAATTGTGAGTGGAAGAGTGAGGGAGAGGAGCAATCATCAAAACAACACTGAACGCTGCATAAATTTTCACACAATGTACTTGTGAGCACAACAGAGAGAACATAACACACATCAATGGCTGCATCATTTGAATGAGTGGTAGCATAGTAATACGTGTGTGTGTGTGTATGGAGATGGTTAAGTGAATATCCCGCGCATTAACGGTATACAGCAGCAAGTAAATTGTATTCACAGACATTTGTTTATATGAATATATGTGTATAGGTTTGTATATTCATACAAGTGTTGGTTAAAGAGTAATTCAATACATTTAACGGTTGTGGTTATATTTACATATAAATGGGGGCGTGTAACATAAGGTGCCTGCCATTACAACAAACAACGTATTTTCATATTTTTCTCCCTTTCTCCCTCTCGCTCACTCTCTCTTTGCGTACCTGCGATCTAAAGCGATTTTATACTATTTCTTTTTTTTGATACCGCAGTAACATAACATTGTTACAGCTACTAATGCTGTGCATCCACAACATATAAACATAAACATGTAAATACATTGTTATGGTTGTTGTTTTTGTTGTTGTTTTATAACCATTTTTGTGTGTTTCTAACAAATTTATTCTAATTGCCTTTTGTGCAGCACCCAGCACGCGTAATTGTTACGGATGTTATGTTGTTCCCGCGTCAGCGGTAGTCCTGATGTTACTGCTGATGACTATGATGATGATGGTGATGGTGATGGTAATAATAACATTAAAGATGGTGTCGGTGTCGGTGTAACGTTGTTAACCATTATTGTTGTAATGCTGTTACTAGAGTGCAACTAACTAGCTAACTGAGGTAATGCGGCTTTTTTTTTTTCGTTTTTTTTTTCTACAGTCACCATCATCACCACCACCACATTCATTAAATGAATGCATGCATAATATAATAATAACGTGGCAGTTATGGTTAAATAAAAATAAAAAGAAAATATTATTTACTTTGTAGCAACAGTTCGTGTCATAAATGGCAAATGGTCATAATTTGAGGTTTTGGTAATAACATGAGCAAATTCTCCTCCTCTCTGCCTATCTTTTATGGTTAGTAACAAAGTATTTAGATGACATTTGAAAATGAAATAGATAGATAAAGAGAGAGAGAGAGAGGAATACATTTCTATTTGTAATAATTCTTTTATTCTGCGGAGCAGTCATGTGCAATGGACTTGAATTAATACACACACACAAATGCAAACGCACACATAACAAATCATTCATCTGAACTGTGATTATTTTACTATTCACTTAAACACACACATACACACAAATGAATATACAAAATTTCTATTGTCTCTAAGCATTTAAATCTATGCTTGACGCCTTAACCTGGCCTTAACAAGTTTAACAGAATATACCCAGAATTCTGTTATATTTGTTTTCATATATAAAGATTGCTGGTATGCATAGATTATTATTCCGTTAGTAACACATTCAAAAAGCATCATAAAGCTCATAAAGTTTAAATGTTTTTAATTAGCAATAAATCGATTTAGTCGTGTCCGTATGTTCGCATGTATTTGAAAACTTTACGGTCGTAAAAATTGAGTAATTGAGCTGAAATTTTGTACAGACAAATTAACAAAGTACAGGTTTATAAATATATCTAAAAAGTTGATATTGTTGTATTTGTACTCCATTCAACAATATGCTGATAATTGGTGAGATTCTATAACGAACACGCCCACAATTTACAAATATTTTTTAGGGATATTCTTATATTTGTACTCTCTTCTTTCTATATGAAATTTAGCCAGGTCTAATAATAGACACGCCCATAATTTAGAAAAAACATATATAAGCTGTAAAATTGTTATGTATGAGATGAATTGTTAAAAGTTGTTAAAAGAGAGCGTAATAACGCGTTCACATGTAACGCAGTCAGGGTGTCACACATTTGGCTTAAGCTACATAAAGCTTTTAATTCGGTTTCTTTTTCTTCTTTCGTAGTGATAATATGACGCCATTGTTGTCACATCACCATCATCATCATTATCATTACGATAATCAACGTTATCATCATCATTATTATTATGTGCGTTAAGTCAATGTAAAAAAAAAAAAATGTTTATTTTTTTAAATAAACTTTCAATAATGCTCTCCAGACTAGAATAATTGTTTTTCTTGTCATTTTTTCGAAGAGATGGAGGTGTCAACCAAATATACGCACACCAACGCGTGCATATATTATATATGTGCACAACCGATTTTTATAAGCTTTTTATAACTTATGCAGATATTATGTAAATTGTTTCCAAGTTTTCAATCAAAGTTATTCCACAAAAGGAAAAAAAAAACAGCAAAGAAGAAATTAAATTGAAATGTCGACGTTTGGTTAATAAAGGTTTTCGGGTGAAAAGTTTTCATAAATTGTATGAAAAAAGTTTGACAGAAAGGTTATATATTGTTTTTTAATTAATATTATAATTTTTAAATATTACTTTTCATTGAAAAACAATTAAATATCTTTGTTGGCAGTTTTGTTAAAGGGATTTGGAAAAGCATCGATTCGAGTTACTGAATACAAAACTGCAAGTTAGAACATAACAAATATTAACCAGGTAAATTCATTTTTTTCACATTGATATCATATTTTTTCGTAATTTTAGAAAAATGGGCATGGTTCACTTTCAAATACCAAACATATCTTAAATGTTTTCATTTTACCCTCCACATAAGTTTGTCATTTCGTTTGCAATACCCAATAACTCAGTCGATTTTGACATGTATGTCTGTACGTCCGTGTCTGTGTAGTTGGCATTTTAAAATTTTGAGGTATTTAGCTGAAATTGTGTCTAGACCCTTTATTTTCTGATTGCAGATCTTTTTTTTTAAAATGAGCGAAATCGGTCAAGTGCCACGCCCACAATATAAGAAATCTATAAATCTGCCACAAAAATAAAGCTATTAAATTGAAATTTAATATAAATATTTATAATTATCCTATCCATCGATGTGTCAAAAATGTGAAGGATCGGATAACAGTTGAGGCACGCCCACAATTAAAAAAAATTTATATATTTTTCACAAAAATTAACGTATAAACCTAAAATTTTCTACATATACTTGTAGTTATCCCATCTATTGATATTCCAAAAATGGGCATGGTCGGTTAATAAACACTCCCACAATTTACAAAGAAACCATACTTCACCTTAAAGCTGGACTTTCAAGTTTATGCATGTACCTGCCATGTCCACCCTTTGTACGTAGATGTGAAGAGTATTTAACATGATTTCAAATTTAGTTTTCTTACTTGTTATTTCTTTAAAATTATTTTGTTGACTGGGCATCTCATCTTTTAGAAAAAGTATCCAATTCAATAAACTTGATTAATGGAAAAGTCACCCAATTTGCTTTATAAACATATTAACTATTATTCTATTTTTTATAACCACTAACCATTAATTTTGTAGCACTTATAACTTCAAGTTAAACATGTTTGAAACACAATTAACGTCTATCCATCCAGCAAGTAGTAAATTGACCATGTCATCAATTATCAGAAAAATAGTGTTTACGAAAAAAAAAAAAAAAAAAATACATAAATTTTTTTTTAAAAGTTGGCGCCAACAAGTGTTGACAGCATTTTAAGTATAAACGCATCAACTCTACCAATAATAAATTGTTATAAAATGTAATTACACACAAACAAACACACACGCACACACACACACACTCACAAGGGCAACAACACAATTCGTATTGGACTTGCAGTCCAAGTTAATTAAATTATTTGATAAACTTAAGCGTTATAAGGTTGCCAGATTCTATATATAACATAGTGTCTGACAGTCAGTTTCATTCAGATTGGAATTGTAAAGAATTTCAAGAAGAAAACATTTAATTCATATGATCATGAAATAGAAAATTGTATAAAATTTTTCTTGAAATTATTTTCCATTTAAAATCCTTAAGTTTGAGTATACGTCGCTGTTTACAAATACTAAAAATTTCCAACCACTATTCCTATAAGGAAGATATAAAAATATTAAATGTTAATCAACCATTGAAAAAAAATTCTCTTAAATATGTTTTTCTGTCATATGGCAACCCTATGTTTATATACTAATATATCATTTTATCTCCAATTTTGTGACAAATGCTTCACTTAGAGCAAAACTGTTTTTAATAACATACAAGCACACATTAACAATATAATTGTTATGTGTCTGGAGGTGACTGTTTAACCAGCTGCCAAAACGTTTCCTATAAACGCGTTTTTTTGATCATTATGGACATTTAACAGCAATTTCTGCGTGTATGTGTGTTGTTGACGTTTTCTCTTTATTATGATACAATTCGTTTTTAATGTGACAAATTTATACTAAAAGGCGTTTAAGTGTTCGTTTTAGTGAATGAAAAGAAGTAAAAAAAAAAAAAAATATATCAAACGTTGATGTTTTATTAAGTATTTATTAAGAAGAACAATTGAAGTTTTAATAGATAGAAATAGTTAAGGTTTTATAGCAAATTTATATGAATAAGGGAACATTTTCAATAAGACTTAGTTTTAAAGAAAAATTATATCTTACGGAGATTAAATCTTGATATTGAATAAATAGCATCTTGGGTTATAAATTATATAACTTTCAGCTCTGGACTAGACATTCTGGAAACGTAAGCCTTCAAGTATAATGCGTTCAAAGATCATAGGCTTCTTATGCTAATACAACAACAAATTTTTTACAATTCATTACATTTCGCTTTTCCTTAAACTATGGTTAAGTGACTCACATCTTTCAGTTAGTAGCAGTCTGTACTCTTTCAGTAAATAACTGAACATATCGTTAAATTGTTAGAGTTTTGTTTATACTATGGTAACGTCTAGTAATGAAAGCACGTACAAATCATTGTAAGTTAAACAAAGCAACAGGATAAAATGGGATATGTAGACAAAACACATGTTGGTAATATAAATAGATTGACAATAAAAACAACAAAATGAAAACAAACAACATTTTAAGAAGACGAAACCAAATAAATACAAAAGCTTATGAGAATATTAAGTACTTACATTACATTTTTCACATATGAAGCAAGCATTCAAACAAATATGTTTGTTAGGGAAGAGAAAAATCTAGAAGGGGGAAAAAAAAACCTCCCTTTACGCACTTGCCGCCCCATTAATGGAATTTGAGGGAGACGAGAGAAGGGAGACACAAATAAAGAGTTTTATATCACAGATATCATTACCAGGCAACAAACATAACCATGCAATCGTATCCAAGATTGCCCAAATGATACCATATACGCTTGTGCTCTGCCAGAGCTTACATAACAGCCCATATACCATAAATGGAATAAAATGTTTGTAATATCTACACTGTGTGTGTAAAGAGAAAATACTATCAATTTATTTATTTTTTTTTTTTTATTTTTAAATTCATTAAATTGTTTGTGCTGTGGTGACAGGTTGCTGGGTAAAACTGTCTATTCAACAAGAATGCTTAAGCTATAGGAAAGGTTTTGAAATTACATTGATACTTGTCCAAACGTCAATAAGAAAAACAACAAACAAGTGAAATGTGTTATGATCGAATCACATGACATACTACACCACTCAGAATCATGATCATTCATTTGATCGGGTGGCCATGGTTGTTTATTATACTTGTAAAATGTTTTTGATCGAATCTTATCAAACAATTTAAAAAAATGGCAATTCGCAGCATATAAATATTAATTTTGAAAACGGTCGTTACATGAAGAAGGGTTAAAAAAAACGATTCAATTAAGTCCACTTGTTTCTAGTAATCGAAAAGACATCTTTGCGACCTGTAATTAAGTATAAGTAATAAGTGAATGGACGGAAGGACTTAGTTAAACTTATTGACATATCAATTCAATCTGAATGACTAATTGTGAATGTTGAATTTATCGTTTAGTAATCGCAATGAAGATTTTGTTTAGATTGGTAGGTCTGCAATGTATCCTTTCGTTTAAACTTTCCCAACAACACTTTAAATCATTTGTTTGATTTGTTTAAGTAGAGTGTAAACACAGAAATAAACATGTTAAGAATATTTAAACGGATAATATCAAGAAAGGAAAATGTAACCAAGTTTCTTAACAACAAAAAAAACTCACTTTAATATTTTCATTAATTTACAAAAGTCATCCAATCCGCATGCTATCCGGCTGCAGTGGACATATTGTGTCACACACGATGCACATATGAAACAAACAATTATAATCAGGGAAATGCTTAATGCGACCATATTAGTTATTGTGTTTTTTTCTTTTTTACACATGACGTTTTTGCGACAAGCAATGGTGGTCGTAAATGGATATACACGGTAGACCATGTATGTTGACTTCTTTATAATGTATTTGTAATGTTAAGGTACAAATATATTAGATTTATATGTCTTTTAAAGTATCATGGAAATCTCAGTTTATTGTAATATCCGTCTGTCGGTCCGTATTATTTATTTTTCGTTTTAAATAGTACTACTAGGGGACCTATTAAGTTTAAAATTTCTTCAAATTAGTTGTACCTTAAAAGTAGACAGTTTTTATGTAAAATGTATAAAATCGTTTAATGCCCATCGAATGGAAAATTTTGTATTAGTGTTGAGTAACTTTTCATTTAGTTCATATCACGCCTACTTGGTATTGCAAGTGCAACCTTAATGGTATAAAATATTTCCTTTTTTACTTATTTTATTGCTGTTGTATGTATTTTGTGATTTTTTTGTTTTTGGCTTTTGGCGGTTGTGTAATTCGTTGGCCGTTGGTAGCTGCAAGAGAAACTCGTTGGAATGAATTTCACTTACATGCTATTTATAATATGTAGCAGACACATTAATCAAAAAAATATATTTTTGTTATTCAATGCCGTGAACGGTTGTTGTTGTTGTTTTGTTGCTGTGGTAAAAATTGCGTTTATAGCGTACAATAATTCGTTATTTTATACATATTCTCAGCAGTTCATGAGATTTGCTTACATGATAATCAGTATGGAAAAGTCAGCTGATAGATTTTTTCTTCTTTTGAAAATTGATTGATTCTTTTACATCCTTACATTATAGTTTGAAATTGAGAAATTTTGCTATGCTTTTGTGCGTAACGTTAATAAAAGTCGTCGTTTTATTATTATATATTTTTTAGGTATATTTTACTCGGCTTACATATTTATCATCAGTACTGAAATGTGTTTTTTATTATTATTATTGTTAGCATTCTGTTCTTCTACTAAAGTGGATACAATAAAAATTGTCATGCGTGGCTTTATATATAAGTGCCTGTATATATATATACATGTGCATAGTAGCCACAGGTCTGGTCCTTGGTAAACATATTTATCATTATTCACGTATGAGTACAACAAGCAATTGGTAATGAAAGTATTCGTCACAAGCTTGCTGGAGGTAATTTAAATGTCAACGGAAATGTTTTTCGGGCATAAACTGTCAGCGATTTTTTTTTCTTTAATACATTTCCGTTTACAAAATAGTAAAAACAAAAAAAAAAAAAAACAAAAGTACTTTATAACAAGAGCTAATGAAACGCATAGTTGGAGTTTTTATCCATACGCATGGTGTTACACTCGGCACACGATTATATGCAAATAAATAAAAAATAGATGATATTTTTTGTATAAAGATAAATCAGTTTTAAATTTTAAAGTTTCTTATTATTGTAGTTTTAGTAGAATGGTATCTAATGTTATTCCATCCTCTATACTAATACGTAATATATTGTTATACTAACTGTCTCTCCGTCCGTCACTCCGTCCATCAGTCCGTATTTCTGTCTGTTTATTTGATATTTACTTAAATCAATTGAAAATGTATTCTATTATATCTATCTGTCTTTTAAGAAGTTCCATACCTCCATCTACCCTATAGATATTACCGGCCCCGCTATAAAGGGTCGGGCTTGATTTTCACTTGTTTTTATAAAGGTCTTGTTTCCATGAAGAAATTTCTCTATAACATTGAAAAGTTTAAACTCGTAAGGGAGTTTTTTCTTTTTATCAAAATATACTGAATGATTGAATTTTATTCCAGAATTAAGCATTGGACTCTCTCTTAATCTTGAGCAAATTTCCGAATCGTTTCATTAATGTTAGTTTGCTCATATAAATATGAGTAAACATTCTCTCGAGGTATTACTACCAACACAACAGAGAGAAAGAGTGGTAATAGTTTTCCTAAGAAATAACAGACGATACAGTTAGATCGACTAAAAATTCAATGCTGAGCACGAATTTGCGATGTGTACATATCTTTCTCGATACTAAAAACCTTTGCACGAAAGCAATATACTTTCATGATGATGAATATAATAATTACGAATTGATAAAACTGTCAAAACAAGTGAAAATTTTATAGTCGTTGAAGCCCAACAATTAATTGTAATTGTATCATTGTTGTACGCAAGGCATTGCCATGTTAAGTCACTCGGAGGTATATTATTATGTGGAAAAATTCTTAGATTGAAATTGTTCTGATCAGGTCCCAATTTAACGCAACTACTTATTAAGCTAATTAGCTACTTTTCATTAAATTTTTTTAAAAAATATTAAGAATAAGGTTTGCCATATAAAGATTTTCTATTGTAATGGGACCTTATATGGGGAGGGGTAATAAAAATGATCCGATCTGGAACATTTTAAATAGGGTTCCTCTTTAGGCTAATACGTGGCTTAGTACCAAATTTTCTTGAAATATGTGAAAAAATACGATCTGTACCTATGAGCACAATTGTAAATGGACAGACAGACGGACAGGGAATTATCACTTCAGATTGATTAATTATGATCGATTGTACGTTGTTATGGCGTTTACCGCTTAAGAGTTACAAACATTTATACATACTTAATGTACCCTTTGCTGTAAGGGATGCATGACATAAACATGTTCAAAGATCTTATTGAATAAATGCGACAATGTATTGACATGACATTAATAAATAAAAATTACATGACATATGAAACTTGTTAAAAGTTAACACATTATTGGGTGAAAGCTTTTCAACGGGCAGTTTCATATTATGCAGTATTATAGTTGGAGTATATTCACAAAGTGCTATTGTTATCGATCACTAATTGATTAGACACAATTGTACCACTTTTGAAACTCCTCTCCCTTTAAAGCTACTTCACGAAGTGACTTTTTCTGTGATAATGATTCTCGTTGATCGATACTGCATAAATTGTGAAACTTGTGTAACGGAGGGTATTAAATGATCGGATAGAACTGCCTTTCTGTTCAAACAAAATAATGTTAAATGTAAAGCAAATGCATTTTATTTTGTATACTTTTTATTTCATTACATATAATTAAAGGTTATTATAACAGTTGTAATAATATGATCAAAATTTCTATATAAAATTTTATATGAATTGGGACTTGGGCCTATAAATACAGCGACTGCATTTTAATGCATTTTAGTTTAAGTTTGAACCAAATTGAAGTATCATAAAATTATGATAACGAATACAATTGTTGTGATAGTAACTCTGTGTCTGCGGAGCTCTTTAATAAACGCTAGCTTTAAATTTGTACCCGAAGATCCTGAATTAGCTCTTCCATGTGAAAATATGCCAGAGTCAAATGGTCTGTGGGATTTCTTTGATTTGTCGGAAACGACTTTTAGTTATGAGGATGACACAATACATGCTAGTGGACACGTGGGCGTTAATTGGGATGTTGAGCCAACTGATCGTATTATGGTAGGAAACTTTTTAAATGTTGTAAGCTATACTTCCAACTCACATCATTAGGTTCAAGCGGAAGTGCTAAGATATTCACGTAATGCATGGCATCGCACACCCTTATCACTGATTATTGATGATTTTTGCAAAGGCATGTTTGAACCCAACAACTATGTGTATGAAGTCTTTGGTCAATATATTATAGAAGAGGATCGTAAATGTCCTGAAAAAGGTGTAAGTTATTCAAAATGTAAAAAATGCTGTACACGTAAATTAGGTAAATGTATTTTAGTTGCTTTATCACTTTGTGGACTTTGCTGCCAAGGCGGATTATATAGGTCCAATGAAATGGACCGGACCTCACAAGATTGTACTTAAGTTTAGAGCCTTCGATAAAGACAATAAAGTGAAAGATAAAACGATTTGTGCAGAAGTTCCAGGTGAAATGGTCATAATTTGAATTTTATATATAAAAAAAAAAATTGAATTTTTAAAAATTCGAATAAAGTGCATCATCAGCATCGCTTCAAATTTATTTCAATTTCAATAAAGAGAAAGTACAACAAAAGCATTTTGAGATTCAGGTGATGGATAAATCTCCATTTTGATTTACTTACACTTCCATGCATACATATGTATGTACGTACATGTTAAGCATGTGTGAGCAACATTGTGTCTATTTGATCTCTCCAAACGGAACATATATTTGTCCTACTCTAGTAATCGTTATTTACTCTCTTTGTTCTGCCAACGGCATTATAAATGATATATGGAGCAAACGGTTTATACAGACTGTTAAGTGACTGAGTAAGTTTTTACATTTTACCTGAGCAGTAGAATTCTGCTCAAAAATTCCATTTTATGCAATTCTGGTAGTGAGAGCAGAAACCACAATGAATGAATACGCGATCATGTATTAAATAATAAAGAGAAATAGATTATAATAAAATAATTGACGTTATTCATAATTTTCTGGTGGTACAAAAATTGAATAAGAAGAAGAAGCATAACTTTACTCTTCAAAGGAACTTCATAGAACCTTTTTGTTTCCTTTTCTTTTCTCTCTCATCTTTTTATGCATTCTATTATATAATCATTAGAAACATGGTATGGAAAAATGACGAAGAACAAAGCTTATGGAGGAAAATCCACTAATGGAAAGAGGCGATTTTTTTTTTGAATTTTCAAGAATAAACAAAATCGAAAGTAACCAAAGAAAAGTGAAATAAATTTGAATAATATAAAAAAACTTTCTTTTTGAGTGAATTCACTGAAATCTAAAATAGGGAATAAAATCATCTATTTAATCACTTCTATACTATGAATGTTCGTCTATGTGTACGCATGGTATATTTCAGCGATGTGTTAAAACAGGATTCGTACTTTTGTGAAAATATGTTAATTATCTGTGTGGAGGATAAGAATTAAGAATTAAGATTTTAAGATGAGAGATTTAAATCGAAATCTGAAAAATTATTGGCTTTTGAATTTCGTTTATGTGTATATGCTAGAAATAGTAAATATTATGTCATGACTACTACTTCCTTTGCTCTGTCACGTAAGATTTTTTTTTCAATTATTAGTTAATGATCAGATTTTTCTTAACATTTAACAAAACTTAACGCCTTTGAGTCACTTTTTTTCTAAGCCCAATATTGAAAAAACAATTGCCTTAAAGTTTTCTCACAGTTCCTCACACAACGATTATACGTAAACCTGAAATTTTTGTGAATAATCTATAGAAGAAGATAAGATAAATACAGATATGCTAATATGAGAAGTGTAAGAGGTGCTGAACTTTAAGTTGCTAATGTGTTATAAAATGCACATATGCACTCAAACAGCAGTTGGGTAAATGAAGTGGCTCACACGCATCAGTTTGTTTGTGCGTCGTTTGTACAAAATACTTGTTTATATATATATATGTTAAGTGTGTATGGGTGCGTGTTTCATGTATGGGGAAGTATTTGCATTTAAGAGTTAATAAATTGTATTGTGCGGTGCGTTTACCACATGAGGTTCCCTTTGGCAAAATGGCATTACTAGCAATAACTTCTTCCCAACCGCCACCACTGCAGCCACAGTACATCTCTATGGGCACTTCAATAAGTAATATCGACTATTCTATTGAATCGGTTGGTCTGCTGATTTTGTTGTTATTATTGTTGTTGCTGTGATCGTTATTGTTTGTTACTACTATTATTACTTTATAAGTTTACAAACGTTACCAATAATAGTTCTCTATGAGACCATCATGTATTACGTATTCATACAAACATACCCAGACACACACACACACACACTCTCATTATACATAAAATAATGATACCAACATACGAGTACCTGCGAACGTATATAAACTGTATGTTATAAATTTAACTTAATAAACTCTGAATGGGTTGTCGGTCTGTACGTCCGTCCACATAGCAATCTTCCCTAAATACCATACAACACAAAAAATATTTGATAATACAGCCTTGATTAGACAGGATGATAAAGTAGAAGAGATAAAGAGAGAGAGAGAGAGAAAGAGAGAGAGAGTATTTCCATAAAATAGTATACGTCTGCAAATTCTATGAATAGACAAACTGACAATAACGACAACAACAACAATATACAATACAAAAATTAAAATCTAAATCTATATTGAGGATGGTAACGAGTGCAATTATTTGAATATTTAACAAACACACATACACATAATTATTATAAAAAAAAAAAAAAAAAAAAAAAATTGTCGATCATTTATTTGAAATTCTTTAGTGTCGTTATTTTTGTTATTGTTGTTTATTTGCTTATACAAAAATATGTAAATATTAATATATATACAAATATATACAAAATGCAAATTTGCAACTAACACATAACACATAAATGCACACACATACATGTGTAACACATGTTAGTTAAGTTCGTTACAAGTTTATAAATGTTTACAAACATACATACGCACACATATTATGAACACTTTTTTGAACATGAAATTTACACACAATTGCACAAAAGCATTGTGCGAAATTTAGAGGCTTTTTTAAAAATAACGCTTCATGTACTCAAATACATATAGATGTTGTTGTTTTTGTTGTTGTTTAGTTTTCGTTAAATCGTTTAAATAAAATTTCATAAATTCTAAATTTAAACAAGTAAAAAACTAAATTTGGCTTAGGTCAATATTTAATTCCCTTCACATCGACAAGGACAAATATACATATATTACGCCCTTTAATTATAATTATATGTATAACTAGATTACTTAAAATGACTTTTTTAAATTGTGAGCGTATTTGCTATCCCATCTCGCCCATTTTAGGCGCACATTGAATTTATATTAATGTTTATTTTAGACTTTTATTTATTGTGGGCGTGGCATTTCTCTGCATGGAAAAACTCAATATCTCCAAATTTACGGAAATGCCAACAACAGACAAATCCACGGACATACAGACATAACCACATACATGTCCAAATCGACTCAGTTTTTGATGCTTATTAAAAATGTATGTATTATGTAGGGTGTCTGTCGCAAACTGTTAAACTTTGTATACCCATCTATCCTATATGTAGGGTATAAATATTTAATTATAGTCAAAATTTAGTGAAAGACAGATTCTATTACAACAACTAAAACAACAACTATGTATTAAATTACAATTTATAATAATTAATTTTGATTTCATTTCGAATTCGTTATAAAGAAAATGTAATGTAAAATTCATGAATATGTTAAAAACATATAAAATAAATGAACAATAATGTTTGTAGGAATGGATAAATCAAAAAGGAAACAGTTCTATTAAGATGCTTATAAGTTGTTATTGTAAATCATTTAAGTGGGGAGGTTAACCGTTTGTAAAATTGCTTATTATTTCCAATAGTTTTCACATGTATAAATCGGGTGGAAAAGCCACGCCTAAAACCGACCAACATTTATATATTTTTGGGAAAAGTTGAGCTTGAGTTTGATACATTTAATATGAAAGCAGTGCCACGTAACGATATGTCATATAAGGGTGCGGCCAAATAATAATTTACAAAAAAGAAAAAACTAGTAGAATTTGAATTAAAAGTTTATGAGAATTATGTTCTAATAGAAATGTATCCCATTGTATAATATTGATCAGCATCAAAATTAGACTCGAATTAATCTATTTTCTGTGTCCATTTCCTATTTTAAATGGACAAATATTTTTGATTTATTAAGAGTATGCTTATATGTAGATAAATAATATAATGCACATATTTGTGTGTATATTTATAAATATTGTAAAATAAAATTTGACTGATTGACAACAGCAAACATAACTAGATTGTTGACAAATCGATACATATTTTAGCAGAAAAGACTCCCCTTCCCACTAATAATCGTTAATAATAATAAATGTATATTTATTTATATAGGATATGTACGTACGTAAAGTGAGTGTACATATTAAGTACTTATTGTAAATGAAGAGCGTGGTACTGCCCAGGTTAATGCCACATTTACATAATGTCTGTCTGTCCATGTAAATTTGTATGCAAGCTACAGATGATATTTTTTGAGATATTTTGAGGAAATTTGGTACAAGGACATATATTGGCCCAATGGAAACCTATTGAAAATAGACCGAATCGTTCCATATTTAAAACTTCTTTTCATATAAATGTATTTCACAAAGTGCCTTGTATGGCAGTGCCTAGCGTAATCAACTAAACAAATTGTAGCATAGTTTAAGGAGCTAAGTATTGTGGGGGGCATGAAATGGTCGGGCTACAATTTAAGAAAAACTCAAATTGTCAATATTGATGAAAATAGAAAGTAAACGAAAAAAAGAGTATGAAGCTACCTTAACGAAGAAGAAGACGAAGGAGAATGAAAATCAGAATTAAAATCAAAAAACCAGTTGTGGAATACACAACCGAATCAATATTTTTTTTCTCGTAAATATTTGCTAAACTGTTAAGTTAACAACAACAATGCACAATTCAAAAAAAAAAAAAATACTATAAATAAAATAAAAACTAAATATATGAGAGTAATGGAAACGATATAAAAACTATGTATTTTAAAGTCCCCGCCCTTTAAACAGACTTGAACACAACAACAACAACAACAACTATGCAGACTAAATAAATGCAGTGTAAATACAGGTGGACATTTTTACCTAAAAGAATGTATGAGAATTCTTGTTTTCTTGTTACAGCTATATAGGCCGGCCGGACTCTATAAAGCTGTTCTAATACTATGTGCAATCAAAACTCTTTATTATGGCAAAGCAGTTAAGTATTTTTGTTTGCTTCTTTTTCATTCTACATTTACTACAAGTGAACATTGTTATGTATTCTTGTGATGAAATTTAGATTGAAAAAGAAAAGTCTACAAAATGAATAAAAAAGTAAAACCGAAAATAGAGTATAATTACAAAAGGTTATCTTGTTTTTCTTATGACACCTTTTTTGCGTTATCTCTTTTATATAGTCCAAGAGTTGAATAAAAACAATAAAATTCATTAGAAGTGTGTGTGTTTTTTTTTTTGTTTTTTGATACAAGCATTGTTTACTTCTACTAGTTTACTAAATGAAGTGAAATTGTTTTTACATTACATCAATATACCAAATGTTGAACAATCTCTAACACTATTACATAATTTACAAAACCACCTGATTACCTTTTCAAACTTTACAATAACTTTTGAATACACTCGATTTTATAATTAGTGCTTCTAAGCTCTACTCTGCTAAAGTGGAGTTGATTTTATATTTAAATAATCAAATGCATGTTGAAGTATGGTGGTTACATGGTTACATGATGCTAGGGTACATTTATATTACCGTATCATATGTACTTGTATAAGTGTAAATGGGACTTGGACACGACATTACAAATTTATGTCTCATTAATAATTTATGAAAACGTTAATTTACCATCACGTCCTATTGACACCACTTACTTCACAGTATACAGACAGTATTGCTGCTTGATTATTTGAATGTGCCAGGAGTGGGATAAAGCGCTCATGAGCAGTGTAATAACAGCTAACATTTTAGTTCCTTAAATTGACTTTTCATTATGTCGTTAGAAAACAAGTCAAACAAAAGAAGTGGAAATCCAGTTTAGTTTTAACTTCAAGCCGCCCCTTTCAAATATTTCTTATGTGACTTAGCTTAAGTGATTATAAGATTTACTTAAAACCATTACCGGTTTAACTTTTTCATGAATAATCACAGTTGTAAGGTTCAATATATATAGTGTAAAACTATATTATGTCTATGTTTCAAGTTAATTTATCCTGTAATGTACTGAGGAGATTGGTTCAGTATCAAAAATTTGAATATATTTAAACATGTCCAGCTGTCCGTTTTTGAATTGCTTGTATTTAACCGTAACTTTTGATACATTTTGATCATCTTATCAGCCAAGATTAGTTACTTTTGAAAATGAACCTAATCGATCTATTTTTAGAACTCCTTCCCATATAATGTCATATCTTAACAAAAGACGAAATGCTTATTTTTTTAATAAAATTTCGTGAAGAATGATTAATTAGCTTAAAAATTAACTGTACCAAATTTGGACCCAAACGGACCATTTCTAGAACCTCTCTCTATATAACGCTTTTTAACAAAGTGACTTTTCTTTGATAAAAACTCGCCTTTACTAACAAAACTAAATAAATTATAGCATAAATTATGTAATTAATAAATGTTGGATATTAAATTAAGTTTTTCCTGCAGTATTTTTACTTTTTAAATGAAATTTTATATATGAAACATCTTCATAGATTACGGGGCGTATGAGTTACAAGTATTTATTATGAATCATTGTTATTTAATGTATCTTGAGGTTGACAAACTGAAGTAGTTTAAAGATAATTTAACTTAATTGTTCACTAGTTAGTAAACTCTTTGTTTACATAGCTTTCCTACACAATTTAATATGAAATGTATGCTAATATGATTTTGAATGGGACACAATATCAATTGACCACAAAAGTCCACAAGAAATTGTATAATTATGGGGTTTCCGCAAAAACCATCAAAAGGCACATACCCACATAAAATATAAAAATGGTAATAACACACAAAGGTTAAAAAGAATATTTTTTCAATTTTCCATTTATATGCAGTGTGCGGTAAGTACAAGGTTGGGTATGTTGATTGTGCCTAATGTTCTTGTTATTACTTTGCTTGTACGAGTACGTACCGTATTGGTCATGAAAATGTTGTGCAATAAAAATATTACATACATTCATTACATATTAACTTAACGCAATAACAAAACATTTGAAATGCAAAATTCTCAAATTGTAGTTGGCTAGCATTTTATTGTTATTGTAATTTCTCTCGAAAATAATTGTAAACATTAGGAAGGAGAATGAATAAGTTTTGATTGTTATTTCTATTGGTTCATAGAAAACAAAAAATTATACTAATTATGATATAAAATAATTATGCAGTAATTTTTTTACTCTTACCTGGAAAATCGTTAAGAAGAGATCGAAATTTTGATAATCCCAGTACAAGACTTGAATTTAAATTTAATGTATCGTTGGTTCCTTACGTTGTCACTCTGATTACACACAAATATAATAATGAACCTAATATACCTGTCGCCTCAGTTTAGGGTTCTACTATATTCATTTTTTGGTTGGAAGAGAAAAGAATATTTAATAATATAAAGTTATAAAACAATGCATTGTTAAGTGGAGAATGAGTTCTGTTTTGCCTCGTTTCCCCACATACATACATCCACACATGTATGTTTTACAGGTTATTCAAATCCAACATAAAACCATTCACCATGCACATACTCACTCACTCACTCACTTACCCACACTCTCAATATAATACAATACTCCAAGTGGTTAGACAACAGTTAGAAATGTAGATACTTTAGGAGAAGTTTGTACAATTGAATTGCATAACATGAATAACAAATGAATTGATAAACTAACAGATAAAAATGGCTAAGTGTACGACATACTGTATAAAGTGTGAGAGACAGACAGCTAGATATAGTCGAACAATGGAACAATAACAACAACATCAACACTAACAAATTCATATTTGGTTACGTAATATATGCAAAAATACATACACAAATTACTATGATGTTATTATTGTTGTTGTTGTAGTTGTAGTATGAATTGGACATTCCAAATATTTCATATATTCAGACAACAACGACAACAATAAACATAATAAATATATTATAAGATGATTATGGTCGCCTTGAAAAGATTCATTAAATATCCTTATAAAGTAATTAATAAAGCGGTATAAGGCAAAGTTTCTAAAAATGTTAATTGCATTTGTAATCTGTAGCTTGCGCATTCATTTACATGGAGTGACGGACATTGTTAAATTGCTTCAGCTTTTAATATGGATTCCAACGGTATATTTGAAGGTGGGTCCGTCTGCCTCTACTCCCCAGTGTTTGCATGAAATCAAAACCCTTTTTTGCAGCAGCAAAGAGTAATTTTGTTTTAGGCAATTTTAAGAAATTTAATCATTTTGTCCTAGTTCTGTGATGCTGTTCAGTGATGAGATTTTTATAATGTTTCGATGGAATAAGGCTTCTTGCTTATTTATCCTATAGTAGAATCCACAAAAAATCATCTGCAATTTAACATTATTGGAGATAAGTACGGTTTCATATGATGAAACGATTTTTCGAACTATATCATTCATATATCAGGCGTAATGGGGTCTTGCTAATTAATAACATATATTTCTCTTTCTCTTCTCTTTCTCTCATTCTTAAACTTGGAATCAACTGGTTCTCTTACAATATTCACAAATACAGCGAAGTAACACTTTGCGCTTTCCAATATGAAAGTTGGTGAAAAATTCATGAAAATTGTGCCACTAAAGGTTAAATTCAATGTTTCGCAATATCTTCTTCATAATGAGGTTAGAGTTACAATAGATAATCAAAAGTTTAACGCATTTTTGGGAAACCTTTTTACGCAAAGATTCACTTCTATTTTGTCAAAGAAGCTGGCTGAACTTTATGAGCTTAGCTTAGATCCCAAACACGGCACGTAATTTAACAGAACATATCGTCACACTGATTAATAGTGTTTTTCAAAGCGTCAAAAAAGAATATCAGAAAGAAGACTTGTACCACAATAACCGACTCATTAGGTTGGATGGCCCTTCTAAGGGATTAAAATTGAAGATTAATATAAATATTAAATATATTCTAAATAGTTGATTGAACGCAGCATACACTTTAGAATTTAGCTCCAACACATTTGTTACATTACTTTTTAGGGTTCATAGAGATGTAACATTGAGCTTACTTTTATACAGGAATCAATAGGTCGCACACACACGCACATACAATGCTTAAGTTTATGTTAATGGCTCAAACCAATAGGAAAAGTGTTAAAAGTACTGGATAAACTTGTAGTTGTATTCTTTGCAACCTTAGGCTCTGTTTTTTTTTTCTTTTTTTTTTTTTTTTCAGTACAATACATAGTTTGTCTTATTTGAATTGGAAAACCCAAAAAATTATAAGGCAAAAGGTCAAATGTTTGAAAATGCTTCTCTTCTCAGGGGTGCCGATATTTTTTTTAATGGTTGGGTTTGTGTGCATGTGGGTTGAGTATGAATTTGTTAAAAACCATTTAATGTTGGTTATTTATGCACTTTTGTGTATTGTTTTCTCTACTATATGTTTCTTGAGTTCCGTAGTTTTTCCTTTTTTTGTTTTATTTTCTGCTGCCTTTTTTTTAACATCAAGCACTCTATAGTTTTGCATTCGAGAAGTGCACCAACAATTGAAAGCAGAAATAACAATGGCAACGTCACAGCAACAAACCACACAATAACAGCGAGTCACATAGAATTTTCAGTTGTCAGCAAATTTGCATATTTATGCAATAGTTACCGTTTTGTTGTATCCTCCGTAACATTTTATTTCAGATTTTCCCCAGAAAACTTTTCAATTTTTCTGCTCTCTTGTTTCAAAGGCAAATGTATACATGTGTGATATGCATTCATTTTGCCTTATTCACAAACACAAACATAACTGTCAGTTATGTTAGATGTTATTGTTGTGCGTCAAATGGTGTTTGATTTGTATGTGTGTGTGTGTGAATGTTATCATTTAATTTCGTTTACTTGTATTAAGTTCAATTTTATGTTATTCATTTCGAATGTTTAGAGATCTTAGAAAACATAATAAAAAAAAATTTTCAAATAGTCAAAATAATTTATTTCCATTATAATTTGATTTGAGTCAAAGGAGTAAATAATTATATTTAGCTTAAGGCATCAAATTCTCACGAATATACATAAAAACAAGTAAAAAAATTATATTTGGCTAAAGCCAAATTTTGAACACCCACCAACGATGCATGGACAACTTGTTAAAAAGCTTAAAGTAACTTTTGTTTAAAATGCAAAAAATTTCAGTTTTTCTTGTATCTTGTGGCCGTGTTGCTTGATTCATTTGAACCAATTTAAAAATCAATCAGCGTATGTACAAGTTTCTGCCAACTTTAGAATCAACATTTCAATTTTTACAAACGAAAGAATTATTTTCATAACACACACACATCGGATAGGTGGACAAGAGGACAGGATGAGTATTCGATGCTAATTCATAATATATATAATAAAGTGATTAATACCACCTTATCCGTGCGATAGTTGCTATCATGAAATAAATTTATTCCTTTAAATACAGTCTAAGTACTTAAAATTTTCATTCCAATACCAAACCCAACCTAACATAAACGCACTTCCGTTTCTTTCATTAAAATAATTGCATTTCTGTAAAATTTTTCGTGTACATGAGAATTATATGGCTGAGTAAGTGAGAGCAAGTTACATTAATGTATGCCCTCTGCATGTGTGCATGTGTGTGTGTGCATGCATTTATGTACTTAAGTCAATTTCATTTCACTTTATGGCTAATGATTTGTGGCTTCGTAAACTGTCATTAATGACAATTATTATTATTATTATTATCATTATTATTTTGTTGTTGACTTTGTGAGTGTAATAAGAATTTACATATGCACTCATTCTAATATTTACATATTGCTCAATTTACATATGCATTATAACACACACACACACACAATCATCAGATTATTTATTGCTACATTATCCTGATTATGGGTGCTTGTGTGTGGATGAGTATCTGAAGCAGACAGGATGTACTAAATTTCCGGTTAACATTTTATAAGGACTTTATACTTAATGCAATGACGCAAAGAAGTAAAATTTATCAGGATTTCTATGAAATGATTTATTTTGTCTGGATAATGAAGAATTGATAAATAATGAACTTTGTCACAATGTGATTAAATTTAAAGCTTCTTTGGCCAATCTACACAAATAAAACAAAATGAAAATGTTACACTTGATCCAGCTCGACCATTTAATTCCACATATTGTATTGTAATTGGTTAAGTTGTATGAATAAATGCAAGAGTCACTGCCATCTTTGTGCGCTGGTCCGTCTGTCCGTCTATCTAATGTAAATTTTTGCGTAAGCTACAAGTCGTATTTTTTTGATATATATCAATAAACTTTTCTATAATAACATGTATTGGCCCAAAAAGGAATCCCATTGAAAATGGACCGAATCGAAAGATTTTTAGAACCCTTCCCCACATAATGGAAGTCTTTATATGACAAAAAATTACAATTTTTAATGTGCTTTAATAAAAATTGTTAAATAAGAGTTAATTGGCTTATTTACTTTTTCATTTTAATTCAACTTAATAAAAAGAAAACCAAAAATAAATGAATTGTTCAAATATTTCAAATCAACCACAACTATGTCAATCTACATAATTTGTAATTCAAAAGAACAATTTACTTAACTCTTAAAGTTTTTAGTTTTTCATTTTAGTTATTAAAAAATTATTTAATTCTATATTGAAACAAGAAACTACGTATGGCAGGAAAGTTTGTTGTTTTCACTTCAAGTAAAAAATGCATAAATTCTTGGAAATTTTTCTTTTTTTTTTTTTTTACGCACTCAATTTATGTTTTATTGCATATTCCACATATATGCCAGAGATGGTCATGCAAGAAATCGCCTCTCACAACTGTAATATTTCAAGAAGTCCAAAAATCAATACATTTTAGAGAGGTATCTTAAATTAAATTAAATTGATAATAAGCAAGAGTTCAACACGCTGAAATTCAGTTCATTCTGAACCACACTTGGCCGCCCTTGATATACAATGCAAGTTCAAACACTTTTCTTTGCCCCTATGCGTAATGTACGTGTATTGTATATGTGCATATATAGTATATAATGTATTATGGAATGTGTTTATTGACCTTAACAATGCTGACAACAAAGCCCACAGCACACAGAAAATTGTATATTGGAGAAACTTTACATATAAATTAAAAAGTTTTTCAATACCGTGTTTTTTCTCTATTATTACAAAATAATTTTTCTCTTTTCTTTTTTGGTTACAATAGTTGTGTCATTATTATTATTATTATTGTTGTTGGGAGTGTTTAAAGTAAACTCGTGTCCTTTCCGTTATTATCCCATTTTGGGAAAGCATGCAAATATTTGAATTTTTGAACATGTTTGTGTCCTGTATTAGCTCTCCTGAATTTTCTATAAAAATGTCTAACGCAGGTAAAGTGTAAATATATTTAATATGTAAAATATGTCATTACATATATATTTATGTTTTATGTATCCTTTCACATTGTCAAAGCGTTTGTAACACTCAGAGGAAAGCATCAGAAACTTTAAGTGAACAACAAGTAAGAAAACAAAATTTGGCTTAGATCTGGTTTTACGTTTAGTATAGTTTTTGTCGATTGTGGATGTGGCTCATAACTGATTTTGCTTATTTTAAATAGCAATCTGCGTACAAAAACTAAAAGTTTCTGTACGAAATTTTAGCTCAATATCTTAAAATTTATGACTGTGAGAATGCCAACAATAGAAGGACGGACGGATGTATGCAAAGACACAAATTTCTACATCGACTCAGTTGTTTGATGCTGATGTAGAATATATATACTTTGTTGCATCTCTGACTGTTGCAAATAGAAAGACAAACTTAATATACTCCCCACCTTATGTGGCGGGTATAATAATGTGATTGGATACAAACCTGACATATTTGAAATTGTCAAAAATTATGTAAATTATTATTATTATTATATTTTTATTATTTTATTATTTCGAACATGTTTTCGGATGTTTTAGTTAAAAATTATTGTTTTACTGAAAAGCGCCATCCAAAAAGAAAATAATTTTATTAATAAAAGCAATTTTTTTTCAACTATGCATGAGTCTCTGCGACAGGGCGTTTGTGAATATTAAAAAAAAAAAAAAAGCAAATTTTTTGGAAAAAACTTTCTTGCTAAAGGGAAGATTTTTAGAGAAAGTGGTCGTTTAAGAAAAATCGATCTTCTTCATATTCCTTTCTTAGAAATTACCAACAATCACTTTTTACTTCAAGATGATTTTGCCGAAATAAATACTTATACGCTGCTAGATTCATAAGTTAAAAAAGAATAATTTTTCCTTCATTAACTGAATGCCGAATGATTTGCTTTACATTATAATACAATTTTGTAGTTCTTTTATTATTCATAAAAGAAATTAATTAAAAATTAAATGTAGATTTTTTATCTTTTGTGCAATATTGTTCAGAATAGGAAAAAAAAAAAAACAAAACAAAAACAAGTTGGTACTTAATGGAACATAAATCTAATGTTTTATACTCATCTCCCCCCCTAACTATGTACGTGCCTTTTCCTTGTGGTAATTTGCTTTGCCCTGCATCGTTGGTTCTAGCATATTGATGAATTTCTTTGATGATGCTAATAACAGCAGTAACAGTAATGAGGATAATAGTGACAATGGACAGATGCTGTCTGGTTCACTCTCTACAATCGTGTTGCTTGGTCACAATTGAATTTGAATTTAATTCTGTAATTGAATTCCCACTATTGTGTGTGTGTGTGTGTACGTGTGTATTATGTACAAAGATGATGCATTTACTTAATGACACAATTACTAATTTCTAGGCTTCATTATAATATGTATGGAGTGTAAAATTTTCATGTTCGCTTTCACTGCCTCGTGTTGTTGTACGGTGTGAATGTGCGGTGAGAAAAAATCACATTCACAGCTGAACACTTACTTCACAACACAGCTCCTTAACAGTACATTTTCTTCTTTAATTTTTGTCTTGCCATTTTCAAGAAATGTACAAGGCTGTTCTGTTCTGTTCTATTTTGCTCTATTTTATTCCTTTTCACTTGTATATGCCAAGCTGTGCGTTGTAGAAAAGATCTGAGGTTGTGACCATTCATTTTGTGTTATGTGGCATAATTGCATTTCGTGGACAATTAATTTCCTTTTATTGCCCATTTCACATTCTAATTAAATTGCAAATGACTTCTGTCCCTCTCTCGCTCCTTGTACATGTTAGTTTTCTTGTTCGTTTATTTTTTTTATTTTTTACACTTTTACCCTTGTTAGCTTATTGTAGAGTACACGACTGCATTAAACTCACTTTTCCGTTTCATATTTGTGTGAATTGATGCCAGATTCTCAAAAACCTTTTAACGAGATGGTGAAAGAAGGGACTGTAATTAATTCCTTAATTGAACTTTATTTTACATTAATATTTACTTAATTGATTGCATTTCAAATTCAACTAGATTCAAAAGGGAAAGGGTCAAAAGTTGTCTTCATCTTTTGAAGGAAATTATTCAATAATGTGACGAAGATTCTTATAAAAAGACTTCTCCATCAGATAAAAGATCATTTACTTATGGTTGAGGCGGTTGTACTATAATTCAAAATAAGAAAAAAAAAATTATTTTTTTCTTAAACGTTACATAGCCTTTAGATATAAAAAGTGGGCGTGGCCAGTAGCTGCTTACAACCTTTATCAGTGTAATCTGCAAAAAAGAAAGATTTTTGGTGAATTATGGGCGTCTACTGCATCTATTTTTAGTACGACGATGCATAAATGTCAACTTCGTAGCTCAATTTCTTAAGACTGATCAATGGTTTTTTGTACATTGTGGGAGGGGCTCTCATCTAATTGATTTTTCCCACCTTCAATAGAAAAAAAACATACAGACGGACATATTTGAATCTTATCCTATTGTCCTAAACTGTTTTCCAAAAATTGTCAATAAGAAGAAAAATTATGAAAATTCTCAATGTACCAATTTTCACGTTACTTGATTAAAGGCTTCAATAATTCGTATCACCCTTGAAGGAGAATAAAATTGCATCAAAAGGACTCAATTATATTCACAATTGTTATTTATAACAAAATTCAACTGTTTAACGTTTTCTTTTTCCACCGATTTGTTTTGTGTTGATTTTTCTTCATCATCAGAGCTTTTAGTGATTTTTTCGCACTTAACATTCAAGTGTTAAGTGTTTTTGTATTTACTTTGATTTTGTCCCTTTTGTCCCTTACCAAATGGTCAACAAATGGGATAAAAAAGAAATATTCTCTGCATAAGTTAACGTTATTTTATTCCAAAAAGTTAAGGATAAATAAAAATGGAAAGAAGGAAAATGCGAGTTTAAATGGTTTTCATCAAACACCCTAAAAAGCTTGAATTAATCTGCGAGTGTTCTTTTAGTAACTTTACCAAAAAAAAAAATTTACATAAATTGTACTGAATCATAAGTTAAATTAAACTTGTATTATGTATAAACAGAAGAAGAGGAGAAGAGTTTGAATAATAATTTAATGAATTTTTAATTTTTAGGTTTTTTTTTTTTTAATATTTTTATATTTAGGTAGATTTTTTTAAATTTTCTCGCAACCTTGCTTAACCTATAGTTGCACAATTTTATAGTAAATTTTATATAAAAATTGATTTCTATTTAATTTTATTTTAATTTCTCTTTTTTTTGGCTTTCCATCCTACATTCCACCGTCTGCTATTATTTCTTACTTCTTTAGTTAAATGTTTATTTTTTTTTTTTTTGCTTTGTTTGAGTTTTGTTTTTGTAACATGTTGTAAGTGTTTAGTTGCTATTCAGAATTTATGCTATAAGAAAAGATGCTTAGACGTGTTCAGGGAGAGAATGAGTAAAAGGCAAGTTATTTAAATCCGATTTAAAAATCGCATTACGGTATGCAGCCATTGGTTGAATTATGTGTTTTTTTCCTAGTAAGATTGGCCGGGACAAGTACTTTCGACCAGACTGGCTGGCAATTGGTTTATGCTAAATTTAATTTTTTTTTTCCCCCCAGAGATTGAAATAAAATCGAAAAATTTGTGAAAAAACAAACAAGTAAAATAAGAAAAAAATCTTCGATATGCTTCACATCTATGCAAAAATAGAGGGAGTGGCAGGTTTACTATAACGCCTGCTAATAGGATCAACACCAAAGTCAGATTCTTCGTCAAATAAAGTTTTCAGTAAATTGTGGGTACGTCTGTTATCCGCGTGACCATGCCTCTTTCAGGCACATTCGTCAATGGGATAATTGTAAATTCGGTATAAATTTAAACTTTATAGCTCAATTTTTGTAGTAGATAAATAGATTTTGTGGACAATGGAAATGTATCTACAAAATAGCTCAATCTCTCAACTTTTACGACGAAAGCACGAGTGAAAATATCTAGATCTAAACTCAGACTTTGATGCTCTTCTAAATATATCTATATATTGTATGATCTCTGACGTCTCCTTCTATGTATTGCAAACTGATCGACCAATTTTTATGTGGATAGGATAAAAAACGTTATAAAAGACAGTTTGAATCCTTCCTCTAGGCCTTACAAATAAAGACTTGACATGTCCGAGGTTTAGGGGATATAAACCGAACATAACGGTTCCCATCTAAGTAGTTAGGCAAAAAAAAAAAAAAAATTTTATAAAATATTTTTCGGCAAGCAGTTCCAATATTGAGTTGGAAGGAACGTTTCCATTGAAATCTTGTATACTTACACGCAAGGACGTTTGATAACATTGCCCACCAATGCTAATAACTAATACGGGCTAACACGTTTTATCACTTACGTTCCTTATAAGATAAATAAAAGCTTAAATTACAATCAGCTTGTTTTATCATATATGTCCTTACGTCTGTCTGACTTCATCAACATTTCAAATTGTTAATCATTAAAAAAAAAAAAAAACAAATTTCGCAGAATGGAACTAAAGTCCAGATTTATTTTTTAATTAAAATAACTTTTCAACATTCCCACAAATTTCTCACATATTGTACAACTCGGCCAATGCAATTGTTCTCACAGAATATTAACACATTTTTTCTATATTAATACATTGTTACATGTGCCTTTAATAAGGTTTCCATCAATAGTCACTAGCGCTAGTTGCTTACAGTACATAAAGGCATTGTTAATGAAATTCGACAAACTGTACACTTTACGACCTGCTGTTCATTCGCTTGTATCATGCTGGGTTTTCATATATTTTTGTATGCATTTCGGTCCTGCTGACTCGGGAGGATTCAAGCAAGATAAATGAGTATTGCAAAAATGAAACATCACTTTTACTTGTTCTTGTCATTACAATAAACATGAAATGCCAACCCTACATATAATTGTGGTGAACACAAAAAGAAAAGAAAAGAAAAATGTGTAAAAGATTCTGTACATTGATCCGTATAACTTGAATAAAGTATCCTCGAGAGCATTATATAAAAATACAATTACATGGGAAGCGTTTACCTGAGTTGTTGTAATAAATAAATGTTCTGTTCGATTGTGTAGCTTTTATCAAGCCACAAAACTAATTTCAGTTTATATTTATATTTCTATAGAATGTTTAACATTCCATATATGCTTTTTGCTTCATAGTTTATAAAGCTGTTGGTGGAACAGTGAAAATGAATAATGATTACAAGTCTCTACCAAACTATTGGGATAACAAAAATGAAAACCACAACAAGATCTATGTTCTGTTTAGAGGGGTCAAATAGATACTGTATTGCTTGCACATACTTAACATGTATGTGTAAGTGAGTCAAAATGGAGATTTATCCATCACTTGATAAATGACAATGTTGCTGCTTTCAGATATTGTTGCTCTAACACAAAATGCTTTTATTTATTAGAATTGAAAAAAGCTTCAATTGATTTTTGAAAAATTTATTTCTTTATATATAGTAATTAGCAATTAGGAATTAGGAATTAAGTCGGAACCATTTCACCGGGCATTTCAGCACAAATCCTTTTTCCTCTTTCCTTTTTGTTTTGATCGAAGGCTCTTATCTTAACTACCAGCTTATGAGGTCCGCTCACTTTTAACGGACCTTCAAATTCTATATTGGCACCAAATGGAATAAGGCGATAAACCACCTAAATGTAATTTCTTGATTTATATACAAAGAGCAAATTACAACATTTTGTGCAACTTACACCTTTGGCAGGACATTGACGATCCTCTTCTACTATATGTTGGCCCCACACTTCATATAAAAAGTTATTGGGCTCAAACATAGACTTGCACACATCATTATAATTAACTGCCATTGGGGTAGGATGCCAAGCATTACGTGAATATCTAAGAACTTCGGCTTGCAGCTGTTGATAAAAGATGAAAGAATAGTAAACAATGTTTAAAATTAAAGCACGTTGATCATATAATTTCCTACTTTAATCCGATCAGTTGGTTCAATATCCCAATCAATGGTCATGGCTCCACTTATATGAACTGTGTCATCCTGAAAACTAAAAGTCGTTTGAGAGAGATTCGCAAAATCCCAAAGACCATTTGAATCCGGCATATTGGGACATGGGAAAGCAAATTCGGGATTATCGGGTACTAATTTAAAGCGAGCTTTTATTAAAGTAATGCATAACGCAAGGGTTAATACTGCAACAATTGTTCTTATCATTGTTTTTTTTTTTTTTTTTTGTAAAAATCTTTTTCTGCTTTGCTATCACTCTGATACTTAACTTTGCTGCAAAATTGAACTGAAATGCATTAAAATTGATTAGTTGTATATATAGGGCCAAGACTAAGTGGAGAAATTTTGTGTCAATTATTTGAACTATTATAATAAGCTTTAATTATATGTTACAGTTAAAAAATTGAAAAAAAAATTTGTTTTTAAACTTTTTTTTATTAAATGTGATTATTTGCATTACAGCGCATGATTGTTACACTATCGCATCGATAACAATATTAATTCGTGCAAATCCTCATACAATACCTCAATGTAAACGCTTATCGTTGGTCAACAGTGATCGCATTGATACATGACACATTGCACCCAATATTGTGCTAATTTTCGCTAATTCCGCGTATCATGCAATATTGGCATTTTACATGAAACCATTTCACTACATTATCACATATTTAATAACATCTTTTTACATGTTTTTCACATACATAAATCCGCAATCACCCGTTCAACCATTTATAGTACTGAGGGAGAGGAGGTATAATATACCCCCCAAAAAAGTCCAACTGTCCAACTGTAATTATCATTTTTTTGCCCTTAAGTAATTATATTACAAACTGGACAAAAGTGTTGATCGTTTCTGTGCGCTAAGACTTTATAATGAAAATAGAGCAAATCACGCCTACAATGCAACAAAAGTAAAAAAAGAATAATGTTTTAAACATTTCTTTCATATTGCTTCCCTTTTACATCTATATACAAATGGTGGTACTTACTCCATGGCATCCTTTAACAGTGGGTGTAATACATATGTTGATCTCTTGTCTGATTCTGCACAAACATTTCTATTTAATCGATTTAAATTTTGATACCGATCTTCTTGATCTTTATATGATTTTAGACGACTCTCTGCTATAACATGCTCTTAACTGAAAGCTATAAAATGATTAAAATTAATAATGTGGTGGAATATAAAAAATGAGCACTTCTCAATTTCAAATGATCTTTTTTCCATTTTTAAACTGATTATTTCCATAAGCAAAATTTTTTTTTTTAATTTCGTTTTTCCCATTTCAGTTGATTTCGGGATCACTATAGCCTATAAATGAATATATAGCCATGCGTGTTTTTAAAAGATAATTAAATAAACATTTACTTAGATATTTATAAAAAAAAAATCATGATATTTATAATGAAGTGCAGCAACGTTTTGTAAATTTACTACTAACTACACCACCGTATATGTAAAATGGACATCGAATGAACGTAAACTAAATCATGTTAGAGATTTTTATTTATCATTCATTCATATTCGTAAATGAAATTGAGATAATATTAATAATCAAAATTAAATGAATAAATCATTAATACATCCTCCGCATTACATGTGACCAATAAAATATCATAATTTATATACAAAAAACTAATTTGGTTTAAACCAAATTATTATTATTCTGCATGTCGATATTTTTATATGTATATGTGGCAGGTACCTAATTACGCCCTTATATAATAAATGAAACTCTGTAAGAACCAGGAAGTCAAATTCCATGTTTTTTTCTACAAATTGTGGACATGTCTGTCGTACGAGCTCGCCCATTTTTGGCACATCAATAAGAAAGGAGAAAGTATAAAGTGCATGAAATTACTTTGTGCAATTGTGGCTGTGGTGGATTTAGGTCGATTGTGAGCGTGGCATTTAACCGATTTGGCCAATTATTGTAAAAATCCACGTACAGATACTAAACATATTATTATTGATTTAACATTTCAGAATTTGCAACCGCAACACTTTGATCTTGATGATGACCAAGCTTACTTCCTTTTAATTTAGACTAACTTCTCTAAGGTGTCAAATATGAGAATAATTTACATTTAATAACTTACGTTTTCTTGAAAAAAGTTGTAGTAGGTGGCTACAAACGATTTTATATTTAACTTTAGTTGAAAACTTGAATGCAAAGAAACGCACTGAACTCTATTTTGTTTTTCGTACAAAAACATAATTTTTTTTGGCAAAGATATGTAAAATATAAAACAGAAGAGACAAAGAGTACGTGAACACAACAAAAATGTTTGCCAACCAATACCGCCCATGCAATATAAGCAGAAAAAAATTGAAAAAAAAAAAACAAAAACAAAAACAAAAAAAAATTATTGCATTTAAAACATTATAAAAATAAAATGAAAAAAAGAATAAATGCATGCACTCATAGCAGCCAAATTGTTTGCATTAAAGTGAGAAGCAATGTTACATCCTATTACCCACAGAAATGACAGCGCGCGAGTCGAGTCCACAGCATATTAAAGAGGAAATAAATAAAGAATCAATTTAGTGGAGAAGTACGTTTTGGGATGAAGTGTGTATGCACGGCTTATGTGTATGTATATGTGGTTCAAGTCAGTGCAATTACATTTTTTATTTTATTTTAATATCCCCCTAGATGTGTTAAAAACTGTTTCATTATGAGGATTTTTTTTTTTTTGTTTTAAATTTTTTTGTTTTTTGGTACTTACAACAGTCAGACATTTAGGCGCCTGTAGTTTCTCTACAATAATTATAAAATGCCACATCATTTTTCATTTCGGGCGGCGAATAAATTAAATAACATTAAAAAACAATGTCAGTGATAATGGTGAAAAGTAATGCGTATAAAAAACAATGCGTTTGGGTTGCACCAAATTTTGGATGCGCTCCAGCTTAATGTTATACATTTATATTATGAATATGTTGTAAAAAATATGGTCAAGATTAGATCGGCATAGAATATTTGAAGATTCTTAATGGCACTCTTTGAGAAATGACCCAGTTTTTATACCCTCATTACTATAAACTATGAACAGTACGTCACAATAACATTTTAAAACAATGTTACCATATTTTGTTTTTTACTGTACTTCTAGTCTTTGCCAAAAAGTTGCAACATAGTATTAACATTACGCAGAGTTACATACTTTGTGTAAACAATGCGTAATGTATGTAAATTAAAATCTAATGACTTTATATATAACTTGATATCCTCCCTCTCATAGTTTTTTTTTATTATTTCAATGTATGTTACGCACCAAACTATGAAGGCTTTCATGAAAAGGTAGCACACGTGTGTTAGATTCTTCATTACAAGATTCCCATCTTAATTAAATTATTATGAATTATAAGAGAAGAAAAAAAGCACAGACGCATGCATTCAATTTATTTCATAATTGCAATGAATGCAATTGAATGTGTGTCACTTTTATACATTTGAAATATTTAATAGATATTTAGTTTGTGCGGATGTTTGTAATTTCCAGCATACCCAAATTTCAAGTACATCAATCGTTTCAGAATTACTTTCTGAATCGACTTAACAATGTCCATCTGTCTGTCTTTGTGAAAATTGTGTTACACGTCACTTTTATTGAGATATTTTTAAGAAATTTGGTACAAGGATTTGTCATAAAAGGAAGCTAAATGAAAAAGGACCACATTTTTAGAATCCCTCCCTAATTTAAGTTCTTTTTCTAAAAACTTCTCATAAGGCATAAATTCTTAATATTTTTCTATAAAATTTGATAAAAAATCAACCTAATAATTGGATGCTTCAAAATTTAGACCCGATTTCATAACTAATTAGTCATTGCCATATAAAAATCAATACGTGTAAAAGTATATAAAAAAGGGGAACCAAAAATGCTCCTGTCGCTTCTAAATTTTTCTAAAAATGTTAATAATATTTATTATATAATTGGAAATTTTCTTCGAAAAAACATCTCTTTGACAAATTTTATTGTAAAATATTAAAAGCTATGACTTGTACCTTCATTTCAAATGAATGGATGTACAGACGGACCTGATTAAATTGATACAAATTTCAATTTTGAGCCGTTTAATTAATTATAATATAATCATATATTTTAATACTTTCATAACATGCTTCATATATTGTTTTGATTGATTTTTATTTCCTTCCCTTACACACAATTTTCAAGTTCAACTTGTACTATTTGTATCCTTATGTTGTTTCCAACAACAATATCGCCTCTATAAATAAATTAATTTTAACAGTTGAGAGAGAGACACCCAGATTCTGCGCAGTTTTATTATAAAAAACCAGTATTTTATATATTTATTATTACATTTATATATGAAAGATTTGTGTTTTTGATTTTAGTACAAAAACATTCTCTGACAAACCACATTTTATTCAATATTGCGTTTATGCAGTGTTAAGTTCTAAGCCCTTGATAGAATCTAAATTTAATATCACATTTAGTCAACTGAACAGTCACTGTTATAATTATACATATATATGCATGGCTGAGGCCAAATATTGAATATTCAACATTTAAATACCAAAGCTCTCTAATGATTATAGACATCAATATATTTTTTATGCTTTAATAAGAAAATATTCTTTGAAAAAAATACAACTTTGTTTTTGAACTGTGAATGTATATTGTTTGACCGATTTTGCTTAAGTTCAATATCAAAACTAATACCACACACGGGAAATTTGGAAGCTATGTCCCAATCTTTGTAATCAAGATAGTGATTACCACTGAACACACACCCAAGTACAGACAGAGAGGTTAACGATCTCAGTAGTTGAAGCTAATTCGGAATATACTTTGTGAGATCTGCGACACCTCCTTCTGGGCATTGCAAACGTTTGGATGAAGGTATATATACCGCCAAATAAAAGCATAATAAACTTATGACACTGACTGTAACTATTTCAATTTTAATTATTTTTGTTAATTTCCATAAGTTATGCTGAAATAGATAGCAACAACAACAACAACAACAACAAAACAAAATAAAAATGATGAGAATAACTTTATTTATAATGCCATCAAATAATCGCAGCCAATAATAATTTACAGCGCCCAAGGGGAAATCATTATTGATGCATAACGACTAGACACTATGATACGCTATGGACACCACATGATGATCCATCCATTCATCCATCACACCCCAATCATAGCAAACATGTGGTAATCATTTTTTTTTCACATGCTTACTGATTATCTATATATTTTTAAATAAATAAAGAAACATATGAATGCAGTGAATATGCGTCGATAAAATCGCTACACAAAACGATATAGTCTTCAGTCTTCAGGGCTTGCACTTGTCTTCTTTTCTTATTATTTACTTTGTTTGCGATTTAAGAGAAATGTTCAAAATAAACAAAAATTAAAAATTTTCCTTTAATCCCTTACAAAAAAAAAAACAATCCCAGACAATGTTTGTCGTGTAAGTAAAGATTGGAAAGTGATTGGAAATTGAAATTTGTTAAGTTGTTGCAAGAGGAGCATTAAAAGAAAGTAAATAAATTCAAATTATAATAAAAATAACAAAAAAGAATTTTTATCAAAATATTTTAATTGAAGAGAAATGTTTTTCATTTTCTTCTTCTACTAAAGCATTCTATTTGTGTAACTGTTTATTCACCCTTAATGCAATCATCAAATCATGTTATCCTTTCCACATTTGTTTACTCGAAGGTATTCGTACACACACATACACAGAACACACTTTGCACTTATACAAGTATTGTATAATGGTCAAAAGTTTCCCTGATAACATATCATCAACACCAATATTTTGTGTTGTATGTTGTTTGCTAAATGTGTTTTTACGTCTGTTAACAACAGTGCTAATGAAATCAGTTTTGGGCATCCCTTCTCTAGGTTGGGAGATTGTATACCTGAAGGCTATATGTTCTACATAAACCGAATGTTGAATATCTTGCAATTATAGACATTTTTGATTACACTAATGAAAGTACCACATAAGAAAGCTGTTTGCTGCAACCGTACATTTTCGAAACATTCCTCTGTTTTATTTAATTTGTTGCACAAGTTTTTTTCTTTTCTTTTTTTTGGATATTTCAAACTTTTCTTTCCATCATGCCATGGGTTGCATACATTGTAATGTTTGCATATTTTAAGCATAATTGAATTAATTTTTTACTGGCTTTTTTGACATGTTGCGCTCATGTGTAAATGTGCTTGCATATTTCCATTAGGAAATATTTTTTTTTTTTTAATTATTTTTAAATTAAATATTTTCATTTCTGTGTATACTTAGATGTTTGTGCTTATATGCAAATTTTGTAGATAAAGCTTATCTTGCACATTTGATAGACACTGCTTATTCTTGTTTTTTTTTTTTTTTGTTTTTGCACATATTTCTTATTTTGCATATTTTTTTGATATTGCTTATTTTTTAATTTTTTTGGCATATTTTACATGTATTGCTTATTTTATTTTATTATGAACATTGACATATCATTTTTACTCATTTGCACAATTTTTAAAATTTGCTCATACCTTGTAGTTATAGAAGAAAACCTCATATCAACATTTTGCATATTTTTTTAAAATTAATTATGACCATTAAGCATATAGTTTTCAACCAAAAATCGTTGTTCTTTCTCGTATTAATTAATTTAACTTTGTTACCAAACACTTGCGCAAGTTAGTTAGTTGAACAATTTTTAAAGCATTTCAAAAATATTCCTATGAAAAGGATTGACATTAATAATTTTCATAGCAGTAGCTAAAAACCACAATAGCTATGTAAATATTTTTATACCTTTCACATACAATAACATGGCCAGGTATACTAAGTCTGTCATTTCGTATACAATTACTAGGAAAAGATGTCAGAGGCGTCATAAAGTATTTAAAGTATTTATCAAAAGTTTCTTAATGCGAATCAAACTATTCTTGTCCGTCCAAGTTTATGTCACTATTTAGGCGTAAAATTGGGATTTGAAGATGTTATTTTGCACGGACATTTCTAGTTTTCGTATGGAGGTTATTATTTGAAATGAGTGAAATTGGTCAAGTGCCACGTCTACAATCGACAATAATCTAATTGACCTATAAAGTTGGATTATTTATTATTCATAATTAGATTATCCATCGATTTGCAAAATGGGCGGGGTTGAACAACCACTACGCCCTAAATTTAAATCTTGCACTGATATGCCAAAAAGGAACGGAAAAATCTGGTCTAAAACACGAATTATTTGAAATCATAATGGATTACTTGCCACGCCCTTCTACTGTTTGCATTTGTATATGTAAAGGGTATTTTTCGATTCAGTGTTAGCCAACATTTTTTCTATTTTCTTGTTTTATTTAAAATTTACGTGTACAAACTTGTAAAACTGTTACTCAAACAGGCACTGAAAACTTTCCAACACAACACCGACCCAAACAACAAGTTATGTTGGCTCATTGTTGTCTGCATATTTCAAGAGGAAAGAAAGATGAACGACCTTTTAAACATATAACAAATAAGCCATAAATTTACATTCCAAACGATTGGCAATTTTGTAATCTATACCAACAACAGGGGCACGCACGCACGCACACTTCTACTCACATACCTGAGACAATACCTACAGAAAATACACAACCGACAGATATACAGAGGGATAGATATACCGACGTACATGTTCAAATAGGCTGTAAAATAGATGAATTTTCTTTAATTCTCCCTTTTTTGTGGTCACCGTTTATATACTATATACCGATGGCGTTAATAGTATGCATGAACATGCCTCTTTGGCCAACATTGTCATAGCACACATATACAAGGTTTGTTATACTTTATGCATTTGTATGATGCGTGTGTGTATATGCGTTCATTATGAACTAATATGAAAGGGGAGTTGGTTTTTGTGGTTGTAATTGCTGCGTAAAACCTTTTTTGCATCAGTACTCACACTTGTAATCGGCGTGAATGGTCTGGATGGAGTATTTGAAAAATCTTTCATTAGCGTCCATGCAGAGAGAGGTGTGCCAATATAGTCAAAGGTTACTTTTACTATATACATTCACACTTATTTGACGATTTGTTTTTGTTTCTAACTAATCTTGTTGTTGTTGGGTTGTGCTGTGTTATTGTATCACTAGCTGAGTTTCATGTTAGGATGTATTTTTACACAACAGATCGTTACCCAGTTGTTTTTCATTTGTATGAAATTGTGCTTATTTATCTACATACATATCTGTACAAGTCTGTCCATTCATTGCTTTTGTGTGGCTAAAATATTATAGATTTCCGTGCGTGGTGAACGGTGGAGGGTCATAAAGCTGAAGCGATACTTACAATGTTATCTTAAAACATTCGATAGCTCCACAAGTACAAACATACATCCATAACATTATTACAAACCCGCATACACACCCACACATGCATCTGCATTATTGCCTGAATAAACAATAATATTCACTCAACGCAAAGACATGAAACGAATTGTTATAGTAGGGGTGGACGGTTTTTAGATTCTATAACAACAACAGCAAAATTGTTTTTTGTTCTTTTTTTTGGCGACTTCTAGTTGTATTATGTTTTCCGGTAATGAGTGTCTGAGTATGTTGCATCACGCACAGCAACTGAAGCTGAAATTTTTAACTTTTAACCACTGATTACTTGAATGTATCCAAGTATCCAACTGTGTTTGCCTGCTGGCCCCAAAACCCAAACATGCAATATTTATTTTCTTTACTTTTTTTTTTTTTTTTCTGTTTTTTGGCCTATTACCATTATTGAACTCTCGTTTCGTTATAGGAGATGATAGTGTGTAATAAAGAGGGAAAGATATGAAATGAAACAACAACGGACAACATTGTCAGTGTTGTTTATGTTTTTCGGATGTTTTGTTGTTGTATACAACATACATGACAATAACATTTGTTTGAATGTTATCCCCACCAAAATGGAAGAATTACTGTTTGTTATCCTGAAGTATTCGTATATATATATATTTTTGTTTTGTTGGTTAACGTAAAGGCCATAATCTTGCCTCATGTATACATCATATAGTTGCAAAACAAATATCCATATTTGAGTTGTGTGGGTGTGTGCTTGGAGTATACTTATAAAACTTTGTTCGACAAAAAACAGAATTTATGATTTACGGAAATTAAACAACATCCGCATCCTGTCATACTCTCCAAAAATTTAACTAAACGTAATGCGGTTATTTAAACACCCCCAACCAACCAACCAACCGTCCATACATTCACTCACTCAAGTCTCTTCCATTCAATAACTTGGATTGAAATTTATATGATTTTCAAAAATAACATAAAAAAAAGAGGAAGATGGGGCTATATTAAGCGTGTACCAAATCTGAGAGACCCATCATCCTAAACCAAATCTCTCTTCCAAATAGTTGGAAAATAATATAACAATTTCTTCAAATAAATTTCATAATTATATGTATAAAAATAAGAAATATTTGATTTGAAAAATGTTATGTGGCGCAGTTGGCGTAGAGAGGGATTTGAAAACGGTATATTGTTGGATCGATTCGTGTCGTAGTTTTTTAATGTTTTTTTTTGTTTTGTTTATTGTAATATGGTTCAACCTGTGAACCGACTTTTAACGTTGTTGAAAATTTCCACCCAATATCTCAAAATTTGCGAGTGTGAGTGTGCTGAAAGCTCCGCGATGTTATTGTAGGCATATCTTTTACTCGCCAAGTTTGCCAACTTGCAATTGGGAATCGTAGAAGACCTCGAAGATTTCAATATAATATCTCAATTTTTGCGACAGTGCGAGTTTCAACATTTACATATTATATATATGGATTCACAGACAGACAGACAGATTACCTAAATCAACTTTTCTATTAATGCTAATCAAGAATATATATACTTTTGGCGGTGTAGCTAGGCCGCTTTTGGTACTTATAAAGGTCGGAATATAAACAGTATACCCACACTTCTTCTTCTTCTTAGGGGGATAATAAAATAAAATCAAATCAAATAAAGAAATCATATATAAGGGGGGAAATATTTTACGTTATGTATATTTTTTTTATAAATTGAACGCCTACCTATCTATTCCAGACACTTCTTGCCTTCGAAAAAAAACCGAAAAATATTTCTAAGTCTAAAAGAATTTTTTAATGAATTTATTTCCTAATAGGTACACACACGTACATATGTCCTTAATAAATATAACAGCTCATATAAATAAAACGAATTTGAATTTTATATAAAATTTCTGGTAACAATTTAAACATATCTGCATAAACTATGAATCCGTACTAAATTTATACACATATGTGCAGAATATGTATGTACGTACGTATGTATTGAGATTAGAAAGCAAACGTAAAACTTTCACAGACTTTGCAACAACAACAATAACAACAGCGCTCAACCACAACAGGGAAGGAATGGTATTGTACAACTAAAGGCACCAAAAATTGAAATTTTCTTTAGAAAAAAGACTGAATTTCTTCCTCATACAAATTTATACAAATTTTAGCTGCCATGCTGAGAGCACTGGCTGAAGATAATATTTGTATATATAAGAGTGGAGAAGAATTTTCGGTTTAGTGTTAAAAATTTTAGTTGTTTGATTAAATAACGTAAACTCAAGTGCAAGTGTGGATAACGTATGGCAGCGGCAATAACTCCACACTTTATAAACATATGGATGGAGAGAGATTTACAATAATGGAAAACTTTTCACTTAAGCAATAGTTGAAATTAGAAGAGAAAGCTGGTTTTATAGTGTGTTGTGGTGCTTGAAGGGAGAAAAAGGCCAACAGTACAGAGTCTCAGAGCAGTAGCAGATTCTTTATGCGTTAGCCGCAAGTAAAAACTTTTCTTACTGACGTTAGCAATTAGTTTCATATGAATTTTTTTCTTGTTTTCTTTTCTGTTTATTGTTGTAGAACATAAATTATTATGTTGCCAACTAGAAAATTTATGAGCGGTTAAGTACTGATTACCAAACTCAGCCCCGGACTATCTACCATATATAAATAAAGATTTTTTTTAAACTTATTTTTAAAAAAAATTTATCTACATATGGAAAAAACTTGTAATAGTACCGCACTTTTTGCTCTCAAATGCAACACAAATGCTCAGCTTTACATTAATTATTTGTATTCACTGGAGTGGTGTGCGTGTGTGTGTATGCATATATGGCAGAGTTTTGTATAATTTAAAGTGTCGCCAGGTTTTGTAAGTTGCTGCATATATAAAACACAATAAACATGTGTGTATGTGTGTGTGTGTGATGGCATAGTATTTTTATTACTTGTCAGTGATTTATGTTATTTGATTATTACAAGTTTAATTAATGAGTTCTTTATCCTCTGGCCTCCTTTCTACATCTCTTTATCTCACACAGCCCCTTGTTGATGTTCATACTCCTCACTTTCGCCTATGAATTAATAATGATCCATATGTCATATACGTATAAGTATGTATTTAATGTCAACGATGATTTAATAAGTTGAGTGATAGTGCAAGTGCTGTTAGGCTCTTAGGGCATTTAAGCACATCTGTCATCTACCACATTATAATTTTAGAACTAATGCCAGCTATACTACCTATGAAAATGTACTAAACTGATAGCGTAAAGTTTAAAAATGAAATGAATCGCTTATTCGTCCATGTGTCCGTCTATTGTTGGCATTGTCACGGTCGTAAATTTTGAGATATTGAGTTAAAATTTGTACAGTTTTAGTTTCTGCAGGCAGATAACTATTTAAAATTAATAAAATCGATCAAGAGCCACGCCCTGAAACCCAAAAAATATATGTATCTGCCAAAAAGTTTGGGTTAAGAAGTTGAAATTTGGTATCATATTCACATATGTTGTAAAAGTGGGCGTGGTCAAACAACAGTTACCTTATTGGTCGACAAATCTTTTTGTATTTTATAAATCGCTTCTATAAATATAGGTTAAAGATTCTTTAAAAGACCGACAAGCGATAGAAAACTTCAATAAGTGCCGGCACCATGCCCATCTTACAGGCTCAATTCCTAAATGACTGAAGATATTAAAGATGCAATGCTGAATGCCTTCCCAATCATTTCGATGTACACTTTGCCGACCTCTGCCTTAACCTCACCTTACATTTCATACCACATCAATTACTTAATTATACCAAAACTTTACATTTTATTAACAAACGCCAGTTTTACTTAAGCACTAACTTCAACACCCAAGAAAAATGTGGCATTAGCTAAAAATTATATACAATTTAATATACCAACAATTAGAGATTGACAGCTATGCATACGTAAAAAGTACATTTTTGCCAGCATCAGGTGTAGCGAATACAGCAGTAGCAGCAGTCTTGTGACCATAGATCTAATAAATATAAACCAAGCATTTAATTACTGGCATTTAACGAACCAGAAATTTGTATTCGCTAGAGAATGTACCTGAAACAACAAAATTATATATATTTTGTATACAATATGTATAAAAATAAATGAGTACAAGTAGAAACGAAAGAAGGAAAAAACTTTAAGCAACGTGATTGTCATATAACTTGTGGATTTTCACTGTGGCAGTGGCAGCGGCAACATTCACTAAAAATTATATATTTCTCTATGTAATATACATGAAATGCGAATGTGTACGTGAGTGCGTGTGTGTATGTGTGTAATTGGGTAAATTTGCTAACTTGTTGTTGTTGCTTTATTAAAAGTCAACTTGCCATTGTGTGCAGACTTTACATATATACACCAATAATATATAGTTTTGTGTTCGTTCTGACTCTGACTCCGAACTGAACTGAATCAAAGGTTGATACATTCTTCCCCCCCTCTTCTTAACCAACCTCTACAGCCCTGGCACTCTTGCCTTGAAAAAACTTTTCTGCTTATTTTTATAGCTAAACTGTAGTTGTCTGTTGATTAGTGTGTACATAGTATAATTTTAACAATTTTATGGTTATGTATGCGTTGCTGTATGTCATGCTTGCCTTCTTCTTTCCTTTTTTTGTTTTTATTTTCTTCTTCTTCTTCTTCTTGTTCTTGTTCTATGTAATACATAATTGTAAAGTTAAATAAAGTTTACTTCCCACCATTTAGTTGGCATTAACTCTAAATCCTTGTGAACGTGATATCTCGTTGAAAATTGTTGTTAAACAAATATATAACAAGAATAAATTTTATTGTTATGAACATGACAATAAAAAGCGAACTGAATGAATTTAAAAACAATTGTATAAAGATATGTATGGCAAGTAGCTGAACCCTTAGAAAATTGTAGCAGAGTATGAAACATTTTTATATTCCGAAGAACCAAAAGATCCTAATCAAGCATAACGTCTTGATTTCTTGACCGAAACCATGTCGCTAAGTATTGGAGATATGATTTTGCAAGTGACCAGGTCAATATCAAAGTAATGTGGACCTACAGACAGACAGTTCGACTTAGTGCTCAAATTAAGAATATATAAACCTGACAGAGTTCTACGCTATTTCAAACGTTTTCAAATACGGATTTATGCTTAAAATCTTTAAGATGGTAAGGGTAAAAATTATTTACCTTGAATTTCTGTAACTTAGCGTTAACTTGTTGAGTTTCCAGTACAATCGACACTTAGGTTCAATAGTTACACCTAGCAGCGTTTATTAAAATGTTGTCGAGTTTTCAATACATTATGAAACCACATTAACCTCTGGTGTTATTAAAGTATAGCTTTAACGATATATTTTCTTCTTCTTCTTCTCTGTAGCATCACGGTTTGCTTTTATGTTATACCCCAAAAAAGCAAATGATTTATGATTTATACTTGTTCTCACATTAGCAAAATATCTTACATTTTATACATCATATACATTTTGTTGTTATTGTTGTTGTTGTCTTTCTCTAAGCAATTTATGCATTTCTTAAGTGCTTCCTTTAAATAAATAAAACGTAAAAACATTTTGGCATTGAATTTTATGTTTTAATATTTAGTACAGTTTCTTTTATTATTATTATTATTGTTGTTGTTGTTGTTGTTGTTGTTGTTGTTGCATTTCTATTCACGCAAGTATGTAGACCAATTATGTTAAGTTGTAAATATTGTTTATGTTGCCTTGATTACTCACACAACTACAGAATGCTACATAGTACTTAACAAGACTAAATAAAAACGGATGCCAACATTTTTAATATTTTTATAACAATAAGGCAGCCATCTTATAATATTTAAAATACTACAATACAGTTTTTTGCTTTGTTTTGTTTTATGTAAAAGTACTTATGTATGTAAATCAACTAAATGGTTATTGTGGAAACAATTCAAGACAATATCGTTTACGTAGCATTTAAAAAAATGGAAAAATTTTATGAAAAATAAAACTTGGTCTTGAAAGTCTTTAGAATTTAGAATTTATAGAATTTATTTAATATCATATAATAATAAAAATGTGTTTGAAAAATAATTAAATTAAATAAAAATATTTGTTATTTTTATACCCTACACGTAAGATGGGAGATGTATCAAGTTTGTTGTTTCAATCCTACATATTATTTTGTTCATCTCCTGTATGTGTATACACCTAATCAGTGCCACGCCCACAATTGAAAAAATCCCAATAAAAAGTTGAAATTTACTTAACATATTCAACATCCTTTGACATGTCAAAAATGGGCGTTATCGTTCGTATAACAATAACACCCACAATTTACAAAAAACCTTATATGTCATGGACCCTTTTGATTTGTACTACAACAACTATTATAAGGCGTAATTAAGTAATTGCCACACCTACTGTTTTTGTATAGACGTGTAGGATATTTAGTCTTTGGTCTAAGCTAAATTAAGTTTTATACTCACTTTCATTTTTATGATATTTTTTTTTTTTTTTAACCACAAACCACTAACAGTCAGTCAGTGATAGAAAAGAACTTAATTTACATCCTGATAATGGCTTGCAATTGAAATAGCAAGAGAAAAAAGATAATAAAAACAAATGTAAAAGAATAATAAAATAAAAAAATAAAAATAAAAAAAAAGTTTTTTTTTATTAACTTACACAAGTGTTACGTGATGTATAAATATAGATTAAATCTCAACGAATAAACTGTACAAGTAAAGTTAATGATAAAAATAAAGTGATCACTGATAATGTCACGGTATGGTGACGAAACGTCGGACAAATAACAGTAAGAAAAAGCCAAATATATTATTGGTTTAAAATACAATTTGATCTTCTATCCATTGCATTTAGTTGCAAAAGTAATATGAACATAAAAATAAAAGATCATAATAACAAATCTAAACATTAAAAGAATAATGTTTATGTTTTATTACACTCATTACCTTAAGGTTTTACGGGTATAATCGGTTAAAATATTTGTAACACATCAGGCACTCTGTAGAGTGTATTTTTTCTTAAGTAGCATGAAATTCTGAATCGCTTAAGCTTGTGGATAAGTGTGCCAAATATTCTCCCGGTCTTTAAATTTGAAACTTAATATAAATATAAAATAAATATTGTTAAAGTTTTTACTCGCAGCTTAGTATTGAAAACATCCAAATTTAATAAAAAGCGAAAAAGTATTAATTTTTTAAAGGGTTTTCTTTCATTATAAAATATTTATTACGCGTAAAATAGATAAGACATACACAGACGGTTAGACTATTGTGACTAAATGGATTTAGTAAAGTATTCTGAATCGATGGGTATAATAAGAGAGGGGGGCTGTCTTTAATCATTTAGAATTTTCAGACATCTGCTCTGCTCTGATTTCTTGCAATTAAAATCATTTATTTTAATTTTTTTTTTTTTTTAAACTAAACCCAACTTTTACTTTTATTCTCGCTTAAACATTAAGGAAAATTGTTTTAATGTTGCAGCAAGAAGAAGCTTAAGGTGTTCAAAGCATTTTCATTTAGAAATTGCTAATAAAAACTCTTACAATTGTTGTTGTTGTTGTTATTTTAAAATTTGCATAATTATACAATTTCGTTTTGTTTCTGGATAAATTTCACTTTTTCATTTGTGGGTTGTGGTTAATTTTTTGCTAATATCGTTCTAGACTATGTATGCCACTGATGTGCCATGTACAGGTAAAGCAGACGCTTGCGTTAGTGTTGTTGGTTTCAACAATACTGAAGTAAAAGTTGGCAACCTTAGCAGGTTATGCGTTTAATTTTCATTTTTACTGGAAATTTTCGTTTTCAAATTCAGCAAAGAATATTGTATGCAATGATTACTGGACTACAAAGTGTTGCTGCTTCTTTGAAGAGTCAGATTTTCATTTCAGTAAATGGTGTATAACACTTAATAGCCAAAACTAATGAAAATAAGTCCAATATTTTAGAACTGCAAGAATTGTTTTAAAACAAAATGGTTTTGTAAGGTAGCGTAATTTTACTTTTCGAAAAACTTTCGTAATTCGGGAAATATTTCTGAATATATATATCTTGTAGACTTCAGCATATTTTCTCTCTCAGCGCCTTATTTAATTCTTTTTAAACAGTTATCTAAACTGTTTCTTTAGCCTACATTTAGGTTGTGGTATGTAATTTTTCACATGCGTTTGTGTGTGTAACTGTACATAGTTATTGAAAATTTATTATTTTTAGTTGGTGTTTAAGTTTTTTTCTTCTTCTTTTTTTGTTTGCACCAGTAACTAATCTGCATATTTTTCCTATTCATTGTATCTGGGCTGTTTTCCTTTATTCCCTAATACTCTATTTTTGGATTTACTCTTTTTTTTTTTCAGAAGAATGTTTTTCTGTTAGATTTTAAATGCAGTACATAGTACGCGGAAGGGTGAAAATTCTTTGTGAGTTAATGTGTTCTCTGTGAAACACAAACATAAACATATTGCTATCTTTTGCTATGTACAGCAGTTGTATGTTTAGGCATTCGTGTTTATATTCACATATGTTTATATGTATATAATGTGTGGTTGTTCGGTTGTTTCGGTTTGGTTAGTTGGTTAGTTGTGGTTTTTCAGGCCACACCTCGTATTTAGGTCAAAGTTTTGAGGTTTTTCTTCTAACGCTTCAATAGTTTAAATTAAAGCATTTGTAACGATTGAACAAATCGTTTAAATTGAAAACTCGAAATGGTAATTTTCATTAATAAATATCAAAAATTAAGCTTTAAGAAGTTTTTCCCTACAATACAAGGTTTAAACGGTTCTAACTTTGCAAAAAATGAAGGTAGAAAAAACATGTAAATTATTAAAAAACTTACAGCATTAGCATCCGTTTCAATGTAAAACTTTAAGCGCGTTATCATTTTTTGAAAACGGGCTTTTATCGTAAAAATTCTCATATAAACCGCCCCAGTGGCCTTAAATTAAATTTGCCTTACATATCAAAAATATAAAATAATGATCATTTAGCATGTTCGACAATACATCCTACATATAATATTATATTATAGGCGAGTTCCTCTAGGTACAAACTTACGCCGTTAAATTAGTTTGGTCAATTACTAATTTCGGAAATTACCATTTCTGACTTGGTTACACTTTAAATTTGGTTCATACTGAGTCAAAATAAGCCACTTTTCTCTAAAAATGTTTCAAAAGATGCCTTTTATGGTAGTTCAAAATCGCCACGAAGCTCACGACGCTAAGTAGAAGTGAATTTATATAACTGTACGTACGACGCTTTTGACTAAAAATTAAGAATTGTTCTTATGACGGACGTGACGCACCGCCACGTAAGCTATCTGATTCTAGAATTACTCTTTTAAAGATAATTTGTTCTTTGCTTCTTAAAAAAATTGTACCTTACTCAAATATGTCAAATGTTTTAAGGCTGTTGACATTCTATATATTTTAGAAAAAATTCTTATACAATAATTTTAAATAAAACATTTTATTAGTTTAAATACTTGAATATATTTCTTAATAATATCATTTAAATAATAATGTCAGCTAAAAAATTATTCTCAACTGTATCTCTATCTGAGTTGAAAAAGCGCGTGCCAAAAAATCAATGGAAACAATTTGAGGAGTTTAGCAACATATGTGCAGCCTATCAAAGGTTGGTATTGCATCTTTGAATAGCACAGAAATAATTAAAAAACTACTGCACTACTATTTTTTTTTTTAGAGAAGTGGACAAATATCCAGATAAATTGCCATTTATTGATTGGGATTTTTATCGCAGTAACGTACGCAAAAATTTTGTCAACATGGTGCATCAATTTGAAGTCCAATATAATGAGCTGGATAAAGCATTTGAGGCCAGGCATGATTTAGATTTAAGTAAATATTACCAAGAATGGAATAAAGTTATGGAAGATTGCAAGGTGAATAAGAATTCCCTTAAAGCGTTAAGAAAAAGAATTCTTAACCCTTAATATTCGTAATTTGCTTTAGAAAGATGTAGAGGCTTTTAAGAAGGAATCCAATGAGCGTATTAATGAACTTCAAGTTGACTTGAAACGTTTAAGTGATATGAAACCTTATGAGGAAATGACCATGGAAGAATATATCATATTACGTGAAGATATTACGCAATTAATTCCATGTCAAAATAGGCCAATATTGTGGCCCCCAATTGAGGAAGAACAAGTGGGTTATATACAACCAAATCAACATGATGATCATGATGATGAGGAAAGTCAACCATTACCACCTGGTGATAAGAAAGATGATAAAAATAAATTAGCCGATGCAGTAAAGTCAAGTAAAGAACCGAAGAAACTTGAAGCAAATCAAGTAAAAGAAGCAACAAAACAAGACAAGAAAGTAACTGAAAAGAAAGAACCTAAACCCACGGACCCATCTGATACGAGTAATGCACCCAAAGATTCGGATAATAAGTAGAACTGTACATATATTTTATAAACAATATCTCATAAGACATTTTGTAATCCTGTGTATGATTTGTATATTTTTTTTTTAATTTTCCTTATATAAAATATATTTCTTTTACGGTCTCTAATACTAATAATTAACTGCTATTACAGGGTTGGTATTAACCTGTTATCATTATCGCTCATTGATTTTCCACAACTTCGAATCCAATGTAAACAAACTTCCTTTTCTTCTCTCTTCAACCAATATATGACCAAACAAAAAAAACCTACTGCTCATGCGCTCTTTCTTCACTTGAAGCAAATGTCAAAAATTAACCATCCCTTACCATCGTATATATTTCTCTATACATTTTCATAGAGAGAGAGAGAGAGAGTAAAAAATTGTATTTGATTTCAAAAAATACATGGCATTTACTCTAAAAGAGAGCAAACCTATGGGAGAAATGTTAAAGTAAATGTCAAATGTGGAAAGTTTTGCCAGGAAAAACAATAAGATTTTACATAATATTTAAATAAAGAAAAATTCAATCTCAATAATTGATTTTGTTTATGAAAAGAAAAGCGACAAATGTGATTTATAAAGATTCAAAGAAAATACATTTGTGCGATTATAGTGTAAAAAGGAAAAAAGTGTACAAAGAAAATCATTAAGTTGGTGAAATTGTGTCTCTGTTTCTTTTTTAAATGACGGAACCAAACCCTCTTTAATAAATTATATACTTTTGGGGAAATTATTTATTAGCTTAGTCACTGAAACAATTTTTAATTAAATTAAAATTTATTACAAAATACTACAGGACTACAAGATTCTGGTGAGTACAGTTTGTTTTTATGAGAAGTTGGAGGAATCCTTTATTTTAAGCTTGCATCTATTATACATTCGTATACCCTTAAACTTGCATAAATAGTTGATACGAATACTTGTACATAAGTAGCACGTAACTACTGCTAGAAGCGCTCAAAAATGTAGGAAGTGAAGTAAAAAGTTTAAAAAATATTTAAAAAGTATAAATTTCTCTTAATCATATATTCCGTTAGAGCTAATTTGCAAGTTATGGTTGACATTTATATTAAAATTAGACTTCTGCAATGACTTCCATTTACTATTAATGCCGAAATGATCGAAAAAATCATAACAAAAACACAAAATTTCAGATTTTGTTACTTAGTACACCCTCTAGTATAATAAGTTTGCCTATAACATCTAGATCTAGGCTAAAGAGGCCCTCAAGGTATAGTTTCTTTATTCAAACGTGTCTGTCCGTATGTCCATTATTTAGGTTTGAGGTATTGAGCATTTTTGTATAAACATTTTTAATTTCTGTAAGTAGGTTTTTGTATAAATTGAGCTTTTCTCGGGCAAGTGCTATGTCCACAATCGCACAAAGTTAGTTTTTAGAGAATATGTACACAAGTTTTTAGTTTTACACCTGCCACGCCCTCTATGTAAAATATAAACTTATTCTGTGGCAGAAGGTGACTTCATAATTGATACGTATTGAAAATTAATGGACGTAATCGGTACATCGGCCTCGAAATAGTCATTGAAATTAAGATTTTTTACACTCCATAACACTTTTCATCTAATAGGAAAACATTAGAAAGAAGTCGGTTGACATATACCCTCATTATTAACATATATCTCTCATGGCTACTAAAAAATAGAGATACATAGTTTAGACTTTACATTTTGTACATCTACTTGCATTAAATCCATCTACCACCATCCTGAACATGGATGCGATAGCATAGAAAAACCCTTTTAATTAACAAGTAAGAAAACTAAATTTGGCTTAGGCAAAATCTTAAATACTCTCCACATTCACAATGATAACGTCCTCTAATAAAATATATTTTGTAAATTGTAGGCGTGTCTTTTAACTGACTGCGCTCATTTTTAGCATATCTATTGTAGAGGTTGTAAAAAACCAAATTTTGGAGATGATGATTTAAATGAAGTCCTTCAGTGGATTATATATAATAAAAAGCCACGCCCACACATTAAATGTAATAAAATAATATTTTTGCCTATTTCCTTATTCTGTCACTCTGCTTTTTAACTCTGCTATATCCGGTAATTGCTTTCTAAATATTAAATTTAAACTAATCATACTAAGTGACTAAGATGAATTTTTGAACATGAAATAGGTGGCATTATTATACAAGGATTCGCGGTGTCTTGCATCACTAGGAGAGATTGAGACTAGTGCAACGTTTCTCTGATTATATTAACAGCTATTTTCAAGTTTATTGGCCCTTTATTTTATTATATCTGTTCTTCCCTGCTCTACTGTTTAGTTCGTCTTAATTGTGTGCTTAAATGCGTGCAATTCATAGAACGGTACTAATCAATGATTCTTTGCGTACGTTATTGCTTGCAGCATATTTGATCTAAAGTTATTCTTCTTTAAGCAACCATTTCATTATTATGGTTGCGATTTTGTTGCGCTCTCTGTTTAAACAATAACTATGAGACCAAAAAATTATTGTGATTCGTCAGAGGGATGTACGATAATAGAGGGGGCGACCGACTGAATGAATTTCTACAAAATAAATTACATTAAAATTCCAGACCATTACTCTTGTTTTATTTATTTATGTTTTTGTCTATTTTATTTTTTATACACAATATATATCTATTTTTTGATTATTTCACCCTCGCGCTTGCCCCTCTTCACTGTACTCATATATCATGTGTCTATATTCGCATATAGAAGAGTTCCTCTTACAGCTAACTTTCATTTCATTGTGTATGGTGTATGCCCCTACGGATCATATGGTTTATTCAACATCATTTTATAGTGTTGGTATATACGGTATTTTGTTATTATAATAGTGGCTGTTGTTGTTATTGTTACTGTATACCTACTTGTTAAAACTAAAGGCTCAACATTTGTAAAATATCCTCTGAGGCAATTAGTTTGTACGTATGTACGATACAATACCATATCCCATCAACCATTTGAGGCTCATGGAATTTTAATGTTTTTATCCGTTGCACAAATTTTTGTTGTTCTTTTCATTTTTATAAAACTATAAAGTGGACCTCAGTTTACCCCTTAGGGGTTTTTAAAAAATTAGTGGTAGGTAGTAGAATTTTTATTATGCTGTTATATGGGAGTCGAAACTATTCTAACCGTTTATGTGCACTACTCTAGAGAGAGAGAGAGAGAGAGAGAGAGAAGGATATGGCTATTAAAAATGGCAGGACTTTTATTAGGTTATAATTAAGGATTTTGTTTAAAAATTTTTAAAGTTTGTTGATCACCAAATACGTACTAAACTATTCTTTTTTTTTATTAATTTTAATATACTTTCAGCTTCAACTTGAAAAAACAAAATTAAATGAAAAATTTCTTCGAAAGTGATTTTTATTAAACTTGTGAGATAAAATTGAAATAAACTTACAAAACTGGTCACATCTACACAAACAAGTAATGTTGATATTACAACATGCACATGCACATGCACACATTTGTTAAGAAATTAAACGAAAAATTGTGAACACTGCCAGATAACAAGAAAACAGACAAAAAAAAAATTAACAAAAATTCTAATTGGGCAAGTTGGTGTTAAAGAAAAAAAAAGTTTTTTTGTGATACACACTTACACACGCACTCATAGATGTGTGCAACATTAGTTTCCTAAATTCAATGATACTAAAATTGAAGCACTTGTCGTCAACAACAATAACAAAAACGGCATAAAAACATAAAACAATAACAACAACAACTGCTACAATTGGTATAATAGGAACAATGCTAACTACAGTGACAATAGGAAAATCTGTAACAACATCGAAAACAAGCAGAAGAAGACAAAGAATAAGAATAGAAACAATTGCTGCTGCTATTGCTGCTGCCTCCTCTGCAGGCTGTATGGAAAAACATGAGAGAAAAATAGTGCAATGCAAACGCCCTCAAAAACAAAATCACATCTCTGAGTACTGGCAACAACGGCTAAAACAAAAACATCAACAACATCAGCAGGAGCAGCAGCAACATCAGGTAAAACTACATCACAATTACAATGAACAGCGCCAACAAAAACCAGAACAACTAAAAGGAAACAAGCAGCGTCAATATCATCATCGTCGTAATGATGAACAAGAAAAACATCTACAAAAAGGGCAACAACAACAACAACAACAGAAGCAACAGCAGCTACAATGGTTATTTGTGTTAGTTATCATGTTGACACTTTTTATTGTGTCCATTGAAGGGATTACAGAAGAATTGTCACCAGGTGAGTGCCTCTAACTGTGCTAACCTGTACTTTATAATCCTTTCCCTTGCTCTCCGCTAAGGTAGTATAGTATGGGTGATTTATACATATACATATATTTGTATCCATTTGGACAGTATGTCCAAATGCAGCCTTAAGCAACTTATATGCAGGTATGAAAATAGAAATGATTACAACAACATAGAGAAGAAGAAGAAAAAAAATTCCAATTTTGATTTCAATTACCGGAGATTTTCTTCTTCTATTTCACCGTATTTGAGTTTTATCCGCTACGAGTTGAACAAAGATGCGTCCGTTTCACTCATCCTTACATTACATTAAACGTAGAAAGAAAGTAGAAAATAGAAAAACGTTTGTTTAAGATTTTACTTATGATTACTAAGAAAAATGTTGAACGTTTTTGTTTTTCGTGTTTGTTTTTGTTGTTTGAAAACAATCGTAAACATATAACCAACAATTTTTCTCTACCAACTGTTAAATTATTGTTTGGAATCGAAATATCGAAAATCTTAATTTAACTTGGTCGACTATCTTTTTCATATATTTGTCTATATATATATATATATGTGTGTGTGTGTTTGCAGAATATTTTCTCGTTTCGAATACAATTTCAAATTCACTTGTTTTTTTTAACGTTTAACATTTTTACAAGGTATACTGAAATATTTCACAATCACTTTCTAACTTATTTATAGAGAAAATGTCATTAAATACTGCCGCACTGTACTGTTACCATGTTATGTTATGGGGTTCAGGAAAATGTTGACAACTTATTGAATCGATTTAACTATGTCCGTCTATCCGTCTGTCTATTGCCTAAGCTACACATCATATATTTTAAGACATTTTCAGGAAATTTAGTACAAAGACCAGTTGTGAAAGAGAAGAACCTTTAGAACCCCTCCCTCTTTATAATACATAGGAAATGAAATTTAATTTCTATCACAGATTTAGTATTTAGTTTTATTTGCTTTGTGTTAAATCCAAAATTGTAGGTTTTCTACTGTAGTGCCTAATTAATGTAACTTTTTGTTTTAATTAACTTTACATTAAACACATACATTACAGTTCATTCAAAGCTCGTTTTTATACCTTTTTATACTTGTGGAAAAATGTATATTAAGTTTGTGCAAATATTTGTAACTCCCAAATGGTGGCTAATGTCACATCCACCTTCAATTACACTTCGATTTAGAATCAAAATCTGAATTAAATGAAACATGTCTGTCTGTCCAAGTATATTGTAAGCAAGCTACAGATCGCATTTATTAAACTATTTTGATGAAATTTGGTACAACGACATGCATTGATCCAAAGAAGAATCGTATTGAAAATGAACCATATCGGACTAGTTTTAAAACCCCTTCCCATATAAGGTGCTATTATAATGAAAGTCTTTATATGGTAAATAATTGCATTCCTTAATATTTTTTAACAAAATTTGGTAAAGAATAGTTAATTAGCCAAATAGAATATTTAATAAGCCAAATTAATTATATTTCACAAAGTAACTTATATGGCAGTGGCTCCCCTAAACCGATGCAACTAAAGTAATTGTAGAATAATGGTGGGGTATTAAATGGTCGGGTTTTACTGACTACAACATTTTTACCTATTATAAATTAATAAAAGCACTCTCATGCATATAGATGAATAATTTTCTATAATTTATGCCTAAAAATAAATGCAATACAACACATACCATAATTTCCATCACACGAGTGTTAGGGACAATATTTCCAAATTGTGATTTTATTATTATGGTATCAAATGAAATTATAATTATTACAATATTATCTCAAAATTGAGTGTTGTCCTACACTCACTCGAACGCATATAACACATACCCATCTGTATATATAACAAAGTAATTAAAATTTTCAAGTGACTTTATGTCTAATCCTTTGATGTAGATTTCAATATTTTTGTTTAATTTTCATTTATATTTAATTTAATAATAATTTAATATTCAGTTAAGAGACTCTCTTTGATGAATTAGAGATAATTCACAGAAAATGTACAAATTCAAAATTTAAGTGGATTGCTTTGATAAATTATTACATTTTAGTTTCGTTTGAGGAGATTCTTGAAGGAGTCAACAAATTGTTAAGAAGAAATGTTGAAGCTGTTGCCTTTTGAAATGATAAATTGATAAATTTATTTGGGTCACTGGGCATGAACACATTTATCATTTTAGTTTGAAAATTTCTTTTACCAAATACTTGACTACTTTAGAGTTGAAGCATTGTATCATTTGCTTAAAGCTGTTGTCCTGCCTCGTATTAATGTTTGTTACTTGTGAAGTTTCTATAAATTATGATTGTGCATGTTTTGACCTTTTGCTTAATGTAAATATAAATAATTTTTATTACTTTCTTTCTTGTTCGGGTAATAATTCTTGCATAATAGCCAGAACAATAAAGTTAAGTTTTCATTTATTGTAAGATGGGAGGTTAATAATTTCCTTTGCAAAGGAAAGGCTGTTGAAATAACAGAAACTCTCAAAAATTTACAAACAAAAACCTTACTTGACTCAAAATTTTGACACTTTATTAAAGAGTGTAATTAGGTACATACCACGCCCATATTTACCTGATTATATATGGAGATTCTAGTCTAATGTTTGATCCAAAACGAATTTAGTTTTTTTCTTGTTTCCCAAAAGAATTTTATAGACCTTGGCTTTTGGGTAGTTGCAAAATATGTGCAATGGGCGTGCCCTTTTTTAATGATAATTCATTTTTGTTAAACAAAATGGCATTTAAACCACGCCCACAATTTAAAGGCATCACAGCCAGTCATGATGATGCCGCCCCTTTATGGCACTTCTCCTCACTTTACTAACTTTATAAATATCTTTACTTAGTTCAAATAAGCTTCTGCTACTTTAATGAATAAGTAGAGAAACTTAGCTTGGCATTTAATGTATGCGATGGTAAGTTAACGTTAGCAATCAGCAAATTGAAATTAATAACAACAGCAAAGAGAACAACAAAGCGAATGTGACTTAAAAAGAATGAATGAATGAAGTGCCATTTGTCAAACTATATAAACGAAATAATTTTCAATTTTTAAGAAATAAATTTTAAAACAGAAGAGATATCCGAAGACTTTAGTTCATTTTTTGATTAACTCTTAAAAAGCTTTTTTTATTTATATCATTTTATTGTGAAGCAGAAGTTATTATAAAAACTACCAAGAGTCGTGTGTATGTTTTAGTTTGACAAAATGTTACCCTATGTGTTATGCGCAAACAGTGGCATTCATTATAAAGTGCTAAAAACTTACTTATTCATGTTTCAAAAAGTTTTCACAACATTTCGGAATATATACGGTTAGGTGAACGTGTGAGGATGAGGTGTTGGCATAAAGTGTTAATAGTCTTTTAATGTTCGATTCTGTTTTGTTTTGCATCATTTTCCGGTTAATCTTAGTGTAATGTTCATGGATGCCCTCCACCCTCTTTCGTTTATATAGTATATCATGAAATGGCTTCGTATAAAAACATTCTTTTGAACCCTAAAGACATAACAAAAATTCTCAAACAATTTGTGTGTTCGCGTGTGTTCACCATAGAGAGAGAGAGAGAGAGAGAGAGGGGAAAATGACAGCAAAAAAATTTTTCACATAGAATGGTTATTATACAATATTCATCATAAAATGGCATTTTCCCCTCTCGTCCTTTCCGCCACTTCACTTTATAGTTATAGGATAACTGGGGATGGTTTTGTGTTTCATTTGCCAGCTCATTCATTTTAATTAAGATTTTCTCAAAAGAACACCAACATGAACACGTTCTACCACATACACATCACTCTCACTACACAATCCACCTGTACCGAAAACATATACTATTTGTGTGTACCATAAAAATTCATGTTAGATCCCTTGAGTTAACTGAATAAATGTTTTGCAAGGATATGGGATGAGAGGCGCCTTTCGAATCTCTTCTCTTCCATTGACGTTCTATGTTTGTGTCAGATGGCATTTTTCAAAAATTTTGACACTTCATTATAAGGTTGGCAGAATGTTCATTTAGAAAATGGAAAACAATAAATTTTCTAACTAATATCATATTACAATAATAACAACAACACAGCTTTAAAGTGATGTTTAAATAAGTATGTACAAAAAGTAAATTTCGTTTATGGCAAATTTTAAACACCTTCCAGCACCCATTTCATGGTGAGCGTGGCTCTTTGCGAATTTCACTCAATTCAAGACCTTCATGCAAAAACAGCACAATATCTTAATTTGCAGTCGTGACGGACCGAACGGAAGTGTCTATATCGACATTTTTTAACTGCGAGTGGGTTTCTAGTCGTATATAAAAACCTTTCTGAACCTAGCAGGGGTGATTTGGATTGCACACAGAGGTAATGAAATAGAAAATGTAGATATTTATTGATCGAATTTGACCGACTGTAGCAATTTCACTGTACAATGCTGTGCGCCAAGTATTTGTCAGTTGCAATATAATTTCAATATGGCTACCTCTCCAGTATTTATATATTCAATGGGTATGAGTGAATATTTCTACTTTCTGACTAACTTCATTTTAAAAGCTTTTTACTGCTTCTGTTATACGATATTTTCTCTTGTTTGTTTTATGGTGAATTTCATGCCAATAAAAAGAGACAACTTGTCAAAATGTGGAAAATATCCACAAACTTTTATGTGGCATTTGGTATTTGGGGCTTTTTCCTTAGGCTATAATGCGTGTGAGATGTATGGTGTCTTTATTACCTTTTTATGTATCAATGATGCGGATGCTCCTTCATATACTCAGTAAAAATTTAAAAATAAATTATTTACAAATGCACACAATTACCAACGACTACATACCATTAGAATCAAAAAACCGAAAGCATAGTTAAAGATCAATGATTTTCTTCTTAAAACACATAAAGAATCTAATGATGTTGTGTAAAATTTATGCTTTGAAAGCCAGCCATCCCCAGCTTTAATCTCAAATAAACTTATAAGCACGAGCTGGGCAACACTTTTCCCAAAACATAAACTAAGTTTCAGTTGATTGTTTTGTGATTGAAAATTGAAAAATACCATAGAAAATAACAACAGTGCTACCAACAATAACAATAAAGAAAATTGCAACATCAAATAATTGCACAAATTCCCAACAAATACAAAAAAAAAAAACACAAACACAAAATATTTGCATGTAGACACCAACAGCTGGCTTAAAATATTTATACAAACGTACAAGCGTACAAACGTACTTACATATAAAAAAAAAACACCAACATAGAGAATAGATTGCATACGACAGTAATTTACATTTGAAGTTTTGTTGAGATTTAGAACTATAAGTGAACGTGCAGCCAAGTCTAGATTACCATACTATGTAACAACAATTTCATTATGGGCTCTGTTCGGTACATTTTTTTAATACCTTTTTTTTTTTATAACGATAAAGCTTCGACAAGTGGAATGGTGTGTTTGTTAGCTGGTGTTGAGTCTTGCATGGCTGGTTGGCCCTGTCTGGGCATTTTATGGCCGATCAAATGCAATTGTAGCAAAACTTACAAAAAAAAAAAAAAAAACGAGAGGATAGAGACAAAAAATGTTTGGAATTCAATGCGACTGAATGCTGTAAACGTGCCCAAAATAATTGTAGAAAATTAAACAAAAACAAATGAACGAGCAAGTTCTAAAAGACTGCATGTGGCTTAGGTCGCATCTTTGATGCCCTTTCTTTTGAGTTGTAAACTGAAGCTGAATAATTTACTTAAATTTGCTTTTTACTTTACTTTACTTTATTAGGTGACAAATTTAATATGCTGCCCAAAAACACAATTCTACAAAAAGTAAACTCAAAGTTGTATAAGTGTGAGCGATTGTACGCGTGTTGTAAAGGATTAGAAATGCACACCGGTTAACATGGAGACGAACATTTCGTAGGCAAACGGCAAATGGCTAACAGCTAACATGTCAAAGCGTAACTCCTCTATCTTTGCCTGTTCTGTTCCTTTTTTTTGTTGTTGTTATGATACAGTATTGGGTGTGGATAAGAATTTAGATATTTGCATTGTATTCGCATTCAATGTTAAGGTCGTCTGTCAGTTATTAAATGTTTGGTAAATTTGTTACCAAACATTGTTCCTGTGCTAGGTATAAAATGGGATAAGAAATTGTTGTAATTTATTATAGTACATAGAACCTTTTTTATCTGCAAGTATATTAATTTAATTATAAGAACACACTGATGATGTGTGCTTTGTAACATATTTGTAGCTTCAAAATGGAATTTTTTTTTAACCATAAGAGGAAGAGTAGTCAATTTATTCTATGAGGTTTATGAATTTTTATATTAAATGGAGGTCACCTACTTTATGTGAAGTTAAACAAATATTGTTTAATTAAAAAACTATTTAAAAAAAATTCAATATTTATCTCCGCAATGACTCTAATACAAAGACTTTTGAGTATTTAATTACTTTGTTAAAACAAATTAATTTTCAAGTTGTAAATCTGAAATTAGACGGAATATTTAAAGATCTTTACTTTGGTGTGTAGATAAGAAAAACATGTGTAGTATTTCGATCCGTCTTTATTCTTTATAATTCAAGATGGTTTAAATGTTATGCTGCGACCTTACAAAAAGTAGCTCTTGCTTCCACTATTCCACTGTGTTTTGAAACCTCAAAAATGTTCTTTAAATTAAATTTGGCAACCCTTTTGCGAAAGCCACGTACCATCATACATACGACATGTGTCGCTTTGATCATTGCCATTGGTTGAGAAGGGGAATTTTTCAATTTTTCATTCTGCGAAGTATGTGCATGAAATTGGGAAATAACGGTTTGAATAGTGAGAACAAAAAAATATATATTTCATATATGTTTACATTCTCACATCGCATGCTGACTTCCATACAGTATTTTAGTGGCAAAAAGAAATTTATGTTTTCTGACCGTTACGCAGGTTTTGTCTGCTGCAATAGAATTTTTTTTCCCGTTATTGAAAGTCAAAGGGCGCATTTAGGTGTATTGTTACATTCGCATTGTAGTGAAATTTAAAAGAATATTTCTATTCTAACGGTTTTGTGTGTGTTTGAGGTCTTTGAAAAAATATGTAGAACTTGATATAATTTAGAATTTCAGCGAATTCGTGGTGAAATTTATTACCTTGAACAATAAATTGGTATGAAATAAAATTTCTAATAAGCAATTAAAAAAAGAAGCAATTGTTTGGTTTTCATTGCCTACATTTAGTTGCTTCATAGAGAAGTACAAATTAATTGCATATTGTTAGAGTTGTGAAAATAAAAATAAATTTAGCTTAGGTTAAATTTTAAACACCCTCCACAAACAGTAAGCGTGGCAGATAAGTGATGTTTATATAAACTTTTAATTTTATAGCTAAATTTTTGTGGCAGATAAAGCTATTTTTAACGATTGTGGGCGTGGCTGTTGACATATTTATCCAATATATCTCTACTACTTATACTTTATTCAGTAATACTAATCATTACAAACATTTATTTTACAAAATTCAGTTGATGGAAAATCCTTATAAAGACAGACGATCCAAAACTGGTTTTATTACTACTATGCTTAGGTAGGGTATATTATTTATTCCTTATACTAAATTACTACTAAAAACATATGTAAATATATTGAATTATTAGTAAAAAATTCTCTCCTTAGCTACCCTCTGTTATTAACATTTCTTATACATTTTACAACATAATTATTATGACTTGAAGTTATCAGTAGTTATAGTTAATTCACCATGCAGGCAGTAAATATTTATACATATTTGCATGCCAACAACATTAAACAGGAAAGAAATTATAAACTGAAAATATTATTAAATGCACGGACAACACTTTTTTTTTTTTTTTTTTTTGTTTTCTTGTACTACAACTAAAACTACGACATAAGGCGTTTTTTTTTATTCTGTTATATGAACCGGAGAACTTTGTTTGCTGTAGTAGTACATATAAGGAAAAACATTGTGAGTGAAAACTTTTTATTATAAACTTATTTAATGGTAAAGGTATTATAGTTTTCAAAGTAAAACATAATAATGGAAAGAGCACTAAAGGCAAAGTCAACTATCAGCGACATTAACTTATAGCCCGCTATTGTTACGCATTTTAAACGCTAAAAGTTTTTAAGAATACAAGTTTTTTCTTCTTCTTACCTTTAATATATATGTTTTTTATTCGATATGCCCTTATAGATTAGTAATCAACAACCATGACACATGCTTAATGGTTTATTAAAATAGTTACACGCTTACTTTTGTGTCACATGTCATTTAATTTATGTATCAATTACCCGTAACAGCAAAACTTAATATCTGGACCGACAGACAAGAAACACAAGTCAGGCTACGTTTTTGCAAGGTTTAAATCGACATTTTCATAAGAAACACAGCTCCTCAGCTTAACAGTTTAATATTTATATAAATTTAAAAATATAAATATTAAGACCAGTGTGTTGATTTTTCCTACCCTCAAACAAAACCAATTTTCCATTCGTTTGGTATACTTAAGAGGTTAAATAAACAATTAAGTGTAAACATTGATGATACGCACACGCCAACATGGCTCGTTTATGTATTTAAATGATTAGCTTTAAAATGTTTTTACCCCTAAATACATATATAGTTGACACGCACATGACTTTCTTTGTAACTGAGTGGGTATGGCAGGCTTCTAATTTAGCCCTTAAATAGTACACGTATTATAGTACGAAACAGCGTACAGATCACAGGCTGCACAAGAAAAATTTTTCATGGGGCATGTGGGCGTGTCACATATATGTAAATATTTGTATCAAACCATTGGAGGCTCTCTGACACCTTTTTCTAAATATTGCAAAAGACACACCAAACTTAGTATACCCCCAACTTATGTGAAAGTTATACATTTTTGTTTATTTTTCTTTATTTAAACATTTAATTATGGTTGTACCCTGGCCTGTCTTAACATATATTAAAGGTTTTGTCTTTTTCCTTTAACTCGTCCACATATTGAATATTTCATACACAACTGGAACACAAAACTATTGAGCGTATAATATTCTACAAATCACAATAATCAAAATCTCAAATAATAAATATATCAAAATTATCTTCTTATCCTAGATTCTCCTTTATACATACGTGTACACATATCCCACTTGAATCAAGTGTTTAGGTATAGTTTTCAATTGATGATTGTATAGTTGTCTGTGAATCTCCTTGGGTATATATAATCAAATATAAGCAGAATCAAACTAATTTATAAGTGCTCGTTCAGAAACTGACAGCAACACTCTTCATATAAACTGTTCAGGGAAGAAAAACAATGAACTAAAAAATAATGAAAACGTAATTTGGTTTAGACCAAATCTTAAATATCCTACACATACAAATGTACAGATATACAAGTGGGCGTGTGAGGTACCTCAGTGCTCCCTTTAATATACTTTTATTATGTGTCAACTTTCTAGTCGGATCCTACGCTACATAGTTTTTTTGCAAATTGTCGGCGTTCCTACATAAATGAAGGAGCTTCTTATATATATTTTTACTACTTTTTATGGCATAATTTTTTCAGCCAAAAGATAAATTTTTACCGATTGTGGGCGTGGCAACTCACCATTTTCAGTGAATTTAAATAGGAGGCTGTGTATGTAAACAGGAAATGTTTAAATAAAATTTCAGCTCAATTTCACAAAAATTTATCAAGATCGGCCAACAGTTTATTGTTGATCAATAACATAAAAACTTTGTGGACTCTCTGATGCCTCCTTTTAAATGTTGCAAACGAAACATTTAACTAATCATACCTTTGATTTTGATGAAAAGTATAATAATACACAAAAAACAAAAACTTAAACTCTTTTGCACTCTATACCTACAAACCATACTATGATAATTTTGAAGAAGGAATGAACGCTTGCATATACCAAAAAAATGCGAAAAATATAAAACAAAACCTTTATTAGAAGTCTTAACTAATTTCCTTTACGTAATACTCTACTCAAACATCAATATAATAAGGATGTGTATGTGTATGTATGTGAAATTTTCTTTATATCCTTTGCCGTCAAGTACACACTTTACCATATGATATATGTGCGTGTGCGTGTGTGATAGAGAGTGTGAGTGTTTGTTGGTATTTATGTTGCCTAAAGTCATATACATAATTATGTGTGCGTGTGTGTATGTGTGTGTATTTAGCATGTCATGTGCTGCTTGATGTACAAACAAGCCATAAACTTTAATACCCTTGTTTACTGACCATATTACAATTTTGAATTTGAAGCATTTGATGCTACCTGACAGCTAGTTTATTGTACATAAGTACGAACATAATTATTCCGTTAACTACAGTTAGATATGATATGTTTGTACATATATATATAGAAATATATAAAATTTATGAACAGAAATGAAACATTTTTAAACATAATTATAGAGAATATATGAACCAAACAGAAGGCTTCTTATTAGACCATTTCAAAGTCAGTCTTTCACTCAATCAGCCCAATATAAAAAAGTATTCAATAAATATAATTTAAATATAGAGTTATTCTGTTTATAATGACAAAATAAAGTAAAGTGTTTAGTTTTGCCGGCCTATACTTGATGTTGAAACCTGGAAAAGCAATAATACCGGGGAACTTTTTTAAATCCAAAGCACATCTACTACATATATATTCATAAAAGCAGTTTCTTTTGGTTTGTTTTTTTATGCTTAACTTCCTTGTCGGTAACAGTAGAGCATCACATGCTAGCAATTTTCTAATTGATATTAATTTAAAATTCTGTATAGCAAGTTGTCTTAATTGATGTTATTTTGCCTGCATTTTTTTAAGGGGTACATACAATATTTTTTTTAAAAGTTTCACAAAACTACTAAATTTACCTTGAAGCTAAATGCTGTTCAAAAATATACATTAAATTTTGTGGGATCTTTAACGACTACTTTTGGTTATTCCATAGGAGCTCAACATGATCTTTTGTTTAGAGTATAATTATGCCCGGAGACTGAAAATAATGAACAAAGGAAACAAAAAAATCAATCAAAACAATACTATTTTATATAATCTTACTATTAATTTACATAAATAAAATGTGTGAAATTTGAAATTTCAAAATATAATAAAAGCAAAAAAAAAATATTTGTGATTTTAATTTTGCATCCATAACGATTTCTTGTTCATAATAAGCATTAAAGAAAATAATTCGTTTTTATGCATATTTTTAAATCTCAGAATTTAATGCTACCGCAACCACTGCTATGTATGAAAAAATTTGTTTAGATAAAAAATAAATGCTGATAAATTGGCATAAGAGTTGATAACAAGTCTCAATCGTGAGGGAGTTTCGTATATTTTTGACTATTTGTCCAATAGCCAATAATTTGTTCGTTTTGGTTGGATAATCTAAAAACGAAAGGCAGTAAAAAAGCGAATTTTGTAATGACTTGTATTTTAACCAAATAAGTATGAGTCAAATGTGAAGAGTGTATAGTCTGGAACAGTACTTTACATGAAACCTTTTTCAATAATATTTTTTATTATTTTTTATTTATTTATTTTCTTCTTACCTGTTGAATAAGATTTAAAGTTTTATCGATGTACGTTTGTTTGTGAATTTTACCCACAGATGTATATATATTTTCCACCATCTTTTTACCATAAACCTCGCTCAAGGTAATTTTATGTGCATTGTTGAAAACCCTTTCCATTGATACCCTCTGAGCCATCATTTCTTTTTTAACAACGCTTAAGGCAGCTTTACTTTCAGTTTGGTTTTTACATATTTTACTTGTTTATGCATGAATTCATTTTTTCTTATACCTTCTTTGAAAAATATATATTAAGCTTCCTATATATATATAGCCATAAAGAATTTCAATTGTCTGCCAGTTGTCAACAATTTCTCACTTCATTGGCTGTAAATGTACAACATGGTAAAGGATGCGTGATGGCACTTGCCAAATTGTAAAAGAGCCAAAGCCGCTTTTGTACATTTTACATATATTGTTCATGAAAGGTTTAAAAAAGAATTGCCCAGTAACTGTACATAAAAAAGTATTCGTTTCAAAACAATCAAAAAGTACTTTATTGAGAATTTTTTTATGGCAGGAGAGTAGGTAAGCATTGCTTCTTTCTAACCTTAATGATTATGTTTATTTTTATATTCCAATCACTCTTTAGCATTTTGTATGCTTTAGGGATCCCATAAAGTATGTATATTCTTGATCAATATCTCAATAAAAAAAAATGTGTCCGTCTGTCCGTCTGTTGTTGAAACCATCACAGTCATAAAAATCATAATATTAGACTGAAATTCGACACATTGTTTTATTTTTTTTTGTAAAAAATTTCATATTTGCTAAAAATTCAGATAGAAGACCCTCCTACAATTGACAAAAACCTGTTTAGGCGACACAAATACAGCTATGAAGTTGAAATTTATTATTCTTATAGTTATTGATAATAACTCCCTTATAGTAGACACGCCCACAATTTATAAAAAAACACGAATTTTGAACAATATTCGACTTTTAAGGTGAAGTGTAACATATAAGTAAATAGTCCTAAAAAGAGGGTGAAATTCTATATATTCCCCCCACTTTGTACCATAAATGTTTAATGAATCTCTTTTTTGACCTAAGCCATCTATGATTTTTTTTTTTTCAATGAAATATTTTTATAATTGCTCTCTTCTACGGAATTCTAATGGTTGGAAAGGGGAGGTAAAGGGTAAAAAATAAGCCAAATAGTTATAAACGTGTTAAATGAAGTTCTCGACAACAGCTTAATTAAACTTTGTTTCATTGAAACATTGACATTTTGTAACGAGAGAAAAAGCGTTTTTTTTTTTCTATATCACCACCTTAACCACATGTGATTATTATGCATACACATAAGTACACATTCATGCACAGCTAACTAGAAAAACTTTTTATCTTTATCATTATTATACAAATACCTTTTTAAAGGGGAAGGGGAACACACACACACACACACACAATATAATTGAAAAAAAACAAAGAGAAGAAAGAGAAAAAAGGAAAAAGGGTTTGTACAAGACCTCAAAGAATTTTAATAGAAATTAAGAACAAATGAGAAAGAGTGGAAAACTCAAATAAGCATTAATTTAATGTTAATGTCATGAACTAAAGAGCCAGCGGAGATGCTGAACAAATTATTTACATAACTAATAAAAAATATTTACATACAAAACAACATGTTGGGTATATGCCAAAAGGGGGAATGGCTTCTGCAATATTACGTTTCTTAAATAAAATCCATATTAATAAAAATTTTAAAAGTTTTTACCTAATAACGGTTTTTTGTAATTTTTCTTCATTCTATTAATTCTACTTTGAAAGTTTTTTCGAAAAATTTCATCCTATAACATTACTTGATAGTTTGAATCTTTTGAAACATCATACTGTATAACAAATGGTGGTAAATGTAGCCTAAAAGTATGCTAAAGCACTTTCGCTGGCAATTATATACCTAACGGCTATTCACCATTAATGGCTTATATAGTGTCCACAGATAAAAACAGAACACAAAGAAAACATTCCCTAACCATCATCATCATCAGTTCATGACACGGCCATCTCTATAATATGAGTACATACTACGTTTGTATTTTGAACGTAACATCAACGGAATTTTAATAAGATATGTGTCTGTCCATCACATTAGATGTGCATGTGCCACATGCTAATCAGTTGTGCATAATATGCAAAACGGTACAGATTTCAAAGTACACACAAATGCACAAATGAACATTTAGTTACTAGTATGCTAAGGTATAAAAATTATTGAAATTGATATAATGGCGATTAATCGCCAACATAACGGTTAAAAATGAAAAATATTTTTGAAATTTTGGCAAATTTCTTCATCAATGTTTAGTAACATATAAGCCCACCAATATTTATAAGTTGTAAGCAACAGTGTGTTAATTCATTTAACTGCCTTAACTTCTAGTCTAGTGGAGCTTTTCTATTTATACGTAAAAAAAAAAAAAACCGTAATTGACATGCAACAAATTTTCCACTGTCTACTGCATTTGCATTCACGGAGTCGACAGAAAACATAGAACAGCAAATGACATCAGTCAGTACCTCACACACATATCACAACAAAATGGTATTTTAATTATATATAAACCGTAACAAAAGTGTGGTAAATAAAACGCAAAATACAGTTATGCTTATACAGACGTTAAGTGAAATTTTTGAAACCCTTCGGGAAGCACAAAACTGTTTGTTTTGTAGCATCATTTAGACGAACTGATAGAAAGTTGTTTTAGGAAACTCTTACAAGATTGGTTGATAAAATCAATAGTTGGTAGCACTTAACACACCACACGCCCACACAAATATATTTATACTAATATATAGTTATGAATAGTAAGTTAAGCCTTTAGGTTACTTAGAACATCATTTATGAGTATATAACACTATAATAGTTGTTCACAAATACCAAGCATAACTGGAAGAGGAATGGAAAAAAAATACTAACCGTCCCTATCTCAGTATTTACAAAGCATCACTATTTTTTCAAAATGTCTAACGTAACGTCTGTTAGTTTACATACTGGATGTTGTTATTGTTGTTGTTATATGTGTCTATTATATGTTGCTGCTACTGTTTTTGTTTTTTCAGTCTTTGTTGCACATGATGTGAACTTGAAATATTTTTTGATGTGGCTGTTGTTGTGTGACTGCTGCTGTAAGTTGTGGCAAATGTAAAAAGTGGCTTAAACCAAATTGTCAATACCCTCCACATATATGAGGGTAGGTGTGGCAGTTTTTTTTTTTATTACGCCCTCTAATAATGCATATATTACGTATCAACTTGAAAGTCCAGTTTTATGTAGAGTTTTATAAATTAGGCGTGTTTTTAACCGACCATGCCCATTTTTTATATAGATATATATATATATATATAATTTTTTGAATATCGTGGGCGTGCCTCTTTACCGATTTTGCCCATTTTTAATAGCAATTTGCATGCAAAAACAAAAACGGTTTTAGCTCAATATCTCAAAATGTATTCCGCGAGAATACCGACAACAGAGGGACATGCACATACATGTCTAGATCCATTTAGTTTTTGATGCTGATCAAGAAAATATATACCTTGTAGGATCTTGAACGCCTCCTTCTGTGGGTTGCAAACGGAAAGAGAAACTTATCAAACTAAGCTTATTATTGTCCTCATCTTGTGCGGAGGATATAAAAAAAAACCAATAAAATAAAACCGAGCACGACTATGTCTGTCGGTGGTGGTGATGGTGGTTGCCTTATAAAATACATGAATAAATCAGACAACGCACAACGCTGACTGACGGCTTGACTAACTGTGCATAAGATGTATTGTCGTCTCAAGTTGATATACAAAACCGTTATGTGTCACACACGGCGACATTAATCTTTGTCGTTTGCCAGCATCAACCAAAAAAAATTATAAAAAAAAATCTAGAAAAATACAAAATAAAGAGAAATTTTTACATATTCAAATATATGTTGTTGTTGTCGTTCATTTTATTTTTCTAAAAGAGTAAAAGAACGCGAAATGAAAATATAATAAAATCATTATAAAAAGTTGTTTATGCACTTAAGCCATAATATGATTTGTTTGTGCGCATTATTTGGAAAGTGACCTTAGTCCCATAAGAAAAATGAAAATTCTTATAAATAAAATAAGAAAATGATAATTATGATTCTTTATAAAAATATCAAGCAAAAACGTCTTAATGAAAATATATTTAAATTAGTTTTTATAAAGTTTCCACAGAGTAGAGAAATTTACCACTATTTGGATAGAAATTTTTCTTCTTTAATTACAACATATGGCAACTCTTAACTTACTTCTTAATGATCTTACATTATATGTTATGAATAATGTGGCAACTGATACAATTTTGTATCTCAAACTTTGTTTCTCAATATTTTAAGAATTGTTCTCTGTTGTAGCGAATATTTAAAAACAGAGTTTACCAAAGAAAATGGGACCCATTGAATAAAACAAGTAAAAAACATAATTTTTTGGCGTAGGCCAAGTCTTAAATGTCCTTAAAATCTATTTTAAAAATATAGGCGTGGCAGCTACTTGACTTTTCATTTATATCTGTGAGACACGTGTACAACTTCCATGTCGGATTCTGCTCAAAAATCAGCTTTATTGTTTTAAATTGTGGGCGTGTATGTTTTTATAATGCCGCCCATTTAGGGCATATCAATTTATGGGCTAATTACAAATACCTGTACCGAACTTTAACTTTGCAGCTCAACATTTTTTTTGTTTATGTTAATTGTGGGCGTGGCTATTAGCCGATTTCATCCAATCTAAATACGCCTTGCGTTCAAAAACTAAACAAGCAAATGTAGAATTTATAACATGATCCAAAATAACAAATTACAACAATAACAACAAAAACAACGATGTGATGAAACAAATTGTATAATTTTCTCTTTCCACCAAAACTTACCCACCCCTGTGTCAAGTAATGTTAACTCCAAAATGAATGTTTTGTTCTCTTTACTTACCCTCTGGTATGGTATGTACAATATTTTCATCTTTCATGATCTTGTCTTGGCTTCTTCTGCTCTTTTGCTTTAGCATTGTATGTTAGCATGTAGCGTTTTCATTGTTGCGCCTTATGGGTTGAAATATAACAAAAAAAAAATATTAGTTTAACTCTCTCAGTGTGACTATGAACTTAGTACTTAATAAGTTGCTTTGTGATGATATTGTAATAAAAACATAACGTATAAATTTATTATGTTTTAATTGCTTCTTTTAGTGGTTTTTATATCGAAGCTATGAAAATATTTTATTTATTCGAAGAAAAAGTCAAAATTAAGGCGATGAGTGGTGTTGTGTAAGCAAAAGCAAAACCAAAAGGTGTTCAGAGTTGTGCTTAGCATTCATAAAACAATAAGAAAGAAGAAAATAATTCAGATATTAAGAAAAAGAAGATCATATTTTACCATCCATACCATCTTTAATAGATTGTTTAAATGTTTAAACGTTTTAAATAATTTAAGTGTGCCAAATAAAATTATAAACCGGAGTTTTTTCCTTTTGTGTGTATCCATAAATTTGCAGTTGGTTTTCTTCTTTTTTGTTTATTTGCTTTTGTGTTATGAAAAGTAAAGTTGCATTTGTTGATATATATACCCTCTCTTTGTTATAAGCAGTGCGGTTAGAGTGTTGCCATACTCAACAGATAGAGGATCAAAGTACTAGTTATTACAAAAGTTCTACTAAACAGTTTGGTAACTTCTCTAATTAAACTGAAGTTTCTAAATTATATATATATATTTTTTATAATTGTTTTTTATAAATAAAATTAAAAATACATTTTTTTTTTAAATTTAATCGTAAATCAACACAAAAAGTAAATGATTTCTGTACAAAAAACATTTATCGCCCTGTTTTTTTTTTTTCCTTTATAAAAATTTAATAATATATATTTGATTAAGTAATAATATAACGTATGTATTATTTGTTTTAGTATAAAAATAACAATAAAGCAAATGCGATAAAAGCATTTTCCAATAACTAAAGAAACAAGAACAACAAACCCTACCAACCAACCAATATTTAAGTGCATGCAATGGAAAACAAAAAAACAAAAAAACAAAAAACAAAAATTATATAATATGCAACAATAAAAACAATAAAAGTGTAAATTGCTAAAAAGCATACACATGTACAAAAATAACAAATAAAAAAACAAGTAAGAAAAGTAAATTCGGATTAGCCCGAATCTTAAATATCCTTCACCTTATTATTCAACTTGTGGGCATGGCGAATTGCTCATTTTAATGGTACATGTATTTTATACAAGAACATGATATGAAGTTTTTTACATTTTAAATTGTGGATGACCACGCCCAGTTATAACATATTGATGACAAGTCTTACTTTGACTATGCGTACCGAATTTCAATTTTTTGTGGGTTCACTTCTGCGTAAAATATGTAAGGGCAACAACGACCACTTTTTCTTACATCTATCAATAGCATAACTATAAAAATGTTCACCAAATTTGAACATTATAGGTAATTTTTTGTGACTATCCTGTGGAAAAACAACATGTCTGGATGGACTCACTTTTTTATGCTGTTCAAGAATTTATACGCTTTCTAAGGTCTCCGAGGCTTCCTTCTGAGTAGTGTAAGTGGCATAACAAACTTGGCATACCCACTAAGGTGTAGGACATAATATTAATAAAAAGAAAAAAATAATAATAATAATAGGAAAACATTTTTGAATGCTGCGTGAAGGAAGTTTTACAAAAAAAAAAAAAAAAATTAAAACAAAATTTTCATTTAAATCAATAACTATTGTGTAAAAAATTTACAAAACAAATATAAAAAGAAAATATAGCTTTAACAAACAAACGAAACAACACCAATAACAATGCATATAACATATAAAATGAAAACCTCAATAATCCAATTAAGGTTGTGGTTGTTCACCCAATATACAAATGTAAGTAGCAATGCAAAGCAGTCAGGTTACAACAACGACAACAACAGCAATAAAAGTAGCAACATCATATGCTCAACGGTATCGAGCATATCTGGCTTAAGGGCATCAAATACTACCAACATCACCACCATCATACCAGCATCTACTGTTACTACTCGAATTCGAGCTTTTCTGGCCTTTCTGACAGTAGCCTTTTGTATAAAAAACATATCCTGCGATTATGAAAATACATGGAATTTTTACTATGAACAACCTTGCTGCGATAGCAATAGCATGAACTATGTTAAACATAGTAAAAAAGGTAACAATAACATGTAAAAAAAAGAAACAAAATTTGATTTTGACTACATTTTAAATACCCTGCACATCTAAGGTCTCATATAGTGTATGTAATATTACGTGTTAGTTTTCAAGTTGATTTTTATCCTAAGTCTAGTTTTTGTAAATTGGGTGTATTTTTTAACCGACCGCGCCCATTTTTGGGGTAATTATAAATATCTGTACTAAATTTTAAGTTCATAACATATAATATTTGTAACATATAAATAGATTTTTGTTAATTGTGGGTGTGGCTCCTTACCGATATTCTTCACTTCAAATAGCAATCTGCGTGCAGAAACTAAAAGAATCTGTACATAATTTAAGGTCAATATCTCAAACTGTACGATCGTGAGAATGTCAACAACAAATGGACGCACGGACACAAGGACATACATCGATTCAGTTTTTAATACTCATTAAGAATATATGATACATTCTAGGGTCTCTGGTGCCTCCTTCTGGATATTACAAACGGAACTTATCCACCTAATGTGAAGGTTTTAAACAACCATATATATATACTTTGTTTACAACAATAACAATGACAATCTATGGGTACATAAATATTCATACTTTTTCGATCAAATAAACTGAATAAAAATTCATAATAACAAAAAAATAAAAAAAATAAATTTATTGATTCGCGGTATTGTTTGTTTTTTGCTAAGAGCGCCAAAAAAAAAACAACCAAATTTTCATCATAACTGCTTAAAACGTGTGTAAATATAATAAATTGTCTGTAGGGCGCAAGGTATAGTTTATAAAGCAAACCGTAGGCCTTTAAGAGTTCTTTTTAAAAGAAGTTTTTGCTAGCAGTTGAAATCATAACAGCAGCAACTTGATTAAGCTCAAATTTGTGCCATTCAATTTTGTCTAGTCTGGTCAGTTAGGTATCAAAATTTTGATATAAATTTTTTCATTTTTGGAAATTTCCTTTTTTTGTCTTTTAGTCGGTATTAAAAAATTGCCAAAAAAAGTAAAATAAAAATCTTAAGTAAGTCGCAAAGCAAATAGAATTAATACGCCAAGCTTGAAAGTTTGTAGTCGATTTTTTTCACATAAAGATGTTTTCGTAGAGCGACACAATGTGTTGAACTCTTGTTATACGACTAAAAATTAACGTAAAAGGAATAAATTTATATAACACTTGAAAGCTTATATTCTCTTAATTTAAGTGAATATAAAATTTTACAAGTGTGTTGATTTTTGAGTCGAAATGATCGACTTTTCTTTATAAATTTTTTAAAATCTGTTTTTTATAGTGAATTAAACTCATCATAGATATTATTAGAGTGATTATATCAAGCTGAATTTTACACGATTATATTTGTTTGATCATTTTCTTTCAAATTACATCAAAAATTTTACACATTTTCATAGAAAACTATTTCTCAAAAATTTGTTTAAAAAAATTGGCAAATAAGTAAAAATTATCCGATTGTATTCAAACTTTATAAAAGATGGAATTGATGTGCCAAGTTTCATTGGAGGATATCATGAATTATGGATTTTGTTCTCAAAAAAAAGAATCTTGTTAAGTAAAGTTTTTCACAACAATGCCAAAATAAAAGATTTTAAAAATGTCGATATTGCGCTAATTTAAAAATTGATTATTTAGATGCAATTGAATAATGTTTATGTGAATGCAAAATAATGTATAAAAAACTTAATTACAATAATTTGTTATAATGCTAGTTTTTATTATTATCAAGCTCAACCTCAGTAAACGCTTTATTAGGGCATTATGTGCGAATGAATGAAAATATTTGTATAATGTTTTCCGGCATAGATATGAAATCATAGTATCCATAATAAATATATTAATATAATGTTGAAAAAACACTTTTTTTATTAATTTCTTTACATGTTTGTACACAAGTGTTTTAAATACATTCATATGCTTAATAATTTTTTTCTAATTCTAGCACACAATGCAAACTTATCACGAGTTCACATTTTAATATATGTCACACTTATGTAAATGTTGTTGTATGTGTACAGTATAAGATAAAAATTTATGAAAAAAAGCAAAAATATGTTGTGATAGCACGAATAGTGTTGAAATGATATCTAAAATGTGTGTGTAGTCTAATGAAAGCAATATACACGCATATACTCACTAAGCAAACTTTAGGCGATATAGTTGTTATACTTGTTTTGTTTACCTACTACATGAGAATGTCATCCTTAAACGTAAACTTACAAAAATATGGAAAAAATTACTTTAGTAACACAAGAGCTTATGGACGCACATAAAACATTTACAATTTAAAGACAATTTACTTAAGAGCTTAAGGAAATTCTGAAAATGTTTTTCATCATAACTATAAATTTAAATTTTAAATTTCAAATAGAACCGTTATTTTATATGTATATAAAATATAAACCTTTAAAAGCGTCGACTTTTAAGCTCTGTCAAATATAAAAGTTTACCATAAGAAAAGTTTACCAGACGAATGGAAACATAAATTATGCAGCATATTCTACTTCAACTTATACGTGAAAACTGTTGAAAACAATTTATTGACTTCAAACGTACAATAATAACTTTTTCTAACAAGAGACTTGAAAAATAAAACAAATTTTTATAATAAAAGAAAAGTAATAAAAAAAAAACTAAAAGTAAATTTGGTTTTGGCTAAATCTTAAATACCCTTCACATCCAGTTTTACGTAAAGTAAAATATTTTGTAAAATTATGGGTGCTTTTGATATTCGACAACGCCCATTTTCGCCACATCGTTATTCATGCCGAATTTTAACTTCATAGGACAATTTTATGTGGCAAATATATACATTTTATCCAAACAGCCTATTTTCATAACATTGATGAATGGTGTGCTAAATTTCGTCCTAAATATGGAATGATTTTTACATATTAAACATCAACGATTTAGTCCGAATTTATGCTAAAATTAGTGTTTTTTTTTAATAAATAGTAAAGCTTTTCCTTATCCGCCCCCGACCTAAACAAAGTTTTGTGTTTAATAGATAAAGTTTGGTTGATTGTGGGCACGGCTATTAACCAAGTATTGCGAAATGGCAGCTTAGCAGCACTGACTAAGTACCTGTCTATCAAATTTCAACTTAATATCTTATTTTTTATAACCATTAGCGTTTTTACGCAAACAAATAGAACGCGGACTGACGGACATGGTTAGTTTGGTCTTGCCAGACGAGCTAACGAAGTTTGTTTATTATATGTTCGTAAAGGAAATACAAATATTTTTTGCAGCGGGTCTCTGTGGTCTTTTTGTAGATGTTACAAATATGTTTATAAATATATATATTTTTTTTAATATTTGAGCCGGCTCATCTTAATAGTTACTTAAAATATAATTGTAATTTTCTTTATTTCGTACTATACAGAAATTCTTCAAATTCAATTTAAAAATAAAATTTAAATTTTAAGCAAATTTTGTCATAAAGTCATAATTTTATACAAGTTGTACTATGAATGCATAACACGTTTTCAAGTTTACTTGCATAATATTGTATGCTCGCTCAACATCACCATTAATCATAAACAATTTACCTTGAAAACGTAAAATGTTTTGGTTTTAGTATAAAGCATGGTCTTGCCTGATAAAGTTAAATATAATGGGATTTACATAGTCGCTGTTGTTGTTGTCGTTGTTGTTGTTATTCTTGTCCAACATATAACAAAATATTTATGCAAAATTCCGCATTAAACTCGTTGACATAGAAGAAGTCCTAAAGGTAACTCAAAACATCATTGACCTAGATATCAAGCATATGTTCAAGTACAATACATGCAAATATGAAACAGGTGTGTGTGTTTGTATTAAATAAACACCTAATGCACATAATGTGTTTAAAGCATATGTTAAGCAATATATTTTCACTTGACACTTTCCTTTTTCAGTTTAGTCCTTCAAGTATTAAACCATTGGTTTATGCATCAATTTCAAGCTTTTCTTTCCTTCACACACCTACTTGTACATTGTATTATACTGCTTACTCATTCATTTTTTTCGTTTTTTGCTTCGACATTTACAAGCAATTGAGCAAGCAAACATGTACACACATACACTCAGAAACCTTGTTTAAGTAAACAAGACATGAGTGGTTTCTCTTACTCTCACCCTATCTCTCTCACTCTCGCTTTGTCTTACCGTCTTTCCGATTTTTATACATTTTGTTTACATATCTTCACCAGCCCACCCATAGACATACACATACATACATAAAATAGCATATGTTTACCTAATGCAGTGTTTCCAGTGACTATGGCCCACCTTTGCTTTTCTGTAAGTGTGGATAAGTATGTGTTTGTATTGTCCACCATATTTACAACAACTCTTATATATAAATGCATGTAAATCAAGTATAGTTCGTACAGATATTTTTACAATATATTCTGACAAGAGTCCATATAATAACTAACAGCTCACTTAAGCTGATTTTGTTTTTGTTTGTAGTTTTACTCGAATATCGGATATTGTGTTGTTTTTATTGTTATGTTCTTTATGAGGATATTAATGATTGAATTCTTTGTTCACGTGTACATATGTATTATGTGAAATCTGTATGTGGTTGTAAAGGATAGATGTGTAAAGAAAGCTTCTTTTTGTATGTTTTTATATCTTGTTATAATATTTGTATATATGTATACATATACATATAAAAATAACTATTTACTTGTTCATCTATTTATCAGCTTATTATAATATACTGCAGAGCAAGAAGGATTGTAATGGTTGACTGTTAAAAAGCTTAACGAACGGGGACCCAGTCTAATGTATGTTTAATACAACAGCAAAGGCTTAATCGGTAATAGGATATTTTCTCAAATCCGCAAAAGTAATTGTACGCTACACCCCTCGATTTAGATCGACCTTTTATGATTTCATATTTAAATTCTTTTAAAGCATTTTTGTCTGTCTATCTGTCTACTATAATTTATATATAAGTGCAAATGAACAAATTTAAATCACAGTCATTTATTATTAATTTTGCCTTTGTACCACCTCCCATTTTCTAAAATAAATTCAATACAAAACTATTCAGTGTGCAATTTGTTGCAATGCTCAGCTTCATTACACCTTCACAATGCCATCACCAGTCACCAGAATAAAAGAACCAACCAACCCTATAATGATGAGCATGACAATGTCTCATTTTATAGTATTAGTATAGGCAATAAAAAAAAAAAACACACGCACACACATCAATGTAAACACCTGTACCGTGTACACCCGTGAAGAAAAAATCAAACTTAGAGAGAAAAAAAAAGTGAAATATTTTCCTTTCTTCCACTTGGCAAGAAAATCACGGTATATAAAAATAAATATAACATAAAACTAAAAAGTTAAACTGAATTAAAAAAAAAACAAAAAACTAAAATAAATACGTGAAGAATGGTGCAGGCAGTGCAGTGTTAATAGTATTGAACAAAAATAAACTTAAAAAAAAAACAAATAAAGGAAAGTAGAAAAGCAAACTTTGAACTATAAGAATTTTTATTAATATTTGTTAAGGCATTGTTTGAATAAGAGGAAAAGAGATAGATACACAATAATGAAACGGTAAACGAAGACCGAAGATTTTTATAAATCGTCAACAATCTTCAATCTTCAGGTCATGTGCCAGGCACGCAAATACTGTGCAGGGGTACATAAACTAAATGTCAGCTTTGCAACAACATCGAAGGTGTGCCATCATAAAGTTTTTTTCACTTTTCTACAATATAATATTTTGTCTTTCTTTTGCGTATCATTTTATTGCTTTTCTTTCCCATAAACCAAAAGCGAATTCGTGCTTGATAACTGTGGAAGGTAAAAACTTTTAATTCCTTCGTTTGAAAATTTACAAGCGATTAACTAAGAAAAAGTTTTTGAATTTGCAACTTTTTAATTATCGCAAAAGTTGAAAAATCCTTATCTGGTGACCAGCCTGCGTTGACATAATAAAACGTATATTTTGCTGTTTTGCAAACGGTAGCACGTTTACATATTTCCGCTACAAAAACTCTCGCTTTATATAAGTAATGCTTTGGGACAATTTTTATCTGAGAGAAATGTATGAAATATTTTCATATTTATTTATTTACTGACCTGCATTCACTTAAACTGAGATAAGCTTTAAATTAAAGACATTTCTTGATAAAAATTCAATTCAAAACAATTTACATAAGAAATAAAATTCAAGTTCTTTTCAACTTCTCTTCTCTTCTCTGTTAATATTTATATTCTATTGGTTCCACTTTGGTTCATTCTTTTTTAAATCACGGTATTTATTCCATTCATTACAAAACAAAAAGAAGAAGAAAAACCAGAACATACAAAACAACTCAACAACTGCAGTCTAGACGTCTAGTAGGAGAAAAAATGCATTAAATGCTACCATCACATCACATAACGATTGTTACACAAAATTATTGCACCTTTAGGTTGGTGGCGCATAGCAACATACGTGATTGCGAAACTGCACCCATTAAGGCATTAATTGCAATTTCATAAGAGAGTCATATAAACAAATATGCGTATAAGGGAGTACCGAATATGAAGGAGTTGTGCACTTGAAAATATTCATTCTGTGAAAGGCTGTAAGTAGACAACGCAACTTTGTTGTTTGTATACTGTGTACTTAAATTATACATATTGTGTAATATAAAATGCATTAAAATTCAAGAAAATAATTTAATAAGAATTAATAAAGCTTTAATAATGCGCGAAAAATAGAGAAAAAATTGTAATCATTTTGTATTGAAGTGAAAAGCACCACAAAATATGAAGAAATTCACAATTTTCAATAACAAACTTATTTACTTCACTTACTATATACTTTACTTATTATAAAGCTCCTTCATGGCAAGTTTAAGTTTAATCGAACGATTTTTGGCCACTTTTTTAATAAAGAATTTGGCAAAGAAAAAATGATGAAATTTTCGAAAATATTTTTTGTAAAAATTTTAATGCCATTTAATAGAAAATTGCCAAACGAATATATTTGTGTAAGTTTTATGTGGATTGGACTACTGTAACCAGCATTTATGTTAATTTTAATCTACCATTAAAAACGGATTTTGAAGCAGTATCAGAGAAAAGTGGTTCATATCGACTCAATATGAATCACACACGTAAAAACGTATATTCATATGAATTTGTAGGATGTAACCTTTTGAACTGAGTAAAATATTTACTTCTGCTTTTATATTTTTCTAAAGTTACAACTGTTTAAACTTTGTATTGTAAAAAAGAACAACATATGACGCATCAAGAAAATTATTGTAGATTTTATTTTTATGGCAAAAACTCACAATTCTTGATATTTTCCGATGAAAATTGGCGTATTCCTCTTGAATTGTCTCCAGCTTATATGCAATGAGACGATTTTTACTTTTATGACATTTTTTTTTTTTCCAAAGGCAAAAATTTAAAATTTTTTATACTGAATTTTTTTCTTGTTAATCGTTAATAAATAACCAAACAAATTCAATAATGAAATTTTGGGCATGATCAGGATGATGCAACAACTTCTGTGATGATTTTAAACTCTTACAAAAAGCGTCTTTTGATACATCTGAAGTATTACAGAAAATTGTCTTCTTTGGAGTCAAGGTGAAGGAAGATTCTGTATTCACATGAATTTTAAAATTGTCAACCAAAGTGATTGCTGCTCTTTTATACATTAGAGGCTACTAAATACACGACATTCGATAATATAACAAAGAAACCGCATAACTACCACACAATTAGCAAAGAAATGTAAACTCCAACAACTTTAAAATGTTCACATGCTTGTGTTATTGTACGACATTTCATTCTTAGATGTACAATTTTTTTCATAATTTTTTTTTTTCAGATATAAAAGAACATTTGCCCAATAAATTGCATACTGTTTGGGAATAATATAACAAACTATGCAAAAATTCTATGAATTTTAAACTATATGTTAGGGAAGCAGATGAAGAGATGAAAACATAAGATCTCCTTATCTTCCCATCTCTGTCATACCATTCTTTAAAGGCAATAATACACACACAACACATAAAGTTGAATTCCAATTAAATACGAAAAGCAAATGTACGAATAAAAATAAAATGGTAAAAACTACAATAAACATGTATACGAAGTGTAGCACTCTGATATAAGCAAGTGTGTACTCCATATAAAACATTTTGCTAGTATATATGTGTGTGTAAGTGACTCACTCGTGCCAATATAACAAAAGTTGAATTATTGTATTATTATTTATGTACCCCCAAACACGTATACACACACATGGCGTACAACACCAATACCACAATCGTACATTTATAAGGCTCAAGCTCACCTGAGTCTGCCGATTGCAAGAGCGTACGTACAATATAAAAAACCCATCATGTTTATGTTTATGTATTAACATGGTTGTATACAAAGTTGTGTGTGTACATAATATCACATACATGTTTGTATAATAACTATAGAATGACCATGATGATAATTTTCCGCCACAGAATTTACAGTACCATGCCAATGTGTGGGATGGTATGATGCTTGCGTAAGGTTTGTTAGCGTTGCTTCAGCTCATGCTCCTGCTCCTGCTGTTAATGGAAATGGCCCAAAACAGACAAATAAACATTGATAATAAAAGTATAGTTACCGCAACGCTTATGCAAGCCACACTCACGCACCCAAACAAACCACAAATACACTCAATATAAATTTTCAACGAGGGTGCCTGTACATGTTTTATAATTTACCATGAAAGTTGTTCCAGGAACATATTCTCTACCTTGTTTATACACATGTGCTGCAGGTAAGAGGTGTGGCATGTGCACAGAAAGAAAATATCCCGCGTTTCATTCATGATGCTGCTTTAAAAATTGTATTAACCATCATAACAAAAAAAAAAAAAACAAAGTGAAAATTCATAATCGGTTCCAGCTGACTCTTAAAATACTTTATACCACTTCATATAATATTAGATTATGCTATAATTAAATTCATTGGATCAAATAAAGTGAATCGGTGTCTTATAAATGTCACTACGTGACAAAGCATGGCATAGGAAGGGGTTCTAAAAGTGGTTAAAAATAGATCGGATGCAAATTTATTATAATTCAGTATTAAATTAAGTAACTAGTCTTCATGAATTTTTTTTTATTATTTTAGAGATTAGGAAGATTTCGTCATGTAAAGTTTTATTTATCATATGACGTTACATGAAAAGGGGTCTTAACAGTGAACCAATCCGGTCCTTTTTTTATTAAAAAGTGAACGTCCTTGAACCAAAAAAAACACATTTGTGTTGAATTTAATGGACAAAAATCAAAATTTGCAAATTATAGTTAGATTTCAATAAAGACAGACAGACAGACGACCATGGTTAAATCCACTTTATTTACTTAAAGTTGAGTTTAGTGTTTACCATTTAAAACAAAAGTGCAATATTTCCTTATATCACATTGTAGTGTTGTACGGTACTGAAACATACTGTGAGCCAACACAAACGGCTCCCATAACAATAACTAAACTCAGAAATATTTGTAGAAAAAATTTGAAGAGAAAAAATTAAAAATATATATATGAACCAACCAAAACATAAAATAACAATAAACATCAACAATATACATAACTTGATATGCACCAACTAGGTGTCCTTAAATATTGTCATTGAGGAACAAGAAAAAATTTAAAATATTTATAGCTTTCTTTTTTGCATAAAAGTAATCAATAATACAATAAAACATCATATATAACATAAGTAAAAAATTTAATTTACAATTAAATAAATAAATTTTAATTAGATCAAATCTCAAATGCTCTTAACATCTACTTACAAGTGGGAATGAAGGTGAACTTGCTTGGCTTATAACTTGGGAACTCCGATTTTTGTCAAATTTTTTGCAAACGTTTGGAAATTTCAGTAGCTTTGAGGGGATCGATAAATGAATGGGCGTGACACCGCCCATTTTCTTAGGAAATGACTTTTTTGATCATATTGCACGATTATTTACTAAATGGGTGGTGCCACGCCCACATAATATACTTCGTTTGAAAGCTGAAATAATTTGCAAGCTTTTCCAAAAAAAATAAAATATTAAAATAAATAAAAAAAGGAATAAAATCGGTGCAGCAGTAATTTACTATCTTACACAAAAAATTTGAACAAAATCCGTGCAGCCGTTCAAAAGTTATACGACTTTAAAGAATTCCTAAAATCAAAATTTGCTTGCTGAGACATGCTGGGCGCCTGGTATTTTGCTCACATTTTTTTTTCAAAATTACGTGCACACGAATGAACGTGAACTTGCGGGGCTCATAACTTCGGAACTACTGCTCCGATTTTGATGAAATTTTTTGCATAAATTAGGAAATTTCTCCAGCTTTTCGGCGGTATCTAACTAATGGGCGTGGCATTGCCCATTTATTTGGGAAATGTGTATTTAAAAATACTTGTTTTTCAACCAAAACGTTGATGCCACGCCCACATTGTATACTTCATTTGAAAGCTGGCGTACTTTGCTATCTTTCACAAAAAATTTGAACAAAATCCGTGCAGCCGTTCAAAAGTTATACGACTTTAAAGAATTCCTAAAATCAAAATTTGCTTGCTGAGACATGCTGGGCGCCTGGTATTTTGCTCACATTTTTTTTTCAAAATTACGTGCACACGAATGAACGTGAACTTGCGGGGCTCATAACTTCGGAACTACTGCTCCGATTTTGATGAAATTTTTTGCATAAATTAGGAAATTTCTCCAGCTTTTCGGCGGTATCTAACTAATGGGCGTGGCATTGCCCATTTATTTGGGAAATGTGTATTTAAAAATACTTGTTTTTCAACCAAAACGTTGATGCCACGCCCACATTGTATACTTCATTTGAAAGCTGGCGTACTTTGCTATCTTTCACAAAAAATTTGAACAAAATCCGTGCAGCCGTTCAAAAGTTATACGACTTTAAAGAATTCCTAAAATCAAAATTTGCTTGCTGAGACATGCTGGGCGCCTGGTATTTTGCTCACATTTTTTTTTCAAAATTACGTGCACACGAATGAACGTGAACTTGCGGGGCTCATAACTTCGGAACTACTGCTCCGATTTTGATGAAATTTTTTGCATAAATTAGGAAATTTCTCCAGCTTTTCGGCGGTATCTAACTAATGGGCGTGGCATTGCCCATTTATTTGGGAAATGTGTATTTAAAAATACTTGTTTTTCAACTAAACCGTTGATGCCACGCCCACATTGTATACTTCATTTGAAAGCTGGCGTAATTTACTATCCTTCACAAAAAATTTGAACAAAATCCGTGCAGCCGTTCAAAAGTTATACGACTTTAAAGAATTCCTAAAATCAAAATTTGCTTGCTGAGACATGCTGGGCGCCTGGTATTTTGCTCACATTTTTTGATTTTCAAAATTACGTACACACGAATGAACGTGAACTTGCGGGGCTCATAACTTCGGAACTACTGCTCCGATTTTGATGAAATTTTTTGCATAAATTAGGAAATTTCTCCAGCTTTTCGGCGGTATCTAACTAATGGGCGTGGCATTGCCCATTTATTTGGGAAATGTGTATTTAAAAATACTTGTTTTTCAACTAAACTGTTGATGCCACGCCCACATTGTATACTTCATTTGAAAGCTGGCGTAATTTACTATCTTTCACAAAAAATTTGAACAAAATCCGTGCAGCCGTTCAAAAGTTATACGACTTTAAAGAATTCCTAAAATCAAAATTTGCTTGCTGAGACATGCTGGGCGCCTGGTATTTTGCTCACATTTTTTGATTTTCAAAATTACGTACACACGAATGAACGTGAACTTGCGGGGCTCATAACTTCGGAACTACTGCTCCGATTTTGATGAAATTTTTTGCATAAATTAGGAAATTTCTCCAGCTTTTCGGCGGTATCTAACTAATGGGCGTGGCATTGCCCATTTATTTGGGAAATGTGTATTTAAAAATACTTGTTTTTCAACTAAACAATTGATGCCACGCCCACATTGTATACTTCATTTGAAAGCTGGCGTAATTTGCTATCTTTCACAAAAAATTTGAACAAAATCCGTGCAGCCGTTCAAAAGTTATACGACTTTAAAGAATTCCTAAAATCAAAATTTGCTTGCTGAGACATGCTGGGCGCCTGGTATTTTGCTCACATTTTTTGATTTTCAAAATTACGTACACACGAATGAACGTGAACTTGCGGGGCTCATAACTTCGGAACTACTGCTCCGATTTTGATGAAATTTTTTGCATAAATTAGGAAATTTCTCCAGCTTTTCGGCGATATCTAACTAGTGGGCGTGGCATTGCCCATTTATTTGGGAAATGTATATTTAAAAATACTTGTTTTTCAACTAAACTGTTGATGCCACGCCCACATTGTATACTTCATTTGAAAGCTGGCGTACTTTGCTATCTTTCACAAAAAATTTGAACAAAATCCGTGCAGCCGTTCAAAAGTTATACGACTTTAAAGAATTCCTAAAATCAAAATTTGCTTGCTGAGACATGCTGGGCGCCTGGTATTTTGCTCACATTTTTTTTTTCAAAATTACGTGCACACGAATGAACGTGAACTTGCGGGGCTCATAACTTCGGAACTACTGCTCCGATTTTGATGAAATTTTTTGCATAAATTAGGAAATTTCTCCAGCTTTTCGGCGGTATCTAACTAATGGGCGTGGCATTGCCCATTTATTTGGGAAATGTGTATTTAAAAATACTTGTTTTTCAACTAAACCGTTGATGCCACGCCCACATTGTATACTTCATTTGAAAGCTGGCGTAATTTACTATCCTTCACAAAAAATTTGAACAAAATCCGTGCAGCCGTTCAAAAGTTATACGACTTTAAAGAATTCCTAAAATCAAAATTTGCTTGCTGAGACATGCTGGGCGCCTGGTATTTTGCTCACATTTTTTGATTTTCAAAATTACGTACACACGAATGATCGTGAACTTGCGGGGCTCATAACTTCGGAACTACTGCTCCGATTTTGATGAAATTTTTTGCATAAATTAGGAAATTTCTCCAGCTTTTCGGCGGTATCTAACTAATGGGCGTGGCATTGCCCATTTATTTGGGAAATGTGTATTTAAAAATGCTTGTTTTTCAACTAAACTGTTGACGCCACGCCCACATTGTATACTTCATTTGAAAGCTGGCGTAATTTACTATCTTTCACAAAAAATTTGAACAAAATCCGTGCAGCCGTTCAAAAGTTATACGACTTTAAAGAATTCCTAAAATCAAAATTTGCTTGCTGAGACATGCTGGGCGCCTGGTATTTTGCTCACATTTTTTGATTTTCAAAATTACGTACACACGAATGAACGTGAACTTGCGGGGCTCATAACTTCGGAACTACTGGTCCGATTTTGATGAAATTTTTTGCAAAAATTAGGAAATTTCTCCAGCTTTTCGGCGATATCTAACTAGTGGGCGTGGCATTGCCCATTTATTTGGGAAATGTGTATTTAAAAATACTTGTTTTTCAACTAAACTGTTGATGCCACGCCCACATTGTATACTTCATTTGAAAGCTGGCGTAATTTACTATCTTTCACAAAAAATTTGAACAAAATCCGTGCAGCCGTTCAAAAGTTATACGACTTTAAAGAATTCCTAAAATCAAAATTTGCTTGCTGAGACATGCTGGGCGCCTGGTATTTTGCTCACATTTTTTGATTTTCAAAATTACGTACACACGAATGAACGTGAACTTGCGGGGCTCATAACTTCGGAATTACTGCTCCGATTTTGATGAAATTTTTTGCATAAATTAGGAAATTTCTCCAGCTTTTCGGCGGTATCTAACTAATGGGCGTGGCATTGCCCATTTATTTGGGAAATGTGTATTTAAAAATACTTGTTTTTCAACTAAACCGTTGATGCCACGCCCACATTGTATACTTCATTTGAAAGCTGGCGTAATTTACTATCCTTCACAAAAAATTTGAACAAAATCCGTGCAGCCGTTCAAAAGTTATACGACTTTAAAGAATTCCTAAAATCAAAATTTGCTTGCTGAGACATGCTGGGCGCCTGGTATTTTGCTCACATTTTTTGATTTTCAAAATTACGTACACACGAATGAACGTGAACTTGCGGGGCTCATAACTTCGGAACTACTGCTCCGATTTTGATGAAATTTTTTGCATAAATTAGGAAATTTCTCCAGCTTTTCGGCGGTATCTAACTAATGGGCGTGGCATTGCCCATTTATTTGGGAAATGTGTATTTAAAAATACTTGTTTTTCAACTAAACTATTGATGCCACGCCCACATTGTATACTTCATTTGAAAGCTGGCGTAATTTGCTATCTTTCACAAAAAATTTGAACAAAATCCGTGCAGCCGTTCAAAAGTTATACGACTTTAAAGAATTCCTAAAATCAAAATTTGCTTGCTGAGACATGCTGGGCGCCTGGTATTTTGCTCACATTTTTTGATTTTCAAAATTACGTACACACGAATGAACGTGAACTTGCGGGGCTCATAACTTCGGAACTACTGCTCCGATTTTGATGAAATTTTTTGCATAAATTAGGAAATTTCTCCAGCTTTTCGGCGGTATCTAACTAATGGGCGTGGCATTGCCCATTTATTTGGGAAATGTGTATTTAAAAATACTTGTTTTTCAACTAAACTATTGATGCCACGCCCACATTGTATACTTCATTTGAAAGCTGGCGTAATTTACTATCCTTCACAAAAAATTTGAACAAAATCCGTGCAGCCGTTCAAAAGTTATACGACTTTAAAGAATTCCTAAAATCAAAATTTGCTTGCTGAGACATGCTGGGCGCCTGGTATTTTGCTCACATTTTTTGATTTTCAAAATTACGTACACACGAATGAACGTGAACTTGCGGGGCTCATAACTTCGGAACTACTGCTCCGATTTTGATGAAATTTTTTGCATAAATTAGGAAATTTCTCCAGCTTTTCGGCGGTATCTAACTAATGGGTGTGGCATTGCCCATTTATTTGGGAAATGTGTATTTAAAAATACTTGTTTTTCAACTAAACCGTTGATGCCACGCCCACATTGTATACTTCATTTGAAAGCTGGCGTAATTTACTATCCTTCACAAAAAATTTGAACAAAATCCGTGCAGCCGTTCAAAAGTTTTACGACTTTAAAGAATTCCTAAAATCAAAATTTGCTTGCTGAGACATGCTGGGCGCCTGGTATTTTGCTCACATTTTTTTTTCAAAATTACGTGCACACGAATGAACGTGAATTTGCGGGGCTCATAACTTCGGAACTACTGCTCCGATTTTGATGAAATTTTTTGCATAAATTAGGAAATTTCTCCAGCTTTTCGGCGGTATCTAACTAATGGGCGTGGCATTGCCCATTTATTTGGGAAATGTGTATTTAAAAATACTTGTTTTTCAACTAAACCGTTGATGCCACGCCCACATTGTATACTTCATTTGAAAGCTGGCGTAATTTACTATCCTTCACAAAAAATTTGAACAAAATCCGTGCAGCCGTTCAAAAGTTATACGACTTTAAAGAATTCCTAAAATCAAAATTTGCTTTCTGAGACATGCTGGGCGCCTGGTATTTTGCTCACATTTTTTTTTTTCAAAATTACGTGCACACGAATGAACGTGAACTTGCGGGGCTCATAACTTCGGAACTACTGCTCCGATTTTGATGAAATTTTTTTCATAAATTAGGAAATTTCTCCAGCTTTTCGGCGGTATCTAACTAATGGGCGTGGCATTGCCCATTTATTTGGGAAATGTGTATTTAAAAATACTTGTTTTTCAACTAAACTGTTGATGCCACGCCCACATTGTATACTTCATTTGAAAGCTGGCGTACTTTGCTATCTTTCACAAAAAATTTGAACAAAATCCGTGCAGCCGTTCAAAAGTTATACGACTTTAAAGAATTCCTAAAATCAAAATTTGCTTGCTGAGACATGCTGGGCGCCTGGTATTTTGCTCACATTTTTTTTTTCAAAATTACGTGCACACGAATGAACGTGAACTTGCGGGGCTCATAACTTCGGAACTACTGCTCCGATTTTGATGAAATTTTTTGCATAAATTAGGAAATTTCTCCAGCTTTTCGGCGGTATCTAACTAATGGGCGTGGCATTGCCCATTTATTTGGGAAATGTGTATTTAAAAATACTTGTTTTTCAACTAAACCGTTGATGCCACGCCCACATTGTATACTTCATTTGAAAGCTGGCGTAATTTACTATCCTTCACAAAAAATTTGAACAAAATCCGTGCAGCCGTTCAAAAGTTATACGACTTTAAAGAATTCCTAAAATCAAAATTTGCTTGCTGAGACATGCTGGGCGCCTGGTATTTTGCTCACATTTTTTTTTTCAAAATTACGTGCACACGAATGAACGTGAACTTGCGGGGCTCATAACTTCGGAACTACTGCTCCGATTTTGATGAAATTTTTTGCATAAATTAGGAAATTTCTCCAGCTTTTCGGCGGTATCTAACTAATGGGCGTGGCATTGCCCATTTATTTGGGAAATGTGTATTTAAAAATACTTGTTTTTCAACTAAACCGTTGATGCCACGCCCACATTGTATACTTCATTTGAAAGCTGGCGTAATTTACTATCCTTCACAAAAAATTTGAACAAAATCCGTGCAGCCGTTCAAAAGTTATACGACTTTAAAAAATTCCTAAAATCAAAATTTGCTTGCTGAGACATGCTGGGCGCCTGGTATTTTGCTCACATTTTTTTTTCAAAATTACGTGCACACGAATGAACGTGAACTTGCGGGGCTCATAACTTCGGAACTACTGCTCCGATTTTGATGAAATTTTTTGCATAAATTAGGAAATTTCTCCAGCTTTTCGGCGGTATCTAACTAATGGGCGTGGCATTGCCCATTTATTTGGGAAATGTGTATTTAAAAATACTTGTTTTTCAACTAAACCGTTGATGCCACGCCCACATTGTATACTTCATTTGAAAGCTGGCGTAATTTACTATCCTTCACAAAAAATTTGAACAAAATCCGTGCAGCCGTTCAAAAGTTATACGACTTTAAAGAATTCCTAAAATCAAAATTTGCTTGCTGAGACATGCTGGGCGCCTGGTATTTTGCTCACATTTTTTTTTCAAAATTACGTGCACACGAATGAACGTGAACTTGCGGGGCTCATAACTTCGGAACTACTGCTCCGATTTTGATGAAATTTTTTGCATAAATTAGGAAATTTCTCCAGCTTTTCGGCGGTATCTAACTAATGGGCGTGGCATTGCCCATTTATTTGGGAAATGTGTATTTAAAAATACTTGTTTTTCAACTAAACTGTTGATGCCACGCCCACATTGTATACTTCATTTGAAAGCTGGCGTAATTTACTATCTTTCACAAAAAATTTGAACAAAATCCGTGCAGCCGTTCAAAAGTTATACGACTTTAAAGAATTCCTAAAATCAAAATTTGCTTGCTGAGACATGCTGGGCGCCTGGTATTTTGCTCACATTTTTTTTTCAAAATTACGTGCACACGAATGAACGTGAACTTGCGGGGCTCATAACTTCGGAACTACTGCTCCGATTTTGATGAAATTTTTTGCATAAATTAGGAAATTTCTCCAGCTTTTCGGCGGTATCTAACTAATGGGCGTGGCATTGCCCATTTATTTGGGAAATGTGTATTTAAAAATACTTGTTTTTCAACTAAACCGTTGATGCCACGCCCACATTGTATACTTCATTTGAAAGCTGGCGTAATTTACTATCCTTCACAAAAAATTTGAACAAAATCCGTGCAGCCGTTCAAAAGTTATACGACTTTAAAGAATTCCTAAAATCAAAATTTGCTTGCTGAGACATGCTGGGCGCCTGGTATTTTGCTCACATTTTTTTTTCAAAATTACGTGCACACGAATGAACGTGAACTTGCGGGGCTCATAACTTCGGAACTACTGCTCCGATTTTGATGAAATTTTTTGCATAAATTAGGAAATTTCTCCAGCTTTTCGGCGGTATCTAACTAATGGGCGTGTCATTGCCCATTTATTTGGGAAATGTGTATTTAAAAATACTTGTTTTTCAACTAAACTGTTGATGCCACGCCCACATTGTATACTTCATTTGAAAGCTGGCGTAATTTACTATCCTTCACAAAAAATGTGAACAAAATCCGTGCAGCCGTTCAAAAGTTTTACGACTTTAAAGAATTCCTAAAATCAAAATTTGCTTGCTGAGACATGCTGGGCGCCTGGTATTTTGCTCACATTTTTTTTTCAAAATTACGTGCACACGAATGAACGTGAATTTGCGGGGCTCATAACTTCGGAACTACTGCTCCGATTTTGATGAAATTTTTTGCATAAATTAGGAAACTTCTCCAGCTTTTCGGCGGTATCTAACTAATGGGCGTGGCATTGCCCATTTATTTGGGAAATGTGTATTTAAAAATACTTGTTTTTCAACTAAACCGTTGATGCCACGCCCACATTGTATACTTCATTTGAAAGCTGGCGTAATTTACTATCCTTCACAAAAAATTTGAACAAAATCCGTGCAGCCGTTCAAAAGTTATACGACTTTAAAGAATTCCTAAAATCAAAATTTGCTTGCTGAGACATGCTGGGCGCCTGGTATTTTGCTCACATTTTTTGATTTTCAAAATTACGTACACACGAATGAACGTGAACTTGCGGGGCTCATAACTTCGGAACTACTGCTCCGATTTTGATGAAATTTTTTGCATAAATTAGGAAATTTCTCCAGCTTTTCGGCGGTATCTAACTAATGGGCGTGGCATTGCCCATTTATTTGGGAAATGTGTATTTAAAAATACTTGTTTTTCAACTAAACTGTTGATGCCACGCCCACATTGTATACTTCATTTGAAAGCTGGCGTAATTTACTATCCTTCACAAAAAATTTGAACAAAATCCGTGCAGCCGTTCAAAAGTTATACGACTTTAAAGAATTCCTAAAATCAAAATTTGCTTGCTGAGACATGCTGGGCGCCTGGTATTTTGCTCACATTTTTTGATTTTCAAAATTACGTACACACGAATGAACGTGAACTTGCGGGGCTCATAACTTCGGAACTACTGCTCCGATTTTGATGAAATTTTTTGCATAAATTAGGAAATTTCTCCAGCTTTTCGGCGGTATCTAACTAATGGGCGTGGCATTGCCCATTTATTTGGGAAATGTGTATTTAAAAATACTTGTTTTTCAACTAAACCGTTGATGCCACGCCCACATTGTATACTTCATTTGAAAGCTGGCGTAATTTACTATCCTTCACAAAAAATTTGAACAAAATCCGTGCAGCCGTTCAAAAGTTATACGACTTTAAAGAATTCCTAAAATCAAAATTTGCTTGCTGAGACATGCTGGGCGCCTGGTATTTTGCTCACATTTTTTGATTTTCAAAATTACGTACACACGAATGAACGTGAACTTGCGGGGCTCATAACTTCGGAACTACTGCTCCGATTTTGATGAAATTTTTTGCATAAATTAGGAAATTTCTCCAGCTTTTCGGCGGTATCTAACTAATGGGCGTGGCATTGCCCATTTATTTGGGAAATGTGTATTTAAAAATACTTGTTTTTCAACTAAACTGTTGATGCCACGCCCACATTGTATACTTCATTTGAAAGCTGGCGTAATTTACTATCTTTCACAAAAAATTTGAACAAAATCCGTGCAGCCGTTCAAAAGTTATACGACTTTAAAGAATTCCTAAAATCAAAATTTGCTTGCTGAGACATGCTGGGCGCCTGGTATTTTGCTCACATTTTTTGATTTTCAAAATTACGTACACACGAATGAACGTGAACTTGCGGGGCTCATAACTTCGGAACTACTGCTCCGATTTTGATGAAATTTTTTGCATAAATTAGGAAATTTCTCCAGCTTTTCGGCGGTATCTAACTAATGGGCGTGGCATTGCCCATTTATTTGGGAAATGTGTATTTAAAAATACTTATTTTTCAACTAAACTGTTGATGCCACGCCCACATTGTATACTTCATTTGAAAGCTGGCGTACTTTGCTATCTTTCACAAAAAATTTGAACAAAATCCGTGCAGCCGTTCAAAAGTTATACGACTTTAAAGAATTCCTAAAATCAAAATTTGCTTGCTGAGACATGCTGGGCGCCTGGTATTTTGCTCACATTTTTTTTTCAAAATTACGTGCACACGAATGAACGTGAACTTGCGGGGCTCATAACTTCGGAACTACTGCTCCGATTTTGATGAAATTTTTTTCATAAATTAGGAAATTTCTCCAGCTTTTCGGCGGTATCTAACTAATGGGCGTGGCATTGCCCATTTATTTGGGAAATGTGTATTTAAAAATACTTGTTTTTCAACTAAACTGTTGATGCCACGCCCACATTGTATACTTCATTTGAAAGCTGGCGTACTTTGCTATCTTTCACAAAAAATTTGAACAAAATCCGTGCAGCCGTTCAAAAGTTATACGACTTTAAAGAATTCCTAAAATCAAAATTTGCTTGCTGAGACATGCTGGGCGCCTGGTATTTTGCTCACATTTTTTTTTCAAAATTACGTGCACACGAATGAACGTGAACTTGCGGGGCTCATAACTTCGGAACTACTGCTCCGATTTTGATGAAATTTTTTGCATAAATTAGGAAATTTCTCCAGCTTTTCGGCGGTATCTAACTAATGGGCGTGGCATTGCCCATTTATTTGGGAAATGTGTATTTAAAAATACTTGTTTTTCAACTAAACCGTTGATGCCACGCCCACATTGTATACTTCATTTGAAAGCTGGCGTAATTTACTATCCTTCACAAAAAATTTGAACAAAATCCGTGCAGCCGTTCAAAAGTTATACGACTTTAAAGAATTCCTAAAATCAAAATTTGCTTGCTGAGACATGCTGGGCGCCTGGTATTTTGCTCACATTTTTTTTTCAAAATTACGTGCACACGAATGAACGTGAACTTGCGGGGCTCATAACTTCGGAACTACTGCTCCGATTTTGATGAAATTTTTTGCATAAATTAGGAAATTTCTCCAGCTTTTCGGCGGTATCTAACTAATGGGCGTGGCATTGCCCATTTATTTGGGAAATGTGTATTTAAAAATACTTGTTTTTCAACTAAACCGTTGATGCCACGCCCACATTGTATACTTCATTTGAAAGCTGGCGTAATTTACTATCCTTCACAAAAAATTTGAACAAAATCCGTGCAGCCGTTCAAAAGTTATACGACTTTAAAGAATTCCTAAAATCAAAATTTGCTTGCTGAGACATGCTGGGCGCCTGGTATTTTGCTCACATTTTTTTTTTCAAAATTACGTGCACACGAATGAACGTGAACTTGCGGGGCTCATAACTTCGGAACTACTGCTCCGATTTTGATGAAATTTTTTGCATAAATTAGGAAATTTCTCCAGCTTTTCGGCGGTATCTAACTAATGGGCGTGGCATTGCCCATTTATTTGGGAAATGTGTATTTAAAAATACTTGTTTTTCAACTAAACCGTTGATGCCACGCCCACATTGTATACTTCATTTGAAAGCTGGCGTAATTTACTATCCTTCACAAAAAATTTGAACAAAATCCGTGCAGCCGTTCAAAAGTTATACGACTTTAAAGAATTCCTAAAATCAAAATTTGCTTGCTGAGACATGCTGGGCGCCTGGTATTTTGCTCACATTTTTTGATTTTCAAAATTACGTACACACGAATGAACGTGAACTTGCGGGGCTCATAACTTCGGAACTACTGCTCCGATTTTGATGAAATTTTTTGCATAAATTAGGAAATTTCTCCAGCTTTTCGGCGGTATCTAACTAATGGGCGTGGCATTGCCCATTTATTTGGGAAATGTGTATTTAAAAATACTTGTTTTTCAACTAAACTGTTGATGCCACGCCCACATTGTATACTTCATTTGAAAGCTGGCGTACTTTGCTATCTTTCACAAAAAATTTGAACAAAATCCGTGCAGCCGTTCAAAAGTTATACGACTTTAAAGAATTCCTAAAATCAAAATTTGCTTGCTGAGACATGCTGGGCGCCTGGTATTTTGCTCACATTTTTTTTTCAAAATTACGTGCACACGAATGAACGTGAACTTGCGGGGCTCATAACTTCGGAACTACTGCTCCGATTTTGATGAAATTTTTTGCATAAATTAGGAAATTTCTCCAGCTTTTCGGCGGTATCTAACTAATGGGCGAGGCATTGCTCATATATTTGGGAAATGTGTATTTAAAAATACTTGTTTTTCAACCAAAACGTTGATGCCACGCCCACATTGTATACTTCATTTGAAAGCTGACGTAATTTACTATCCTTCACAAAAAATTTGAACAAAATCCGTGCAGCCGTTCAAAAGTTATACGACTTTAAAAAATTCCTAAAATCAAAATTTGCTTGTTGAGACATGCTGGGCGCCTGGTATTTTGCTCACATTTTTTTTTCAAAATTACGTGCACACGAATGAACGTGAACTTGCGGGGCTCATAACTTCGGAACTACTGCTCCGATTTTGATGAAATTTTTTGCATAAATTAGGAAATTTCTCCAGCTTTTCGGCGGTATCTAACTAATGGGCGTGGCATTGCCCATTTATTTGGGAAATGTGTATTTAAAAATACTTGTTTTTCAACTAAACTGTTGATGCCACGCCCACATTGTATACTTCATTTGAAAGCTGGCGTACTTTGCTATCTTTCACAAAAAATTTGAACAAAATCCGTGCAGCCGTTCAAAAGTTATACGACTTTAAAGAATTCCTAAAATCAAAATTTGCTTGCTGAGACATGCTGGGCGCCTGGTATTTTGCTCACATTTTTTTTTTCAAAATTACGTGCACACGAATGAACGTGAACTTGCGGGGCTCATAACTTCGGAACTACTGCTCCGATTTTGATGAAATTTTTTGCATAAATTAGGAAATTTCTCCAGCTTTTCGGCGGTATCTAACTAATGGGCGTGGCATTGCCCATTTATTTGGGAAATGTGTATTTAAAAATACTTGTTTTTCAACTAAACCGTTGATGCCACGCCCACATTGTATACTTCATTTGAAAGCTGGCGTAATTTACTATCCTTCACAAAAAATTTGAACAAAATCCGTGCAGCCGTTCAAAAGTTATACGACTTTAAAGAATTCCTAAAATCAAAATTTGCTTGCTGAGACATGCTGGGCGCCTGGTATTTTGCTCACATTTTTTTTTCAAAATTACGTGCACACGAATGAACGTGAACTTGCGGGGCTCATAACTTCGGAACTACTGCTCCGATTTTGATGAAATTTTTTGCATAAATTAGGAAATTTCTCCAGCTTTTCGGCGGTATCTAACTAATGGGCGTGGCATTGCCCATTTATTTGGGAAATGTGTATTTAAAAATACTTGTTTTTCAACTAAACCGTTGATGCCACGCCCACATTGTATACTTCATTTGAAAGCTGGCGTAATTTACTATCCTTCACAAAAAATTTGAACAAAATCCGTGCAGCCGTTCAAAAGTTATACGACTTTAAAGAATTCCTAAAATCAAAATTTGCTTGCTGAGACATGCTGGGCGCCTGGTATTTTGCTCACATTTTTTTTTTCAAAATTACGTGCACACGAATGAACGTGAACTTGCGGGGCTCATAACTTCGGAACTACTGCTCCGATTTTGATGAAATTTTTTGCATAAATTAGGAAATTTCTCCAGCTTTTCGGCGGTATCTAACTAATGGGCGTGGCATTGCCCATTTATTTGGGAAATGTGTATTTAAAAATACTTGTTTTTCAACTAAACTGTTGATGCCACGCCCACATTGTATACTTCATTTGAAAGCTGGCGTACTTTGCTATCTTTCACAAAAAATTTGAACAAAATCCGTGCAGCCGTTCAAAAGTTATACGACTTTAAAGAATTCCTAAAATCAAAATTTGCTTGCTGAGACATGCTGGGCGCCTGGTATTTTGCTCACATTTTTTTTTTCAAAATTACGTGCACACGAATGAACGTGAACTTGCGGGGCTCATAACTTCGGAACTACTGCTCCGATTTTGATGAAATTTTTTGCATAAATTAGGAAATTTCTCCAGCTTTTCGGCGGTATCTAACTAATGGGCGTGGCATTGCCCATTTATTTGGGAAATGTGTATTTAAAAATACTTGTTTTTCAACTAAACCGTTGATGCCACGCCCACATTGTATACTTCATTTGAAAGCTGGCGTAATTTACTATCCTTCACAAAAAATTTGAACAAAATCCGTGCAGCCGTTCAAAAGTTATACGACTTTAAAGAATTCCTAAAATCAAAATTTGCTTGCTGAGACATGCTGGGCGCCTGGTATTTTGCTCACATTTTTTTTTCAAAATTACGTGCACACGAATGAACGTGAACTTGCGGGGCTCATAACTTCGGAACTACTGCTCCGATTTTGATGAAATTTTTTGCATAAATTAGGAAATTTCTCCAGCTTTTCGGCGGTATCTAACTAATGGGCGTGGCATTGCCCATTTATTTGGGAAATGTGTATTTAAAAATACTTGTTTTTCAACTAAACCGTTGATGCCACGCCCACATTGTATACTTCATTTGAAAGCTGGCGTAATTTACTATCCTTCACAAAAAATTTGAACAAAATCCGTGCAGCCGTTCAAAAGTTATACGACTTTAAAGAATTCCTAAAATCAAAATTTGCTTGCTGAGACATGCTGGGCGCCTGGTATTTTGCTCACATTTTTTTTTCAAAATTACGTGCACACGAATGAACGTGAACTTGCGGGGCTCATAACTTCGGAACTACTGCTCCGATTTTGATGAAATTTTTTGCATAAATTAGGAAATTTCTCCAGCTTTTCGGCGGTATCTAACTAATGGGCGTGGCATTGCCCATTTATTTGGGAAATGTGTATTTAAAAATACTTGTTTTTCAACTAAACCGTTGATGCCACGCCCACATTGTATACTTCATTTGAAAGCTGGCGTAATTTACTATCCTTCACAAAAAATTTGAACAAAATCCGTGCAGCCGTTCAAAAGTTTTACGACTTTAAAGAATTCCTAAAATCAAAATTTGCTTGCTGAGACATGCTGGGCGCCTGGTATTTTGCTCACATTTTTTTTCAAAATTACGTGCACACGAATGAACGTGAACTTGCGGGGCTCATAACTTCGGAACTACTGCTCCGATTTTGATGAAATTTTTTGCATAAATTAGGAAATTTCTCCAGCTTTTCGGCGGTATCTAACTAAGGGGCGTGGCATTGCCCATTTATTTGGGAAATGTGTATTTAAAAATACTTGTTTTTCAACTAAACCGTTGATGCCACGCCCACATTGTATACTTCATTTGAAAGCTGGCGTAATTTACTATCTTTGACAAAAAATTTGAACAAAATCCGTGCAGCCGTTCAAAAGTTATACGACTTTAAAGAATTCCTAAAATCAAAATTTGCTTGCTGAGACATGCTGGGCGCCTGGTATTTTGCTCACATTTTTTTTTCAAAATTACGTGCACACGAATGAACGTGAACTTGCGGGGCTCATAACTTCGGAACTACTGCTCCGATTTTGATGAAATTTTTTGCATAAATTAGGAAATTTCTCCAGCTTTTCGGCGGTATCTAACTAATGGGCGTGGCATTGCCCATTTATTTGGGAAATGTGTATTTAAAAATACTTGTTTTTTAACTAAACTGTTGATGCCACGCCCACATTGTATACTTCATTTGAAAGCTGGCGTACTTTGCTATCTTTCACAAAAAATTTGAACAAAATCCGTGCAGCCGTTCAAAAGTTATACGACTTTAAAGAATTCCTAAAATCAAAATTTGCTTGCTGAGACATGCTGGGCGCCTGGTATTTTGCTCACATTTTTTTTTCAAAATTACGTGCACACGAATGAACGTGAACTTGCGGGGCTCATAACTTCGGAACTACTGCTCCAATTTTGATGAAATTTTTTGCATAAATTAGGAAATTTCTCCAGCTTTTCGGCGGTATCTAACTAATGGGCGTGGCATTGCCCATTTATTTGGGAAATGTGTATTTAAAAATACTTGTTTTTTAACTAAACTGTTGATGCCACGCCCACATTGTATACTTCATTTGAAAGCTGGCGTACTTTGCTATCTTTCACAAAAAATTTGAACAAAATCCGTGCAGCCGTTCAAAAGTTATACGACTTTAAAGAATTCCTAAAATCAAAATTTGCTTGCTGAGACATGCTGGGCGCCTGGTATTTTGCTCACATTTTTTTTTCAAAATTACGTGCACACGAATGAACGTGAACTTGCGGGGCTCATAACTTCGGAACTACTGCTCCGATTTTGATGAAATTTTTTGCATAAATTAGGAAATTTCTCCAGCTTTTCGGCGGTATCTAACTAATGGGCGTGGCATTGCCCATTTATTTGGGAAATGTGTATTTAAAAATACTTGTTTTTTAACTAAACTGTTGATGCCACGCCCACATTGTATACTTCATTTGAAAGCTGGCGTACTTTGCTATCTTTCACAAAAAATTTGAACAAAATCCGTGCAGCCGTTCAAAAGTTATACGACTTTAAAGAATTCCTAAAATCAAAATTTGCTTGCTGAGACATGCTGGGCGCCTGGTATTTTGCTCACATTTTTTTTTCAAAATTACGTGCACACGAATGAACGTGAACTTGCGGGGCTCATAACTTCGGAACTACTGCTCCGATTTTGATGAAATTTTTTGCATAAATTAGGAAATTTCTCCAGCTTTTCGGCGGTATCTAACTAATGGGCGTGGCATTGCCCATTTATTTGGGAAATGTGTATTTAAAAATACTTGTTTTTTAACTAAACTGTTGATGCCACGCCCACATTGTATACTTCATTTGAAAGCTGGCGTACTTTGCTATCTTTCACAAAAAATTTGAACAAAATCCGTGCAGCCGTTCAAAAGTTATACGACTTTAAAGAATTCCTAAAATCAAAATTTGCTTGCTGAGACATGCTGGGCGCCTGGTATTTTGCTCACATTTTTTTTTCAAAATTACGTGCACACGAATGAACGTGAACTTGCGGGGCTCATAACTTCGGAACTACTGCTCCGATTTTGATGAAATTTTTTGCATAAATTAGGAAATTTCTCCAGCTTTTCGGCGGTATCTAACTAATGGGCGTGGCATTGCCCATTTATTTGGGAAATGTGTATTTAAAAATACTTGTTTTTTAACTAAACTGTTGATGCCACGCCCACATTGTATACTTCATTTGAAAGCTGGCGTACTTTGCTATCTTTCACAAAAAATTTGAACAAAATCCGTGCAGCCGTTCAAAAGTTATACGACTTTAAAGAATTCCTAAAATCAAAATTTGCTTGCTGAGACATGCTGGGCGCCTGGTATTTTGCTCACATTTTTTTTTCAAAATTACGTGCACACGAATGAACGTGAACTTGCGGGGCTCATAACTTCGGAACTACTGCTCCGATTTTGATGAAATTTTTTGCATAAATTAGGAAATTTCTCCAGCTTTTCGGCGGTATCTAACTAATGGGCGTGGCATTGCCCATTTATTTGGGAAATGTGTATTTAAAAATACTTGTTTTTTAACTAAACTGTTGATGCCACGCCCACATTGTATACTTCATTTGAAAGCTGGCGTACTTTGCTATCTTTCACAAAAAATTTGAACAAAATCCGTGCAGCCGTTCAAAAGTTATACGACTTTAAAGAATTCCTAAAATCAAAATTTGCTTGCTGAGACATGCTGGGCGCCTGGTATTTTGCTCACATTTTTTTTTCAAAATTACGTGCACACGAATGAACGTGAACTTGCGGGGCTCATAACTTCGGAACTACTGCTCCGATTTTGATGAAATTTTTTGCATAAATTAGGAAATTTCTCCAGCTTTTCGGCGGTATCTAACTAATGGGCGTGGCATTGCCCATTTATTTGGGAAATGTGTATTTAAAAATACTTGTTTTTTAACTAAACTGTTGATGCCACGCCCACATTGTATACTTCATTTGAAAGCTGGCGTACTTTGCTATCTTTCACAAAAAATTTGAACAAAATCCGTGCAGCCGTTCAAAAGTTATACGACTTTAAAGAATTCCTAAAATCAAAATTTGCTTGCTGAGACATGCTGGGCGCCTGGTATTTTGCTCACATTTTTTTTTCAAAATTACGTGCACACGAATGAACGTGAACTTGCGGGGCTCATAACTTCGGAACTACTGCTCCGATTTTGATGAAATTTTTTGCATAAATTAGGAAATTTCTCCAGCTTTTCGGCGGTATCTAACTAATGGGCGTGGCATTGCCCATTTATTTGGGAAATGTGTATTTAAAAATACTTGTTTTTTAACTAAACTGTTGATGCCACGCCCACATTGTATACTTCATTTGAAAGCTGGCGTACTTTGCTATCTTTCACAAAAAATTTGAACAAAATCCGTGCAGCCGTTCAAAAGTTATACGACTTTAAAGAATTCCTAAAATCAAAATTTGCTTGCTGAGACATGCTGGGCGCCTGGTATTTTGCTCACATTTTTTTTTCAAAATTACGTGCACACGAATGAACGTGAACTTGCGGGGCTCATAACTTCGGAACTACTGCTCCGATTTTGATGAAATTTTTTGCATAAATTAGGAAATTTCTCCAGCTTTTCGGCGGTATCTAACTAATGGGCGTGGCATTGCCCATTTATTTGGGAAATGTGTATTTAAAAATACTTGTTTTTTAACTAAACCGTTGATGCCACGCCCACATTGTATACTTCAATTGAAAGCTGGCGTACTTTGCTATCTTTCACAAAAAATTTGAACAAAATCCGTGCAGCCGTTCAAAAGTTATACGACTTTAAAGAATTCCTAAAATCAAAATTTGCTTGCTGAGACATGCTGGGCGCCTGGTATTTTGCTCACATTTTTTTTTCAAAATTACGTGCACACGAATGAACGTGAACTTGCGGGGCTCATAACTTCGGAACTACTGCTCCGATTTTGATGAAATTTTTTGCATAAATTAGGAAATTTCTCCAGCTTTTCGGCGGTATCTAACTAATGGGCGTGGCATTGCCCATTTATTTGGGAAATGTGTATTTAAAAATACTTGTTTTTTAACTAAACTGTTGATGCCACGCCCACATTGTATACTTCATTTGAAAGCTGGCGTACTTTGCTATCTTTCACAAAAAATTTGAACAAAATCCGTGCAGCCGTTCAAAAGTTATACGACTTTAAAGAATTCCTAAAATCAAAATTTGCTTGCTGAGACATGCTGGGCGCCTGGTATTTTGCTCACATTTTTTTTTCAAAATTACGTGCACACGAATGAACGTGAACTTGCGGGGCTCATAACTTCGGAACTACTGCTCTGATTTTGATGAAATTTTTTGCATAAATTAGGAAATTTCTCCAGCTTTTCGGCGGTATCTAACTAATGGGCGTGGCATTGCCCATTTATTTGGGAAATGTGTATTTAAAAATACTTGTTTTTTAACTAAACTGTTGATGCCACGCCCACATTGTATACTTCATTTGAAAGCTGGCGTACTTTGCTATCTTTCACAAAAAATTTGAACAAAATCCGTGCAGCCGTTCAAAAGTTATACGACTTTAAAGAATTCCTAAAATCAAAATTTGCTTGCTGAGACATGCTGGGCGCCTGGTATTTTGCTCACATTTTTTTTTCAAAATTACGTGCACACGAATGAACGTGAACTTGCGGGGCTCATAACTTCGGAACTACTGCTCCAATTTTGATGAAATTTTTTGCATAAATTAGGAAATTTCTCCAGCTTTTCGGCGGTATCTAACTAATGGGCGTGGCATTGCCCATTTATTTGGGAAATGTGTATTTAAAAATACTTGTTTTTTAACTAAACTGTTGATGCCACGCCCACATTGTATACTTCATTTGAAAGCTGGCGTACTTTGCTATCTTTCACAAAAAATTTGAACAAAATCCGTGCAGCCGTTCAAAAGTTATACGACTTTAAAGAATTCCTAAAATCAAAATTTGCTTGCTGAGACATGCTGGGCGCCTGGTATTTTGCTCACATTTTTTTTTCAAAATTACGTGCACACGAATGAACGTGAACTTGCGGGGCTCATAACTTCGGAACTACTGCTCCAATTTTGATGAAATTTTTTGCATAAATTAGGAAATTTCTCCAGCTTTTCGGCGGTATCTAACTAATGGGCGTGGCATTGCCCATTTATTTGGGAAATGTGTATTTAAAAATACTTGTTTTTCAACTAAACCGTTGATGCCACGCCCACATTGTATACTTCATTTGAAAGCTGGCGTAATTTACTATCCTTCACAAAAAATTTGAACAAAATCCGTGCAGCCGTTCAAAAGTTATACGACTTTAAAGAATTCCTAAAATCAAAATTTGCTTGCTGAGACATGCTGGGCGCCTGGTATTTTGCTCACATTTTTTTTTCAAAATTACGTGCACACGAATGAACGTGAACTTGCGGGGCTCATAACTTCGGAACTACTGCTCCGATTTTGATGAAATTTTTTGCATAAATTAGGAAATTTCTCCAGCTTTTCGGCGGTATCTAACTAATGGGCGTGGCATTGCCCATTTATTTGGGAAATGTGTATTTAAAAATACTTGTTTTTTAACTAAACTGTTGATGCCACGCCCACATTGTATACTTCATTTGAAAGCTGGCGTACTTTGCTATCTTTCACAAAAAATTTGAACAAAATCCGTGCAGCCGTTCAAAAGTTATACGACTTTAAAGAATTCCTAAAATCAAAATTTGCTTGCTGAGACATGCTGGGCGCCTGGTATTTTGCTCACATTTTTTTTTCAAAATTACGTGCACACGAATGAACGTGAACTTGCGGGGCTCATAACTTCGGAACTACTGCTCCGATTTTGATGAAATTTTTTGCATAAATTAGGAAATTTCTCCAGCTTTTCGGCGGTATCTAACTAATGGGCGTGGCATTGCCCATTTATTTGGGAAATGTGTATTTAAAAATACTTGTTTTTTAACTAAACTGTTGATGCCACGCCCACATTGTATACTTCATTTGAAAGCTGGCGTACTTTGCTATCTTTCACAAAAAATTTGAACAAAATCCGTGCAGCCGTTCAAAAGTTATACGACTTTAAAGAATTCCTAAAATCAAAATTTGCTTGCTGAGACATGCTGGGCGCCTGGTATTTTGCTCACATTTTTTTTTCAAAATTACGTGCACACGAATGAACGTGAACTTGCGGGGCTCATAACTTCGGAACTACTGCTCCGATTTTGATGAAATTTTTTGCATAAATTAGGAAATTTCTCCAGCTTTTCGGCGGTATCTAACTAATGGGCGTGGCATTGCCCATTTATTTGGGAAATGTGTATTTAAAAATACTTGTTTTTTAACTAAACCGTTGATGCCACGCCCACATTGTATACTTCATTTGAAAGCTGGCGTACTTTGCTATCTTTCACAAAAAATTTGAACAAAATCCGTGCAGCCGTTCAAAAGTTATACGACTTTAAAGAATTCCTAAAATCAAAATTTGCTTGCTGAGACATGCTGGGCGCCTGGTATTTTGCTCACATTTTTTTTTCAAAATTACGTGCACACGAATGAACGTGAACTTGCGGGGCTCATAACTTCGGAACTACTGCTCCGATTTTGATGAAATTTTTTGCATAAATTAGGAAATTTCTCCAGCTTTTCGGCGGTATCTAACTAATGGGCGTGGCATTGCCCATTTATTTGGGAAATGTGTATTTAAAAATACTTGTTTTTTAACTAAACTGTTGATGCCACGCCCACATTGTATACTTCATTTGAAAGCTGGCGTACTTTGCTATCTTTCACAAAAAATTTGAACAAAATCCGTGCAGCCGTTCAAAAGTTATACGACTTTAAAGAATTCCTAAAATCAAAATTTGCTTGCTGAGACATGCTGGGCGCCTGGTATTTTGCTCACATTTTTTTTTCAAAATTACGTGCACACGAATGAACGTGAACTTGCGGGGCTCATAACTTCGGAACTACTGCTCCGATTTTGATGAAATTTTTTGCATAAATTAGGAAATTTCTCCAGCTTTTCGGCGGTATCTAACTAATGGGCGTGGCATTGCCCATTTATTTGGGAAATGTGTATTTAAAAATACTTGTTTTTTAACTAAACCGTTGATGCCACGCCCACATTGTATACTTCATTTGAAAGCTGGCGTAATTTACTATCTTTGACAAAAAATTTGAACAAAATCCGTGCAGCCGTTCAAAAGTTATACGACTTTAAAGAATTCCTAAAATCAAAATTTGCTTGCTGAGACATGCTGGGCGCCTGGTATTTTGCTCACATTTTTTTTTCAAAATTACGTGCACACGAATGAACGTGAACTTGCGGGGCTCATAACTTCGGAACTACTGCTCCGATTTTGATGAAATTTTTTGCATAAATTAGGAAATTTCTCCAGCTTTTCGGCGGTATCTAACTAATGGGCGTGGCATTGCCCATTTATTTGGGAAATGTGTATTTAAAAATACTTGTTTTTTAACTAAACTGTTGATGCCACGCCCACATTGTATACTTCATTTGAAAGCTGGCGTACTTTGCTATCTTTCACAAAAAATTTGAACAAAATCCGTGCAGCCGTTCAAAAGTTATACGACTTTAAAGAATTCCTAAAATCAAAATTTGCTTGCTGAGACATGCTGGGCGCCTGGTATTTTGCTCACATTTTTTTTTCAAAATTACGTGCACACGAATGAACGTGAACTTGCGGGGCTCATAACTTCGGAACTACTGCTCCAATTTTGATGAAATTTTTTGCATAAATTAGGAAATTTCTCCAGCTTTTCGGCGGTATCTAACTAATGGGCGTGGCATTGCCCATTTATTTGGGAAATGTGTATTTAAAAATACTTGTTTTTTAACTAAACTGTTGATGCCACGCCCACATTGTATACTTCATTTGAAAGCTGGCGTACTTTGCTATCTTTCACAAAAAATTTGAACAAAATCCGTGCAGCCGTTCAAAAGTTATACGACTTTAAAGAATTCCTAAAATCAAAATTTGCTTGCTGAGACATGCTGGGCGCCTGGTATTTTGCTCACATTTTTTTTTCAAAATTACGTGCACACGAATGAACGTGAACTTGCGGGGCTCATAACTTCGGAACTACTGCTCCAATTTTGATGAAATTTTTTGCATAAATTAGGAAATTTCTCCAGCTTTTCGGCGGTATCTAACTAATGGGCGTGGCATTGCCCATTTATTTGGGAAATGTGTATTTAAAAATACTTGTTTTTCAACTAAACCGTTGATGCCACGCCCACATTGTATACTTCATTTGAAAGCTGGCGTAATTTACTATCCTTCACAAAAAATTTGAACAAAATCCGTGCAGCCGTTCAAAAGTTATACGACTTTAAAGAATTCCTAAAATCAAAATTTGCTTGCTGAGACATGCTGGGCGCCTGGTATTTTGCTCACATTTTTTGATTTTCAAAATTACGTACACACGAATGATCGTGAACTTGCGGGGCTCATAACTTCGGAACTACTGCTCCGATTTTGATGAAATTTTTTGCATAAATTAGGAAATTTCTCCAGCTTTTCGGCGGTATCTAACTAATGGGCGTGGCATTGCCCATTTATTTGGGAAATGTGTATTTAAAAATACTTATTTTTCAACTAAACTGTTGATGCCACGCCCACATTGTATACTTCATTTGAAAGCTGGCGTAATTTACTATCTTACACAAAAAATTTGAAAAAAATCCGTGCAGCCGTTCAAAAGTTATACGACTTTAAAGAATTCCTAAAATCAAAATTTGCTTGCTGAGACATGCTGGGCGCCTGGTATTTTGCTCACATTTTTTGATTTTCAAAATTACGTACACACGAATGATCGTGAACTTGCGGGGCTCATAACTTCGGAACTACTGCTCCGATTTTGATGAAATTTTTTGCATAAATTAGGAAATTTCTCCAGCTTTTCGGCGGTATCTAACTAATGGGCGTGGCATTGCCCATTTATTTGGGAAATGTGTATTTAAAAATGCTTGTTTTTCAACTAAACTGTTGATGCCACGCCCACATTGTATTCTTCATTTGAAAGCTGGCGTAATTTACTATCTTACACAAAAAATTTGAAAAAAATCCGTGCAGCCGTTCAAAAGTTATACGACTTTAAAGAATTCCTAAAATCAAAATTTGCTTGCTGATACATGCTGGGCGCCTGGTATTTTGCTCACATTTTTTGATTTTCAAAATTACGTACACACGAATGATCGTGAACTTGCGAGGCTCATAACTTCGGAACTACTGCTCCGATTTTGATGAAATTTTTTGCATAAATTAGGAAATTTCTCCAGCTTTTCGGCGGTATCTAACTAATGGGCGTGGCATTGCCCATTTATTTGGGAAATGTGTATTTAAAAATGCTTGTTTTTCAACTAAACTGTTGATGCCACGCCCACATTGTATACTTCATTTGAAAGCTGGCGTAATTTACTATCTTACACAAAAAATTTGAACAAAATCCGTGCAGCCGTTCAAAAGTTATACGACTTTAAAGAATTCCTAAAATCAAAATTTGCTTGCTGAGACATGCTGGGCGCCTGGTATTTTGCTCACATTTTTTTTTCAAAATTACGTGCACACGAATGAACGTGAACTTGCGGGGCTCATAACTTCGGAACTACTGCTCCAATTTTGATGAAATTTTTTGCATAAATTAGGAAATTTCTCCAGCTTTTCGGCGGTATCTAACTAATGGGCGTGGCATTGCCCATTTATTTGGGAAATGTGTATTTAAAAATACTTGTTTTTCAACTAAACCGTTGATGCCACGCCCACATTGTATACTTCATTTGAAAGCTGGCGTAATTTACTATCCTTCACAAAAAATTTGAACAAAATCCGTGCAGCCGTTCAAAAGTTATACGACTTTAAAGAATTCCTAAAATCAAAATTTGCTTGCTGAGACATGCTGGGCGCCTGGTATTTTGCTCACATTTTTTTTTCAAAATTACGTGCACACGAATGAACGTGAACTTGCGGGGCTCATAACTTCGGAACTACTGCTCCAATTTTGATGAAATTTTTTGCATAAATTAGGAAATTTCTCCAGCTTTTCGGCGGTATCTAACTAATGGGCGTGGCATTGCCCATTTATTTGGGAAATGTGTATTTAAAAATACTTGTTTTTCAACTAAACCGTTGATGCCACGCCCACATTGTATACTTCATTTGAAAGCTGGCGTAATTTACTATCCTTCACAAAAAATTTGAACAAAATCCGTGCAGCCGTTCAAAAGTTATACGACTTTAAAGAATTCCTAAAATCAAAATTTGCTTGCTGAGACATGCTGGGCGCCTGGTATTTTGCTCACATTTTTTTTTCAAAATTACGTGCACACGAATGAACGTGAACTTGCGGGGCTCATAACTTCGGAACTACTGCTCCGATTTTGATGAAATTTTTTGCATAAATTAGGAAATTTCTCCAGCTTTTCGGCGGTATCTAACTAATGGGCGTGGCATTGCCCATTTATTTGGGAAATGTGTATTTAAAAATACTTATTTTTCAACTAAACTGTTGATGCCACGCCCACATTGTATACTTCATTTGAAAGCTGGCGTAATTTACTATCTTACACAAAAAATTTGAAAAAAATCCGTGCAGCCGTTCAAAAGTTATACGACTTTAAAGAATTCCTAAAATCAAAATTTGCTTGCTGAGACATGCTGGGCGCCTGGTATTTTGCTCACATTTTTTGATTTTCAAAATTACGTACACACGAATGATCGTGAACTTGCGGGGCTCATAACTTCGGAACTACTGCTCCGATTTTGATGAAATTTTTTGCATAAATTAGGAAATTTCTCCAGCTTTTCGGCGGTATCTAACTAATGGGCGTGGCATTGCCCATTTATTTGGGAAATGTGTATTTAAAAATACTTATTTTTCAACTAAACTGTTGATGCCACGCCCACATTGTATACTTCATTTGAAAGCTGGCGTAATTTACTATCTTACACAAAAAATTTGAAAAAAATCCGTGCAGCCGTTCAAAAGTTATACGACTTTAAAGAATTCCTAAAATCAAAATTTGCTTGCTGAGACATGCTGGGCGCCTGGTATTTTGCTCACATTTTTTGATTTTCAAAATTACGTACACACGAATGATCGTGAACTTGCGGGGCTCATAACTTCGGAACTACTGCTCCGATTTTGATGAAATTTTTTGCATAAATTAGGAAATTTCTCCAGCTTTTCGGCGGTATCTAACTAATGGGCGTGGCATTGCCCATTTATTTGGGAAATGTGTATTTAAAAATGCTTGTTTTTCAACTAAACTGTTGATGCCACGCCCACATTGTATACTTCATTTGAAAGCTGGCGTAATTTACTATCTTACACAAAAAATTTGAACAAAATCCGTGCAGCCGTTCAAAAGTTATACGACTTTAAAGAATTCCTAAAATCAAAATTTGCTTGCTGAGACATGCTGGGCGCCTGGTATTTTGCTCACATTTTTTGATTTTCAAAATTACGTACACACGAATGATCGTGAACTTGCGGGGCTCATAACTTCGGAACTACTGCTCCGATTTTGATGAAATTTTTTGCATAAATTAGGAAATTTCTCCAGCTTTTCGGCGGTATCTAACTAATGGGCGTGGCATTGCCCATTTATTTGGGAAATGTGTATTTAAAAATACTTATTTTTCAACTAAACTGTTGATGCCACGCCCACATTGTATACTTCATTTGAAAGCTGGCGTAATTTACTATCTTACACAAAAAATTTGAAAAAAATCCGTGCAGCCGTTCAAAAGTTATACGACTTTAAAGAATTCCTAAAATCAAAATTTGCTTGCTGAGACATGCTGGGCGCCTGGTATTTTGCTCACATTTTTTGATTTTCAAAATTACGTACACACGAATGATCGTGAACTTGCGGGGCTCATAACTTCGGAACTACTGCTCCGATTTTGATGAAATTTTTTGCATAAATTAGGAAATTTCTCCAGCTTTTCGGCGGTATCTAACTAATGGGCGTGGCATTGCCCATTTATTTGGGAAATGTGTATTTAAAAATGCTTGTTTTTCAACTAAACTGTTGATGCCACGCCCACATTGTATACTTCATTTGAAAGCTGGCGTAATTTACTATCTTACACAAAAAATTTGAACAAAATCCGTGCAGCCGTTCAAAAGTTATACGACTTTAAAGAATTCCTAAAATCAAAATTTGCTTGCTGAGACATGCTGGGCGCCTGGTATTTTGCTCACATTTTTTGATTTTCAAAATTACGTACACACGAATGAACGTGAACTTGCGGGGCTCATAACTTCGGAACTACTGCTCCGATTTTGATGAAATTTTTTGCATAAATTAGGAAATTTCTCCAGCTTTTCGGCGGTATCTAACTAATGGGCGTGGCATTGCCCATTTATTTGGGAAATGTATATTTAAAAATGCTTGTTTTTCAACTAAACTGTTGATGCCACGCCCACATTGTATACTTCATTTGAAAGCTGGCGTAATTTACTATCTTACACAAAAAATTTGAAAAAAATCCGTGCAGCCGTTCAAAAGTTATACGACTTTAAAGAATTCCTAAAATCAAAATTTGCTTGCTGAGACATGCTGGGCGCCTGGTATTTTGCTCACATTTTTTGATTTTCAAAATTACGTACACACGAATGAACGTGAACTTGCGGGGCTCATAACTTCGGAACTACTGCTCCGATTTTGATGAAATTTTTTGCATAAATTAGGAAATTTCTCCAGCTTTTCGGCGGTATCTAACTAATGGGCGTGGCATTGCCCATTTATTTGGGAAATGTATATTTAAAAATGCTTGTTTTTCAACTAAACTGTTGATGCCACGCCCACATTGTATACTTCATTTGAAAGCTGGCGTAATTTACTATCTTACACAAAAAATTTGAACAAAATCCGTGCAGCCGTTCAAAAGTTATACGACTTTAAAGAATTCCTAAAATCAAAATTTGCTTGCTGAGACATGCTGGGCGCCTGGTATTTTGCTCACATTTTTTGATTTTCAAAATTACGTACACACGAATGATCGTGAACTTGCGGGGCTCATAACTTCGGAACTACTGCTCCGATTTTGATGAAATTTTTTGCATAAATTAGGAAATTTCTCCAGCTTTTCGGCGGTATCTAACTAATGGGCGTGGCATTGCCCATTTATTTGGGAAATGTGTATTTAAAAATGCTTGTTTTTCAACTAAACTGTTGATGCCACGCCCACATTGTATACTTCATTTGAAAGCTGGCGTAATTTACTATCTTTCACAAAAAATTTGAACAAAATCCGTGCAGCCGTTCAAAAGTTATACGACTTTAAAGAATTCCTAAAATCAAAATTTGCTTGCTGAGACATGCTGGGCGCCTGGTATTTTGCTCACATTTTTTGATTTTCAAAACTACGTACACACGAATGAACGTGAACTTGCGGGGCTCATAACTTCGGAACTACTGCTCCGATTTTGATGAAATTTTTTGCATAAATTAGGAAATTTCTCCAGCTTTTCGGCGGTATCTAACTAATGGGCGTGGCATTGCCCATTTATTTGGGAAATGTGTATTTAAAAATGCTTGTTTTTCAACTAAACTGTTGATGCCACGCCCACATTGTATACTTCATTTGAAAGCTGGCGTAATTTACTATCTTACACAAAAAATTTGAACAAAATCCGTGCAGCCGTTCAAAAGTTATACGACTTTAAAGAATTCCTAAAATCAAAATTTGCTTGCTGAGACATGCTGGGCGCCTGGTATTTTGCTCACATTTTTTGATTTTCAAAATTACGTACACACGAATGAACGTGAACTTGCGGGGCTCATAACTTCGGAACTACTGCTCCGATTTTGATGAAATTTTTTGCATAAATTAGGAAATTTCTCCAGCTTTTCGGCGGTATCTAACTAATGGGCGTGGCATTGCCCATTTATTTGGGAAATGTGTATTTAAAAATGCTTGTTTTTCAACTAAACTGTTGATGCCACGCCCACATTGTATACTTCATTTGAAAGCTGGCGTAATTTACTATCTTACACAAAAAATTTGAACAAAATCCGTGCAGCCGTTCAAAAGTTATACGACTTTAAAGAATTCCTAAAATCAAAATTTGCTTGCTGAGACATGCTGGGCGCCTGGTATTTTGCTCACATTTTTTGATTTTCAAAATTACGTACACACGAATGAACGTGAACTTGCGGGGCTCATAACTTCGGAACTACTGCTCCGATTTTGATGAAATTTTTTGCATAAATTAGGAAATTTCTCCAGCTTTTCGGCGGTATCTAACTAATGGGCGTGGCATTGCCCATTTATTTGGGAAATGTGTATTTAAAAATGCTTGTTTTTCAACTAAACTGTTGATGCCACGCCCACATTGTATACTTCATTTGAAAGCTGGCGTAATTTACTATCTTTCACAAAAAATTTGAACAAAATCCGTGCAGCCGTTCAAAAGTTATACGACTTTAAAGAATTCCTAAAATCAAAATTTGCTTGCTGAGACATGCTGGGCGCCTGGTATTTTGCTCACATTTTTTGATTTTCAAAACTACGTACACACGAATGAACGTGAACTTGCGGGGCTCATAACTTCGGAACTACTGCTCCGATTTTGATGAAATTTTTTGCATAAATTAGGAAATTTCTCCAGCTTTTCGGCGGTATCTAACTAATGGGCGTGGCATTGCCCATTTATTTGGGAAATGTGTATTTAAAAATGCTTGTTTTTCAACTAAACTGTTGATGCCACGCCCACATTGTATACTTCATTTGAAAGCTGGCGTAATTTACTATCTTTCACAAAAAATTTGAACAAAATCCGTGCAGCCGTTCAAAAGTTATACGACTTTAAAGAATTCCTAAAATCAAAATTTGCTTGCTGAGACATGCTGGGCGCCTAGTATTTTGCTCACATTTTTTAATTTTCAAAATTACGTACACACGAATGAACGTGAACTTGCGGGGCTCATAACTTCGGAACTACTGCTCCGATTTTGATGAAATTTTTTGCATAAATTAGGAAATTTCTCCAGCTTTTCGGCGGTATCTAACTAATGGGCGTGGCATTGCCCATTTATTTGGGAAATGTGTATTTAAAAATGCTTGTTTTTCAACTAAACTGTTGATGCCACGCCCACATTGTATACTTCATTTGAAAGCTGGCGTAATTTACTATCTTTCACAAAAAATTTGAACAAAATCCGTGCAGCCGTTCAAAAGTTATACGACTTTAAAGAATTCCTAAAATCAAAATTTGCTTGCTGAGACATGCTGGGCGCCTGGTATTTTGCTCACATTTTTTGATTTTCAAAACTACGTACACACGAATGAACGTGAACTTGCGGGGCTCATAACTTCGGAACTACTGCTCCGATTTTGATGAAATTTTTTGCATAAATTAGGAAATTTCTCCAGCTTTTCGGCGGTATCTAACTAATGGGCGTGGCATTGCCCATTTATTTGGGAAATGTGTATTTAAAAATGCTTGTTTTTCAACTAAACTGTTGATGCCACGCCCACATTGTATACTTCATTTGAAAGCTGGCGTAATTTACTATCTTACACAAAAAATTTGAACAAAATCCGTGCAGCCGTTCAAAAGTTATACGACTTTAAAGAATTCCTAAAATCAAAATTTGCTTGCTGAGACATGCTGGGCGCCTGGTATTTTGCTCACATTTTTTGATTTTCAAAATTACGTACACACGAATGAACGTGAACTTGCGGGGCTCATAACTTCGGAACTACTGCTCCGATTTTGATGAAATTTTTTGCATAAATTAGGAAATTTCTCCAGCTTTTCGGCGGTATCTAACTAATGGGCGTGGCATTGCCCATTTATTTGGGAAATGTGTATTTAAAAATGCTTGTTTTTCAACTAAACTGTTGATGCCACGCCCACATTGTATACTTCATTTGAAAGCTGGCGTAATTTACTATCTTACACAAAAAATTTGAACAAAATCCGTGCAGCCGTTCAAAAGTTATACGACTTTAAAGAATTCCTAAAATCAAAATTTGCTTGCTGAGACATGCTGGGCGCCTGGTATTTTGCTCACATTTTTTGATTTTCAAAATTACGTACACACGAATGATCGTGAACTTGCGGGGCTCATAACTTCGGAACTACTGCTCCGATTTTGATGAAATTTTTTGCATAAATTAGGAAATTTCTCCAGCTTTTCGGCGGTATCTAACTAATGGGCGTGGCATTGCCCATTTATTTGGGAAATGTGTATTTAAAAATGCTTGTTTTTCAACTAAACTGTTGATGCCACGCCCACATTGTATACTTCATTTGAAAGCTGGCGTAATTTACTATCTTTCACAAAAAATTTGAACAAAATCCGTGCAGCCGTTCAAAAGTTATACGACTTTAAAGAATTCCTAAAATCAAAATTTGCTTGCTGAGACATGCTGGGCGCCTGGTATTTTGCTCACATTTTTTGATTTTCAAAACTACGTACACACGAATGAACGTGAACTTGCGGGGCTCATAACTTCGGAACTACTGCTCCGATTTTGATGAAATTTTTTGCATAAATTAGGAAATTTCTCCAGCTTTTCGGCGGTATCTAACTAATGGGCGTGGCATTGCCCATTTATTTGGGAAATGTGTATTTAAAAATGCTTGTTTTTCAACTAAACTGTTGATGCCACGCCCACATTGTATACTTCATTTGAAAGCTGGCGTAATTTACTATCTTTCACAAAAAATTTGAACAAAATCCGTGCAGCCGTTCAAAAGTTATACGACTTTAAAGAATTCCTAAAATCAAAATTTGCTTGCTGAGACATGCTGGGCGCCTGGTATTTTGCTCACATTTTTTGATTTTCAAAACTACGTACACACGAATGAACGTGAACTTGCGGGGCTCATAACTTCGGAACTACTGCTCCGATTTTGATGAAATTTTTTGCATAAATTAGGAAATTTCTCCAGCTTTTCGGCGGTATCTAACTAATGGGCGTGGCATTGCCCATTTATTTGGGAAATGTGTATTTAAAAATGCTTGTTTTTCAACTAAACTGTTGATGCCACGCCCACATTGTATACTTCATTTGAAAGCTGGCGTAATTTACTATCTTACACAAAAAATTTGAACAAAATCCGTGCAGCCGTTCAAAAGTTATACGACTTTAAAGAATTCCTAAAATCAAAATTTGCTTGCTGAGACATGCTTGGCGCCTGGTATTTTGCTCACATTTTTTGATTTTCAAAATTACGTACACACGAATGAACGTGAACTTGCGGGGCTCATAACTTCGGAACTACTGCTCCGATTTTGATGAAATTTTTTGCATAAATTAGGAAATTTCTCCAGCTTTTCGGCGGTATCTAACTAATGGGCGTGGCATTGCCCATTTATTTGGGAAATGTGTATTTAAAAATGCTTGTTTTTCAACTAAACTGTTGATGCCACGCCCACATTGTATACTTCATTTGAAAGCTGGCGTAATTTACTATCTTACACAAAAAATTTGAACAAAATCCGTGCAGCCGTTCAAAAGTTATACGACTTTAAAGAATTCCTAAAATCAAAATTTGCTTGCTGAGACATGCTGGGCGCCTGGTATTTTGCTCACATTTTTTGATTTTCAAAATTACGTACACACGAATGATCGTGAACTTGCGGGGCTCATAACTTCGGAACTACTGCTCCGATTTTGATGAAATTTTTTGCATAAATTAGGAAATTTCTCCAGCTTTTCGGCGGTATCTAACTAATGGGCGTGGCATTGCCCATTTATTTGGGAAATGTGTATTTAAAAATGCTTGTTTTTCAACTAAACTGTTGATGCCACGCCCACATTGTATACTTCATTTGAAAGCTGGCGTAATTTACTATCTTTCACAAAAAATTTGAACAAAATCCGTGCAGCCGTTCAAAAGTTATACGACTTTAAAGAATTCCTAAAATCAAAATTTGCTTGCTGAGACATGCTGGGCGCCTGGTATTTTGCTCACATTTTTTGATTTTCAAAACTACGTACACACGAATGAACGTGAACTTGCGGGGCTCATAACTTCGGAACTACTGCTCCGATTTTGATGAAATTTTTTGCATAAATTAGGAAATTTCTCCAGCTTTTCGGCGGTATCTAACTAATGGGCGTGGCATTGCCCATTTATTTGGGAAATGTGTATTTAAAAATGCTTGTTTTTCAACTAAACTGTTGATGCCACGCCCACATTGTATACTTCATTTGAAAGCTGGCGTAATTTACTATCTTACACAAAAAATTTGAACAAAATCCGTGCAGCCGTTCAAAAGTTATACGACTTTAAAGAATTCCTAAAATCAAAATTTGCTTGCTGAGACATGCTGGGCGCCTGGTATTTTGCTCACATTTTTTGATTTTCAAAATTACGTACACACGAATGATCGTGAACTTGCGGGGCTCATAACTTCGGAACTACTGCTCCGATTTTGATGAAATTTTTTGCATAAATTAGGAAATTTCTCCAGCTTTTCGGCGGTATCTAACTAATGGGCGTGGCATTGCCCATTTATTTGGGAAATGTGTATTTAAAAATGCTTGTTTTTCAACTAAACTGTTGATGCCACGCCCACATTGTATACTTCATTTGAAAGCTGGCGTAATTTACTATCTTTCACAAAAAATTTGAACAAAATCCGTGCAGCCGTTCAAAAGTTATACGACTTTAAAGAATTCCTAAAATCAAAATTTGCTTGCTGAGACATGCTGGGCGCCTGGTATTTTGCTCACATTTTTTGATTTTCAAAACTACGTACACACGAATGAACGTGAACTTGCGGGGCTCATAACTTCGGAACTACTGCTCCGATTTTGATGAAATTTTTTGCATAAATTAGGAAATTTCTCCAGCTTTTCGGCGGTATCTAACTAATGGGCGTGGCATTGCCCATTTATTTGGGAAATGTGTATTTAAAAATGCTTGTTTTTCAACTAAACTGTTGATGCCACGCCCACATTGTATACTTCATTTGAAAGCTGGCGTAATTTACTATCTTACACAAAAAATTTGAACAAAATCCGTGCAGCCGTTCAAAAGTTATACGACTTTAAAGAATTCCTAAAATCAAAATTTGCTTGCTGAGACATGCTGGGCGCCTGGTATTTTGCTCACATTTTTTGATTTTCAAAATTACGTACACACGAATGATCGTGAACTTGCGGGGCTCATAACTTCGGAACTACTGCTCCGATTTTGATGAAATTTTTTGCATAAATTAGGAAATTTCTCCAGCTTTTCGGCGGTATCTAACTAATGGGCGTGGCATTGCCCATTTATTTGGGAAATGTGTATTTAAAAATGCTTGTTTTTCAACTAAACTGTTGATGCCACGCCCACATTGTATACTTCATTTGAAAGCTGGCGTAATTTACTATCTTTCACAAAAAATTTGAACAAAATCCGTGCAGCCGTTCAAAAGTTATACGACTTTAAAGAATTCCTAAAATCAAAATTTGCTTGCTGAGACATGCTGGGCGCCTGGTATTTTGCTCACATTTTTTGATTTTCAAAACTACGTACACACGAATGAACGTGAACTTGCGGGGCTCATAACTTCGGAACTACTGCTCCGATTTTGATGAAATTTTTTGCATAAATTAGGAAATTTCTCCAGCTTTTCGGCGGTATCTAACTAATGGGCGTGGCATTGCCCATTTATTTGGGAAATGTGTATTTAAAAATGCTTGTTTTTCAACTAAACTGTTGATGCCACGCCCACATTGTATACTTCATTTGAAAGCTGGCGTAATTTACTATCTTACACAAAAAATTTGAACAAAATCCGTGCAGCCGTTCAAAAGTTATACGACTTTAAAGAATTCCTAAAATCAAAATTTGCTTGCTGAGACATGCTGGGCGCCTGGTATTTTGCTCACATTTTTTGATTTTCAAAATTACGTACACACGAATGAACGTGAACTTGCGGGGCTCATAACTTCGGAACTACTGCTCCGATTTTGATGAAATTTTTTGCATAAATTAGGAAATTTCTCCAGCTTTTCGGCGGTATCTAACTAATGGGCGTGGCATTGCCCATTTATTTGGGAAATGTGTATTTAAAAATGCTTGTTTTTCAACTAAACTGTTGATGCCACGCCCACATTGTATACTTCATTTGAAAGCTGGCGTAATTTACTATCTTACACAAAAAATTTGAACAAAATCCGTGCAGCCGTTCAAAAGTTATACGACTTTAAAGAATTCCTAAAATCAAAATTTGCTTGCTGAGACATGCTGGGCGCCTGGTATTTTGCTCACATTTTTTGATTTTCAAAATTACGTACACACGAATGAACGTGAACTTGCGGGGCTCATAACTTCGGAACTACTGCTCCGATTTTGATGAAATTTTTTGCATAAATTAGGAAATTTCTCCAGCTTTTCGGCGGTATCTAACTAATGGGCGTGGCATTGCCCATTTATTTGGGAAATGTGTATTTAAAAATGCTTGTTTTTCAACTAAACTGTTGATGCCACGCCCACATTGTATACTTCATTTGAAAGCTGGCGTAATTTACTATCTTTCACAAAAAATTTGAACAAAATCCGTGCAGCCGTTCAAAAGTTATACGACTTTAAAGAATTCCTAAAATCAAAATTTGCTTGCTGAGACATGCTGGGCGCCTGGTATTTTGCTCACATTTTTTGATTTTCAAAACTACGTACACACGAATGAACGTGAACTTGCGGGGCTCATAACTTCGGAACTACTGCTCCGATTTTGATGAAATTTTTTGCATAAATTAGGAAATTTCTCCAGCTTTTCGGCGGTATCTAACTAATGGGCGTGGCATTGCCCATTTATTTGGGAAATGTGTATTTAAAAATGCTTGTTTTTCAACTAAACTGTTGATGCCACGCCCACATTGTATACTTCATTTGAAAGCTGGCGTAATTTACTATCTTTCACAAAAAATTTGAACAAAATCCGTGCAGCCGTTCAAAAGTTATACGACTTTAAAGAATTCCTAAAATCAAAATTTGCTTGCTGAGACATGCTGGGCGCCTGGTATTTTGCTCACATTTTTTGATTTTCAAAACTACGTACACACGAATGAACGTGAACTTGCGGGGCTCATAACTTCGGAACTACTGCTCCGATTTTGATGAAATTTTTTGCATAAATTAGGAAATTTCTCCAGCTTTTCGGCGGTATCTAACTAATGGGCGTGGCATTGCCCATTTATTTGGGAAATGTGTATTTAAAAATGCTTGTTTTTCAACTAAACTGTTGATGCCACGCCCACATTGTATACTTCATTTGAAAGCTGGCGTAATTTACTATCTTTCACAAAAAATTTGAACAAAATCCGTGCAGCCGTTCAAAAGTTATACGACTTTAAAGAATTCCTAAAATCAAAATTTGCTTGCTGAGACATGCTGGGCGCCTGGTATTTTGCTCACATTTTTTGATTTTCAAAATTACGTACACACGAATGAACGTGAACTTGCGGGGCTCATAACTTCGGAACTACTGCTCCGATTTTGATGAAATTTTTTGCATAAATTAGGAAATTTCTCCAGCTTTTCGGCGGTATCTAACTAATGGGCGTGGCATTGCCCATTTATTTGGGAAATGTGTATTTAAAAATGCTTGTTTTTCAACTAAACTGTTGATGCCACGCCCACATTGTATACTTCATTTGAAAGCTGGCGTAATTTACTATCTTACACAAAAAATTTGAACAAAATCCGTGCAGCCGTTCAAAAGTTATACGACTTTAAAGAATTCCTAAAATCAAAATTTGCTTGCTGAGACATGCTGGGCGCCTGGTATTTTGCTCACATTTTTTGATTTTCAAAATTACGTACACACGAATGAACGTGAACTTGCGGGGCTCATAACTTCGGAACTACTGCTCCGATTTTGATGAAATTTTTTGCATAAATTAGGAAATTTCTCCAGCTTTTCGGCGGTATCTAACTAATGGGCGTGGCATTGCCCATTTATTTGGGAAATGTGTATTTAAAAATGCTTGTTTTTCAACTAAACTGTTGATGCCACGCCCACATTGTATACTTCATTTGAAAGCTGGCGTAATTTACTATCTTTCACAAAAAATTTGAACAAAATCCGTGCAGCCGTTCAAAAGTTATACGACTTTAAAGAATTCCTAAAATCAAAATTTGCTTGCTGAGACATGCTGGGCGCCTGGTATTTTGCTCACATTTTTTGATTTTCAAAACTACGTACACACGAATGAACGTGAACTTGCGGGGCTCATAACTTCGGAACTACTGCTCCGATTTTGATGAAATTTTTTGCATAAATTAGGAAATTTCTCCAGCTTTTCGGCGGTATCTAACTAATGGGCGTGGCATTGCCCATTTATTTGGGAAATGTGTATTTAAAAATGCTTGTTTTTCAACTAAACTGTTGATGCCACGCCCACATTATATACTTCATTTGAAAGCTGGCCTAATTTACTATCTTTCACAAAAAATTTGAACAAAATCCGTGCAGCCGTTCAAAAGTTATACGACTTTAAAGAATTCCTAAAATCAAAATTTGCTTGCTGAGACATGCTGGGCGCCTGGTATTTTGCTCACATTTTTTGATTTTCAAAATTACGTACACACGAATGAACGTGAACTTGCGGGGCTCATAACTTCGGAACTACTGCTCCGATTTTGATGAAATTTTTTGCATAAATTAGGAAATTTCTCCAGCTTTTCGGCGGTATCTAACTAATGGGCGTGGCATTGCCCATTTATTTGGGAAATGTGTATTTAAAAATGCTTATTTTTCAACTAAACTGTTGATGCCACGCCCACATTGTATACTTCATTTGAAAGCTGGCGTAATTTACTATCTTTCACAAAAAATTTGAACAAAATCCGTGCAGCCGTTCAAAAGTTATACGACTTTAAAGAATTCCTAAAATCAAAATTTGCTTGCTGAGACATGCTGGGCGCCAGGTATTTTGCTCACATTTTTTGATTTTCAAAATTACGTACACACGAATGATCGTGAACTTGCGGGGCTCATAACTTCGGAACTACTGCTCCGATTTTGATGAAATTTTTTGCATAAATTAGGAAATTTCTCCAGCTTTTCGGCGGTATCTAACTAATGGGCGTGGCATTGCCCATTTATTTGGGAAATGTGTATTTAAAAATGCTTGTTTTTCAACTAAACTGTTGATGCCACGCCCACATTGTATACTTCATTTGAAAGCTGGCGTAATTTACTATCTTTCACAAAAAATTTGAACAAAATCCGTGCAGCCGTTCAAAAGTTATACGACTTTAAAGAATTCCTAAAATCAAAATTTGCTTGCTGAGACATGCTGGGCGCCAGGTATTTTGCTCACATTTTTTGATTTTCAAAATTACGTACACACGAATGATCGTGAACTTGCGGGGCTCATAACTTCGGAACTACTGCTCCGATTTTGATGAAATTTTTTGCATAAATTAGGAAATTTCTCCAGCTTTTCGGCGGTATCTAACTAATGGGCGTGGCATTGCCCATTTATTTGGGAAATGTGTATTTAAAAATGCTTGTTTTTCAACTAAACTGTTGATGCCACGCCCACATTATATACTTAATTTGAAAGCTGGCCTAATTTACTATCTTTCACAAAAAATTTGAACAAAATCCGTGCAGCCGTTCAAAAGTTATACGACTTTAAAGAATTCCTAAAATCAAAATTTGCTTGCTGAGCATGCTGGGCGCCTGGTATTTTGCTCACATTTTTTGATTTTCAAAATTACGTACACACGAATGAACGTGAACTTGCGGGGCTCATAACTTCGGAACTACTGCTCCGATTTTGATGAAATTTTTTGCATAAATTAGGAAATTTCTCCAGCTTTTCGGCGGTATCTAACTAATGGGCGTGGCATTGCCCATTTATTTGGGAAATGTGTATTTAAAAATGCTTGTTTTTCAACTAAACTGTTGATGCCACGCCCACATTGTATACTTCATTTGAAAGCTGGCGTAATTTACTATCTTTCACAAAAAATTTGAACAAAATCCGTGCAGCCGTTCAAAAGTTATACGACTTTAAAGAATTCCTAAAATCAAAATTTGCTTGCTGAGACATGCTGGGCGCCTGGTATTTTGCTCACATTTTTTGATTTTCAAAATTACGTACACACGAATGAACGTGAACTTGCGGGGCTCATAACTTCGGAACTACTGCTCCGATTTTGATGAAATTTTTTGCATAAATTAGGAAATTTCTCCAGCTTTTCGGCGGTATCTAACTAATGGGCGTGGCATTGCCCATTTATTTGGGAAATGTGTATTTAAAAATGCTTGTTTTTCAACTAAACTGTTGATGCCACGCCCACATTGTATACTTCATTTGAAAGCTGGCGTAATTTACTATCTTTCACAAAAAATTTGAACAAAATCCGTGCAGCCGTTCAAAAGTTATACGACTTTAAAGAATTCCTAAAATCAAAATTTGCTTGCTGAGACATGCTGGGCGCCTGGTATTTTGCTCACATTTTTTGATTTTCAAAACTACGTACACACGAATGAACGTGAACTTGCGGGGCTCATAACTTCGGAACTACTGCTCCGATTTTGATGAAATTTTTTGCATAAATTAGGAAATTTCTCCAGCTTTTCGGCGGTATCTAACTAATGGGCGTGGCATTGCCCATTTATTTGGGAAATGTGTATTTAAAAATGCTTGTTTTTCAACTAAACTGTTGATGCCACGCCCACATTGTATACTTCATTTGAAAGCTGGCGTAATTTACTATCTTTCACAAAAAATTTGAACAAAATCCGTGCAGCCGTTCAAAAGTTATACGACTTTAAAGAATTCCTAAAATCAAAATTTGCTTGCTGAGACATGCTGGGCGCCTGGTATTTTGCTCACATTTTTTGATTTTCAAAATTACGTACACACGAATGAACGTGAACTTGCGGGGCTCATAACTTCGGAACTACTGCTCCGATTTTGATGAAATTTTTTGCATAAATTAGGAAATTTCTCCAGCTTTTCGGCGGTATCTAACTAATGGGCGTGGCATTGCCCATTTATTTGGGAAATGTGTATTTAAAAATGCTTGTTTTTCAACTAAACTGTTGATGCCACGCCCACATTGTATACTTCATTTGAAAGCTGGCGTAATTTACTATCTTTCACAAAAAATTTGAACAAAATCCGTGCAGCCGTTCAAAAGTTATACGACTTTAAAGAATTCCTAAAATCAAAATTTGCTTGCTGAGACATGCTGGGCGCCTGGTATTTTGCTCACATTTTTTGATTTTCAAAACTACGTACACACGAATGAACGTGAACTTGCGGGGCTCATAACTTCGGAACTACTGCTCCGATTTTGATGAAATTTTTTGCATAAATTAGGAAATTTCTCCAGCTTTTCGGCGGTATCTAACTAATGGGCGTGGCATTGCCCATTTATTTGGGAAATGTGTATTTAAAAATGCTTGTTTTTCAACTAAACTGTTGATGCCACGCCCACATTGTATACTTCATTTGAAAGCTGGCGTAATTTACTATCTTACACAAAAAATTTGAACAAAATCCGTGCAGCCGTTCAAAAGTTATACGACTTTAAAGAATTCCTAAAATCAAAATTTGCTTGCTGAGACATGCTGGGCGCCTGGTATTTTGCTCACATTTTTTGATTTTCAAAATTACGTACACACGAATGAACGTGAACTTGCGGGGCTCATAACTTCGGAACTACTGCTCCGATTTTGATGAAATTTTTTGCATAAATTAGGAAATTTCTCCAGCTTTTCGGCGGTATCTAACTAATGGGCGTGGCATTGCCCATTTATTTGGGAAATGTGTATTTAAAAATGCTTGTTTTTCAACTAAACTGTTGATGCCACGCCCACATTGTATACTTCATTTGAAAGCTGGCGTAATTTACTATCTTTCACAAAAAATTTGAACAAAATCCGTGCAGCCGTTCAAAAGTTATACGACTTTAAAGAATTCCTAAAATCAAAATTTGCTTGCTGAGACATGCTGGGCGCCTGGTATTTTGCTCACATTTTTTGATTTTCAAAACTACGTACACACGAATGAACGTGAACTTGCGGGACTCATAACTTCGGAACTACTGCTCCGATTTTGATGAAATTTTTTGCATAAATTAGGAAATTTCTCCAGCTTTTCGGCGGTATCTAACTAATGGGCGTGGCATTGCCCATTTATTTGGGAAATGTGTATTTAAAAATGCTTGTTTTTCAACTAAACTGTTGATGCCACGCCCACATTGTATACTTCATTTGAAAGCTGGCGTAATTTACTATCTTACACAAAAAATTTGAACAAAATCCGTGCAGCCGTTCAAAAGTTATACGACTTTAAAGAATTCCTAAAATCAAAATTTGCTTGCTGAGACATGCTGGGCGCCTGGTATTTTGCTCACATTTTTTGATTTTCAAAATTACGTACACACGAATGAACGTGAACTTGCGGGGCTCATAACTTCGGAACTACTGCTCCGATTTTGATGAAATTTTTTGCATAAATTAGGAAATTTCTCCAGCTTTTCGGCGGTATCTAACTAATGGGCGTGGCATTGCCCATTTATTTGGGAAATGTGTATTTAAAAATGCTTGTTTTTCAACTAAACTGTTGATGCCACGCCCACATTGTATACTTCATTTGAAAGCTGGCGTAATTTACTATCTTTCACAAAAAATTTGAACAAAATCCGTGCAGCCGTTCAAAAGTTATACGACTTTAAAGAATTCCTAAAATCAAAATTTGCTTGCTGAGACATGCTGGGCGCCTGATATTTTGCTCACATTTTTTGATTTTCAAAACTACGTACACACGAATGAACGTGAACTTGCGGGGCTCATAACTTCGGAACTACTGCTCCGATTTTGATGAAATTTTTTGCATAAATTAGGAAATTTCTCCAGCTTTTCGGCGGTATCTAACTAATGGGCGTGGCATTGCCCATTTATTTGGGAAATGTGTATTTAAAAATGCTTGTTTTTCAACTAAACTGTTGATGCCACGCCCACATTGTATACTTCATTTGAAAGCTGGCGTAATTTACTATCTTTCACAAAAAATTTGAACAAAATCCGTGCAGCCGTTCAAAAGTTATACGACTTTAAAGAATTCCTAAAATCAAAATTTGCTTGCTGAGACATGCTGGGCGCCTGGTATTTTGCTCACATTTTTTGATTTTCAAAATTACGTACACACGAATGAACGTGAACTTGCGGGGCTCATAACTTCGGAACTACTGCTCCGATTTTGATGAAATTTTTTGCATAAATTAGGAAATTTCTCCAGCTTTTCGGCGGTATCTAACTAATGGGCGTGGCATTGCCCATTTATTTGGGAAATGTGTATTTAAAAATGCTTGTTTTTCAACTAAACTGTTGATGCCACGCCCACATTGTATACTTCATTTGAAAGCTGGCGTAATTTACTATCTTACACAAAAAATTTGAACAAAATCCGTGCAGCCGTTCAAAAGTTATACGACTTTAAAGAATTCCTAAAATCAAAATTTGCTTGCTGAGACATGCTGGGCGCCTGGTATTTTGCTCACATTTTTTGATTTTCAAAATTACGTACACACGAATGAACGTGAACTTGCGGGGCTCATAACTTCGGAACTACTGCTCCGATTTTGATGAAATTTTTTGCATAAATTAGGAAATTTCTCCAGCTTTTCGGCGGTATCTAACTAATGGGCGTGGCATTGCCCATTTATTTGGGAAATGTGTATTTAAAAATGCTTGTTTTTCAACTAAACTGTTGATGCCACGCCCACATTGTATACTTCATTTGAAAGCTGGCGTAATTTACTATCTTTCACAAAAAATTTGAACAAAATCCGTGCAGCCGTTCAAAAGTTATACGACTTTAAAGAATTCCTAAAATCAAAATTTGCTTGCTGAGACATGCTGGGCGCCTGGTATTTTGCTCACATTTTTTGATTTTCAAAACTACGTACACACGAATGAACGTGAACTTGCGGGGCTCATAACTTCGGAACTACTGCTCCGATTTTGATGAAATTTTTTGCATAAATTAGGAAATTTCTCCAGCTTTTCGGCGGTATCTAACTAATGGGCGTGGCATTGCCCATTTATTTGGGAAATGTGTATTTAAAAATGCTTGTTTTTCAACTAAACTGTTGATGCCACGCCCACATTGTATACTTCATTTGAAAGCTGGCGTAATTTACTATCTTACACAAAAAATTTGAACAAAATCCGTGCAGCCGTTCAAAAGTTATACGACTTTAAAGAATTCCTAAAATCAAAATTTGCTTGCTGAGACATGCTGGGCGCCTGGTATTTTGCTCACATTTTTTGATTTTCAAAATTACGTACACACGAATGAACGTGAACTTGCGGGGCTCATAACTTCGGAACTACTGCTCCGATTTTGATGAAATTTTTTGCATAAATTAGGAAATTTCTCCAGCTTTTCGGCGGTATCTAACTAATGGGCGTGGCATTGCCCATTTATATGGGAAATGTGTATTTAAAAATGCTTGTTTTTCAACTAAACTGTTGATGCCACGCCCACATTGTATACTTCATTTGAAAGCTGGCGTAATTTACTATCTTTCACAAAAAATTTGAACAAAATCCGTGCAGCCGTTCAAAAGTTATACGACTTTAAAGAATTCCTAAAATCAAAATTTGCTTGCTGAGACATGCTGGGCGCCTGGTATTTTGCTCACATTTTTTGATTTTCAAAACTACGTACACACGAATGAACGTGAACTTGCGGGGCTCATAACTTCGGAACTACTGCTCCGATTTTGATGAAATTTTTTGCATAAATTAGGAAATTTCTCCAGCTTTTCGGCGGTATCTAACTAATGGGCGTGGCATTGCCCATTTATTTGGGAAATGTGTATTTAAAAATGCTTGTTTTTCAACTAAACTGTTGATGCCACGCCCACATTATATACTTCATTTGAAAGCTGGCCTAATTTACTATCTTTCACAAAAAATTTGAACAAAATCCGTGCAGCCGTTCAAAAGTTATACGACTTTAAAGAATTCCTAAAATCAAGATTTGCTTGCTGAGACATGCTGGGCGCCTGGTATTTTGCTCACATTTTTTGATTTTCAAAATTACGTACACACGAATGAACGTGAACTTGCGGGGCTCATAACTTCGGAACTACTGCTCCGATTTTGATGAAATTTTTTGCATAAATTAGGAAATTTCTCCAGCTTTTCGGCGGTATCTAACTAATGGGCGTGGCATTGCCCATTTATTTGGGAAATGTGTATTTAAAAATGCTTGTTTTTCAACTAAACTGTTGATGCCACGCCCACATTATATACTTCATTTGAAAGCTGGCCTAATTTACTATCTTTCACAAAAAATTTGAACAAAATCCGTGCAGCCGTTCAAAAGTTATACGACTTTAAAGAATTCCTAAAATCAAAATTTGCTTGCTGAGACATGCTGGGCGCCTGGTATTTTGCTCACATTTTTTGATTTTCAAAATTACGTACACACGAATGAACGTGAACTTGCGGGGCTCATAACTTCGGAACTACTGCTCCGATTTTGATGAAATTTTTTGCATAAATTAGGAAATTTCTCCAGCTTTTCGGCGGTATCTAACTAATGGGCGTGGCATTGCCCATTTATTTGGGAAATGTGTATTTAAAAATGCTTGTTTTTCAACTAAACTGTTGATGCCACGCCCACATTATATACTTCATTTGAAAGCTGGCCTAATTTACTATCTTTCACAAAAAATTTGAACAAAATCCGTGCAGCCGTTCAAAAGTTATACGACTTTAAAGAATTCCTAAAATCAAAATTTGCTTGCTGAGACATGCTGGGCGCCTGGTATTTTGCTCACATTTTTTGGTTTTCAAAATTACGTGCACACGAATGAACGTGAACTTGCGGGGCTCATAACTTCGGAACTACTGCTCCGATTTTGATGAAATTTTTTGCATAAATTAGGAAATTTCTCCAGCTTTTCTAATGCTAACTAATGGTCGTGGCATTGCCCATTTATTTGGGAAATGTGTATTTAAAAATGCTTGTTTTTCAACTAAACTGTTGATGCCACGCCCACATTGTATACTTCATTTGAAAGCTGGCGTAATTTACTATCTTTCACAAAAAATTTGAACAAAATCCGTGCAGCCGTTCAAAAGTTATGCGACTTTAAAGAATTCCTAAAATCAAAATTTGCTTGCTGAGACATGCTGGGCGCCTGGTATTTTGCTCACATTTTTTGATTTTCAAAATTACGTACACACGAATGATCGTGAACTTGCGGGGCTCATAACTTCGGAACTACTGCTCCGATTTTGATGAAATTTTTTGCATAAATTAGGAAATTTCTCCAGCTTTTCGGCGGTATCTAACTAATGGGCGTGGCATTGCCCATTTATTTGGGAAATGTGTATTTAAAAATGCTTGTTTTTCAACTAAACTGTTGATGCCACGCCCACATTGTATACTTCATTTGAAAGCTGGCGTAATTTACTATCTTTCACAAAAAATTTGAACAAAATCCGTGCAGCCGTTCAAAAGTTCTACGACTTTAAAGAATTCCTAAAATCAAAATTTGCTTGCTGAGACATGCTGGGCGCCTGGTATTTTGCTCACATTTTTTGATTTTCAAAATTACGTACACACGAATGAACGTGAACTTGCGGGGCTCATAACTTCGGAACTACTGCTCCGATTTTGATGAAATTTTTTGCATAAATTAGGAAATTTCTCCAGCTTTTCGGCGGTATCTAACTAATGGGCGTGGCATTGCCCATTTATTTGGGAAATGTGTATTTAAAAATGCTTGTTTTTCAACTAAACTGTTGATGCCACGCCCACATTGTATACTTCATTTGAAAGCTGGCGTAATTTACTATCTTTCACAAAAAATTTGAACAAAATCCGTGCAGCCGTTCAAAAGTTCTACGACTTTAAAGAATTCCTAAAATCAAAATTTGCTTGCTGAGACATGCTGGGCGCCTGGTATTTTGCTCACATTTTTTGGTTTTCAAAATTACGTGCACACGAATGAACGTGAACTTGCGGGGCTCATAACTTCGGAACTACTGCTCCGATTTTGATGAAATTTTTTGCATAAATTAGGAAATTTCTCCAGCTTTTCGGCGGTATCTAACTAATGGGCGTGGCATTGCCCATTTATTTGGGAAATGTGTATTTTAAAATGCTTGTTTTTCAACTAAACTGTTGATGCCACGCCCACATTGTATACTTCATTTGAAAGCTGGCGTAATTTACTATCTTTCACAAAAAATTTGAACAAAATCCGTGCAGCCGTTCAAAAGTTATACGACTTTAAAGAATTCCTAAAATCAAAATTTGCTTGCTGAGACATGCTGGGCGCCTGGTATTTTGCTCACATTTTTTGATTTTCAAAATTACGTACACACGAATGAACGTGAACTTGCGGGGCTCATAACTTCGGAACTACTGCTCCGATTTTGATGAAATTTTTTGCATAAATTAGGAAATTTCTCCAGCTTTTCGGCGGTATCTAACTAATGGGCGTGGCATTGCCCATTTATTTGGGAAATGTGTATTTAAAAATGCTTGTTTTTCAACTAAACTGTTGATGCCACGCCCACATTGTATACTTCATTTGAAAGCTGGCGTAATTTACTATCTTTCACAAAAAATTTGAACAAAATCCGTGCAGCCGTTCAAAAGTTATACGACTTTAAAGAATTCCTAAAATCAAAATTTGCTTGCTGAGACATGCTGGGCGCCTGGTATTTTGCTCACATTTTTTGATTTTCAAAATTACGTACACACGAATGAACGTGAACTTGCGGGGCTCATAACTTCGGAACTACTGCTCCGATTTTGATGAAATTTTTTGCATAAATTAGGAAATTTCTCCAGCTTTTCGGCGGTATCTAACTAATGGGCGTGGCATTGCCCATTTATTTGGGAAATGTGTATTTAAAAATGCTTGTTTTTCAACTAAACTGTTGATGCCACGCCCACATTGTATTCTTCATTTGAAAGCTGGCGTAATTTACTATCTTACACAAAAAATTTGAACAAAATCCGTGCAGCCGTTCAAAAGTTATACGACTTTAAAGAATTCCTAAAATCAAAATTTGCTTGCTGAGACATGCTGGGCGCCTGGTATTTTGCTCACATTTTTTGGTTTTCAAAATTACGTGCACACGAATGAACGTGAACTTGCGGGGCTCATAACTTCGGAACTACTGCTCCGATTTTGATGAAATTTTTTGCATAAATTAGGAAATTTCTCCAGCTTTTCGGCGGTATCTAACTAATGGGCGTGGCGTTGCCCATTTATTTGGGAAATGTGTATTTAAAAATACTTGTTTTTCAACTAAACTGTTGATGCCACGCCCACATTGTATACTTCATTTGAAAGCTGGCGTAATTTGCTATCTTTCACAAAAAATTTGAACAAAATCCGTGCAGCCGTTCAAAAGTTCTACGACTTTAAAGAATTCCTAAAATCAAAATTTGCTTGCTGAGACATGCTGGGCGCCTGGTATTTTGCTCACATTTTTTGGTTTTCAAAATTACGTGCACACGAATGAACGTGAACTTGCGGGGCTCATAACTTCGGAACTACTGCTCCGATTTTGATGAAATTTTTTGCATAAATTAGGAAATTTCTCCAGCTTTTCGGCGGTATCTAACTAATGGGCGTGGCATTGCCCATTTATTTGGGAAATGTGTATTTAAAAATGCTTGTTTTTCAACTAAACTGTTGATGCCACGCCCACATTATATACTTCATTTGAAAGCTGGCGTAATTTACTATCTTTCACAAAAAATTTGAACAAAATCCGTGCAGCCGTTCAAAAGTTCTACGACTTTAAAGAATTCCTAAAATCAAAATTTGCTTGCTGAGACATGCTGGGCGCCTGGTATTTTGCTCACATTTTTTGGTTTTCAAAATTACGTGCACACGAATGAACGTGAACTTGCGGGGCTCATAACTTCGGAACTACTGCTCCGATTTTGATGAAATTTTTTGCATAAATTAGGAAATTTCTCCAGCTTTTCGGCGGTATCTAACTAATGGGCGTGGCATTGCCCATTTATTTGGGAAATGTGTATTTAAAAATGCTTGTTTTTCAACTAAACTGTTGATGCCACGCCCACATTATATACTTCATTTGAAAGCTGGCGTAATTTACTATCTTTCACAAAAAATTTGAACAAAATCCGTGCAGCCGTTCAAAAGTTCTACGACTTTAAAGAATTCCTAAAATCAAAATTTGCTTGCTGAGACATGCTGGGCGCCTGGTATTTTGCTCACATTTTTTGGTTTTCAAAATTACGTGCACACGAATGAACGTGAACTTGCGGGGCTCATAACTTCGGAACTACTGCTCCGATTTTGATGAAATTTTTTGCATAAATTAGGAAATTTCTCCAGCTTTTCGGCGGTATCTAACTAATGGGCGTGGCGAAAATGAAGGTGAACTTGCTGGGCTTATAACTATTGCTCCGATTTAGGTTAATTTTTTTGCAAATTATTTCTCTAGCTTTTCAGGATTCTTTAATTGATGGGCGTGGCACTGTCCACGTAAATTTTTGCGCAAGCCACTTTTTAAAAACGCAATTACTGACTCAAATAAAAATGGAAAATGGACTCATTTGTACCATTTTAAGAACCCCTCCTTCTTATGTAATATCCTAAATATGGATAAAATCTAAATTCTTAATATTTTTTGACAAAATTTGGCGAAAAAAAGTTAATTAGCTTCTTGATTAAGTTAAGGGGCGTGGTATATGGAGAGTCGGTCTTGTCTGACTCTAACATTTTTACTTGTTTTATAAAAATTTCATTTGAAGGTTAATTTTTTTTTTTTTAGTAAATACAAAGCAATTAATATAAAGTGTATGTGTTTATATTCACACATGTACATGCATGCCTCTCTTTATTTCATTATAATATATGACTTTGTGGTATGTAAAGCAATTTCTTAAAACTGTCACTTCCATGCAAAAATTATTTATCATAATAAATTAAGAAGAATTTGTCTTCGTTTACCTTTCAAATGGAGATCTTCTTAAGTGAAGATTGCTTAAGAACAATTTTATAAATCAAAACTTCAAAAACATAAAAGCATTCTTAAGTCTTCTTTGTATTGTTTACGGGATGCATATACACACGCAGATGATGTCTTTATTTTTCAAAAGAATCATTCTCATATGTGGCCATTATTTTGAAAGTTAATTAATTCAATGTTTGGAAAATTAGAAAACTGTGATATTTTTAAAAATTGAGGCTTGGACTATTTTCATAACTATGAAAATTTATTTATGTATCCTTAATACCATCCTATTAAATTTTATATACTACAATATATGATCAAAGTTGACATGATATGAATGTAATCTAACAAATAAAAATAACTCTAAATGATTCATAAATTTTATACTTTTGAATAATTTTCTATGAAAATAACATTTTTATAGTATTCATGTTGCACTTATTCCATTAGATCTTATTTAGTTTGCTTTTATTATTATTATCTGTGTTTATAGCATCGATAGAATTAACTTGTAATAAAAAACATACACATTATGTACAAATGAAATCAAAGAAAATCTACTTAAACTTTAGAACAAAGCACTATACTGGCATATTAAAAAACTTATTACAACTAAACTACATTAAAAATATATATATTAAACTCTTTTCAAGACAATTTTCCAAACATGTTGTATGCTCTAGATCAGGGATGGGAAATGAAGCCTCTTTGAAAATTTTTTGTATTGTTTGTTTACGCCAATAACTATTGGTGGGCATCAAAATTTCGTTATAAATTTTTCTTCAAAAATTTACAATTTTTGCCTTGCTGTAAGTGGGGATCATGCGACCTTTTTATTAAATGATTTAAAGATTAAAAATAAAACAGTAGAAAATTAAAACTGTTGGCCTTCTTTTTTATTACCTCATATAAATGTGGCCCTCTGAAAATAAAAAAGGTTCCCCACCTAAGCTCTATAAAATACTTTATTTAATATTTACTCAAATCATTTCAAATGAAAAATACATAACAATTGAGAGAAGGCGAAGGAAAAATAATAAATAATAAATGTGTGGAACATTATATTGTATGTAAAACTTGCTTGTTGAGTGGATTAGATATTTCTAAATCACTGAATCGTTGTTATCCAGAAATTGGCCATAAAAAGGTTTATTGTTTATTAAATTATTTAACATTAAAGTTTATTGGAAACAGTAAAGATTAATAAGTAAAAAAAAATTTATATGGCTGAGGTTAAATCTTCAATACTCATCATCGTTACAGAAAAGCTTTCCGAGGAATATATATGTTCTGTACTTTATAAGAAATTGTGTGTTACATTGTGGGCGTGTCGCTTATGCGATTTTGAACAATTTCTATACTAATCTACGTATCGTGGTTTTTACGACCAGCATAACGATTACCCCAGAACTCCCACATACAAGCAGACTAAGAGACAGACATGGCTAGATCAACTCGTAATATGTATACTCTGTTGGGTCATCCAGGCGTTCTTATGGGCGTTGCAAACGTTTTTATAAAGTAATTTTTACCACCGTAAACACATGATGCGCAGTAAAAAAAATACAAAGAGAAACAATATAAACGTAATTTTTTAAAATTTATTATAACTTTTATTAACAAAAAAATTAAGAAATTTTAACTCGTATGTTTAATAAGCTTATACAGTTAAATTGTTTATTTTATTATTCATTGTGTTATCCCTTGCTAGTCTTTACATAATATGTCCTAAGATTTATTTAATGCATTTGTCTTGCATTTAAATCTTAAAATTTAATATGAACAACTAACAAACTAGGTAGGTCCACTACTGTATACAGAAGTAAAGAAGAGAAGTGAACTTGGAATGAAAACCGAACCGTAGTAACAAAGAGACCCATATAGTATTGTAAAATATTTTAGGTCAGAACCACAACCATAATGACAAAATTTATTTGCTTCAACAATTTTGGTTTATAATTAATGTTATAAGAATGCAAACTTTATATACAGTCAAGGACATAACAATAGGAACAATTTCAAATGATTTTTAATCAAATAATTTCTTTTAATGGAAGCTAGTTAATAACTATACTTCATTCATAATAAAAAAGAAAAAATATCTATATTTGGCTGAGGTCATATCTTACATACCCTCCCTCATTACATACAAATAGTAAGAATGGTGTATTGCATGTCTTACGCTAAAAAATGTTTTTTATAAATAGTCGTCGTAGGTGTTATCTGATTTCGTTAATTTTTGGTTTATCAATGGATGGGATAATTATGAATTTATATACCAAATTCATAGCTCAACTTTTGTGGCAGTCAAATATTTTGAACAATTTTAGTGTAATAATAAATAGTGACCTGTTTGCAGAAACTAAAATTTCAACTGAATTTCTCAAAATTTATGTATAATTCTACTCAATGTATAATAATACTCAAATTTTGATACTGATGAAAAATATGTCTACTACATAAGGTCTGAGACGCTTCCTTCCTATCACATACATAGAGAATAAAAAACCTTATTGATGTTAAAATCGGTCTAAAATTTTGAATTGTTTCTGCATTTAATATATTTCCTAAAAGAAATTCCCTTCGTTTGGCTTCCTTTCGTTATTAATCGTTCTCACTGCTATGTTCACGACTGTTTATATAAAACTAAAATGGCATTATTATTGTATTATTACAAAAGCCATCCTTCTATTCATATTACTTCTCTAAACTGCAACTTAAAACATATAATATTTTACGCAAATGTGTATGACGTTTACTGTTGGTCTTCTGCTATTGACACTAAAGATTTATATTCAGAAGAGAAGAAGTTCGGTTAGAGGTTTGTTTATAATCAAATAAAACTTTTTCACTATTTAATGTATAATTAAAGGCTCCATTTGTTATATGCGTACTTGTGACCAGAATTAATGTCTATATTGCAAACTTTAATGGGTGTTGGTTTAAATAAATTAATTGTTCTTGTTTTGGGCCTTTAGGCTTAGCTTGGTTAACATTTTGAATGCAAGTATCGAGCAGGTTAAACTCCTAATTGTACTTGATTATTAATGGTTAAGCTTTTATATGCATTTCAGTGAAGGGCTAATTGTTTGTGAATGAATAAAATTAAGTTTTAAGTTTTAAGATATATTTCAGAATTCAATGAGTCTAAAAATGATTGACCAAGATTAAACTATTTTGTTTCATGCATGGGTTCTTACAACATGCGTACGTCTTATCTTTTTTTTTTCTATACAAAAACATATTAAATACATAAGTTGTTAAACATTTTCAATGGTGAATAAAATAATCTTTTCCAAGTGTTGTGATGAGTTCAATAATTGTTTATATTTATATTCATTTACTTATCAAACAACACGTACTCGTGTGACCTATTTACTAGTCAACGCCTTGAGCCATGCAGGAGCTGTAATTGTAATTACATATTATATTTGCATTACGTTTAATCCAATTTTACATAGAACCACAATACTTACAACTATAAAGATAATTGTTATTAAAATAATAGCCATAATTATTTAATAAGCATGAAAGACAATTAACGAACTGACAGACACGTACTACTATGAACCTGTCATTCTTAGTCAAATTGATGATGAATTTCTCTGCTCCAATTGTATTGATTGTAGTTTGCACACACGCACACCCACAACTGGTTCTAATATTGACTTGAGTGCTAACAAAATTTTATTCAAAATTAATATTTCTCTATTGATTATAAACAAACTTTCTCTTTCTCTCTTGAAATTATTGAAAAATCTTGTCACTCTAAGTTGACTTTTAGTTTATTTATATACTTGTAAACAATAATAAACTGAAATAGCAAAGAAAAGTTGTAACAGTGTTGTTGTTATTTTTTGGTAAACACACATGTGTTTATTGAGTACCTAGAATATGTGTGTGTTTGTTTAAAAATGCAGAAAATTGTTGTTTACAAAACGTTTATACGCCTCAACAAGCAACGGAATAAAAAAATATATTAAAAAAAAAAGAGGAGAGAAATTGATGCATAAAGAAAAGTACACTAACAACTACCAAACGTTGCCCTTTAACACATATAACACATATATAAATATGTAAATGCATATTTACAAACACACACACACACTTGCATATTTACATCTAAGCAAATATTCGTAAACATTATAATGAAAGACAATCTGGTAAAGAAGAAAAAAACATATTTCTGTATGGCATTCAATTACTTACGTTAGTACTGCTACTGCTGTTACCATACACAGCCAACATAACATATTTATTATGCAAATAACAATATCTTATGGATTATTCAACTTTATATAACAACAATGGCCAATCTTTCCATACATGTCTTGAACGAAACTTGGATTTGTTTCTTTAATCCTTTGACTAAAGAAATGTTTCTTTTTATCTTGGTGCTGTTTCATTTTTTGTTATATAAATGTGCAATTTCAAAAAATTTCATACAATGCCAAAATCATTGAGGACATTAAAGGCTTTGTTTGGTGTGCGTATTTGTACAGGAGCTACATAAAAATGTTAAAGGTTGAGGTTATCTTTTGCATATGTTCTCTTTTTTGTGCCAAAACGGATGTTAACTTGTTTATGCTTGAACGCATTTTATTTTTATTTACTTTCAGCACTTTACACATGATATAATATTATCCTTGTTGTTATATTTTAAAAGAAAACATATTTTTAAACAAGTAAAGGAACTAATGCTGGCTTGGGCCGAATCTTAAATACTTTCCCACACAGTAGACGTGTCGTATACCTAATTAACTTTTTTAACACTCTAATAATTATTAACTTGTCTATAAGAAAAGAGTTTTGGTAAATTGTGGTCGCGTCCATTATCCATCCCCGCCTATTTTTGATGTTAAAATAAATATTTTTACTTCAACTTTCTTATCTTCAATTTTTGTAGTTGATACAAAGGTTCACCTTTCAGTAGCTGAGAGGGTTAAGATACGGGTTCAAATTCAGCTGAGGAAAAAAGTGAAATTGTTTTTTCCATAGTTAAGAATATTACCATGAAAGTGGAGATTGGTTTGACAGGTGAATGAGTATTTATGCTTTTATAAAATGTCATGTACAGATTTTTGTGGGCGTGGCTCTCAAGGGATACTTGTTTTATAAAACCTATCTAGGTTTTTAGAAAACATTGTACAATTATTTCTACAAAATTTCAGCTCAATAACAAATGGACGGACGTACAGACGCACTCACCTCTTCATGATGCTATTCAAGAATATAAATACAGTTAAATTTTCAGAGATTATTGAGCAAAACAAACAGTAAACTTAGTATACGACTCATTTTATATGAAAAGTATAAAATAAAAACATTTTATTAACTTAATGTTTATGTGAAATTTAAAGGAAAAAAATGATAAGAAATTGTTTAATTTTTAACTGAAAAGTATTATTTTCTATGTTGTAGATCATGTACGTGAAATAAATTGCGGCAAATTGTATTATCGAACATTCCATTTGGATGAGGAACATGATTCACTTTATGTCGGCGCCATGTAAGTGTTAACATTATTTAATAAAATCCACATTTTTGAGCTTACAAAGCAATGTGAATAAAAGTGTCAAGTCTCAGATGAGTCCTACAATATCTTATCAATAGTTTGAATATAAATTTTGTGCAAGTCTTCCTTTTACACTTAAATCTTAAAAGTTGGCAAACAAACTATATTTGGATTCCATAAATACTTTTGCCTTAATTAAACTTTAAAATTGTTCATAATTCCCCCATTTTGTTAATAAGTACATAACCTGACATTAATAATATTTATAAATATATTTTTTCACTTGATTACCTAAACGAACACCAGCCTGTGCATCTCTTAGAAAACAAAATTATTCATTTCGAATTATTTTTGTTTGTAATCCCTACCCATACACATTTCTAAACATACTCTAAATTAAATTAAATTACATCCATTTGCATATCATTCAGCATTAGCGACTGAAGCACATTTGGCGTATCTGGATTAAAATTAAATCTAAATAAATTGCAAATTTTAATATCATCGCGAACTCAAATCAGCATAAAATCACATTTCTATAATATTGCATTATCTCATTGCAGGGACCGCATATTCCGTTTAAGCCTGAAAAATATATCAGCATCAGCCTGTGATGTAAGTAATAATTTAAAATAAACCAAAACAAACAATTTATAATAATAATAATAAATTATATATTAAAATAATTAATAACAATAACAAAACCTGTTTTTTTTTTTGGTTAATGTGCAACAAAAAAAAAAAAAATACACTTGTGCGTTTTTTTAAGATAATATTCGTTTAAAAGTGCAAACGCATGCCAAACAGAAATGAATAAATTTTTAAAAAACAATAATTCATTTGAAAAGTTTTATTAATTCTTTTTTATATAAGCTTTGCTAAATAATTTTTTTTTCATAGCATTAATTATCCAAAGAAAAGCATTCATCAATTAAACTTTTTAATGCATTTTCATACTTTGCATCACTTTTGGTAAAAAGTATGTTAAGTTGGTGCAGATGTTTGTCAACAAAATGTCGCATATACCGGTCAGTTCAAGATCATTTTCCAACTATCTGAAGCAGTAGTCAATCTATTTAATCGTGTACATCTGTTCATCTGTCTGTTCATGTAAATTTATGCATAAGCTACTACTATATTAACCCATATTAAAAATGGATCAATTTAGACAATATTTGAGCCTCCTTCCTATATACGAAATTATTAAAAAAAAAAGTAAAACGGGGCTTTATTAAGCGTGCGCAAATTCTATGATAGCGATCAAATAGAAAAGAACATCACAATTTCTTAAAGTAAAATTTATGGAAAATATTGTGTGGCGCAGTAGAGTGAGAGATTTGAAAACGGTATATTTTTGGGTCGATTCGTGTCGTAGTTTCGTGATGTTTTGTAAAATTGATTTTTATTAATTTTTTTATTGTAATAAATATTTTGTTATGGGTCAGTCAGTGAACTGATTTGATCCGTTTTCAAGAGAATGCTTTTAACATTAATGAAGCACATCTGTACTAAATTTTAGCTCGCTCCATATCTCACAATTTGCGACTGTAAGAGTTCTAACAAAACAACAACAAAAACACGGACATACGGTCGGATGGACTGGCTATTAATGGTGATCAAGGATAAATATACTTTGGAGGGGTGGCTCGGCTACTTCTGATACTTAAAAAAGTCTGAACAAAAACAATATAATAAAAAAGTTTTTTACATTTTTAAGTAATTGAGTTAATTATTTTACTAATTATAACATAGTATGTGAAACCAAGTGGTGTAGGGTATTAGTAAGGTTCACCGACTATAACATTTTCATACTTTTTTTTCTATTATAAATTGAATTCTTGTTGTTTTCGTTATTGTTTTTCTATTAATGCTGAAATCTAACCTTATGAATATGGAACAAAAACAACAAAAACGCCCGTTTATAGTCAACAAACAATCACGTATGCATAATCTCTTTTAATATGATTTATGTGTAATTTATTATTTAAAAAAAAAAAAAAAGTTTTGCAAAAAAAAAAAACAATATTATGTGTATGTGATCAAATAATAATAAAAATGTATAAAAAGGATTAAAGTTGTCATAAATTTAAATACAAACTAAATAAAAAAAAAATTAAAATTAAAATAAATTGCAATTTAAATGCAATCATACGGTATCATTACAGTACCCTATACTGAAAAAAATCATACGAGTTGAAAAAAGAAATAGTACCAAAGCCCAGAATCAAAGTTAAGTTATTACTGGAATATTTAAAAATGTGTAGTATAACACTTAGTTCCACAGATTGTATACAGTTGAGTTTGTATCAGTAAATGCGAGACAATGTCATACAAGTCCCTTGCAAGGAGGGGTTCAATAATGTCCAATTAACCAATTAACTGTTAATTCACTAAATTATATTCAAAATTATATAAAAATACGAGTTTTTGCTGTATAACAGAAAAGGGTTTTAAAAATGGTTCATTTTCAATAAAATTCCTTCTTGGGCCAAATTATGTGCTTATTACAAATTTCAATAAAATATTTTGAAAAATACCAACTATAACTTGCGCACACATTTACATGAACAGATAGACGGACATGGCGAATTTTAGATGACAATCATATAAACTTTGTTTAGGTGAATGATTTTGTAACATTATCAAAATTAGCTCACTAAAGTCGTAGATGTAAATAATAATAATAACAACAACAATAAATCTAACAAAACTAACTATTGTTAAAAATATTATTTATGCGAGTATTTAATGTTAACATTTTCTGCGTTTATTTTTTAATAAATTTTAATGAAATTTTCGTGACACTTTTGTGACTTTACCAGTGAGGTGTGGTAGGTAGGGTATAGGTTAAAAGAGGAAGGGGCCGGATTTAATTCCTATTGCATCCCCCTTACAAACAATGACAATAGATTTATGATAGTTGTGCGTAATATGTGGCCAACAAATATACGTGTTTGTAATAAAACTTAAATTAAAAAAAATAAAACAACAACAACAACAACACAAAACACACACAAAATTACATAAATATTTAATGAAATTACATATCCCGTATGGCATCATAAAAAGCGCAACAAAACATTGAAAAACAAAGTAAGAGAGAGAGAGAGAGAGAGACAGTGAGAGAAGTAGAATTCAACCATAAAACAAATGAACGTAGATTTGCTACGAATCCAAACTAAATCTACCATGAATAACAGAGTTTTCTTTTTTATCTTTTTTTGTTTTTTTTTTTGGGGTTTCGTTTCATTTTTGTTTTAGTTCAAAGGTGAAATGGAAAACTGCAACTAACAGTCTAACAACTATATAAAATATGATTTGCAAAAATTTTTTTATTTAAAAAAAAAAAAAAAAAAATAAAAGAAAAACTTGAACCCCCCCAAAAAAAAAATACCAAACTAGAGAGACAATGAATAACTGCGTGTTATGTTTCGGTTCTTTTATTGTATTTTAACATGTAACCAACCATGCAAACAACTACTGTATAATACTACTGCGGGTTAAAGAATTAATTTACTGTTACTGCTGTTACTGTATATATGTACTAGCTACCAGCACAATTGCGGCTAAAATTACCTTGATATGATGTCTATTTGGGTGCAATTATATAACCTTATATATGCACGGTTCTGTATAAAGGTGTGTACACACTAAACCCCGAAACCGCAATCCAGCATTTAGAGTTATGCTTTTCAGACTTTGAAATATTTCTGTTGCATATTTTGGCGCTTCCTTTTATCATTACCCATCCTTTAAATATATGTAATTGAAAAAAAGGAAAAAATACGCAGTTTATTATGAAGCATAAGTTTTATTTTTTATTATTTTTTTTAATTATATGCTACTGCAACTAACACTTTGTGATGTAAAAACTAGTTTTAACGATCGTAATATTAGCGCAGATGAAAAATAAATTAATGGCTTGATTGCTGAACGTTTTTCTAAGAAATCTAATGTCATCACCGTATAAGTTTATAAATATTTTACCTAAAACTTTTTCAATGTCAAATTTCATTAATTTTTTGCATCCAATTTTTCTACCATCATATTAACAATAAACTTAATACGAAGCGAATGAGAATTGTGAAATCAGAGAGGTATAAAGTGTCTCTTTCTTAAGAATCCGCCCTAATTCAGAATCTTTAGTTAACGTAATCATTTTAATAATAGTAATGAGTAGAGGAATTTCATTTTATTGTTATTTTTTTCTTATATTAAGAATATTTTCTCTCTTTTTTTTTTTGGTTTACGGATATATGTTTGTTAACAACATCCCTTGGGTTGCATGCATACTTAAATAATAGCCTTAGCAAGCAGTAAATTTTTCACTCTAGGTACGTAAGTCCATGTTTTGGATGTTTCTTCTTCTTCTTGTTTTTGATACACATTATCATGTGTATGCTTTTAGGCTTGTGCAATTTTTATAAGGTTTTTTTTTTTTTTTTTTTTATATTCTCTCTTTCTGTATCCCTTTACACACATATTCGTTATCCAAACGTAGTAGAGATGTGCCACCAAGGATTTATAATTTAAGTGTAGAACAGCGAGAATATATGAAACTGACGTGCACATAACGCATGTATATGTGGTATAAATGTATTGTACGTGTGTGTATGTAGGTAAGCACTTCCATATGCTTTCTCCTTTATATGTTTTTTATGAATTTTAATATGTGCAGAGACCTTAAAATATCCGTGTTTACCACTGTATATAAGTGTGCAAGCAAACAAATAAAAAATTGTTTATGACGGGACAAGGGACTCATAATGTAAGCTATTTTTGACTCGCATAAAAATGTTGTCCAAAAAAATTTACACCATCATTATGGCAAACGTGAAAAACCAAATCGCTACTTGTACATATGAAAACATAAACCTGGTACCATTAGGTTTGTTTGTCTAAGAAAGAGGAGAAAAGTCTGCATTGGTGTTAAAGTATTAAAGTAAGATATTTTAGCTGAATGAAAAGTTCATAATATCTAGCACGTTATGACTACAATAGTGCTCCAATATATATATTGTATGTGCTTCATGTTGTATATGGCGTGACTGTAGGTGAGACTGTTACACTTTCTTATCCCCATTCATGCTCTCGGTTCTTATGCTATACATACCTATAATACTCTAGACAGTGCCATAAAATCTTTATATTATTATGTTAATGGCTACTAAACTGAATAATTTGAGTTCAATTTCTTAACATTTCCAATAAAGACGCTAAACTCATACAAAGTTGTTATTTTTCTATAACAAGTTATAAGGTTCATAGGCTGAGAGGTTTGTTTTTCGTTACCATCAAATGCCTTTAAAAACATAATATTAAATGTGAATCAGTTTGAAAATGAAAACCCGAAAAACTATTTTATTGGTGTAGAGCAAGACGTTGTTGCAACGAGAAGCATTAATATTATTGAAATTTTTAAAAAAATTCAGAACTTTAAATAAGTCTCCACATCAATCCTGAATAATATTTGAAATATTACTTTTTTCCATCTACATTGATGTTTAAAATGAGATACTTTCCTAAGCTTGCCTCCATATAGAGGTATAATATAATAAAAAGTTTAGTTCTATCAGTAAACGTGGGGCAATGCTTTATAAGTCACTTTGTGATATATAATTAAATGGAAAAGGGTTCTAAAAATGATTCGACCAGGTCTAAATTTGTAACAGCTGATTATTAAGCCATTTAACTATTCTGCATCAAATTTGGCCACAAAATATTATAAATTACGAACTTTTGCCATATAAAGACTTTCTTTATAATAGATACTCATGTGGCGAGAGGTTCTAAAAATGGTTCAAATCGGTCCATTTTTAAAAGAGTTTCTTTTCGGCCCAAAACATTTCTTTATACCGAATTTTAATTTAGACAAAAACATATAGCAGACAAAGTTAAATTGATTAAAAAATTTAGATTCCATGTCGATTGGTACAATTGTTGGTGGGTCTAGCATTGACCGTTTTGAACACATGTACCCCCTTAATATACCCTTTTCCATAAGGTTTAAAAATTAAATTTAGCACAAATGGGCGTGGCAGATACCTGATTACGCCTTCTAATAGTCTATATATTTCACGTCATCCAAAAAATTATATTCTGCCTCAAATGAGATTTTTTATATATTGTGGGCGTAACTATTACTTCGAAAAAGTTTAAATCAAAAATATATTTTCCCAACTCAGTGTTGCTGATAAATAGATTTTTGTCTATTGTGGGCGTGTCTTTTAACCGATTGTACCGATATGATTGGACGGAGGGACATTACCAGATTGACTCTGTTTAAGTTAGATATATTTTATAGAGTCTCTACAGTATCCTTCTGTTGCAAATGGAATAAAAAATTTACCACAAGTGTAGAAACATTTAAAACATTAGATCATAGGAAGAGGAATCATAGGTATTCATCAGGTATTAACAAGAAGATAAGGGAGATGTCTTCATTTTGTTATAAAATTGTTGAATTTTTTACTAAACGAACATTATTATTAAGAGGCTTACAAATATGAGAGCAAACATGCAACACACCTACATACATCATATATACATAAATTACACCGCAAAATAAATTTCAAAATCTTCTACATGAAAAAAGACCCAATTCGTGTGCGAGGACGAGTACGAGGGTTTTGTATTTATGATAAGCTTGAGCTTTCAAGTAAATTGATTTATAAATCACTTATACTTATATGTACATATATACACTCTTGCATATACCTACAAATTATTCATATTTATGCTTGTGGTGTGTGTGCTTATGTGTATGCTACACATGTGCTGTATTTCATTGTATAACGCTTTAACGGTTATTGAGCTGATGTATACCATACCCGGCATCCTTTTTCTGTTGAGTATAAGCAATAAAGTTTAAGATTTTGAAATGATGTTGTAGTAAAATGTACATGTGTTGTACATAAAACAGTATTTAGGTCGCATGAGGTTAAAATATTTCATTGTAAACCATGGTTTTAGGTTATGAGAGCACTTGGTTATAATTGCATTTCTTATGGCTGTCGATTACATTCTTGAATGCTGCAGTGTTGAATTTTAATTATTATAAGATACTTTAGTTAAACATAGATAACTAATAAATGGTCTTAAAAGGAGATTTAATGGGGATCTGGCTTTGTTACGAAAGCTAATGTAAATAACATTGAAATCTCTTTAAAAGATTTTGGTAATTTTCTTTGATAATTATCCCCTGTCTGATCTGTGATGTATCAATAATAGATACGCCTACAATTTATAAAAATCTGTTTACTACTAAAGTGTTTTAAAGAGAATGTTTACTAAATTTAAAGGATTATTTGTACATCTTTACCTTGGCCATAGTAGCACCTGTCATCGGTTTATATGTTTCGTCCAAAGCAAGAGAAGTTTAGGAATTAAGAACCCATAACCCTACTAAAGTAACATTTCTTTCCAAAAAACATTCACAAACGATTCGTCCTTTATGCTTCCCTTACACAAAACTTTAGCCAATGTAAGCAATGGTTTGAGTGTCTTCTTTAACATTTCTCCCTTCTACGTAAAAAAAAAGTTATGTCGAAACGTTTTTAATGCTTTTAAGTCCTTTATATATTAACACTTAACTTAATAATTCAATTATTGTTAAAATTTGCAAAGCAAAGCCATTGATAATGAAATTATCAAAGGCTGTAAAAGCTTTAATGAAAAGGGTTTATTTAGCTGAAGCTAAACCTTAAATACCCTTCACAACTGTGGGAGTGGCAGGTACTTGATAAAGCCTTCTGGTGTTGAATGTATTTAACTAACGTAATAACGCGGGAAAGTGTTGAAAGTCCACGCCAAACACAGTATTTTATAAAGTGTGAGCATTATTTAGAGTAACAACATGCCCACTTTTAAAAGTTTGGTTGGATAATGCAATAATAAATATATGTGATAAATATCAATTTCATAGATGTGAGAAGTGGATAGATTTTTGTTGATTGTGGGCGTGACTCCTAATCGATTTTGTCCAATTTAAACAGCAAGTTTTACTTAAATTGTATTTAAGCACATAAGAGTAACAACCACAGATGGATATACGGACCGATTTATCTAAATCGATTCATATTTTGATTTCAGACTTCTTCTTCTTAATGTAACAAACAGAACATTTAACTTATTATACATACATTATACGTGCAGCTCATAAAATTTATAAAATACTTAACCAAGAAACGAGATGAAACGCTTTGATGTTAGAGACTAAATAACAAAGGTAGACAATTAACACTTTTGTCTTCCCTCACATCACTGCCATTTATTGTTAGTTGGCGTTAATGTTTGAAAATTGGATTTTTTAAAAGGTGCCCAGACTCTGTTGTATGCAACAAAAAAATTTCAAATATCCGGTGCTTTAAGTTTTGTTGTTGTTAACACCTTGATATAATAATAATGTGCTCTTGATTATTTTTATGCCCTCTACATAAGATGGTAGATATAATATGTTTGTCATGCCGTTTGCAACATCTAGAAGGAAGCTTCAAAGATCCTACAAAGTATTTATAATAATGATCAGTATCAGAAACTGAATCAACCTAGACATGTCTGTCCGTGTGTCTGCCACACCTATCGTTGTTGATGTGGAGGGAATTTAAGATTTGGCTTAAGCCGAATTTAGTTTTCTCACTTCTTTGTTTTTGTTTTGCTTACCTCTCCCATGTAAATATGATTAAATTGTGGGTAGGTATGTGGTAATGTTAATATTGTTGTTGTTAATGGAATGTTGCTGATGCTGATGTTGATGCTGCAACAAAATTAAATTAAACTGTAAAAATTTTCCAACCAAACCAACAACAGAACTAAAGTATACAAAGGCTTAAGACTTTAAAGGACAACGTTTTTTCTTTTTCTATTTTTTTTTTTTTTTTTTTTTTTTTTTATATAAAACGCTTTCACACACTTCCGCATAAGAGTTTAATTACATATACATACTTGCTCAGTTACTACAATATAATTATAAAAGAGAGAAATCACCTGCAGTATAGTGCTTAACTGTTAGTGTATGCGGGTGGGTATGTGTATATGTTGGTGTTGAACTTAGTTGTTGTCCTTTATTTTTCAAACAAACTATGCTATGAGTTTATATAAGCTTCAGTTACTTTGATTTACTCAATGAAAATCTAATTAAATACTTACATAAAATGTATGTGTGTACACAGGTATACATATATATATATATGTATGTATAAAAGATTAAAGTGTTGTTACATTGTACATACATACCATGTATACTAAAATACAGAAAGAGAGATGTTTTGATATAAACAAGTGACGGATTGAACAGGGAACAGGTGCTACACAAATTAAGTAAAAGTACATAGTACGCCCACCTGACCACCCTTAAGCAAATTAATTAATATGAAGTAACAACAAAAACAACAATATTGTTGCTGAAATTCTAATACTTGAAAATACATACTAGATATAATTAGATAAAAAAAAATACATATACAGAGAAGAGAGCATTGCCGGAAAAATATATTTTTTTTATTTTTTAATTTATCGGTAAGAAGCAATATAAGCAATATAAGTAAAAACAAGTAAGAAAACTAAGTTTAACTTAAACCAAATCTTAAATACCCTACACATTTACAATGGTGGGCGTCGAAGTTGTAAGATTACGTCAACTAATACTTGATACATTATGCATCAGCTTGCAAGTGAACTTTTACACTGAGTAAGTTTTTTTTGTAAATTGTGAGCATGTCTGCTATCCGATTACGCCCATATTTGGCATATAGATGGAAGGGTTACTTGTAAATATAAGTATCAAATTTCAACTTTTTATCTTAATTTTTATGGCTTATATATAAATATTTGTTAATTGTGGGCGTGGCTTTTGACTGATTTTGCCCTATGTAAATAACATTCTGTGTGCACAAACTTAAGGGTCAATATCGCCAACAACAGACGAACATATGGACGGACATTTCCAGAACGACTCAGTTTCTGATGCTGATCAAAAATTTATATACTTTGATGCCTCTTTCTAAGTGTTGAAAATGAAATGACAAAGTTTGCGTTTGTAGATGGTATAAAACGAATTCATAAAAAATTACCTATTTATACTTTATTTATATTACTTTGAAGCACTAAATGGTGAAAAATGATTAAATAATTAATAACTCAAATAAATATTTTTATATATAAAACACAACATAATATAATTATAGAAAAAATGTATCTATCTTTAGTTTTTATTTATTTCGATTAATTCTTCTTCATCTATTACAGCGTGATATAATTAATCTGGAACCTACACGTGATGATGTCGTTAGTTGTGTATCAAAAGGCAAAAGTCAGGTTAGTGCATCATTCAATTTTATTGTATGTTTCTATAACAGGTTTAGCTACCAAATACATAAAGAATTTAATCAGCTTTTGTAAAATTGTATATGATGCGTAAGCTTTCTTTTATAAAAATTGATTTCTGAGTAGAGCAATAGGTTATAAGGAACTCTTAGTGGGATTACTTCCTCCGCTTATAGACAAGTAAATAGAAAGCTTTTTTTATAATACAAAATAAAGTTTTACGTATAGAAGAGCGATTATTTACTGAGACTGTACTACTGGTGCAGTAGTATTATATCACAAGAAGACTTCCACCTAAACTTGCGAATAGTAAAAATGTTTATTTCAAGTTACTTTAGTTCATTTATTTGCACCATAACACATGCTTAATGGAATACAATCTCATTGTTATACTCTACACTATAAATTTTCTAAACGGACGACTTTCATTATATCGATTGATTAATGATATAAGCATTTCAAAAAGTTTTTAGCCGCTGTCTGTCTGTTTAAATTGTTCAACACAAATTTCGTAGTTTTTGATAAGTCGCACAAGTACAATGTTTCTCCTAGACATCTGGGACCCAAAACTGTTGAGAATTGGCAAATTGGTCCTGTCATCATTTAGTATCATTTTTAAGAAAAAGTTTGGCTTAGGTCAAACCTTAAATACCCTCCATCACTTCTTCTATTTCAGACATTGCATGTACTTGATTATGTCATCTAATAATAGTGAAATTAATGGTTAACATACAAGTAGAATTTTGCACCAATATATAATAATATAGTATAGTGGGCGTGCCTTTTATCTAATAGCGCCCAATCTAAGAGCTAAAGTTGATTACTAAGGTATAGGGTGCAAAAGCAATCAACAAAAAACTTAATAAAGCACAATTTTTTAACTAGATTAAGTGAATTAGTAGCTTGTCGAAGGGGTAAGAAAATTACATTTTTAGGTTTTTTGGGGTAAGGAGTGGTAACTACCCGCCTTGAGTTGGTCCAATTTATACCTAATAACTCCATCAAATTAAACCTTTTGATGAGTGCTATTAGAAGGCTTATAAACTCAAACCTGTTTCTGTACGATAGGTTTGAGTTGATTCTAATCGTCGGAACAAAGTTGTGGAAGCTTAATCCGTTTATATTTAACAGTAGTTATTATTCGCAGTACCACCCCTCTAATGTGAATGCCTCTCCTACTTTCATCTCCACTTTGTTGGGATTTTTCTCATATCTAGTGAAATATTTTACTGATATTTTTTTCTCATAATAACTCTATAACTTATCTACTAAAGCTAGTCTGAATATGTCTTTATATTGCTGAAAAAAGGCAACAACAATAAAAACAACAACTTGTAAAATCTGTAAAAATTTTTGTGATTTTCATGGCAACAGCAAAATAGAAATGTATACGAGTATGTGTGTGTAGCTTCTTGAGTATTGAACGAAACTATTTATTAATGTACACAACTATAAGCTCACGCATACATATATATTTAATTCAATTTTAAATCTTTTTCAATTTATTTGTGGCTTAGATTTGTCGTGTTTTTATTATTTCTTCTTATGTGTGTTTATTTTATTTTATTTTATTTTTATTTTATATTTTTTTGTTCGTTTGCTACAGCTTTTAAATCAAGATTATTGCTGTACTTGTCATTTATATCAATATATATATATACATATAAATGAACATACATGCACAGTAAAGAAAATGAAAAATGAAAGGAGAAAATATGTGACTGAGGTTTCTTGTTTGAAATATGCACATACACATGAACGCTTGTATGTATTAAGGCATGGTTGCGTGCATGCTCAGAAGACGTTAAGCCAAAGTCATCATAACGCAACATATGACAAAATGTTTGCCTGTGACATTCTTCTTTTTCTTGTAGGTTCTAAATGCAGCTCTATATGTATGTATTAATAAAAATGTTTGGGTGCATGTACACTCTGACATTCAATAGAGTTATAAAGCTGTTTTCTCTTTTTTTTTTTTCATTTTCGTTTTCTTTTTCTTCTTCAATTACTTTCATAATCGAAGATACTTATTAAACGTATATACGGTGCTACAGGGCGTATGAGTGTTGTATATGTTGTAGATTTGTATACAAAAGCAATTTTTATTGCTTCATAGTTATAAAGACGTATAGAGAGGGGCAAAAAAAAAAAAGAGAAGAAAAGAAAACGCTTGATTTTCTGCAACATTTCAATCTACTGCAACCGTACAGTTACAGTTTCACTGGTGTATACAATTTTGTTGCCTTTGTGTACCCTTCCTCCAATCGGTTCACTGTGTGAAAGCAATTTCTAATGATCTCCTCTATGCGTTGTCTTTCCTATACTTTTTTTTTTTCCATTTAGTTTTATTTTCTTCAGTTTTCTCATTCATGTTCATTCATTCCGTTTTAAAGAAACCCCATAAATATTCTACTTGCCATGATCTTGACAAAATAAAAAAAAAAAGTAATATTTATGTGATATGAAAAGAAGCAAATAATTATTTTTATTGCACATAAGATTTTTATGTGCGTAAGTATTTAATAAAAACTAAATTTATTTCTCATATTTTGTCTCGTTCTGGGTCCTTTCTGTTATAGGTATTTGACTGTAAAAATCATATACGTGTTATCCAGAAGATGCAAGGGAACCGCTTGTATGTGTGTGGTACAAATGCACACAATCCCAAGGATTATGTCATCTATGTAAGTATCAATTGAAATATAATTCGTTCGTTTGTGTCTCAACTACATATGTTGCATAAGAATATAAACCGCTTCAAATGGTTTTACCACAAGAAACATATGCACAAACACATATTGAGCAAAAACATAACTATTGGGATGATTTTACAAGTATTACTTTTTTAAAGCTGGTAAAAATGTTTTCTGACTGAGAAAAACAAAAAAAAAAAAATGTTTGTATAAAAAAATAAATCCGACAGTCATTTACTTTCAATATTACATGTTTTATACTGTGTTTCTTTCTGTACTATGTACTACAATAAATTATTTAAACAAGCACAACTTTTACATTTGGCCAAATTCAAGTTTGCATGTTTTGCATCAAAATGAAAGTTTTAGTTAACCACAATGTTTATATAGGCATGGTCATGACAATTTCCAAATTCCCTTTGCTTTCTACTTCAATACTGACACTCAATATATGCCTACTACATACATAATGTGATGGGCGTGAAAAGTTTTCCAAATATTATGATATATGATATATTGAAAAACGTATTACGAAGAATATTTTCATTCTGAAAAATCTTGAAAAACTCTTTGTAAATTAATTCAGCTTCCAAACGAAGTATATTATGTGGGCGTGGCACCACCCATTTGGTTAATAATCGAGAATAATTATCAAAAAAGTCATTTTCTAAGAAAAAGGGCAGTGCCATGCCCATTCATTTATCGATCCCCGTAAAGCTTGAGAAATTTCCAGTTTGCAAAAAATTTGAGCAAAATCGGAGCAGTAGTTTTCTAGTTATAAGTGAAGCAAGTTCACTTTCATTTTTGTGGTTGTAATTTTGAAAATCATGCAAATATGAAATTGCGACTTGTAATTTCGCACAGGCAGGCGGACGGACGGACGGACATGGTTAATTAGATTCAGATTATGATTGAAGATGGTTGTGGTATTTGCTCTTTTAGACTTACAAACATCTGCACAAACTTGATATATACTTTGCCACAAATGGTGTAGGGTGTAAAAACGTGTACAGTCTATTAAGAAATCGCATAAGCTTTGGCGCAATATATATTGGAACTCAAAGATTGCTTATATTGAATATAAATACGATCGGATTTTTAATCTTTTGTTTCTTTTATCGACCATTTATCTATATTTATGCATTTATATGCATTTAAAAACAGGCGGGAATGGTCCTTTTTGAAAGATAAACCAATTAGAACATTATCACAAACACTTTTTGAATAGATTAATTAATAAATTAGTTTGTTTTTATATGCATTCAAGCTACAGCTTACCATTGAAATTTGATGAAAAAACGGATTATTACTGTTTTTTGAAATCTCTTATTAATTTTTAAAGAAAAAGTGATTTGAAAAGATTTTTCAAAACTTACAAATTTCTATTTTACAAATTTACAAAAATTCACACTAAAAAAATATTCAACATACAGAAAAATCGTTTGGCGATCGTTTAGAATCCGAATAACCCATTAATACCCTACAAGTTGTTACAAAAAAACAAAACAAAAAAATGGGAAAAAATCTTATGTTTTTTTTTTTTTATTTCAATAATCGACAGGAAAGAAATTTCTTCTACATTTTTTATCATTATATACTATACACACATACAATGTATATGTGAGTGGCCCACTTTTTCACAAAAACATATGATAACTGTAGTAAGTTAAGCTTTCTGGGTTTTGGTTGTTTTACTGCAACCCGCCCTCTCGCTGCCACGTTCTTACTGTACAACTTTATGTTCAAATGATTGGAGATAACATTCATTGAATGACATTGGTACTCGTGCAGATGGCTGGGGATACTATTTCTCTATTTGTATTCATTCGTGCAAATGGATGGGGGAGGGCTTTTAGTGTGTGTTAACTAGTGAAACACATTTTCATTCAATTGACACAATTTCCTTTTTTATACACAAAATATAATACTTAAATATTATGGCTGAGTCATATGGTAAAGAGTGGGGACGTACAATTCTATGTTGGCAAGTTTTGTTTCCATTACCAAATGGAATACTTATGCATGATAAATATTATCATATGAGTACCAAGTACGAAAGCAAGATGAAGAGAATGCTTTGCAAAATGAAATACAACACCAAACTATTATCAAGTGACAACATTTAAACTTGCTTTACAGTTTGACACACTTAACATGAAATTTATGCACAATTCTATAAAACATTTAAAGATTGTGCTTATTTTATAAAGAGTAGTCACTTCAAAGTCCCTTAAATCATACTAGCCTTCACACTATTTCTAATCTTTTTCACATTTGCTTGTAAAGGACAAATATTTTCTGAGTTGAAAAACACAACTAAGCAAAATATAAAACTAACTAACAGTAATAGAAGTGAGAAGGTATTAAAAAATATACGTAAAAAATCCTTTTTAAATACGGGAAACTTCAAAAGAGTTGTAAGGGGAGACACGAACTGTACGCGACAGCCATAAACTCTAAGCTGAGGGATTATTTGAGAAACGTGCCGAAATTTCGCTTACAAAGGTGTACACCACAGTATACAACTATGAATGCGTTACTTTACAAGTAGCCCAAGTCCAGTTAAATTTAAATTTATTTGTATAAAAGTTCGAAAACTTCTTCAACCTCTTGTGAGAGTTAAGGCCAACAAATTCTTCATTTTTGTTAATTATAAAATTTGTTCAGTGACTTGAGATATATTGGTAAAAAATTATATACAATTCTGGGGGTGTGGTAAGCCTTCTTCTGCTACTTACACATATAAGAATAATACCAACATACTCTTATATTATTAAAATGGTGGATTTTTTGTAGAAAGTGAACTTATGTCACTTTCATTAATATAGACAAACAACGAAATAACCATGAATACATGTATTTTAAAAAAATTCTTTTGGGGCTGGATTTTCTTGTATAGAGATTTAACAACAAGAAGAATGAAAAACAAGTAAAAAAAAGTAAAAAAAAAAAAACTAAATTTGGTTTAGTCAATTTTTAAATACCCTCCATATTTATAAACATACAAACAATAGGCGTGGCGGTTATAATCAGATAAGCACGGATAATAGTGTAGATTAACAAATCGGCTTATACGCCAAAAAGAATTTTTTAAATTGTGAGCGTCTCTGTTAGTCAACCATGACAATTTTTAGCGCTATTCAAATTTTAACGCGATAGTTATATCTGTGTGTCTGATAATTATATCTTGTTATTCGAAGGCGTGGCATTTGAGTGGAGCAACTAGAAATGTAGAAATGTACAAAAATTCAGAACAAAATGTCAATATTTACGACCAACAATGGACAGACATCTCGGCGGACATGACAAAATCAAGATCAACATACTTTGTTGGAGCTGTGAAGCAAGCAGAAGGACCAGCTTAGTTTGACATCTTATCTCATGTGGAGGGAGGATATAAAAATGTTTTTCGGCTAGATTTTCTTGTACAGAGACTTAACCAGCAACCTGAATAACAAAATAGAACAAGAACGATTTCTGTTGTAATCATTTGTTCAATTTGTTATTAATGCTGCTTTAACCACATATACTTTTCAGTAAATTCTTTACACTGTAAATATTGTGCATATGTTTAAGAGGCCTCTACCTAATACCAATTATGATGGATTTATTTTTGTACTAATTCTAAACTCTTGTTTGTTTTTATAATTTTAGACAAATCTTACTCATTTACCCAGATCAGAATTCATTATGGGCATTGGTCAGGGCATAGCCAAGTGTCCCTATGATCCTTTAGACAATTCTACAGCGATTTATGTGGAGGAAGGTAATCCCGGTGGTTTGCCAGGTTTGGTAAGTTACACAAAATCATTTCCATTTACCACTAAACGTATAGATTTACGTAAATTCAATGTAAACCTCGCTCTTCCAAAACACATTCAATCATCATAGTCTTGAAAATGTAAATAAAAAAAAACTATATTTATATAAGTTTGTAAGTAACGAGAGAGTGCTTTCTGAAGTAGATACTTATAACATTCGCTGTGTATGGGTGGTTGGCTGTATAATAAACATTTTCCATATTCTATTTATTTTCCATTTAGTTGAGTGCACACACTTTTATGATTTATATACAAATCACTGGCAACGCTGGCGGATGGAAAATATAAAATCAAAATCAAAATCAAAAACCTAAATACTTAAATAACAACCTCTTTAAAAAGCTACTTATGGAGCTGCCTTAACTGCTGCTGCAACCGCAGCTGTAGCTATAAAATGTCATCATGTCTTCAAAAGTTTACAACCCAAGCCATTTATATTATTATACATACATACAATACCATACCATACCATACAATCCAAGCGCTCTTACGGTTTGGTTATCAGAAAGCAATCTTTTCAAGCATCGCTTGATAAAACTCGTGTTTTTTTTTTTTTATTATTTATGTAATGTTTGGTATTTGCTTTAAACTCTTCCAATGTTTCATTCTTTTTCTTTTATTTTGCCTTGTTTTCAGTATTCGGGGACAAATGCTGAATTTACTAAAGCGGACACTGTCATCTTTCGTACGGATTTGTACAATGTTACAGCAAAACGTTTAGAGTACAAATTCAAACGTACTCTTAAATATGATTCCAAATGGTTGGACAGTAAGTACTTTGTTCTTGTTATGCCATCTTGTCTATGTCGTTACAACTTAGTGAAATATTCAAAATGCTTAAATTACAATTAGACTATGATTTTCAAATCTATAAAAGCTTTACAAGTTGTGAGATTGACAACACTGATCAACTAAAAAAAAGTGAAAATTATCCTCGCAATTATAAGCCAAATATTTTGCTAAAGTACCGAATGGGAAGATACATGTGGTCTTCCTATTTACTAATCGGTACTTCTTCTTATTTAAATAAATTAAAACATTTGTCCATCCTTCCGTCCTACATTTAGCGATTCTAATATAATTTTCTTAACTAATATGCAAATGTTTTAAAATACTAAAAGACAGTAAACATTGCATTTGACACACTTACATCTACATGTCACGCTTTAATTCTTTTTAAATTACGAGTAATCGACACTTGAATTTCAAAAATAAAAGAAAAGCGGACGTACGCACATCCGCCAAAAAATTCTCTAAATCTAAGTCTTTGAATGTTTACATTTTTTTTTTTTTTTGTTTTTGTTTTGGTTGTAATATATTTTCGATAATTCGTAAAAAGATGAGGCGGTTTTTATTACAAGGATGCGTCAGAGACCCTCTATTCTTGATCAACAATAAAATTTGAATCGATCTAGATATGTCCTCCCGGGTATCTGTCTGTTGTTGGCACACAATCATAAACTTCTTGATATGAAGCTTAATTTTGTTCCTACTTGGGGAGTCTCTGTAAGCAGGTTTAAACTTAGATCAATTGGATCAAATGCCAAGCCAACGAAAATAGAATTTGTTATTTTCGTAATAATTTATGAAAAGGCTAAAAAGAGGCATGGTTAGAGAAATCAATACCTTTTTCATGTTGATAAGTAATATATTCAGCACCAAGAAGCGTGGGTGTCTGCCTTGTGAACTTACAAACCTCAATATACAATGATTCCAAAAGCTGTTGATGTCTATAAAAATATGTATATGCCGCTCTTATGTGTGATGCGGTGTCTATGGGAGAAAAATTCATATTTGCCTATTCTTTCAATTTGTTTTTAGTATCCATAATATCTATTTGTTGCAATTTTAATTAGTTTTTCATTATAATTGAATTCATTACTTTCTTAAAAAACAACACAACGAGACTAAAGAAAAGTTTGTTTGCAAAGTAAAAAAGACAACAGTGGGCTAGTGGAAGCAAAATTTACAAATAAAATGAGATATTTATATAAAAGAGTTTATGATTGAGATCTGCGATGCTGAGTTATTCCCAGACCTCTGCGCAATCCATCTAAAGATAGAATAGAAAAAAATTTTATATAAAACTCAAAATGTATAAAATCAATCAACCCACTGTAATAACTCTTTTCATAATTCTACATACATAGCTTGCAGAAAATGTCTTCTTTTCTCGGTTTCCCCCCCCCCCCCCCCCAACTTTTGTGGTTTAATTAATTTTCAGCGTAAATTCAATCACAACAAAGTGTCTGTGTAGCAAAAAAGGATGATCATATTTTCCCTATAAATGAGAAGCTTTCGCTTTAGCCAAAGCCAAAAGACTGTAATAGAATGATGAAAATTATTGCAAAAACAAAAACAAAAAGGCAAAGAAAGAAAAGATTCTTCATAGTTGAAAATTTTCATTAAATAATCAACTTCACGTATAATAACTATAATGGGAAAATTTCGTAATAAATTATAAATCAACAAAATAACAAAATATCGCATTAAACAAAGAAAATTGTTTATAATTGTTGCTGTTTTCTCTATCACTGCTTCTTCATAGAACCGAACTTTGTGGGCTCCTTCGACATTGGTGATTATGTGTATTTCTTCTTCCGCGAAACGGCTGTGGAGTATATTAATTGTGGCAAAGCTGTTTATTCGCGTATAGCACGAGTTTGTAAGAAAGATGTGGGCGGTAAAAATCTATTGGCTCATAATTGGGCCACTTATTTAAAGGCCCGCTTGAATTGCAGCATTTCCGGAGAGTTTCCCTTCTACTTCAATGAGGTTCAGTCGGTTTATCAAGTACCCAATGATAAGACACGATTTTATGCTACCTTTACTACCAGCACAAATGGTTTAGTTGGCTCGGCTGTGTGCAGTTTTCACATTAATGAAGTACAAGCAGCTTTTAACGGTAAGTTATTCTTAATATACGCCCAGAACATAATCTCATAACAAATTATTTACAAGTCGAATTAGATGTTTTTAAATCACACATTCGTCGAATTATGTTTCAATAAAAACAAAATCGAATTCGCATCTAATGCGATTTTTTCTGATCATATAAAGTAGTGATAAGGCTAGGAGAACATACCAATGCAGGCATTATCTCATCTCTCCTGTATAAAATAAAACAATAGATTAGAAAATAAAATAAATATAAATTTCATTCAATTTTTTTAGACTACGGAGTCTGAGCTTAATTACAAGAAAGTTTTAGCAACCTAAAGAAAAGATTGTGAATCGAAAATGATTCAAATATAAATTAGAAGCAAGAATATAATCATGAAAAAGTTACATACATACAATTATACCATGTATTTAATAGGGAGGTAGAATCAGAAGCTGCATCGATTTAACCATGTCCGTCTGTCTGTCTATGTAAATTTGTGCATAAGCTCCAGGTTGCAGATATTTTGATGAAATTTGGTACATAAACACATTTCACTTGTTTTTCTTATTTTTTTCATTATAATTAGGAAAATTCAAGGAGCAATCCTCATCAAATTCCGCCTGGTTACCAGTATTAAATTCTCGTATACCAGATCCACGACCCGGTACTTGTGTAAATGATACTTCCAATCTACCAGATACTGTTCTGAATTTCATCAGATCACATCCCTTAATGGACAAAGCGGTCAATCATGAACATAACAATCCAGTTTATTATAAAAGAGATTTAGTATTCACCAAGCTTGTGGTAGATAAGTAAGTAAAAAAAAAAAAAGAAAAAGAAAATTGCAATGAACTCATATACACACACTCATACATTTAAATACATTTAGTAACGTATTGTTTAGTAATTATTGATAGAATTTAATTAAATTTAGTATTTTTAGTTTTTTTATAAACATATTATTAATATATTTATTGTTTTTGTTGTTGTTGTTTTTTTTTTTATAAAATAATTAATTTGCTTTGACAATTAACGCAATCACTATTACGTGCTTTGTTGGTATGGTCATCAGGCCAGCCAACGGCACTGATGATGACTGTAACCATAATAAATAATCAATGCGACAATAACAACAATAATAATAATAATAATAAATTGAATGCGTGCTTGTACGTGCCAGCGCATATATATTTATGCATAAATATTAATTAAATATAATAGCAATTTCAATTAGCGTACCGATTGACATTTTATTAGCCATTTATATATATTTGAATAATCCTCGAAAAAAAAATCAATTTTTTTCTTTGCTTCATACTCCCTCTACTCATCGTCATCCTCTTTGCCCTTAAACGGACAGACAGGCCAACAGACAGAAAACGCATGTGTTACAATTTACACGAATTGAAAAGTACAAAAAAAAAAAAACCCTTTCATCACATAATGCAGTAAATGCACGTTTGCCGGAGTGATAGACACCAAAAAGCCGATTTTTAAGTGTTCTTTTCGTCTCGCTTTATTATATGTTACTTTTGAAAACTGCCATTTAATAAAAATACAATAATAACAGCAGCAACAACAACCGCAATTAAATGCCATTAAAAATTTTTAATCATTTTTTAATTAATTTTTAATTTCTTATGCAGACGTGTACTTGAAAATAACACAACAAGCAAGTGTAAGCAGATACCATATAACGGGTTTTGTGAATGTATATATAAAGGCAACTGTTATTACAACAAAACAATAAAATAACAACAACAGCACCAAGTGTAGTAACCATAAAAATGAAACAGAACCGTAAAATAGAAAAAGTTGCGACATTGACGACAATGGCAACAATGACAACACCATCAGAATTGTTGACGACACTTAGACCCCAATTATTATGTTATTATTTTATATTGTTTGGGTTATAGACGTTTAGTAATAGTCATGTACACACATACCGCTGGGTATTTATATACATTTCAGGACCGCATACATTCCTTCATAACTGAAGACACAAAAGTTTTCAATTTATGATAATCTTAGGTTACCTGTAACCACTGCTGCTTCTCTCTTAAATGAAAGACTTTTTAAGTTTAATGTAATGTATGTATTGGTCACATGCAAAGCGTACGATTTTTAAAGGATTTTACCCAGATACTACTTCTATTGTTATACTCTGCATATAAGATGTTGTGTCCTAAGTTTGCCATTTTGTTAGGAACACCAAAATGTATATTATTTTAATCTGATTGGATCTAGTCATGTCCGTACGTTCATCCATTCCTCTGTCTGTTAATAAAGTGCTCATGGTCGTTTTGTGCAAATATATCTGGGTGCCACGCATACATACTTCATACCTTGTTAAAGGACGTAATCAGGTACTTACCATGCCAAAGCTAAAACATTTGTATCGATGAATGATCAATTTTTGGAAATGAGAAATTGAATAAGAAATTCATAATATATGCCTCGTGTACGAGTGTGTGTGGGTGTATAAGTATATGGTCGTACAATTGTATTTGTATATTAAAGTCGCATTAAGCATCTTTTAAATGTTATGGAAATTGTAACTTAATTACAATTTCACAAAATTTTAATTATCTCTTGATACCCGACTTCTGAGAGTGTGTGTTTTTTAATTGGTAATGCTATGAATTTAATTGGCTGCTTGACGGCGCGCGCTGTTCATAAAGATGCACAGGTAAACGCGATGAATATACAATAACAATACAATAACATACCAGGACAGACAGATGGACAATAATCCCCCCCAACCGTCCCGTCCTCCTCCCGTTAGCCAATAATGTCATAGATTGAATTAAACGATGGCTTAATATTTATGAATGAGTGAAATTACAAAGAGCTGAATGGATTAATTTCAAATAAAAGGAAAAAAAAAAACAAAAAACAAAAAAAAAAGGACAAAAACAATCACGAATAAATTTATATGCATTCAATGAATGTATGAACGAGCATACTTTTATACAGTCTCCGTTATTCATGCTATGTGCCCACATTCACAATAATGTGAAGCAATGAGTGGTAGTGGTGGCTCACTATGTGAAAAGACCAGTAAAATGGTTCATGCCACATTGTTGTTGGATGTTGTATGAAGAGAGCATTTTGCCATTGCCATCATCATCATCATCATCATTGTACATTACAATGCATTATAAAGTTGTAAAATGTTAAGTTCCACATAAAATTATAACGATTATTTTTACACAATCAACTGTTGTCCCATACTATGCTATTATATGAGTAATTGGCCAGGGTGGTTATAAATATATATAAAAAAAAAAAAAAAATTCAAGTCATTTTAAGCCGCTTTTCATAAATTTAACGCATAATGATTTTTAACACTTCCGCTTGTACTGTTACTCTGTTTACAGTTACACACATACACATGTAACGTATAAAACAATATTACTTGGCTTACGCTAAATCCTAAATACCCTTCCTTCAAATTCACATATAAAAATAGGGCGTGGTTTATAGCCGATAACACACTCTACAGTTTTTGAATGACGTATCTACCAATAAGTGAAATTCTGTTTTATAAAAAGTTTTTTTATAAGTTATGCCAAAATTTATCTTTCTTTACAAAAAAATATCTCGAAAACTGAAACCATGAGTTACATGAAAGATAAAGACCGACATACGGACGATCGTGCTTAAATTGTTTAAAAAAATCTTAAGAACCTTCCCTCTCTCTCCATATTTAAAAACAGTAGGCGTTTAATTACGCCCCTTAAAATTAATTTTCATATAAGGCTACAAAATATTCGGTTTTTTTTTTCGAAATACCTGATCACGCCTATTTTTTTCACATCCAGAATGAGACAAACTTAAAATGTTTGAACTTCAACTTCTTAACTCAATTTTTGTGATCATTAAATAATTATTTTCGATAGTGGGCGTGGCATTTAATAGATTCACCCAATTTAGATAAATAATTATGTAAAAAAATACAACGATTATACAAAATTTCAATAACGCAACAAGCACACACATGGATTGCCATGGCTAGATCGCTTCAGATTTTAGTGTTGATCAAGAATATGTTTACCTAGCAGGGATGTCCTACCGAGTAGCTAATGCAATAAACAAACTTGTTATACAGTAGAGGATATAAAGAGCGATTGGTATAATGTAAAGGTATCCTCTTTATATCCCACACTACAGGTGGTGTAGAATGTAGAGTATAAAAAAAGGCAAAAGGGAATTGTGTCAAAGATAATTGTTGCACAAAAGGTCTGATTTTTTCTTATTTCTGTTAAATTTTAGTGCATGCTCTTATTGTTACAATAATGACAAAAATATGTAAATGTATTATCGTCCTTGTCCACTTTATGTAAATATATATATATTTTGCCAAAAAGAAGGGTTGAACAAAGCTATCAACCGTTTCATACAATTAACGCTTCTGATGAGTATTCGGTTGTCCATACATATGATAGCAGCAACACCTACAGTTTTCATTTTTCATTGATTTTTTGTTGTTGTTGTTGTTTCTACTCATTTCATTGGCAGAATTAAAATCGATATATTAAATCAAGTGTATGCCGTTTACTATGTTGGCACCAACATGGGTCGCATCTATAAAATCGTACAATATTACCGTAATGGTGAGTCGTTGTCCAAGCTGTTGGACATATTTGAGATAGCAGCGAATGAGGCGATACAAATTATGGAAATCAGTCAGACACGTAAATCGTTGTATGTGGCCACCGATCATCGTGTCAAGCAAATCGATTTGGCCATGTGCAATCGTCGCTATGACAATTGCTTCCGGTGTGTACGTGATCCCTATTGTGGCTGGGATAAGGAGACAAACACTTGCCGTCCCTACGAATTGGATCTATTGCAGGTAAAGTCTAAATGTTCTTTTTCTTCTTTTTTAATTGCTACCAAAAATCCTGAAAAGTTTTTATGTTAAAAATCTTGTCGCTTTAAAAGTCATCTTCTTACTTTTTTTTTGTTTTATTACAATTTCTTTTTTTTCCAGGATGTTGGTAATGAGACGAGTGACATTTGTGATTCGAGTGTATTAAAAAAGAAAATCATTGTTACATATGGTCAGAGTGTTCACTTGGGTTGCTTTGTTAAAATACCAGAAGTATTGAAAAATGAACATGTCACCTGGTACCATCATTCCAAAGATAAGGGCCGGTAAGAGTTGATACAAATGCTAGAAAGAAAACAATCCTTAATATCTATGTACGTATGCATGTATGTTTGCTCATCTAGATATGAAATCAAGTATAGTCCTACAAAATACATTGAAACTACAGAGCGTGGTTTGGTTGTGGTGTCCGTTAATGAGGCCGATGGTGGACGTTATGATTGCCATTTGGGTGGTTCATTATTATGTAGCTACAATATAACAGTTGATGCTCACCGGTAAAAGCATTTGCAAATTTTCGAAAAGATTCTTTTAAGAATTAATTTTCATTTTATTTCCATTTTAATTTCGTTATTATTATAAAGTTGCACCCCACCTAACAAGAGCAATGATTATCAGAAAATTTATTCCGATTGGTGTCATGAATTCGAAAAATATAAAACTGCCATGAAGTCGTGGGAAAAGAAACAAGCGGTAAGTTTATTTGTTACTTATTTTTATCTTCACCTAAATGCATCTAAATTGCGCTTGAGATTGTATTTAACTGTCAGGCCTTACCTGGTTTTTGCATACCTTACATCATAAACTGATATTTATGCAAATGCTTGTAACTTTTACTAAGTTATACTCATCGATTCAAAATCAAAATCTCTAACCAAGTCCGTCTGTCGGTCCATATATTTATGGTAATTAACCAAGAAGTTAAAATTTTTGTATTTCAAATGTATTTTAGGCCAAGATGATGGGTCACTACTAATAATAAACCTGATCGCTTAGAATCTGTCTCCATATAATACCATTAGTCTTTATATAATAAAAATTTCTATTTTCTAAACATTTTTTAAAAAAAATTGGTAAAGAATAGTTATTTAATAAATAAGTTAATAAAGAACTGTGCCAACTGTGAACCTCATTAGAATATTCTCAAAACCTCTTGCCATTAAAAACACTTTCCGACAAAGACTCCCGTTTATTGATACAACTCAACTAATGATAGGATAAATTATGGCTTTGAGAGATGTAGGGTATTTAGTGATTCGGAATATATATATATAAGCTAGAAATTCCTTTTGTAATTATTAAACAAATTTTTCCCACACCCAGCAATGTTCATCGCGTCAAAATTTTAGTCAACAACATCCCAATGAAGTCTTCCGTAAGAATTTAGTCTGATATCATCAGCAACAACAATACCATCACCACCATCAACAACAACAACAACAACAACAGCATCAACAACAGCAACAACATAATATCCAGCCTAACATACAAACGTCCATAAAACTATTCTAAAAAGTAATCAATAGCAACAAACAATAACAAACACTGCATTAAAACTTATCAATCTAAAAAATATTTAAAAAAAAAAAAAATGAATTAATTACAAGTAAGAAAGCAATAGCAATGTAATAAATACAAGTATTAAATTTAAAAAAAAAAAAGACTACAAACAAAACAAAGTTCCGAGTAAAGCAAATTTACATTAATCACTAAAGACGATATGCGCACGAATATCACAATTAAAGGTGTTGAGAAATTAAAAAAGTAATGAGTGAAAAAACGAATAAGAAAACGGCATTTGGTTTAGACCAAATCGTAAACACCCTCCACATCTTTATACAAACAATGGGCGTGACAAATACATAATTAAGCTCTTAAATTGCAAGTTGAGTTTTTCACTGAATACAGTTTCTTTTTTGGTGTTGTGGCCTTGTCTGTTATTAAATCACGTCCGTTTTTGCATATTCGGGGTAATACCAAATTTCGTAGATCTCTTTTTGAAACTGGTTAATAGAGTTTTATGGGCGTGGCTACTCAACGATTTTGATGAATCTAAAAAACCGAGAAAGTGAAAGTGTGTCCATACAAAATTTTAGCTCAATGTGCTCAATAACTTTGATGCTTTATGATGGGATCTCTGACGCTTCACTATAGATGTTGATAAGAGAATAGCAAACTTCTCTTCTCATGTGGAGGGTATAAAATACTGTATAAGTTATACCTGTGTAACTGACACTACCCATAATATCAGTAAAAAATGAAATATTTCAACTAAACTATATACTCGTTTACATCTCCATGTATACAACACTTTATATAACTATATAAAAACATCACAGCTATCATTAGTAATTTATTTGCACTTGCATTACCCATTTAATCCATATAATAATAAAAAAAATAAACAAAAATGCAATCCACACATCACTTTTACCGTTTAGGCACCAAACAATTGCTTAGTATTCAATGCGTCCTTTACATAACAAAGAATTTTCATTTGAAATCCTTTTCACCACAGAGAAGTTATTGCCTATTTATATAACGTAGTCCTTGTTCTATCACATCTTAGATGTTTATTACAAACGTCAAATTCATATCAACTAAAAAAACACAAACATTCAGCGTTAAAATAAAAACTTGCAAACTTTTATTAAAACTTTCTCAAAAACAATTGAAATAAATCTTACGAAATTATTTATATATTAAGTTATAAAATTGATCATGTATTAATTATTAAATATTATAATTTTTTTTTATTGTACAATAAGTTATAAAACAATAATAACTGCCAACTAATTAATATTTACCATGTTTTGACAATTTCTAAAGTATTTTCATAATAATTTAAGTTTTTTTTTATATATATTTTATAAATGGAATTTTATTAAAATAAAATAAAAATTACAAATAAATTCTACTCTTGATAAATTATAAGCAAAATTTCATTATTTGTAAATAATTTATGAAATGCAGAACAGTTATCGCGTCGATATTGGTTGATCAAACAATTAAATTTGGTTTCTCTAATACTCTTTGAAATGGTAGCTTTCAATCATCACCGAAGCTGTTCCAATCTGATCAAGCTCGAAAAAGTAAAAATCATCGAAAACAATTCAATCTTATAATAAATGGTATCAAATCAAATCAATCAAGTTTCATTGGAAAATACAAAAAATTGTGCGATTTTTATAATGTGCTAAGTCAGTACACAAATTTATGTGTATGATTGGTTTTGAGTCGATATGGATCCACTTACCTCTAAGAGGATTTCTAGGTTATTTAAAAGCAAACTATGGGAAATGTAGTAGTGTGGTATGTAGTCTACTAATAAGTTGAGATTTGGTTTATATAAGATTTATTGTAAATTGTAGCTGTGCGTATAACCCGCCAAATTTTGGATGACGAAGGGATAGACAACATTTTAGGTATGTCTAGGAAATGTTATATTTTGTGACTAATATATGGATTTTTTAAATTATGGGCGTGGTTCTTCACCTATTTTATGTGTAGCCATCTTCAAATGTTTCAAACATATTATACATTTCATTCTTCACGCAGGTTGTTTTTTATATTATGCAAAATCGGTTGAGAGCCGCGCCCATGATGTCTTAAAGTGAGCCAAAAAAATGCATTTTTGAAGTAGAAATATAGTACACACAAGTAATGTAAAGTAAATGTATTGAAAATTCGGTCTTGATTTTCTCTAACACTTAAACTTTCATTGTCTAATAATTGTTTAACACCGATAATATACGTATGTATGTATATGCATTTGTGCTGATAAAATAATTTGTTACAAAAGAAAATTGTTAATAATTTTGAAAGAAAAAAAAAGGCAAAAAGTTGCCCGCTTCTTTATCGATCGCTGAATATCTTTTTCTTAAATTCCTCCATCATTGGTTTTGTTGCCTTTGGCCATCTATAAATTTGTAGAGAGAAAGGGAAATAATAAAACAATTTTTGTAAATTGTTGTCAACACTTAGTTCATTGCTGTACATACATATATACTATAGACAACGAAAGCCGAAATAAATATATTGTAAAATATCCCGGGGTTGTCCATTGTTAATAAGGACAGAACGCAAAAGCGTTAGCCTGGCACTGTAGGCATGATTGGCTGGCTATTGGTGTTAGAAAGGCCAACAATGCTCAACGCCGCACATAATGATATATATGGGGCGACTGTTTTTTAAATTGTGCAGATAATTTCGAGCTCATTATAGTCATTTTCTACACAGTTTTATTTTTATTTCCATTTTTTACTTCTTCTCTTTCAATTCTGTTTTGTTGTTGTGTTTCCACAACTGCAGGGTATGGAACGTTTCATTGCAGCATCCTTTTGTGTGAGCGAGCTATTGTTGAGTGTGGGTATGTATGTATGTTTATAGATATATTATAACGGCCACCATCATCATCAGCCACCATAAAGTTGTACGTTGTGTGAATTGCAATTTTCAGTTTTGTACGCCTTTGAGCTTCACTTACATTTGTTTTGCTGTTGCCTTGTTTTTCCCTTGTTTTTTTTTTTATTTTCCACATTGCGTTAAAGTGTTATTCACTTAAATGGCAATTAAAGTTGAAAATCCGGTATCCTATTCCATATCCCTGTTCCTCTCTCCACACACACACACACACACACACGCACATACAATTTAGGCTTTCATTGAATATAGATGAAGAGAAAATTTATTAATTGCTTATAAGCAAAAAAAAATCTATCGCTTATGATTCTTTCGTACTAAATAAATTAATAGCAAAGAATGTATGAAATGTCTAATTAAAGGTTTGTACGTTTTTCTTTTTGTTTTTGCATTGTCTAAGTGTTTCTTTCCTTGAGGACCTTTTCATTAAACGCATAAATTTGCTCTCTTACTGCTGCAAAAAAGATACAAACTTCTCTTTGGTTTAATTCTTTACACTTTTGCCGAAAAGTTTTACATTTGCGTTTTCTTCTGCGTCTTATTTTAATTTTGCTTTAGGGGGGTTGTACCTGTACGAAAGCGTCTCGGGCATTAAGCAATAAAGTTTTTGTCTAATAACTTGCAAGAGGTGGCAACTAAAGGCAAACGTTTTCATTTCAATTAAAACTGTTTTGGCACAACCATTCAAAACAGAACATGCACTGTGTCTTTCTGTGTGTATGTCTGTCTGTCTGCCTGTCTATCTTTATATTGTAGCTCGTTTTTTGTCTAGGTGTTCTTTTTTCGTATATTTGCTTGAAATGATATTATAATTACTTGTATACCTATTGTTTTAGCCTGAAGGTGAACAGCTCTTCACTGCGGTGTTGTAGAGGTTTCTTTCTTTCTTTCATTCTTTTGGGTTCGTACCTACTTTTTGCTTAAACCATTACCCAAAGGAAAAAAGTAATTGGTTTCCCTTTAACGTCTTAAGATAGTAACATAAGAAAATTTATATGATTTTAATTTTATTCAGGAAATCTGCCATTTACAGGTGAGTGAGGAGAAGAATGAAAGCGATTATATGAAATAATAAAAATAATTATTCTCGATTATTAATTAAATGGGTGGTGCTACACCCACATAATACTTCTTTTGAAAGCTGAAGTAATTTGCAAGCTCTCACTACAAGTTTGAATAAAATCGGTGCAGCCGTTTCCAAGTTATAAGACTTGGAAAAATATCTATTATCAAGATTTGCTTACTGAGCCATTCTGGGCGCCTGGTATTCTGCTCACATTTTTATTTTGGCATGAATTTCACAATGACGACCACAAAAATGAAGGTAAACTTGCTGGCCTTATAACTAGAAAAGTACTGCTCCGATTTTGCTCAAATTTTTTGCAAACAATTGAAAATTTCTCTAGCTTTTCGAGAATCGTTAAATAAATGGGCGTGGCACTGCCCTTTTCCTTAGAAAATGACTTTTTTGATAATTATTCTTGATTATTAACTAAATGGGTGGTGCCACGCCCACATACTATACTTCGTTTGAAAGCTGAAGTAATTTGCAAGCTCTCACTACAAGTTTGAATAAAATCGGTGCAGCCGTTTCCAAGTTATAAGACTTGGAAAAATATCTATTATCAAGATTTGCTTACTGAGCCATTCTGGGCGCCTGGTATTCTGCTCACATTTTTATTTTGGCATGAATTTCACAATGACGACCACAAAAATGAAGGTAAACTTGCTGGCCTTATAACTAGAAAAGTACTGCTCGGATTTTGCTCAAATTTTTTGCAAACAATTGAAAATTTCTCTAGCTTTTCGAGAATCGTTAAATAAATGGGCGTGGCACTGCCCTTTTCCTTAGAAAATGACTTTTTTGATAATTATTCTTGATTATTAACTAAATGGGTGGTGCCACGCCCACATACTATACTTCGTTTGAAAGCTGAAGTAATTTGCAAGCTCTCACTACAAGTTTGAATAAAATCGGTGCAGCCGTTTCCAAGTTATAAGACTTTGAAAAATATCTATTATCAAGATTTGCTTACTGAGCCATTCTGGGCGCCTGGTATTCTGCTCACATTTTTATTTTGGCATGAATTTCACAATGACGACCATAAAAATGAAGGTAAACTTGCTGGCCTTATAACTAGAAAAGTACTGCTCCGATTTTGCTCAAATTTTTTGCAAACAATTGGAAATTTCTCTAGCTTTTCGAGAATCGTTAAATAAATGGGCGTGGCACTGCCCTTTTCCTTAGAAAATGACTTTTTTGATAATTATTCTTGATTATTAACTAAATGGGTGGTGCCACGCCCACATACTATACTTCGTTTGAAAGCTGAAGTAATTTGCAAGCTCTCACTACAAGTTTGAATAAAATCGGTGCAGCCGTTTCCAAGTTATAAGACTTGGAAAAATATCTATTATCAAGATTTGCTTACTGAGCCATTCTGGGCGCCTGGTATTCTGCTCACATTTTTATTTTGGCATGAATTTCACAATGACGACCACAAAAATGAAGGTAAACTTGCTGGCCTTATAACTAGAAAAGTACTGCTCCGATTTTGCTCAAATTTTTTGCAAACAATTGGAAATTTCTCTAGCTTTTCGAGAATCGTTAAATAAATGGGCGTGGCACTGCCCTTTTCCTTAGAAAATGACTTTTTTGATAATTATTCTTGATTATTAACTAAATGGGTGGTGCCACGCCCACATACTATACTTCGTTTGAAAGCTGAAGTAATTTGCAAGCTCTCACTACAAGTTTGAATAAAATCGGTGCAGCCGTTTCCAAGTTATAAGACTTGGAAAAATATCTATTATCAAGATTTGCTTACTGAGCCATTCTGGGCGCCTGGTATTCTGCTCACATTTTTATTTTGGCATGAATTTCACAATGACGACCACAAAAATGAAGGTAAACTTGCTGGCCTTATAACTAGAAAAGTACTGCTCCGATTTTGCTCAAATTTTTTGCAAACAATTGAAAATTTCTCTAGCTTTTCGAGAATCGTTAAATAAATGGGCGTGGCACTGCCCTTTTCCTTAGAAAATGACTTTTTTGATAATTATTCTTGATTATTAACTAAATGGGTGGTGCCACGCCCACATACTATACTTCGTTTGAAAGCTGAAGTAATTTGCAAGCTCTCACTACAAGTTTGAATAAAATCGGTGCAGCCGTTTCCAAGTTATAAGACTTTGAAAAATATCTATTATCAAGATTTGCTTACTGAGCCATTCTGGGCGCCTGGTATTCTGCTCACATTTTTATTTTGGCATGAATTTCACAATGACGACCATAAAAATGAAGGTAAACTTGCTGGCCTTATAACTAGAAAAGTACTGCTCCGATTTTGCTCAAATTTTTTGCAAACAATTGGAAATTTCTCTAGCTTTTCGAGAATCGTTAAATAAAAGGGCGTGGCACTGCCCTTTTCCTTAGAAAATGACTTTTTTGATAATTATTCTTGATTATTAACTAAATGGGTGGTGCCACGCCCACATACTATACTTCGTTTGAAAGCTGAAGTAATTTGCAAGCTCTCACTACAAGTTTGAATAAAATCGGTGCAGCCGTTTCCAAGTTATAAGACTTGGAAAAATATCTATTATCAAGATTTGCTTACTGAGCCATTCTGGGCGCCTGGTATTCTGCTCACATTTTTATTTTGGCATGAATTTCACAATGACGACCACAAAAATGAAGGTAAACTTGCTGGCCTTATAACTAGAAAAGTACTGCTCCGATTTTGCTCAAATTTTTTGCAAACAATTGAAAATTTCTCTAGCTTTTCGAGAATCGTTAAATAAATGGGCGTGGCACTGCCCTTTTCCTTAGAAAATGACTTTTTTGATAATTATTCTTGATTATTAACTAAATGGGTGGTGCCACGCCCACATACTATACTTCGTTTGAAAGCTGAAGTAATTTGCAAGCTCTCACTACAAGTTTGAATAAAATCGGTGCAGCCGTTTCCAAGTTATAAGACTTTGAAAAATATCTATTATCAAGATTTGCTTACTGAGCCATTCTGGGCGCCTGGTATTCTGCTCACATTTTTATTTTGGCATGAATTTCACAATGACGACCATAAAAATGAAGGTAAACTTGCTGGCCTTATAACTAGAAAAGTACTGCTCCGATTTTGCTCAAATTTTTTGCAAACAATTGGAAATTTCTCTAGCTTTTCGAGAATCGTTAAATAAATGGGCGTGGCACTGCCCTTTTCCTTAGAAAATGACTTTTTTGATAATTATTCTTGATTATTAACTAAATGGGTGGTGCCACGCCCACATACTATACTTCGTTTGAAAGCTGAAGTAATTTGCAAGCTCTCACTACAAGTTTGAATAAAATCGGTGCAGCCGTTTCCAAGTTATAAGACTTTGAAAAATATCTATTATCAAGATTTGCTTACTGAGCCATTCTGGGCGCCTGGTATTCTGCTCACATTTTTATTTTGGCATGAATTTCACAATGACGACCACAAAAATGAAGGTAAACTTGCTGGCCTTATAACTAGAAAAGTACTGCTCCGATTTTGCTCAAATTTTTTGCAAACAATTGGAAATTTCTCTAGCTTTTCGAGAATCGTTAAATAAATGGGCGTGGCACTGCCCTTTTCCTTAGAAAATGACTTTTTTGATAATTATTCTTGATTATTAACTAAATGGGTGGTGCCACGCCCACATACTATACTTCGTTTGAAAGCTGAAGTAATTTGCAAGCTCTCACTACAAGTTTGAATAAAATCGGTGCAGCCGTTTCCAAGTTATAAGACTTTGAAAAATATCTATTATCAAGATTTGCTTACTGAGCCATTCTGGGCGCCTGGTATTCTGCTCACATTTTTATTTTGGCATGAATTTCACAATGACGACCACAAAAATGAAGGTAAACTTGCTGGCCTTATAACTAGAAAAGTACTGCTCCGATTTTGCTCAAATTTTTTGCAAACAATTGGAAATTTCTCTAGCTTTTCGAGAATCGTTAATTAAATGGGCGTGGCACTGCCCTTTTCCTTAGAAAATGACTTTTTTGATAATTATTCTTGATTATTAACTAAATGGGTGGTGCCACGCCCACATACTATACTTCGTTTGAAAGCTGAAGTAATTTGCAAGCTCTCACTACAAGTTTGAATAAAATCGGTGCAGCCGTTTCCAAGTTATAAGACTTTGAAAAATATCTATTATCAAGATTTGCTTACTGAGCCATTCTGGGCGCCTGGTATTCTGCTCACATTTTTATTTTGGCATGAATTTCACAATGACGACCACAAAAATGAAGGTAAACTTGCTGGCCTTATAACTAGAAAAGTACTGCTCCGATTTTGCTCAAATTTTTTGCAAACAATTGGAAATTTCTCTAGCTTTTCGAGAATCGTTAAATAAATGGGCGTGGCACTGCCCTTTTCCTTAGAAAATGACTTTTTTGATAATTATTCTTGATTATTAACTAAATGGGTGGTGCCACGCCCACATACTATACTTCGTTTGAAAGCTGAAGTAATTTGCAAGCTCTCACTACAAGTTTGAATAAAATCGGTGCAGCCGTTTCCAAGTTATAAGACTTTGAAAAATATCTATTATCAAGATTTGCTTACTGAGCCATTCTGGGCGCCTGGTATTCTGCTCACATTTTTATTTTGGCATGAATTTCACAATGACGACCACAAAAATGAAGGTAAACTTGCTGGCCTTATAACTAGAAAAGTACTGCTCCGATTTTGCTCAAATTTTTTGCAAACAATTGGAAATTTCTCTAGCTTTTCGAGAATCGTTAATTAAATGGGCGTGGCACTGCCCTTTTCCTTAGAAAATGACTTTTTTGATAATTATTCTTGATTATTAACTAAATGGGTGGTGCCACGCCCACATACTATACTTCGTTTGAAAGCTGAAGTAATTTGCAAGCTCTCACTACAAGTTTGAATAAAATCGGTGCAGCCGTTTCCAAGTTATAAGACTTTGAAAAATATCTATTATCAAGATTTGCTTACTGAGCCATTCTGAGCGCCTGGTATTCTGCTCACATTTTTATATTGGCATGAATTTCACAATGACGACCACAAAAATGAAGGTGAACTTGCTGGCCTTATAACTAGAAAAGTACTGCTCCGATTTTGCTCAAATTTTTTGCAAACAATTGGAAATTTCTCTAGCTTTTCGAGAATCGTTAAATAAATGGGCGTGGCACTGCCCTTTTCCTTAGAAAATGACTTTTTTGATAATTATTCTTGATTATTAACTAAATGGGTGGTGCCACGCCCACATACTATACTTCGTTTGAAAGCTGAAGTAATTTGCAAGCTCTCACTACAAGTTTGAATAAAATCGGTGCAGCCGTTTCCAAGTTATAAGACTTTGAAAAATATCTATTATCAAGATTTGCTTACTGAGCCATTCTGGGCGCCTGGTATTCTGCTCACATTTTTATTTTGGCATGAATTTCACAATGACGACCACAAAAATGAAGGTAAACTTGCTGGCCTTATAACTAGAAAAGTACTGCTCCGATTTTGCTCAAATTTTTTGCAAACAATTGGAAATTTCTCTAGCTTTTCGAGAATCGTTAAATAAATGGGCGTGGCACTGCCCTTTTCCTTAGAAAATGACTTTTTTGATAATTATTCTTGATTATTAACTAAATGGGTGGTGCCACGCCCACATACTATACTTCGTTTGAAAGCTGAAGTAATTTGCAAGCTCTCACTACAAGTTTGAATAAAATCGGTGCAGCCGTTTCCAAGTTATAAGACTTTGAAAAATATCTATTATCAAGATTTGCTTACTGAGCCATTCTGGGCGCCTGGTATTCTGCTCACATTTTTATTTTGGCATGAATTTCACAATGACGACCACAAAAATGAAGGTAAACTTGCTGGCCTTATAACTAGAAAAGTACTGCTCCGATTTTGCTCAAATTTTTTGCAAACAATTGGAAATTTCTCTAGCTTTTCGAGAATCGTTTAATAAATGGGCGTGGCACTATCCATTTTCTTAGAAAATGACTTTTTCGATAATTATTCTTGATTATTAACTAAATGGGTGGTGCCACGCCCACATACTATACTTCGTTTGAAAGCTGAAGTAATTTGCAAGCTCTCACTACAAGTTTGAATAAAATCGGTGCAGCCGTTTCCAAGTTATAAGACTTTGAAAAATATCTATTATCAAGATTTGCTTACTGAGCCATTCTGAGCGCCTGGTATTCTGCTCACATTTTTATTTTGGCATGAATTTCACAATGACGACCACAAAAATGAAGGTGAACTTGCTGGCCTTATAACTAGAAAAGTACTGCTCCGATTTTGCTCAAATTTTTTGCAAACAATTGGGCGTGGCACTGCCCTTTTCCTTAGAAAATGACTTTTTTGATAATTATTCTCGATTATTAACTAAATGGATGGTGCCACGCCCACATAATATACTTCTTTTTTTTTTAGGAATTTATGTTCAAGCGTATTTTGATTGAATTTAACTTCTGTAAGTTGAAAATGACAAGCTTAGTACTCACCCCCATCTTATGTGCAGGGTATAAAAATATTACACTTGCGTCATGCTTAACAGAGCTTTAGCTAAAGTAAATTAGATGTGTTTTACAAAAAGTTAATTACCGATCAATTTATCTGCATATGAACAATGTTCAAAAAAATTTCCCTACAGTTGCAAAAATTATAGAAAATAAATGTTCAAGTATGTGATGAATTATTATACCAACTGGGCTAGGTGGTAAACACTTTTAGGCTCTTTTATCAACAAATTAAAAATTTTCATTTGAAAAAAAAAAACACAAGTAAACATGATAAATTCGATTTAAAGCAAAATTTGAAATTTTCAAATGAAAAAATTATAAAAAAAATAAAATGTTAAATGAAATTTTAAGAAGAAGAGAAAAAAAACCTTGAATGAATTGTTAAAAGTTTGCCTCCTAATTATTATTTTGCACAGTTATACATTTTCCATTTTCTTTTTATTAGATTTTTGAATAATTTTCAACGACCCATTTATTTTTCATGTGATTTGAATACTAACTTTTACCGCATACAGTTAGAACCATTCGAATAAACAACAACAACAATAAGAAAAAACAAGAAAAATTTTGTTATAATTTAGTCACATTCTCTGGTCTCGTTATTCTATTCAGTTATATTCGTATTCAAAATGGAAGCAAATAAATATTCATAAACTTTCTATTTGGTTTGCTCTCTCACCAAATGGTACGGATATGGTATGGTACGTTTGTATGTATATATGTATGTGTGCATATAAGCCTATTCTGTAACGTGTTTATTTAGGTTATTCATGTATGCTCGATTGTTTGTGCAAACTGTGCGTGTGTTGTTTGTTTTTTGCTTATTTTTTTTTGGCAACTCTATAAAAATTGTGCTCAAATTGAATTTAACACAATTTACATGTGTTGAAACATCAACCAACTGTACATCAACAAAATTCTGTGCATTGGAACTATGTTCGTATATATTTTTTTTAATTTGGTCATGCACTAAGTATATGAAAGTATTGTACTCTGTCCAAAACTAACAACTGCATCAATACAACTGTTTTATGTGCAATGAGAGAAAAAAATTTAAAAAATATTAATCAAATAACAAAAACTGAAATAAGGTCAATCCTGAATGTAGTTGAAAGAAATGTTTGCATAAGTAGAATTTAACAATCATGAAATCATGTTGAAATATTTTACAAAAATCCAACTTAACTGGTAATGTCGAATAACTTGTATTGCAAAGGATTTTTATATCTTTTACCAATTACATGACACACACGTGATAATTGTAATTTTTAAAATTAAGATTATGCTAAGAGGTCTTCATTATTAGCCTCCAAAGTTACTATCTCCGACTACACCATTTCCATTGCTTTGTTAATTTAAAGTGGAATTTTCCATACATTTCAATACAAATGGAAATTGTTCAATTTCTTTTGTGCTTTTTTTTCAATTCATTGATTTGGCAACGAAGTGATTACGGTTTTCAAATAAAAATGAAAATTCAAAACTTTTACTTAGAAATACAACTTTATTCAATTAGGTAATGTTCGTTTTTATCGATAACCTTTTCCCATCGTTCAGTCAGTGTCATAAGTCCACGTTCATCAAAGTTTCTAATATTTGCTAACGAAAAACTGTAATCTTTTCAAACACACATGTTTAATTTAATACAGATCTTCTTAATTTCAATTGTTTTGAAGTTCAAAAGCCTCCTAGTTCACTAATTGGTTCTTCTAAGCATAATGCCGCAGCAACGTTAAAAGCTTGTGGACGTAAAAGTTTAGCGTACATTTAATTTTTTACTAATTTCTACTGAAGTTGGGTGAAATCAGTTAATTGCCACACCCACCATCGATTTAAATTTATAATATATCAAACAAAATTTTGCTTTTACGGTTGATGCTTAGTAGAAATATTTATAATTAGTCGAGCGATTTGCCAAAAATGGGCGCAATCGTATAACCGACACGCCCATATTCATTCATTCATCTTTTTAATTTATATATTTTCAGTTAGTCTAATTAGCCACGCCCTCCACTTGTATAAAGGAATGTTAAAATGTGTCCTAAACTTAATTTTTGTTCTTTACAGAAGTGAAGCATATTACTTTTGTTTGATTTTTTAGATGTTTTCCTATATATCTTCTACTTTTTCTTCTTTTTAACAACATGTGATTAATGTTATGACTAAAGAAAAAAAACATACATTGTATGAAACATTTATACAAAACCTTTTTTTATTTTTACAATAGCAACATTTTTCCAACGTCTTTGATGTTTTCATTAAAACTCCACACACAATATAAATAACAATAATAACAACAACAACACAACAACAACACAACAACTAAACTGGTATATGGTGATGATAATGTGATAGAAAACAGAGAAACAAATCAAATTTTCTCAATAAAATAAAATTACTTTCCGGTCTAATGATCATCAAATGTTGATTTTATTAGATTTATATGTTATTATTATATCCTTGCTTTATCCTCAGTATATACTTGGCTCTTTATTTTGTATATTTATCTATTATTATTTTATTATTTTTATGCGCTATCAAGGGGGTTGAGTGGGGTTTTGTTATACCATTGACTTGATTAAAATTGAAATGGAATTGTATTTTTTTTTTTTAATACTATTTTTAAAACAACAACTATTGTCTTTTTTGTGTGAATTTCCAGTTTCTTGAATTTTAATTTCTTTTCTTGTTGTTGTATTTTTATATATCTTTGAGTACTTAACAAAATGTATTTGTATGTTTGTATTTATATATGCTACTTTGTATAATTGAATATCATCTACGTAAAGCAGCAGCAGCAACAACAACAACAATACTATTAACAATCATTTTAGTAGAATTTACGATAAATTTTCGTCTAATTAACCAAAAGCAAACCACAAACAATCAATTGAAATTTCAATTTGAACTAATTAAACATGTATGGTATACGCTTAAATACATAAGCGTACAATACAATACAAGCGTACAATTGTTCAAATGTACCGACAAACATGAACACTTAAAACAAACATTTATATACAGTCGTGGCTTTACTCATTAATTTAAAAACATATAAATCTTTAGCTTGAATGAAAGCCACACTTCGACCATAACATACCAAACATACACACAACACGCAAAACGTCTTCAAGTAGAACAAAGTTCCATTTAAGCGTTTATGTACAAAGAGCATTAAAGGTAAAGAGTAGAAATGTTAATACTAATACACTGATATGATGGTGTATAGTGGATATGCGAATGTTTGTGCGTGTGCTTATGTGTGTACATTCAATTAATTGAAAAACAACAACAGCTTAGGCCAAATCTTAAATCTTTACACAAAAACTGGACGCTTGTGTGTGCATTCCATACCAGCTTGCGAGTCTAATTTCACGCCGAGCATAGATTTTTGTAATATCTTGAAAAAAAAATGCGACCTGTAACTTTGCCATGGCATTTTACATGGTCCGAAAGACGGACAAACTCACATATTTAAATCGATTTAAGAAATGCGTCTAAATTAATCGGTGTAGAAGTTTATGAATTTCAAGAGTCCTTTCAAATTAACCACACCCCTTACCGCAACTGCTGCAGAGTACAAAAATAGTAAAAATCATTCGATTAAATCTAAAAAATTAAAGCTTTAACAAAATCATTAATTAAGACATTAAACAGCTTAAAAAGCAACAACGTACACATGCCTTAGTCAAGCACAAGCACACATACATTCTATGCATGTATAGAAGTTATGTATACTTTAATAAGCATGCAACCGCACACAAACACACACACACGCACAAATATTAAATATAGCAAATGTACGTACTTGAGAGTTGAAAGCAAATTCAGTATAGTGTAGTACAGGCAATATAACAAAAATAACAATTATATTGAATGTATATGTATAAGTATGTGTAGAATAGCGAATATAGGATGTGAGTGCAGCAACATTGCATTCATCTCTACATTGTACGAGTTAGTATATGATACGTATGCATGCATGCATGCGTGGATGTGTGTGTGATGAAGGGGTTAGGTTTACTATCCGCATTGGTTCATTGATTGTCAAATGAAGCAGCATGCAGTCTGTATCAGTCACTCACTCGGCAAACGAATATATTTCAAATATGTGCGCGTGTATATGCGTTTGTAAATGCGCTTGATGTGCATATAAGCATCAAAGTCAAAAGTTTCTCGCAAAGCTAAAATTCATGCAACGATTTTTTTCAACTACTTGACATTCAACATATATATAAAAATTTAATTCAATTTGAACACATTAGAAATTCATATAGACACACACAAACACACATTTATATACTGTGTATATGAAATCAATGGAAAATTCTTGTACAAATTTATAAAAGATTTTAAACAAATTTTCAACAAAAACTTTTGTAAATATTTGCACAGAATTTATTAAATAAGACGTAAAATATCCACTTTTTGGTTTACAGTGACTTTTTTGATTTTTATGGAAAATGTGGGCATGGCATATACCCTGTATTATAAGCCATTTTTTTAACAATCATGTTTCATTTATTTAAAGAAAAATTCACATAAAAGGTTATTTTTTCAAATTAGGGGCGTGGCCATGCCAATATTTTACACATCAAATGATAAGTATGTATATGTGCATCCAATTTTAACTTATACGAGCAATTTTTTCAACATTGTGGGCATGGCTTTTTATCATTTTTTCAATCAAGAATTGCTTTTCAACAACATTTCGAAAAATGTTTCGAAAAGTGATTTTATACCTCCAACCTCTACACTACAATGAATGTTAAGTAAACTTTAGCAAGCAAGAAAAGTTTTTTTTTCTTTTTTAGCAAAACCTTAACAACACTTTATATAATCCTTAATAACTACTTGCAAACAACACTAAACAATAAAATAAATCTTGATTTATAATCAAGAAGAAGAAGAAGAAGAAGAGAAATTTTAAGCGAAAACTGTAAAAATAATTATATTAATCTTATTAAGAATAACCGAAATAAGCGCTATTAACAGTAAAAGGCGCCAACAAAACAAAAAAAGAAACTAAAAAAAAAAAAAAACAAAATCTTACTGCACCCAATTAATTTTCCAACTCAGTAAGTTGATTATATATACACACGTTCATACAACTGTGTCCTATTCTGGCTGATGTGCTTAAGTTTTGTGTGTGCTACTCAGTGAAGTACACATGGTTTCTGTTAAAAACTCTCATTTCATTAAAGCTTCTTTTTTATATATTGTAATACCCTACTAACCAGCTCCAATTTTTTCTCATTTGGTTGTTATTTTATAACAAATTTTACCTCAAATGTTATTATGGCTGCAGATACATGTTAAGCATATGACCTAAAATGTATGTATGCATGTATGTGGTATTATATCATTAATTAATATTATACATAAACATGTAGTGTTGTGTCAGAAATGGGAGATTTGCTTAGAAATGATTATAAAGATTTCGTTTAATATTCATGTACAGTATTACGAGTAAACCTAACTTGTAGTGTAAATAAATGTATAAAAGTTGTGTATACATATACATATTAAAACATAAAAAGTAAGAAAACGAAATGTTGGCTTAGACCAAATCATAAACACCCTTCACATTTATAATTAAATGTGTTAGCTTCAAATGGACAGAGAGAAGAAGGGCTAAATTAACTCAGAGTTTAATGCTAAGCAAGAATATATATACCTTTGGATTATAGCTTGTCCTTTACTTGTACTTATAATTGTTTGAACAAAATCAATATACTCCCACAATCGTGAGTATAATGATTTCATAAAAATTCTTAATCAAGTCAGAAAATTGTTGTATTGTAATGTGTAAGAGTTGTCATTAATATTATTATTATTATTATTATTGTTGTTGTTGTTGTTGTTATTATTATTTTAATAATTAATAATTATATGTGTTACCATCATACATAGATTATACACTTTTGACTCATTTGTAATCAGAATAAATTCGTATTAATAACATTGGATGATGATTTTTCTTTTAAATTTTTTCATTAATAATTCATTTATTTATTACCCACACGCTATGGTTGACAAAAAAATATTGTTGTTTTCTCTTTTTTTTTCAATATTACATTACACTTAATGGTTTTCTAGGCCATAGAATTTTCAATTTCGTTTTTATTACAATAACCCAAATTAACTTGATTTGGTTTTTATTTAAAGTTTTTTTTTTATTTTTTTTAAATAATATTTTTTTATTTTTTTAATTGTATTATTTTAGGTCTTTACGCGGTCAAATGTGTTGCTTTTGATTTAAATTATATGAAAATATTTAATTTGGCAAAATATTGCATTTCCCACAGGGAAGAGGTATTGCGCATATAAGCAGCGGGAATATGTTTCAGCTTTATAACCAACCAACAACACTAATAAATTGCTTTATCCGGATGCTATTTGATATCCGGTTAGCTGGTATTATAATATGCATGCATACAAACACACATTTTATTATTTTATATAATTTATTACAAATACATTCATATGTAATTTGGCACATAACCTCTACACAAATATAATATTTGTAGAATAATTAAATTATAAAATGAACCGTAAAACTGTTATACGTTAAAGCGGTCATTACAATTTAACGTTAAATTTAAATAAACGATAATAACTGAATATGTTTTATACATGAACGGATCGGTTACAATATTTTTGTGATATTATTTAAAGATAAATTTTTGCCAAATATTTATATACTCAGAAATTATATTAAAATAAATAAAAATTATATATTAGATAAAAAATCATCTTTAAGATAAATGATCTGAAAATTATTGAAAAATTTGAAAAAAAATATATCACTCAAATGTCCATAATGCCCATATGAAATATTCATTTCAAAAACTAGATATATTGATACACCGAAAATTCATATATAGACTAAGCAGTACCAGGCGGAAGTTTATGTAGAAGAAAAAGCCAAAATCAACAAAAAATAGGGCTGACAATATTCAAACACAAACTTCAGCTATACCAGTACAAAGCAAATAGTTTGACAAGTAGTTAGATTTGATACGATCACCCATCTTTAATATTCATAAAATATAATGAAGCCTAATTTGTATATAAATTTGGCTCAGCTTGTAAAGCGCCGGTTGATGAGAATTCGATGAGGGCAAGTTCGAAACCGGTCCAGGTTCAACCCCTCCAGTCGCCAAGTATTAATATGTCCGTGTGAAGTTTTTGAAATTTTGAAAATTTCAACATTTTTTTTTTTTTTTCCTTTAAAAAAGTTTAAAATATTAATATAATTTTGGGTAAACGCTTAAACATAATTATCTGCGTGATAGGTGTTATCTAATGTACGCTATCTAATAATTATTTTAAATCAATCCGAGGTTTATTCATTTATCTAATAAGACATTTTAAGATTTGGTGTTGATATTATTTTGTCCATCCCCCCTATATATTTTATTTATGTTTATTTTTTTGTTTTATTTATATTCTGAAAAATCTTTTCCTTATCATTTAAAAAGCATAATAAAGTCTTTTACTACAACGAAGACTTCAGCTACTTTATAAAAATATCACAAAGAGTGTAAAAATAAATTCTGTTCATCGTGAAAGAGTTAAAGTAAAATAAAAGGCAACAAAATGAAGCATATTTTTATAAATAAAGAACAACAACGCAGCCCAGTGGGCTCTGGGTGACTGCTTTTAAGAAGATTACTTGCTTCCAGGGTTATACATATATGCCGTGCAATACAATTGATTTATCTCCTCTCCAATTAATTGTTTATAGTGTTTAAAGGGAGAGAACAATAACTTGAATAAACCGTATTTAAAAATATGTTTTAATGAGACGAAAAATGCATATATTTAAATTTAAACAAAAAAAAAAAAAACAATATTAATTTAATGTCATTGAAATGTTTTTGTGATTGAATGTGTTTTTTAAGTTAATTTGTGTGTGTGCATGCATGGTGTATATGTGCTATATTTACAAATTGTATAAACTCGTTTTTATTCTGATTTTTCGTAAATTGAATAACCTGGCATGGTAGTGTAATTAAAATTTCAATTATTCTTCAACATTAATGCGAAATTGGAAAAATCTATTTCTACAAAAGGTAGTGAAAAAACATGTTAAAAATATATATTTCATCGGCGTGTACATATATTCATTTTTTTAAGGCATTCAATAGTTTTTATACACAGCGTGTTATCAATAGTTGTGAAACTTTAAAAACATTAAAATAAAATATTAATAAAGATTATGAAACTATACAATATGACGGAACTGTACACTCGTATCTTAATATATAACATATCATTTAAATACTTTATTTCTACATGTATATGATCAAATAACATGATCACATATCCCCTACAAATAATATACATATAAAATGACTTAATTTCTCTTTCATTTTAAACGCCATTAATTCATTTAATACACCATTTAAAACACAATCACTACAATATTATAGAACAGGATGGCAATATATCTATTATAAGAAAGTGAGAGAGAGAAAGAATGAAAAGCAAGAGAACACTTGTTCGCAATGAGAACAGACGCCATTATTTTATTATATTATCTCAACAGATGGCATACTCAAGAGAATAAATAACTGTTAGACATTATACGCAAATTAATGGCGACAAGTGGGAGTGAGAGAGAGAGAGAGAAAGTTAGTTAGGGAAAAAATTGTATGATCAGGTGTATTCTTTTTCTATGAATGAAACACGTAAAAAAACTATCTTTAGCTCAGGCCATATAATATATGAGCGGGGCAGATATCTTATTTTTATTTCTACAGTTTATGTTCATACATCAACTAATAAAGCGAAAGCCAAGTAAGTGAAGTTTTTATACGACTCCGCCCTTTTTCTCGACATTAATGGAGGATTATAAAAATGTGTAGTAAATTTCAATATCAAATGAACATCAATTACAATCATTTGTTCCAAATTTCAACGCCATAAATAATTTTTTTTCGACTTTCGCCTTTATGGGCGTGGCAGTTAAGTGATTCATCAAACATACATCAACTAGAAATGTTTGTACAAAATTTTAGCTTAGTATAATTTCCCGCTTATGTGCAGAGTATAAAGATGATATAACAAACGTTAAAAACTCCTGCTTTTAATAACGCCATGAATTTTTAATAGAAAAGAAAATTATCTACTTTTCGTAACAATTTAATCTTTCCAACCAAATGACAACCTTTCAAATTGTATATTACTTAAATATCATATCATTGATTTTACAGTTTTTATCTCTCTACAATACTACGCAGTTGCAGCAGTAGCCTTCTTTAATATTCGTGTCGGACGTGTAGTGTAAAGTCTCTTCTATAAATATAAAAATTGCGTTTTACTTACAACTTTCCCGTTATAAATTGCATTTTCATTCGTTGGACAGCATTTTTATTTTTGGCGCAAGAAAGAGTAAGGGAGTGGGTGGGTGGGAGGGGGAGAGACGAAATTGTTAGTGTCTGATAACCATTTAAATATTTAATGAAAACTTGACTATTAAAACCATCATGAAGATGACGAAGAAGAAGAAGAGGAGATGTAAGAGAGCAACATTTATCGCCTGCACAACTTGCTTCCCACACACCAACTATACAATAAAAGCTTTCAAGGCGGATAATAGTATTTTTAACAATTTTTGGTTTCGGTTTTTCTTTGGTTGGCTGCTGTATCTGCTATATCTGGTGTGTGCTGATGTTAATGCTTTTCTTGTTAAAGATAACGCCTTTTATTTAACGCAAAAGGCATTTTATTATTTCACCATTATTACAAAGGTGTGCTTAAACAGTTTTTATGACCCCAAACATTATACAGCGTGACCAGCTGGACCGACACATAAGTCGTACAGCAAGCTAAGAAAAAAAAAAAAAAAGAAAAACCAACAATGAATAAATGAACGGGTATTACAAAATTTTAAATATATGTGTGAGAGTGTACGTATTTACGAGGATATTCATTTCAAAGGAGAAATGTTGAATCTCAAGTGCTTACATAGGTACACCGGTACAACAAACGAGTGCCTCTTGGGGTAAATTTTCACAAGTTATAGTTAACGATTTAATGAATATCAGTGAACATATTAATTTCCTGCTCTTTCACTTTTCAACAAAATCGTTGTTTAATCAAATGCTTTTGTACTCGCATTGTTCATCTAAGCAAACAAAACAATCGAACTTGTTTGCATACAATTTACTTAAAACGTAAAGATTAAGTAAATATGCGCACCTAAGGGTAGGTAAGTATAATGATGTATGTATGTATGTGGGTGTGTGTGTGTGTGTGTGTGTGTAGTTACAAAACTAATTTCAATTTTAATTATTGTTTACACACACACACACACAAACCCACATCCACAAAGCAAAGCTTGAGTTGTGTGTTAAAGCACAAAACTAACTCTAAATTAGAAAATCACTCTAATGAGGTAAATACTTTCACACAAAACGAATATTTGATGAGTTGGGTGCCAGAGAGAACAGCAGCATATATATATCTGAAACATACACATACATATGTATATGCTTACAGTATGCAGGTGCGTTTAGGTAATGTTAAGTTAAAACCGCAAACTTATGGTTTCATGTAATTTATAGCAAAGGTCTTTCTCTCTCTCTCTCCCTTTATTTCTATTCCCACCTTCTTGTTCTAGTGTACTATTATACGCAATAAATCTTTACAATAAAATTTTTCCTAATAATAAAGTTTTCCAAATTACATAATTTTTCAAGAATAAAAAAAAAACAAAAAAACAAAAAACAACAGAACCAAAAAAAATTCCAAATTATGTAAATTCTAATATTAGATTAAAATTTATATATATTTGTTTAAGCAAACTTTACTTTATTCTCCCTTTGCAAGATGTTATGGTCGCGTTCCGTTCTTAGGCCAACATTTTAATTGCTTGCCAAACTTACAAATCTCTTTTCGGTGTAATGGTATTATAGTTGAGACTTGAGAAAGTTCTTATGACATAATGTTGTTGTTGTTGTTGTTGTTCTTGTTGGTGTTCGTGACTAATTTTGTTGGTTGCGGCGGCAGTGTTCGGTTCATGTGCTATTTGTTGGTATATTTTATGCGCATAAAATAATTTCATTTTAATTTCTTGTTCAACCAAAACCCTGACACACACACATATACCCAATGCTGCTCTCTTATCAGCACCAGTGTTCTCTTCTTCTTCTTCTTCTGCTTCTTCTCTTCTAGCTAAGTGCGTTTGAAACAAGCAAAGAAAAAAAAAATAACGGAAATGCTAAAAAGACAATTTTCAATTGGTCTTTTGTGAATTTACACACACACACACGCACATTCATTTTTTGTAATTACACACAAAAGTTTGATTGGTTTTCGTGTTATGATAGTTGTATTGTAGGTAGAAAGGTGGAAATTTTTGCGATTTGCAAAAATGTGCAATAATTCTACAAAACAGGAGAAAATGTGAAATGAAGTGTAGTGGGATCATATTCGTATCGGGAAATTAATGGTTTTCATTAAATTTTATTCATCAATATATGTAAACGTAGTATAAGATAGGGAGTATGCCATGTAAATGTATTGCCCCGTTGTCAACACGCAGAAGCCACAAGGAGGCCATCCCATAGACTGGCAAGAATTTCATTAGTTCTTGGGCTTCCAGCTACCCGCGGTACCAAACGCTACTGTCTTTGGTGTATTTTCCCATGGATTGGTGGCCCACTTTTTCTTGCTAAGCAATATTATGATCATATTCACTAATACACAGAGGATGCCCAAGATTGCTTATCCTCTCAATGTTGCCCCGTTTTCCTTGGACGAAGACACCTATGCCGGTGCTCCGTATCAGAGCGGGGCCCAACACGGACAGACATGCCGAAATCAACTAATTGTGTACAAGAACATGTACATCCACGCCTACAATCAACAAAGCTTTCACAAGAACGTTAAAATTTAGTACTTATAATTATCGATGGGAACAAATCATACACGCCCACAATTTATAAAAACCTTCTTTGGTGTTGAATTCAACCGTACATGTGAAACGGAACTTCACTGTGTGGTCGTCATTAAATGAAAACCCAAACAACCCAGCATAGCACAGCAAACCGTTGCGTTGGGTTGTTGAAGGTAAAAGACTTAAAGTTTACCAAAGTGATAAAGCCTAAAGGGAAATGAACATCAGGTGTTTTGTTTTACTATACAAACACATACATACTCGGGCTGTACGGCACCCATACCTTATATATATAAGAAATTATACATAATCTTCTTATGCGATAAACAGAAACTAGAGAATAAGTGGCAGAGACAGGCCTAACAAAGAACATACAGCTAAATGGATAAACAATTATTGTATCATGTGTGCACATAAGTAAGGGAGAAAATTTTGCCAAATTTCTTAGACATTCTGTTGGCAGACCTAAGTTAGTCATAATATTATTACATTAATACCAAACACAATACACTACATAAATATATACTTGCCGATGATTTGAAAATATTCCCCTTGGCTAATATAAGAAGGCCACTATAGAAGGCACATAATATGATGAATTTGATATAAAAAGATTTTTATGACTCTACTTATTGCGCCATAACATTTTTCCACTGTTTCCGTTTTAATGTCTGTTTGTTCAAGTTGATGATTTGATGTGACCCTTATGTTCTTCTCAACGCTGCTATTTGTTCTTGTGACTGTGATTTCTAATTTCTTCTGCTTTTTGTACCCCTCCACCTTGGCAATGAGCCCACACTTGGTTTATTGTTCCGTTTGCAACACCCAGAATGTCAATCGATATAGTCTGAAGGTGTTATTTTTGACATTTATATTTATGCCCGCAAATCTCTACTTAAATTTTTAGAAATCAATTGTGAGCCACGCCCACAATTGCCAAACCTAAAATTAGTGCCACGTAGTTAAAATGCGGTTTACATATTAATATTTAGCCATTGTATCCATGTGCCAAAAAAAGGGCGGGGTTGAATGTCAGATACGCCCACATTGTAAAAAACCTTTTTATGTGCACAATTCAACATGGAAGTTAATTTTTAATATGTATGAACTTAGGCACCTGCCACCCTTCATTGTTTATACATAGAAGTGTAGGGTACATAAGAGGTGGCTTAAACCACATTAATTTTTTTTTTTTTTTATACTTGTCCTTCTTTATTTGCCTCGTGGATTATTAAGCGAACGAAAATGTTTGTTTTTGTTGCATTTGATTTTTATTGCTTATTTGTTAAATGGCTTGAAAAAAAGAGTTAATCAAGCGTAACTTTAGATACGATAACAAAAATTATAAATTTAATTTCCAATTCTTTTTTTTTTTTTTTATTTTGTTTGTACTTCATTTCTAAGATATTTTCGCTTTTATTTCATGCTTCAACTTTTTTTGAAGGGTGCATTCCTTCTCGATTTTTCATTGAACAATTTTCATTAAAAATATGTCATTTTCACACAAACGTTCATTATCGTTATTATTACGTTTTTATTATCGGTAATAAATTAAAATTTTTTTTTAAATATTCTTACAGGTAAAATGGTATAAAAAAAAAAAAAATGGAGAAGTTTTAACATGTGTCAAAAGTTTTTTTTTTTTTGTTTTGTTTTTGGGGAAATTGTTTATGAATTAATAAAATGTTAAATAAAACAAAAAACACATTTAAGAGTGTTGACTACATTTTATAATAATTATACATAATTTAAGAGTAGGTTTAATATTTAAAATAAGTACGAAGCAGTGGGCGTGGTAGGTATATGATTATTGATATTTGTATTACGTGTTAGCTTACAAGTCTAATTTTATGTTAGGGATGTTTTGTTGTTAATTGAGAGCTTGTCTGTTATTCGATCACATCCATTTTTCATTTAATAATTCATTCTTAAAAGCTCCATTTTTTTGGCAACTAAATCGGTTTTGTTCGATTGTAAGCATGACTCTTCAACGATTTTGCCTGCAAACCTTTTTTACAGACATTTTTACTCAGCAATCTCATACATTTGGGGGTATTTGGGTATTTCTCTGAACCATTTACCATCAGAAACGTATTCCACCACACCCAGGGTACACGGACTCAAATCGATTGTCCCCAAACACTATTCCTCTTAACCTTCTTCTTCTAAACATTTCTAACCGCACCGTGCATGCACGTATAAGGGTCATCCCCTTAAAAAATCTTTATTTATATAAAAGTAAAAATATTGCTATTAAAAATGGAAAAAATCAATTGAGATCCACGCCCACAAATATCTATATATTTGCTACAAAAATTTATCGTTCAAATTGAAATTTAATATGCAATAAGTTATCCATCAATGTACCAAAAATTGGCATAGTCTCATAACAAACACGCCTATAATGGACAAAAATTTATCTATAAACTTGAAATTTGGTAAACATACTTATGGTTATCTCATCTATCAATCAACTTCAAATGGTCGTGGTCGGATAACAGACAGATCCATAATTTACAAAAAAAAAAATATACTCGATTAAATCTCGACTTGCACCCTGATACGTAATATATGTTCTATTAGAGAACTGCCACGCCCACGCTTTTAAAATTGAAGAGTATTTAAGATTTGGCCTAAGGCAAATATAGTTTTTTTTTTCACTTCTTTAATCATTATTTTCCAAGCCTCGTTTCTACTAAAATTTGAAATTTTCAATTTACTAATATTCCAAATTAATTTTAATCAAAGTACATAAAATATAACTGTAAACTTTGTGGAAAAGTCCTCCATTCTCTCTCTTTTATATTATATGTATTATAGTACTTATATTACATAAACTTGAATGAATAAAAGTCCTAGACTATAAATACGTTTCAAGTGGAGTTGTTGAAAAGTAGTACCATTAACTAGAAAAAACAGCAAATCTAATAAAAATTACAAAGTACAACAGCATAAACAAGCTAACGCAACAACAACAACAACAACAGCTATATTGAAAGACAATGATATGTTGCAGATCATCATCATTGCCTAGCAAATCAATAACACTGTGAAAGAATGTTTATGTTCTGGTAAAATTTTCTGGGAGTACATAAATTACATTCAGCACACTACACTACCAAGTTGGAGAGAGTTGAGAAAATTAAAAACTAGAAAATAAACAAGTTTCGAGTGGTAGTGCAACAAAACGAAACCAAATTAAAGACTGATAACTGCGAAAACAATTGAACGGTACAGCGTAATGAACAGCCAAAAAACAAAAAAAAAACAAAAAAAAAACAAACGAAGGAAAGATAGAAATTTGTTGTTTTTGGTGGTGGTGGAGAAAAACTTTGTGACGCCAAAAGGCAAATGAAACCGAATTTATACCATAACCAATTCTAGACATGTTAGTAGACAAATTACAAAAATAACAACAGCAATACAACAGTTTGCTAAAATGAATAAATATTATATGTGCTTATAATGGCTTGCTAAACACGCTTCTAAGATATACCACAAAAGCATTTTGAACAATTAGAGACGATAATTTGTATTAGAGCTAAAATATGTTTATATATAAACAGTGGGCGTGGCATACACCTGATGAAAGTCTATGGACTTTATTTTACGTATCAACTAACAAGCCAGCTACTATATACGCCCATTTTTGGCAAATCGATGAATAGCTTTATTATAAATGTCTCAAATATTAACTTTGCGGCTACATTTTTGTAGTCCTTTTTTTCTCAAAACACATCAACATGAGAATCACAATTTTTTTTTAATGATCACAACAATTCTTCATAAACTTATGTAAACACCCATAAAACAAAAGTAAAAGCACGATTTCGTATAAAAAAAATAAAATAAAAATAAAGAAAAATATCAAACAAGGAGACAACAAGCTGTTAACAGTCCGTCCTGGTACAACTGTTAAATAACAAAACAAATGACAGAAACTGCGATTGTCACACACTGCGATAAGATATATCATAGTGTTTAAACTAACTGTACATATTACAAACGGCACTTGTCTCTATATGTATATGAGTATAAAACTCCTACAAACCATTTTACATATATAAAACTTTCCTCCATTCAAGCGACTGGGTAGTGTCAGAAGAAGTTTAATGCAAATTCTAATGTATTGTGTGTATGAACAAATAGTGTATGTGGCGTTAAAATTTATGGTTGGCTACAATATTCGTACCATACTGGTCATACCTGTAAACCAATAAAGCAACTCGGATACAAATCTAAAGTGGAAATTGGATTTATGTTCATGCCTGTATGTAGTCGAACCCTATACACATATGCAGCTGTAGAAGAATTTCGAGATTACAAAATATTTAGACATTCCATTTCATTCAGCTCTTATATCATTTCATTAGAAAATAAAGTAGAAAACGGTTATCTTCTCTGGATACATATACAACGTAAGCGTAGCTGCAACTAAAACACGGCAATAACAGTTTCAAGTGATATATTCTTTAAGGCTTTCAATTGTACAGAACACTATTGCTTCATAGTGCACAAGAAGATGTATGGACATTAGCTGAGAAGAAAAAGTATTGCGGAAATAGGTGTGTAAACCAACATCACAGCATATAAATACTCCAACTGCTTTCTTTTTATCCAAAATTGCCAGACATTTGTACAGAGCAACAACAAGCGCTTTGTACTGTGTTGGATAAACGAAACGGACATTGTTTACATAATACACAAGACAATTAAAATCAGGAAACATTTTAAATCTGCTTAATAAGGCATTTTGTAAAATCAACACACAGACTGGTAATCTTAGCGAATTAGGCACTTGTGCTGTATACCACATGTACACCCTACATATATGTATTTTATTAAAAGGTTAAGAATGGTTAGATAAGCGACTATACCACTATCCAGCGCAGCCATCATAGTGTAAAGTGATGAACCGTCTAATGAAATTAAACATAAGCTGTAAACCAAGTGAATGATAGCGCATACAAAACCCTTGGCATTCACTAAGTAACTATGTTACATCCTTTTCGAGTTATCAAGGCAGATCCAGAGGGGACCAGTATTCACCGCGCTAAAAAATGATTAGAACAACTTGAGTGTTTTCGAACAATAGCCTCCAGATACCTCCAGAGCGGCTTCCACGTTCTGCAAACCCATTTCGTTTCCACTTTTGTAGATGACTTCACTGATTACTAGTTTTATATACAACTGTGCCGACCTACCGTCTGCTAGGCCTAAAAAACTTAACCTCAATTAAAAAATGAAAATCATAGCTTCAGAAAAAAGAGCCGCTAACAGATGAAAAGAAATGGTTCTCTATTATATTCACAGTCCTCCAACACTCCAGTTTCTGAGACTAAGACAGAGAAAAAGGCTGCAGACAGGAAGAGAAAGTTCTTGAATGGCTCCGCTTAAAAAGACTTGAAAGAACAGGAAGGCATTATGTCTATTAAGTAGAGCCCACCCTACCGACGACGGACCCTTCTTATAAAGATATGGAGCAGCTGGTCCATGACATCCTTTAATTTCTCTAACACGATTTGAAATGATTGAAAACGGAGATCAATAAAGCGGAAAGAAGGTTACAGTTAAATCGATTTAAGTTTTGTTTGTTGTAATGAAGACTTATTGTTAACACTGAATCATTTTCTCCTAATTTGGTGCATTGAAATAATTTTCTTTGACATTCTAACCTAAGCGAACATGACTGTATACGTACATGAAAGCGAGCTCATTTTATGTACATACATACATATGCATCAAAATAAATGAATTGTCGGCAAGTTTTCCTTTTTGTTTTTCTTCTTCTTCTTCTTCTTCTTTTTTATTAATATTTCTGTTGTGAAAATTAAATAATTTTATTAGGAAATATTTTTTCTTTTTGTATAATAAAATTCAACAACATACTAATAACAACAGCAACAAAAACAATAGCAACAACTTAATACGAGACACATACATGGACACAAATATAAGCTAATCAAAAAAAAGAAAAAAAAAAAAAAGAATATAATAACAAAACGAAGTAGAAGTATAAAAACAATAATAACAACAACAACAAGAAAGGAAGGGATACTTGGGAGGAGGAAAATAAGGACAAGTAAATTACAGTCAAGGTTTTCGTACATTTTTGCCCTGGCCAACAAATTCATCGTTCTGCAGCATGATTACATGCTGAGCTAACAATTAAGTGTTTGAATGCTGGTTGTTGCTGTTGGTGTTGATGATGTTGTTGTTGTTAAACTGTTATGCTGTGGAAAACAGCAACAACCTTTTTTGCTTTAAAGAAAAACGTAAGTAAAGGTGGAGACAGAGACTCAGTAAGAGAAAAAGAGAGAGAGTGTGTGATAGAGAAGGAAAGAAAATGGAAAAAAGAAAACAATTTAAACAATTCTGTTAGTTGTACAAAAATAATAAGAACAACGAAACAACATTTATACATGAAATATACACAGCCATACACACACTACTACACAAATAATACCACAAACATGCATTCGGGTATGAATAGATGTGGATGGTTCATGTAAAAAATGAAAAATAGAAGTTTGCAGAATTAAAACTTGCCACAAAAATAAACCAAAGGCTATAATTTACACATACAACGATGTGATATTGTAGTAGATATTATTTTATAAGGTAACACAACCACTCATCTCATACACATACACATATCCAACCATACTTCAAAAACGTATGAATGCATGTGTAAGCCTGCATAACATTTAATCATCCTTATAAACCATTAAAGTAGTACAAGTTGTGTTAGAGTAGCCCAAGAAAAAAAAAATTTAAAAACTTAAGAAACTCTTTATATATCTATTGCTATCTCTTTCCAACTCTTTTCTTTTATACATTAAACAAGTAACGAGATGGAAGAAGGAATTCTTTAAAAAAAAACATTCAAACGAAGCAGCAAGTACAACAAAATAACTTTTACCAAAAATTTACTTTCAACATTACACATACGTTGTTGTTACAGTGGTTGTATATAAGTGCAAGTACAACAATACACATACATACATATGTATAAGATATTTGTAAATAGTTTCATAAACGATAAAAGTCAATTTTTTAAAGGTTTTAATTGATTTCGAAGCAGGTAACTGAATGTAGATGAACCAACCAAATGAAACGAATTGAACCTCTATATAAAATTCAAGTTAGTATACCAAGTGTGTTGTTTGTTTGAAACACCTATGCATTGTTATGCATCAGATTGCATCAATGTAGATCATCTACAAAATTTGAATCAATTTATAAGTTTCCGTCCGTACGTCCATCTATTGTTGACATTTCTATATTGTAAATTCTAACTTGTGACATGTGAGATGAAATTTTGTACAGATCATTTAATACCGTTTTAAATGGGTATGCCACGCCCTCAATCAAGAAACATTTACCATTATACAATTTAGTAAACATATATAGAATGAACCTTTTCATTTATGTGCCAAAAAATGGACGTAGTCGGATAGCATGCATGCTCACAATTTAAAAAAAAAAACTTATTTGATAGAGAAACTGACTTGATTTAAACCTTCGCATAGCTATTACATATCCTTTTATATGCCACGCCCACTTTTGTATACATATGTGAAAAGCACTTAGGATTTATTCTAAGCCAAATTTAGTTTGTTTAGGATTTTTGTAAAATGTGGGAGTAAACGTTATATAACCACGCCCATTTTAACAACTTTCATTTATACTTAAATTTTAAATGTATATTTATAATGTATTTCCTTAATGTGGACATGTGAAAGTATTTTATAAATTATGGGCGTGGCACTATTTAGTTATGCACTGCACCACAAATGCTTGTATAAACTCAATATATAATTTTTATGTAATTTAAGAATATAAGCAATAGACAGACATAAGAACAAATATCTTCTGATTGTTGCAAATGGAATGACAAAGTTTGTATACCTCTCAAGTGGATATATTTACATTTACATTTTTGACTGCAATTGTTGATAAAACAAATTGATGTGTGTGGCGAAAGTTTCCATTCTTTCTCCCCCTCTCTTTCTCGTTTTCTATGCTTCTCATTTCGATAATAAAAAACTTTATTCTACAAGTGACAACAACAACAATATTCTAACAGTTGTACATTAGAAAGAGAACTCTTCATTCAAACCTGAGGTCATAAGGTAATTTATGCAATACAGAGTTACTAACGTAATATTCACATACACACGCATACATACAAGCATATTTTCCATTTTCATAAAAACATGAATATGAATTTCAACACACTGGTGGTTTATAGCCAGCAGACAAATGTAAATTTATGATGAAAGATTTACTTGCTTTTCTTTTTCTTCTTCTTCTTCTCGTTGTCTTGTTTTCTTATATATCTCAAAAGGTAAATCCTACGGAAATTGAAAAGCATTTGACTTAACAATATCTCTCTTTCTGTCTGTATATGACTGTTTAGTTGTTTTTTCTTTTTCTGGTTCCACAATGTGCGTAAGAATACGTATAGTGTGTGTGGTTGTTTGTGCACTTTTTATATCTTTTGAATAATGTGTCAAAGTGTGCTGATTAATGCCACCAGATCAAAGTCAATTTCCATAAACAAACTTAGACTTCTACTCCACCATGGTTTACGTAGAACACACATGTAGTAGTTTTTATATGATTGGAAGTTTATTGATTAAAGGACACAAAACAAATTTACCATCAAAAGAGAAAATGTTGAACTTTTATTAGCTCTGTCTCCACAGTTGCAATAAAAAAAAAACGAAACTGATGCGTAATGAGAGCATTTAAACAATCTTGATAAAACAAGCTCTTCCAAAAGAAAAATCAATCTTTCATTAATATAAACATGGTATGCAGAGTCAAGGATACAAAGATGTGCTTTTTCACTAATGAAAACAAAAACAAAAAGCAATTATTTTCATTTTCAAATTGGTCGATGTTAGCTTCCTTGTAAACATTATTCTTTCTTCGCTTCAACATTATGAGGCTTATCTTAAGTGCGATTTGTAAATTGTTTAAACAATATTTGAATTCAATATATTTGGTATTTGGAATTTTTCAATAATACTAAAATTTTTTTAAAATATCTTTAGCTTCTTAGTTTAATTAACACTTAAGAATGGATACAAATTCATTTTAAATAATTTGCTTTTGTTTTCACTTTCATTTTCTTGTTTACAACAATAATTTATATTAATATTTTCCCACTGCTTATACTTTATACCCCGTATACTAAAAAATACTTAATAATTTGCAATTTCTTTAAATATGTCCGTCGGTCTGTCTACTTTTTAGTCCTATTTTCATACTAAACCTTACTTTTTAAGTCAAAGATTTCAAAAACAGTTTCATTTAATAATTATGTGGAATTCAAACAATATGTTATGTTGAAAAAATTTAAAACTGATTGATTGTAATTTGATAATGAGCGGACGTAAGGACACCATTCAAATTTAATCAATTTTACTTATTTTCAATGCCATCCAGAGTACAAAAACAATTAATATTTCTCATACGATAATGAATAAATAAAGCGCGTATATGTTACTGATTAACAATATATTACAGTGTGAGGAAAACAAATGGTATTCTTGAATAACGTCATAGGATGAAAACACATGCCCATCTCTGCTATAAATTAAGCCCCTAATAATAAATAATCGATCTTAATCTACTATAAAGTTTTCTTATGTTTCAACTCTTATTGTATAACTACAGTACTAACTAACTACAATGCATTTTAACATTTCCAATAAGTCAACTATATTTGTTACTAACAAAAATGTTCAACTAAATGATAGATAACTATACCTGATGCATCAGTTTTTCAATTAGTCAAAAAAAAAATTTCCAAATACTATCGAAAGACTAAACTAAATAGATAAAATGACTTATTTGAAAACATCAATTATTCCGTAACTCTTATGTTATAAAAATATGTAGAAAAATAAGATTTTTTCTTTTGGTGACAAATATATGCAATATTTTTATGTATCCTTGATATGTTTCAAAAAATGAAAAAAAAAAGTGAAGAGTAAATAAATAAATGAATCAATCAATCAATCAAAGTATTGACATAAGCTGCGAAACCACATTTCAATTGTGATAAAATGTGCATTTTCTGCAAGTTCGTGCTTTATGGCTTTTTTTAAGTAATTCTCCATTCAAATGATGATATGTTGGTGTGCGTGAATGCATATCTTATACATACAAACATGTACATTATATTTATATATTATGTGTATGTTTAAAGTAATTTGAGTATATGTGAAGTGTGTTTATGGTAATGTGATCAATATATTGTAGGATATATAAGGATGAGCACTGCACTTAAATGCTTCACTTACCATAGCTAAGAGAAATTGTAACGTACATAACATAAATGCATAATGGAGTTGAATAATTTTACGTTCTCATAATAACATTGCTATGTATTCCTCATTTTTTATAACCTTCATATAATATGTTGGGCATACAAAGTTTGTCATTTTGTTTGCAACATCCAGAAGGAGGCATCAGAGATCATACTAATCTTGTTTAACATAAAAATTTTAATCGATATAGGCGTGTCTGTCCTTCTATGCTTATACCTGTGGCATTCATGGCATTATCAAGGTTATAAATTTTGAGATATTGATCCAACTTCTAGGTTTTGCACGCAGAATGCTTTTTAAATTTAGCAAAATCGGTCAGGAGATACGCTCACATTTACTTATAAAATTGAAATATTTATAATTTTCCCATTCATCGATTTAACAGAAATGGGCATGGTCAGATAACGCCCACACTTTGCAAAAAGTCATATTTAGCATATAACTCGACTTGCAAGTCAACGTAATACATACATTATTAGAAAACTAAGGCCACGCCCACTATTTATATGTAAACTTAGAGGGTATATAAGATATGGCTTAAGCTAAATTTAGTTTTTTTACTTGTTTTCATATAAAAATTTAAGATTTTAATAAATTTTGCTGCATACACGAACTATGGACGTACGTACATTTTCATTTTATTTTTATTTACTCCATACATATATTTGTATTAATATATAAAAAGTAACCCATATAATCCAAGAAGAAACATTTTAGTGTATAGAAAGCACAGAATAGCAAACAGGTTTGGTCAGCTCCGTATATGTATAACCGTGATAAAAAGCTTTTATGCGGTTTATGAGGCTACGCCAGCGAATTATATTTTAATGAGCTTAAAAACGTTGTTTGGTTAAAAACATTAAAACGCAAAAGTTCTTCATTCTCTCGCCATTTTCACTTTGTGTTTATTAAAAAAAAAAAAAAAAAACACCCAACACACATAATACACATACATATTAACCACATCACAGCTTGTGAGGTTTATTATTGGTTAGTGCAATAAATTGAACAAAATATATAATAAAACTATATATAAAATTCAACATTATTTGTCTTTAAAGAAACTTTTTTATTATTCATTAACAACATTTTGCTTGTCTGTACAGAAAGTATTCATTCAATGGTTTTAATTAAATACTTTTCTATCAAACATTTTTCAATTGAAATTATTTTTTTACATTTAACAAAATTTCTTATCTTCAAGAATCATAAATATTTGTATATACTCACATCTTTACAATCACATTTATATATGTGTGTGTATGTGTTTAGATGTGAATTTCTATAATATTTGCTGTTTTATCTGTTGGTTGTGTGTCTATCAAAGTTAATGTCAGACTCAATCAAATTTTGTGTTAAAGGTTAAACTATTACTCGTATGCCCTATGTATGCAGTATATGATGCAATTGATTGATGAAATTTAGTCAATTGTGATGGAGGGAGAACAGGAGTTCGATGTGATTGGCATTTATCTCAAGTTAAGTCAAGCATGTATAAACTCTCTACTCAAAGGAAAGGCATATTAAAGTTATATTGAGGAGGTACTACAAAGCATATATTACATGAAGCTATGTTGTAAGGTTTAGGTAGAATCTCATTGAAAATGGGTAAAAAAAGGCAAATGCCACGACCACATCTGTCTCATGTTTTGATATTCCAAAAGTGGGCGTAGTCATAGCTTTAACTTTTATTTAATACTATAAACGCTTATCATATAATTTTTAAATCTATAGACGTGTACTTTTTTATACGTTCGAATAATAGACACATACATCACTTTTGCATACTCCCATAGACATTTTGTAATGTGTCTAAAAATAAATGCATATATTTGCAAAAAAAATATGTAAATTGTAAACGTGTGTGTATATATGTGCGTGTATAACAATTTATTTACATCAAACATGTTTATGCAAATTCACTGACTCCTAACAATAACAATGAGTTTATAATTTGCGGTTAAATACAATCACGTAGAAAACATGATAATTTTAATTTAAAAAAAAAATATATATATATATATATTTTACATTTTACAATTATTGTTGGGTTGTTTATTGTTCGGGTTGTCTTGATATGACATTGATGTTAGACAAGAATATTTATTAAATAAATGAAAAAAAAATTATATAAACTTGGCTTAGATCAAATTTTGCACACCTTACCATCTCAAAGCATTCATATAAAAGTTATGGTATTGGGATATACTGTATATGTTTAGATGGTCGGTATTTCAATATTTAAAAAAAAAGTAGCTCTTAATATTTCTGCTTAGTTTGAAATGAATCTTTGCCAGGAGGAGAATCTTTATCTTAGACAAACGGACAGAAGGACATAAATTAATCAATTTCGATTTTGTTGATGATTATATGCGGTACCAGAAGTGTAATAGCGTTACAAATGCTTTAACAAAACAAGTATTCTTTAACCTCAAAGTGGCTGGTATAATAAATAAAAAATAAAATACATGAAATAATAAATAAATTGCATTTAGTTTCCTGTGTTTCATTTCGTTTCATTTTATGAAAGCAAGCAAGCTGAATCCATTTTTTTCATTTTAATATAAAATTGATACTTAGTCGCGTTGTTATCGTACATTCAGTAACATTTCACATATTAGAAGAATGATATGATTATTAAAACTTTGGACAGTATTTCCATTAAAAAAATACAATTTATTATTATTGTTATTGAATTAAAGTATGCAAAGTATACAAACACAAAATGAAGTCAAATATATATGATTTCCTATAACTATAATGATTGTGAGTAACAATCAGCTGTTAAATATTAAACAAGTAGACAGCAGGGAATGCTTACATTGGAGTATTTATACAGTGCTTCAGATAGGACGAAATTACTGTACTGTACTGTTACAAGAAAGTGTCACTTTTGACCATACGTCCATCAAAATAAAAATTGCATTAAACCACAAAATATAACTCCAGTCGGTTTAAAAATTGAACCAAACATTTTACATTATTGGAACTTCAAGATAAATCATAAATTATGTTTTAGAATGAAGAAGTTACTGACTATAGTAGAAAGTAAAAAAATTTACTTCAATTTTCTTTCTTACTTTACGTGCTTTACTTACTTTACTTTTCATTTATTTATTCATATTACAAAAATCATTGCTAAACAAACAGCTAATGGACGTATAATAAAAGTGACAGTATATCTTATAATTAACGCAGGAGTAGCAACAACAACAACAACAACATCCGCAGCAACTCTGGATCTGGTTCATTAGTTTTTAAAGAATAATACTAGACATACAATAGTAGGATTTACAAGCTATAACGTACTAGAGTTAAAGAGATACTTAAGGGTATAGATAAATAAAATAACAATGTTAAACATTACAAAAGCTTAAATTTATTACTAAATTAAGGAACTTAAATTAGAGAGGTGGATGAATAGTTTGGCAACTACCTATTTAATATAATTCATTTAATGCAATCGATTGGATCAACCGCGAGATCGAACGAGTTTGAGTAATCATTAAATAGTCCACATAGGACCCGAAACGAACTAAACAGCTCATAGTTGGTGCGGCATTGGGGTAGCCATAATGGCACGAAATGCCTTGAGACCCTGGTTGGTATATTCAGTGTGACCAGGCCCAGTAGAGGAGGGGAGGACACTTCACCTAGTAGAACTCTTGCTATGAAGGAAACCCCCAACATTTGTCTTCTTTACTTACTCTTTACTTACTAATGGGCGTAGTCCGCCCATAATTTCGAAAAACTTCTTATAACTGACTTGTATTAATTCAAACTCTACTAGAGGATACAATGTATTTGCCACGCCCACAAATGTGAAAAGTATTTTATAAAATATATTTATTTTATATGCATTTTATTTCATTCAATAATAATTCTTGACCTAAAAACGATTGACTTTTACATTTAATTAGTACAGACATTCAGTTTCTGCTCTCAAAGTTTTATATAATGAAGTTTTTATTAGCTTTCCTGAAATTGATGCTGAGGTTAAAACAAAAATTGATGTTAATGCTTTGTTTAAATATTATTTACACCTCAAAAGATTGTAGAGTTTAATTATTTTCGATTAAAGTTTAATTAAGTGAAACGTAATCGTAGCATTTTCTGTAAATAAATCATTAAAAGTTTTACTTTTTCAACCTCTGCAATCCCTTGCCCTTTCATCCATCCATCCATCCATCTATCCATCCATCCAAACCATTCATTAATATCCATATAGCTTTCTCCCTTTTTTTATATCGAACTTTCTGCTTACTGTACTGCACCGAACGTTGCTTTAATTATATAATAATGAGTATTTAAACAAATATAAATATTTGTGAAGTTGTGCGGATAATATTTATCTAAGTACCGGAAGTTAATTAATGCAGTTTCCTACTTATAAAATCAACCAAGGAAGGCAAGAAAAAACAAACTTTTTTGGCTGCAAAATTTTTTTTCGAATTTTTTTTTTTTTGTATTCGGTCTGTTTTGTTTTATTTTGTTGTGTTGTTGTATAGTTGTATTTATGCGTGTAGTAGTGTAATCGCAAAGTTTTCTTAATTATTTACTGGTATTATTAAGATAAACGACTAAATAATGAAGTGTGTAAAGTTTTGTGGGATTTTATTTTTCTTCAGCTTCTGCATTTGAAGAAAAAGAAAACTCATGAATAAATTATTAGAAAATCTGCCAACTAAAGACATGTCGGAGTCAAAAATTGACTCCGAATCAGTCGTTTCATTTCAGTTATCAAAAATTAAAAATAAGTAGCAAAGAAGAAAAGCAAGAAGACAGAGTCATTCTTGAAAGTTTCACTAAAACTGATAATTACTTAAAAAATTTATAACTCTTTTAATATGTCATGATTAAGAGTGGTTGCAATCACTTTTCTTTCTTTGAAATATCTACATAAATATACAGTTATGCATAATATTTATATTTATTTAAAAAAAAAGTCCTTAGGGAATTTTTATATATGTATATAAAATATTTGCCAAAATGCATTAAAAACATTTTGAAAATGTTGCCACAATTGAATGAAACCATAAACTCATTCCACAACAACTCGCACATATTCACTTACATTTTGCATATAAGTGAATAATTAGATAATGCTGTGGCTTAATCAAGTTTTGTTGTTTCTTTAGCTTTATACGAAGCATCAAACCATTCCATTCATATCTTATTTGTGTTTGTAAAGTATGTTCTATATCAACTCTCTAAATGAACTCTAATGCATAAATTTGTTCAATTTTCTTAAGAATTTCGTTGTACTGTATGGTACATAGCACACTTAGGCGCACATTATTCATGTATATAACATGGGAATGTATTGCCCTTGAAGCAAATCTGTCATATCAAAAGTTTTTAACAAACACTTAGAGGATGTATGACAAAGTGTAGAGTGGAGGAGTGATGAGGTTAAATTAAACAGACAGTTAAGTTGAAAACACAATTCGAAATTCGGCTTAGGACAAATCTTAAATATTCTCCCATCTTAATATACATACTATTTGGGGGTGTGGCAGATTATCCTTTTGTATTTCGTATTAACTGGATTACACGTTACATGAAGTTTTTTGTAAATGTTAACCGACCATGCCCATTTTTGGCAAATGTTTAGTTGGGCTAATTATAAATACGAGTATCAAATTTCTTCCAACATATGTAGATTTGTGTCGATTATGGGCGCATCTGATATCCCAACCCGCCTATATTTGACACATAGATGCACGGCATAAATATAATTATTCACAAAACGTTATATTGTGTGTGGTTGTCAAGATTTGAAAATTTGTAGTCAATAATAATTCCAAGGTAAGCTTTTATGGTTTTGCATTCTCAAATGCTCATGTGGTAGAATATATTGCCATTGCTAAATATTCATTCTACCATGTTATCAAATTTAATTGTAAATACATTTAATTCTTACTTTGGTGCTTAACACTTCTCAGGTCCAAGTGGTAGCCAACAATTACGAAAGGAAGCGTATTTGAGAGTGTTTGTGTGATTTATAAATAATCGTGTATATGTTGTATACGTGTTCGTATGCTTGTTACTGAATTAAACAAATGATCAGCAGCAACAATTCAATGTGTTTACGTATGTTGCGTTGTAATTGAAAAGTGTTGCTTACGTTACGATAGAGGCAATACTACGGCTACTGCTGCTGCTGCTACTACTACTACTACTACTACAACGGGTCAGTGGCAGACTGCATATGTATAAAAGCCTTCCAACACCAATGAGAATAAGTTGTGAGATGTATATGTGTGTGGGTAATATGTTATACATGAGACACTCTCTTAATACTTAATGCCAACAACACTATTATTATCGTTCATTTGGCTTATGTCCAATTTCGAATCTGGCAATCGGACGTATACACCGCACACATGCACACATTCGAATATAATAATTGTTAAGTGAATTTGCATGTTTTAAGGTTTCACACAAACAAATCTAGCAAACAACCTTCCCTTCTTCTTCTCTCTCTCTCACACACTGAGTTTCTACCCATTTAATAATGGTTTTGTTTTATTTGTGTTTTGCTTTATTTATAATTTTTCCAGGAAATAAATTAAATAAACAATCATGTATAATAACCACAATAAAATGACAATTGCACACCAACACCAACACCAACAACAACCATCACGTATATATATTTAAACCTGTACGTATATATATATCGAGATAGACATGATTTGGTGTTTATATACAATAACACACTGTATGATTAGTTCCATTACGAGTTCGAGGTAATCCCATGAAACAACACATCAAATATCAATCATATATATAAGTAGAAAAACATTAAATGGAAAACCTTTCTATACCAGTATAATAACACACATGCACGGGCTTAAAAGCCAAAACACTATAATTTTTAAAAACACATTTATTCACTTTTTTCTATTTTAGGTTATACTTGTATGATGATTTAAAAGTTTTCTAACAATTTCAGAGAGTGACGGGGGCTATCTCTTCCCTTAACCCTACAGCTGTTACACAAATTATTTTCTGGCCATATGGCCTATAAACAGTTATGACTCAATTTCCCTTTGAGGTTTAGTAAGATCTTGCCACTATAGCGATTTAAGCGTGACCGGAGAGTCCGTCATATATACAACTAAATAAAGCATTCCATGTTGTTCGCTAATCAAACTGCCTCTGTATCCAGTCGACTAATCACTGCTGAAAAGTCGGGTTAAAAAAGAGCAATGTTTCCGATCCCATAAACTTACTCATGACTTGGACTACGTACATGCTTAATGATATAAGTCTCAATATGGTTAGGGAGCTAAATTAGCTATACCAGAAGGAGGCTTAGAAGAACCCACATGGTGGCTACATTTGAGATATTTAGCTAAAAACATTTACATATATGTCGTCTGGTTTCTGCTCGCAGTTTGCTCTTTAAATTGGTCCAATTTAAGAAAAAAACAAGTAAAAAGGTTAAGGTCAAATATTAAATACCTGATCAAGAAGGGTCTCGGGTCTCTGAGACCTCTTTCTAGGCAAACGGAATGAATGGAGACTATAAAAAGACTTATTTACTTTATACCATATAACAGCTCTATCAGAAAGCATGCTTAATCATTTATTAGATTCATTATTATCTTCCGCTGCAGCTTCTATTATTTATTTGAATCCCTCCATAAAATAATAGTAAAGTTAAATTACGTTACCTTGGATAAATGGTTTTACTAAAAAAGTTGATTCATAAGTAAAATCATTACCAGCAGAGGAATAGCAGTGAACAAAAGCAACAAAATATAAAAAAAGTATTTCAAGTTCAAGGAAAAGAGCAACTTTTCATACAAAAAGCTTTTAAGATTAGCTTTCAATTCAAAAAGCTTTTAAAAAGCTATGAAGCCTTTTTAATAAAAATATTCCCGTTTGGATTGAAACAAATCACTCAAGACAGCCACCTTAGTAAAAAGCATTAGTTAACGAATTTCAATAAAAGGAAATGTCAAATAATGTAAAGAATGTAAACAATGAAATTATATTTTAATTAAAAAAAGAAACCTTTAAAAATGCATAAAAAATATAAATACTGTGAAACAAGTTAAAAATGAAAAGGTTGTCAAAACCGTAGCAAATATGGCAACATTGCATTCATTTGTTGTTACTCTTTTCGTACATAACCAACACACTATACTTCAGTTGAAAATTAGATTTCAGTTCATTCGGGAACTGCAAAAAGCGAGCAAGTACCATCGGAATCATTCTTCTGATATATATCAAATATATATAAAAGCAAAATTCTTCTCTCAAATTCTACGACTGCAGTAAAGTTTATAAATTTTAATAAAAAATTAATATGTAGTGTTAAATATAAGAGAGGAAAATATTGTAAAAAGTTACTGCTAAGCAATGGAATATTATGGAACAATAAAATCTATATATTGTTGACATTAAAATTGATTTTAAGAATATGTTGTTATTGTAAAAGGGTGCGGTGTTCCTTATTTTGGGTACTTATAAAACAACCTACAACAAAAACAAACCCCAAATACCTACACATGCATATATATAAACAAAAGTGTTAATGAAATCATCGAGTTTATGATTTGATGAAATTTTTTTTCTTTACATCCAAAGTCGAGAAAGTATAAAGTAGTAGGAAAAGAAGGACACAAGCAGGGGTGAAAGAAAGCAGCAAAGGTGCTCTAATTTTGACAGCTGATTTAATAAAACCAACAACTATAACATAGTAGCAAAATCAGAACGACAACAACATTACAACAACAAAATAAAAAGTGTCCTGAGAATCAGAACCGCACAAAAACTGAACTGAGAGAATATGAAGTAGAGGTAGACAGCACTCGTACAGCTGGTCTATTAAGCTTGTATGAGTAACCTATGCATGTGTATGTGTATATACACACATATAAACTACAAACAGAATACATTTGCATTCCGACTCGACACACTTTGCTACAAAATTTAATAGAAAAGGGAATAAAAAATCAAAATCGAATAAAAATCAAAATTAAATAAAATATAAATACAAAGGAACCAACAAAATATATAAACACCAGTGCAACAAATAAGAAACTGTTTACTTTTTCCATTGCTTCGTTTTTTTTCTTTTTTTTGGTGATTTAAGGTAAGTGTAAGCTCTTCACTACTCCAACTCACCTAAATACATACAAAACTGTTGTATAACAAAGCAGCCCTGACAATGAGTGGTGTAGAGTACCGCCACCACACAACCTAGAGCATTCTTTTAATGGGCAAAGAGACGTAAAATGTTTCAAGGATAAAAAAGAAACCGATTTTAACACTGTGTGTAAGCAAATATGTATATAGTTGTTGCTCTAATAAAGAATACACATGTGCCAACCGAATGGGTAATAAATAATAGTGTTTTTATTAACGTCTACTTTTCTCTAATTTATTTGTCTACTACAATATCATATATAGTACAAACAAAACTGTTTTAGTCAAGGTCGAATTGTTTAGGTCATTAATTTTATGTATGAAGGAAAAACAGACCAAAAACTCTGTCTGCCACCTCTTTTACTATAATATAATACAAAGAAAGTTTTAGGCCAAATCTTAAATGCTCTCCATGTTTACATACAATCAATGGGCGTGGCAGATACTTAATAACATTTTATAAAATAAACTTACCATTTCTTACTTTGTTAGTCATACAAATATATGTAATCAATGTTAGACCAATATGACGGGCTGACGGATATGATATTAGTCTGTGAAGTACACTTTGTATGTTGTGACTAAACATACTGTACCAAAGTTTTGTTGTTGGAGCGTAATTGAAAGTACGTGTTATATCACTGAGAGATACTTTTAAAATACATAATACTACCCTGCTACAGCTATGTAGAAAAAGGAACGTGAAGTAAAGTGATAAAGTGACTCAAATTGTTAGCTTTCGTGTCTAATAATTAAAATACGAAATTATTATTATTGCAAAAACCTTTCAGTACATTTCTCACTATTAAAATAATAAAAAATGCAGTACAAGTGAAAGGGAAGAAATTTGTTTGAGAGTTTCATTTAATGCAGACACGTGTACTTAAATTATAGAAGTAACACATTTTTAAATCAAAGAATTTAAAAGTACATTAAACTACGCGTATACGTCGTATTATCTTAAAATTGCTTAATAATGCAAATTTCACTTTAAGCATATACTCGCATACGTATCATATGATACACAATTCTATTTGTATTCCTCTTCATACTTTTCATTCATTTCCTTTTCATTGAAGCAATGAAGTGGTGCTTGCCCAACACAAATAAAACAGAACCGAACAGCAGAACACCTCGAATTATAAAAAATCAGATAAGAACTCTTTAAAGATTTTCTGAATATAAGACAAACAAGCAGCAAGTATTATAACACACAAACAGAAACCAAAAACCATTGACAGTATATGAAAATATTGTCTGTACAATTCAGGCATAAGAGCTTATTTCATAAATATGCCATAACAGGAAGCTCCAACGGTAAAGATGTACTATGTGGAGTACGTAAGGCCTAAACGGCGAAAGAGGAGATTCATTTCTTATTATATTAATCGATTTGAAATTATATCTGTCAGTTCATGTGTACATGTAAATTTTCAACTTTTTGAGATATTTTAATGAATTATGGTAAAAATAGATGTAATGAAACCCTATTGAAAATGGACCAAATTGCCCGATTTTTAGAAACTCTCCATTGTCACGTTTTTATATAACAAAAATTCTAATTTTTCACAACGAAAATTTTTTAAAGAATAAAATAAAAATATAAACCCAATCGCCCATCTTTAAAAGATCTTTTCATAACTTCTTCTTTAATTTATGACAAATATTAGGAATTTTTAAAATAAAAAAAAAAACGCAAGTGAAAATGTTATAGTCAGCTGACTACCCTACCATTTAAAATTTAATTCAAGTCAATTATTTATCCAATTAATTATTCTTTATTAAATGTGTTCAAAAAATATTAAGCAGTGTGAATAATTCCTATATAAGAGTTAGTTATAAGGGGAAGCATTCTAAAAATGGTCCAATTCGGTCTATTTTGACTTCGGTCTCTCTTTGGGTCAAAGCAGCTCTCTGTGACTGTGGTCAAAGCAGAAAGTGACTCTAAATTGAAGGTATAATTAGAGATAAGTATAACATTTGCCGTTTAACTGTTACACTTATTTGCATAAATTGAATAAACCCTTTGCCATAAGTAGTGAAAGATGTAATAAGTAAGGACGTACAGACACAATGTATAAACTGTTTAAATTTCGTACTATGTAGTACAGGTACCACAAATTAGTGTAATTATTTCCTATGGTTTTACCATTATTGTAGAGTCAGTGTTCCCTAGGATTGTTAATATTCTGTTGTTGTTATTGTTGTGTTTTTTTGAATTTTGTTCTGTCTCTATAAATTGGCAAGGGCAGGACATTAATTGTCTGTTTGGCTTAAAGCCAACATAACACATTAGAAAAATGACTGTCCGCTTAATAATTAGCTAAATGTTAAAACAACTTTACCTACAACTTTTATATAATTTATTCATTTTTTTATTAGGATACAGTTCATTTTTTGTTGATTCACAAGAGGCGAATAGAGGGTGAGATATAACAATTCAAACAAAATGTAGCGATTTATTTACCGATAATAATTCTAATGAGTTCTTCAATTTTGAAAATTTATCAATTGTCAATAAACCCTTTCTCAGTTATATTTTTATAGTTATTGTAAATATTTCCCTTAAGCTCCACCCTTATACGTCATACATAGTTACCCAGACGTTTAGGTTTTTCTGTTAAGTTACATGTATTTGTTATAAATAGAACGAACGCCCATTATTTGGCACATACATACATGCATAGGATGTCTTTGTTTTATACTACATACAGGTATATATGTAACCATATGTTATCCAACAATTTGCCATACAACTTATCGACGCAATGTTGTCTAGACATTGTAAGTGTAATTTTTATTCATTTCCATTTTGCCTTTTGTCCTGTGGGGTGCCAACAACTTAACTGCTGCCTTGTTACAACAAAGTGAATGACTATAGAAAGAACATGCATAAGCATGAATTGGCTAAACCTAACCTCCATTTATATTCTTGTTCATTCTATAATACATATGATTGCTTCTATTTGTAAAATTTTTCCTCAATATATTTAAATCAAATATTTACTAGATATAACTTTACAGCATGCTGCCAGCATTACTTTATTTGTATAAACGTTCCATATCACCATAAGCATTCACGTATTTGTTTACAACATATTGAAATTTTATTATTACGTTTTTTTCCTTTTTTTTTTTTTTATTTACAAATTGAAACGTTTTTGAATCCACAACTACCGCATTCAATTCTAAAGTATTTATTGTATAAGTAGAAAAACTGCCAGCATCAATAACATAAACGAATAGAAACATTGTGCTTGTAAATGTTAGGCTGGTACGAAACTTCATTTCATTCCGTTTCTAATACTTAGAAATCAGGCACCAAAGGCCGTACAAATTGTATATGTTCTTGACAACATCACATTCTGAATTCATGTAGGCATCTTTCGCGGAATGTTACACGCCCACAATTTTCAAAAATTTAACGCACAATCCAGCTTTATACTAAATGTGTGATAAATAATAAAAGAAAAAACCAGATACCTGTCACGCCTATTATTCTCAATTTGATATGTAGAACATTTACCTTATAACCTAAAACTAATTATGTGCAGGAGATGTACAAAATAATATGAACACATGTCTGGCCACAATTCTTTTTAATGTTCGTCGGTAGTCGATCTTTCTCAGTAAAGATTGAGTTTCGCCCACTATTTGTCTTCGCCGATAATGTTTTACCATGTTTTGTGTATGCTGTCATTACCGTGGATACTGTTACTTGTAAAACGTTAAACCATTCAGCTGTTTGCGTTACAGTCGCTCTCGCATCGACCACCATCGGTTTGCCCTCTTTCGAAGTGTGAAAAATTACACCGATCGGTTGTTTTAACCCTCACAGTACAAAGCGTATAAAACATAATACATATATATAACAAATATAATCTACAAGACTTTGCGTGTAATCTGTACACGCTACACGGAAGTAGTGTTGCCAAGATGCAACAAGATGTTCTATGCAATCATGGTGTTCATATTATTTTGTTACCTTCTAAATATAATAAAAGGGTATGTATCACTTTGTTAAAATATTTGAAACGCCCAAAAGAAGATGTCGAAGACTCCACAAAATATATACATTCGGAATCAATATCGAATACTGAATCGATTTGTGTGTCTGTCCGCTCATCGGTACGTTTATCTTTCATTCTAAAATGGTAAAAGAATACGTTGTACCCTACTCATCGTCTAAAAATGAAAATCTGAATCGATTTTGGAATATTATAAGCATTTATAAAAAACATTTCACCCTCTTAAACTATAAAAGAAATTTCAACGGATATTTTATATGCAAATCAGTCATGTATGTCTGTGCCTGGTAAGCAACTGCAATAAATATAATGTTGCGGAAATATTAGAATAAAAAGAAAGCATATTGCATAACCGTTATGGGTAATAAAAAACCAAAAATAAAATGTTTTCCATTCACATAAGAAACTCTTGCCACACAAGAAAGGCTAGAGCAGCAGCAACACCAGTAAAAATTGTAAAATGTGACGATGATAAAATTTTGTATGATACAAGTGTGCATAGGAAATAGTCCCAGATACAGCTTTATAAAAATGCATATGTAAACAGACAGATTAGTTGAAAGTATTTTTCAATATAAAATGCAATTACAAGCGTTACTTCGTAATGCAGGAACTTTGAAAAAAAAATATATGAAAACATGTTGAAAAAATGGTGACTTGTGACATATTGCCATTTAAAGCAATAGACAAGATAGAGAAAGAGAGAGATGAAAGTCTGTCTCCCTCCCTCTTTTTACAGTCATAAGTTAAAAAGTACATATTGTCCTGGCACTCAATCAGTTATAACTTACAACCGGTACCTAGACAAACAACTGCATATACACAATATTTAACATACATATACATTCAAACAATAAATTGTATGTTAGAACGAGCAGAAGCTTATACAGCAAAAATATTATAAAGAAGTTTTTGTTATGGTCGTTGCTGTTATTGCTGCCGTTGTTGTTGCACTTATTGTTTGTTGCTACAATACCAATACACAATAAACCACCTTCAACATGAACTTTCAGGTCAAATACATTTTCTTGTTTTTGTTGCTTCTATTTTTCTTTCATGTTTTTTTCTACTTTTTCTTGCTTACCTTCCCATATATTAAGGCAAGGAAATGTTTTTGTTTAGGCCTCTGCATACGTGTGTATGGTAAGCATGCATATGCTGGCGAATGTGCGCACACCTGCTAATTTGTAACCTCCACCTATAAATAATGGAGGGAACCAGATCCAACTAGCGCACCATTAAAAGATTTTTCGCAACCACATGCGACAAGTAACTGTTGTTAGTAGGCCGGCTTACATACATATATGCCGTCGTCGTCGTTTGTATGTGTTTGTACACGGCTTTTATATCACAGCATAGGTAACTCTATTGGATTAATGGTCTGAGTTATGTAACGACCACAACATGTGAATTAATGCCAAATGTATACCACACACTGACACACACACACACATGTGCAACTACAATGTATTGTATACAACTCCAATGCATTTCCGTTTCCGTTGACTTAACCAGAGATTGAAACTGTTGTACTTAAAATTACATAAAGTCCAACAACTCTCTACCATAAAAACGAAAAATATATCGTATGAGAAAAATCACAATTAGAACATGTTATGTAAGAGGAGCCAATTAAGTTATTCAGTGCAAAGTATGCGCTACCTTAAACGTCTTTCCTTAATTGCCAAAAAATTTTTCATTTTACTTTTACATAAAATTTGTTAAAAATCTATACAAAAAATCATCAATTTTTATAAATCAAAGTGTTCTTTTTGAATGCCTTACAAATAGGTTGCCATTGATTTCGACTTGACATAATAATTTATTGTTTCATTCGCGGGTATTTGTTTTCTCTGTTGTTTAAATTACACTTCCTGGCTTCTTGCTCGTTACTTTACGTTTGTTTTATGGCCGCACGGATATAACCACCAATACAATAATATATTATTCATGATTTGTAATATTTTATGGTTGTCGTAGTAAATAATAAATCGGAAAAATCACCTCATATAGTGAAATGTACGAGTGTGTACGTATATGAATAAATTATTAAAGCAAATACATTAAATAGTTAAAGTTCTGCAGATGTAGCGTGTATGCAAAATACTTTAAATAATAAGTAAACAAATCAAATCTTAAATACCCTTTAAAATGTGGGCATGGTAATTACTTGATTACACCCTTTCTTAGTGTATAAAATACGTATCAAGTTCCACGTTAGTTTCTGCATAAGAAAAGGTTTTTTTCTAGACTGTGGGCATGTCTGATCTGATATGTTTTGGCACAACGTTTGAAGAGTTACAAATAAAACCATATTCATAATTTATTTTTTATGCTAAATAGACTTTTCTCGATTGTAGGGGTGGCTCCAAATCAATCCCGCTTTCAGCTTAATATTTCAAAATTTATCTCTTTATAATTCCAGAAACCTTCAGGTTTTTTTCAAATATTGAAGAAATCTTTTGATCTGCTTTTGGTATTTACAGTTCCTCCAGTGGCTGGCCACCTTGTTGTAGATTATACACGTTACAATTTCAGTTATGTAGACTTTCGTTATATCGCAGAATGGTTTTGGACAGATAAGAGGACGTTGGGTTCCTCTGTCGGCTCTTTCATAGACCTTATGACCAAGAAAATATTGTATTTGTCACATATTTGTAAATGAATATTTGACTAAAATTTCGTGCTCAAATTATTATTTAATCTATAACTATATTTTGCTATTGATACCATTGAAATGCAATAAATTAAGTCCACGTTATTTATTGTGATCATGACACGCATTATTATCACACTTTACAAAACGATACCTAATAAATGTTTTTGAAGCATTTACTCTATTATGCAGCAATTATACTACATAACACTATTTAGGTAATAACTACACAGCAAAGCATTCATACAGACATTAATATTTATTATGCATGTTCATAAATTAAAAAGAGATAGAATGTATGCTGCAGCAAAAACATACATTAGCTTTAGCGAATAACTAACAGGATAAACATAACCTAAAACGAAATGAAAACCATGAATTTGTATACAGTTTTTCATTCAAAGTACCGCTATTAACACACATATAGCCGCTAGAAAAAATTCTTCATACATACCTACACATAAATACATAAAGAGAATATTCCGTTTGTGTAGTAGTTACCTCAGGAAATATGTGTATGTTATTCCCTCTCTCTCTCTCTCTCTCTCTCTCTCTCCTACTTTCTTCTTTTCACAACTTTTGTGGTTTTCAATTTCTTCTTTTTTCTAATCTGTTGCTATAATCACCATGTTTGTTACCAAATAGCCGTTAACCACAAAAAAAAAAAGCATGTTAAGAAAATTTAAAAAAAATATTTTTTTTGAATAAAATCTTAGTATGTAGTTGAAAATCGTGTATAGAAAATCGTGTATGCAAAATTTACTACAGCGAAGCTTAACATAGCTATGGCAACTATTATGATTTTGTACACGTTTGTCAAATGATTATGTAACCACAAATTCCAGGACACAGCTGCAGTTAATTGAATAACAAATGAATGCTAATATTTTAGAGAGATTAATTTGCCAAATTACAACAACAACATTACGGAACTCTCTTTCTCTCTCCCTTTTTCTCTCTCTCTCTAATTATTTTCCACATTAGGGGTGAAGTCTAGGTACTTTTATCTTGTTTTTGCATTATAAGCATGTATGGTCACAGTGTGTTCGCCTTGATGTAAGGTGTAGTATAGGATAACAAAAGGAACTGAAATGATATGTTATGTTGTTATGTGCAGTCAAACTTGACTATTCATTATCCTATTTCACGGAAAAGCTTGTTTTTATCATAACATTACCCAAGCGAATCTCTGATATAACATGACATGGTGGCTGCCATAAAACCTTTTAGGAGTTGAGCCAATTTTCTTGTTGATTTTGAATATATTTTATTTTTATACCCTCCACATAAAATGGAAGGTTACTAAGTTTGTCATTCTGTTTGCATCACCCAGAAGAAAGCGACCTTGCCAAATATATAATCAAATTGAAATAAAATTTAATTAAGTTGAAATTTCTTATACATATTTATAATTAATAAAACTTATAACCCTAATGTGCCATTCGGATAACAGACACACCCACAGTTGACAAAAATCATACTCAGCGTAAAACTCGACTTGCAAGCTCCTACAAAGTTCATACACTATTAGAGGGCGCATTATATATTTTATAATATTTTCCGTTCATTTATTAATAAATTTTTTATTCATTTCCCTGAGCCAGCTGTTTATATAAACATATTTACATATTTACTGATATGCACAAATATAGCAAGTTTAGCAAGCAAGCGAGATAACTCAAGAGATAACAAGTTATCTTGTAGTTAGTTGGCAGTCAACGTGTTAATTTTAAAAAGCATCGCAGTTAAATAATTTTTCCTTAAAATTCACAAACTTAAGTAATATATTAAAAGTAAGCTTTTATTTTTGAGAATACAAAAAAGTGAACGGTTGAATATAAATAATCTTTCATTACACAAGTAACCATCAGGACACCTTTAGTTAAGAGTAGCCAAAAATAAAATTTACGAGCTTTATATTTTTCAATACTTTCCAATTTCCAAAACAGTCACAACAATCCTTTTAAATATACTGAATACAAAAAAGTTTACATATATATACTTTAAATATATAGCATAGAGAAAAAAATTGTAAATTTATATCCTCCTCTGAACACTTGTTGACCTCCATAAAAAAGGTAACAAAAATAAAATTGTCAATTTTTTGTTTTAGCTTCTATTTGATGTCATTTATGTCAAATATATTTGGTAGAAAATATTATAAACATTTGTAAACCAAAAAAGAAAACGAAAATCGATTATTTCACACAAATTTTAAATCAAAATACATTTCTCCGTACAGAAGTACGTAACATATTGTAGGGTAAACAATATTTGCATATATTTCATAAGCTGTTGTTTGTGTTAGTAACATTTATAATGTGACCTACATCTCAGCCCAATGCTACACAAAATACAACAAACAAGTGTTTATATGCAGAATACAACAGTGAGATTTAAACTTAAAACTAGCACACATACATAAACAATACTTGGATGTATACACATACATATGTATACCATACAATATGTCAATATGCTTAAAAGATTTCATATGTTTTTGATTGTTTGTTTGTTTGTTTTTGTGGCCTTTTTGTAAAACAATGAAAGAATAAAAGCTTCTATATACCGATTTATATAATAGAAACACAGGCACATGCTGTACTGTTTCTAATTTAATAACATATTATCCAAGTTTTCGTTTTGTACAAAGCATTATAAATTATCCAACAAAACAAATATAAAGTTGTTAATAATCAGCCATAAATGAACGACGCAATTGAGAAAAGGGAATTTCTAAGCTAATAAATAAATATTTAATTATTGCTTTAAAAGAAGTGAAGAAATTGTATTTAATTCACACACATACATACACCACTCACACAATCATTCATAACTTTATTGATTGATTACTTTATATCATAAATTGATCGCTTGTTGCATATGTGGTTGAACTAAACATAATGAAATTTTCTCATTAAGCCATATTACAAACACACAAATTCTGCCACAAAAGTTATATAATATTCTGTTATAGCATGAAAAGTTTGGAGTTTTACTTAAAAAAATTTACAAAGGAAACAAGTAGTAAACTAAATTTAGCTTAACGCAAATCTTAATTATCCTTCATCTATATATGCAAAGAGTGACTTAAAGCTTTCCAACCGCAAAAGCATTGACACGGACATGTTTAAATTGACTCAGATTTTGATGCTGATCAAGAATATATATGCGTTTGTGGGGACTCCAAAACTTTCTTTAGGGTGATGCAAATACATAGCAGGATAAAATAAGAGGAGGAACTCCAGACTTATAACAAACACTTGAACCAACTTAAAAATATCGCTACACATGTATGATGATGTAATGTAATGTGTAAAGTGTAATTGTGAACACGTTTTAAGGTAACCACGGCGTATGAGTGTTATTTTAAAAATATTACCAAACTGTTCTAGAAACTTTTTTTTAATAACTATTTTTAAAATTTTACATTATATTTCTAGTAAATATATCGAGAGGATGAAGATCAATGCAGCAAAAATGTCCGCAACACCTATAGAAGAAAAGGTCGATCAAAATTTGAAGGTACAAGCTGAAAGTTTTCAAAATAATGTTAATAATTATATAAAAAAATCTAGACATGTATTATGGTCGGCACAGTCCGAATCTTTCAAGGTATAAAATAATATAAGTCAAACTATTTATGTATAAATTGGTTGAGAAGTGTTAATGACAACAAATGACAAGTGGGACTACAGTAAGTTACATAAGAGTTGATCCGATTTAATTTTAAAACATATGCAAATTTATGCTAAAAGAATGAAAATTGCAACCTTTTTACTTTGTATTGTTTCGAATTAGAAAAAAACTTCATATGCGAAGAATTACCAAATTTACTTAAAAGTTACAAACATCCACACAAACTTAATACACCCTTTCGTTTCAATAATTAATATTTTTATGTCATTGTCGTTTAATATAAATAAATATTTCATATAGTACACTTTATAAATGCTAATGTCTTGATAGTTGTTAACAGTCATTTAATAACAATTAGTATTTTTTGTTGTAACTTGCAACTTTTATGAAGCTTATGTCATTTGCAATAACTTTCAAATGAGATGTCATGACACTCACTCGTTTATGAACAGATACGAACGGGTATGGTGAATGTTAGCGATGGCAAATGCAAACCGGAACCGCTTAGACTGAATTTAACAATGGAATTAGTGACGTTGCAACGTTTAGAGATTGTAACGCCAACAAATCCACAAAATGGTCCACCCAGTGAATCGAAGGTAATTAACTGACTAAAGCTATCGTAATAAACCACAAAGTAGTCGTAGTAGTGTTATTGTTGATAATAACCATTTCTTTTTTATCTTTTTTCTTGTTTGTTGTTGTTGCTTTTAAGGAACGCATGGTTCAAATTACCAGACAAAAACGAGGTGGCTTGGGTTTAAGTATAAAAGGTGGCGCCGAACATAAGCTGCCAATATTAATATCACGCATATATAAAGATCAAGCTGCTGACATAACGGGACAATTATTTGTCGGTGATGCCATAATTAAAGTGAATGGTGAATATATAACCGCCTGCCCACACGATGATGCCGTCAACATATTACGCAATGCAGGCGATATTGTTGTATTAACCGTTAAGCATTATCGGGCGGCCACACCATTTTTACAAAAGCAATGTAAGTTCATTCTGCATATTTTGTGTATGTCATAAATTATAAATAATTTTTAGTTTTTTATATTCTACAATATAATAACATAAACACACACACACATTATGAATGTATAGTAAATCCTAATGAGGAAACTGTTATGAATGAATGAATGAACGTACACGTCACATTAGTTATCAAACAAAAGAATAGCATGATGCATCTAATTGCATAGCAAGAGCATACGTAAACTAAACATAACATACAAATGACGTGTTCATTCAAGCATACAGACCCAGACCCAGTACATATTACTTACGATGCAAATGTTTTTAGTGCGTTATCATAGACGCACAAGGAGTTCTTCTGCAATTGTTTATTTCTATAAATACTTGAGAGTACATTTACCTTCCAACTGCAACACTCCCATGTATACATTATATACATGCTGATGTACGCATTTGCAACAACCGTTATACTGTTTACATATTCAATGGTTTTGCAATTTTGTTGATGTTGAGATATGAGGTTGATGTTGGTGCGCCATGGTGTGCAGTGATGTAGACCTTTTTTACGCATTTGACATTATTTTCAAGTCATTGTTGTTGTTATTCTAGTGGCTAAAGATACGCCAGACTCAGATAATGATACAACATGCGCTGAACTAAAGGCTGACGAAGGCTACAAATCTTCAGTGAATAGTGGCGTTGGTACCATCAGTCGCAGTTGCAGTCGCCCAATGTCAATTTGTTCGGAACCCGAAAAACGTTGGGTGGATGTAGTGGCTGGTTAGTATACACATGTTTATATTATAAATTCCATTACATGTTTTTTTTTTTGCATCTTTGCTGTGTATAAATATTTTCCAATTCAATAGTGCCTCTAATGATGGCGTACGTTACACGTTATATTTATGGTACCGACAAATTGAGACCAAATGCATTTGAGGTGAGAGGTATAAATGGCACTACAACGGGCATAATACACTGTGATGACTTGGCCATATTAAGTCAATGGTTGAAATTAATTAATGATAATGTGGTGGGCCTGACACATTTACAGGTAAGCAATAAATAAATATCACAGATGAACCACCTGCGATGTATTGTTTATGTCTTGCAGTGACATTTACATATTCATGAATAACTAAAACGATATAATTATAAATGTGTGCACTCTGCTCTGATAGGACATATAATGAGAGTCAAGGTTTACATTTACAGATTCTTAAATAATCGCAAAGTTATGTTTAATTGTTCATATAGAATTTTACTTAACGTACAGGTTCCAATTTTTCTTATATTTCGATGAAAGCTTCTTTTTTGGCCTAGAACAGTTTTAATTAAAAATTTGATTGAAATTTTCATATAATTAAAATGAAAATATTTAACATAAACTTAATGTCACAAACTCGTCATAATAACCTCAATATGATTTAATTTTATATACATTTATAGATGAAATTATATAATCGTAATTTTTCGGTGGGCGAACGTATTGAATATATGGGCTGGATAAATGAGGGCATCATTAATAACAACATTTCCTGGCAAAGTTATAAGGCGCGTTTTCTGATACTCAAAGGCACCGAAGTGATGTTGTTTGAAACACCACCGGTAAGTAGATTTAAAAAGTAAATGAACGAACAATAAAAAAAACAAACACACTAACCCGCTTATGAACAAAAAAAAAATAAAAACGTAGATGAACTCGTACACAATATTACAGTAAGTGCTCTTGACTGTTGTAATGAAAATATTTGTGCAAAAGTAAACTTCATATGTAGGTACTATTAAATCATATGCTTGGTATATATACTGCAGTGAGATATATTTGTAAATAAGTGAATGGAAATTGTGCACTTAATTGCCAACAACAATAAAACGGAAATTGTTGACAAAAATTGTTTCAACGTATGTATGTGTGTAAACACATGTTGGACCTGAAAAGAACTATTTGGAAACTTATAGACTTACAATCATTCGCAATATATATATTTTAGGTCTCATTTATGAGACCTATATCATAATTTTTAAGAACATTTGTTATACATTTCCGTTAGAGAGAAGTTTGCAACATAAGTTTGACACTTTTCCAGCCTAAATTTTATGCAACAATCTCTAAGAAAAGACACAACGAAAATAATAACTTTATGCAATAAAAACAAAAAAGAAATTGATTGACATTTCTAGATATCAAAATGTAAATTACAGTTTGCCAAATCCAATTTTCATGCTATCAATAAATGTGGGTGGGTGTATAAAAGTCACAAAACAAAATTAAGGAAATCGTATTGAAATGACTATGGAGCACAGCTTGTCAAAAACATTGCATTTTATAAAGAAACCAATTTTATTCATAGCGAAAGCAATTCAATAGAATTTAATTGCAACTACTGCCAGAACACTTGGTTACCAAGATATAGAATATTACAAGAAAAACGAAAAACGAATGAAAACAAACAGCAAACATGCAATTCATAGCTAAAGTAAAAAAAAAAACAGGTGCAAAAAAAGAGGTGGGAAGCAAATTATTTTATACTAAACTTTGCCATTAAATGTCTTCTGCACACTTTTTTACGTTTTTTTTTATTTTACAGCCAAAAAAAACTTTTAATAATTCTCCTGAGAAATCAACTTAACCTTGATGTTTGATATGAATAATTTTTCATTGTAAAATAATTAAAATTGTAGCCGTTCGAAAGTCTTAATAAAATTCTTTTATTGACTTGAAATTTTTTGATGTGCAAAAGAGGACCCTTCTGAGAGCCATAAAGAGCAATTAAAAACATCAATTTTTACGCTCCAGAAAGGGTTTTATAACGTAGCATCTGCTGCATTAAAAGTGTCAGTTCAATGCTATCAACTAATGCGTTTTTCAATTGTGGTTATAAAAGGCTATCAAGCAGAAATTCTATACGAACAATAAAATTTTGTTTTTGTTGTTGTTGTATAAATTAAATATACTAAACTAAATTCAATTAGAGAAATTAACACGAATATAAGACTAAAAGCGAAAGCATTCAATTAGTTTTTGAAGTGAAGCCCACTTAAAAATTAATAAAACAAATGAACAATTACGCCAAGCTAGATTTATGTTCCTACTCTGTAAAACTCATACACATGGAATGTATATAATTTTCAATAGAAGGTAATCTTTAACTAGAGCATGTCATGGTATCAAATTGTTCTAAAAAATTACTACATTTCACTTCAAAAAGGTCTGCAACGTTGAGAAAAAGGCGTTACAATAAAGTTCTGAAGCAACAAAACATAAAGAGGCCACCTAGCCATTCCTTTTTCCGTCTGTGATAAAAATGGGCGTAGTCAGGCAACTGGTACTCCCACAATTTAGAAGAAGTTATACTTAGTGAAAAACTCGACGTGAAAGTTAATGCGTAACATATACACTATTACAAGGCGTAATTATATATCTGACACGCCCACTACTGTAGATGTGGAGAATATTTAAGAATTTGCCTAAGCCAATTTTAATTGTATTACTTGTTGAAATTTTAATTTCATGGCTTCATTTTTATTGCTTACAGATATTTTTTAGTCGATTGTGGACGAGCCGTTTTTTTTTTGTAGATTATGTCTCCTCATATAAACCAAGAATGTTGGCAACAATATCTAAATATTTTATTTTGTAAACCTACCATCTTATAAGCAGGGTTTAAAAAGTTGATTTCTCTTAAGTCGTTCTCTCCATAGGAGCAAAATTCACCCTGTACCGCTGATGGTCTGTTGGTAAATTTATACAAAAGTGTATATTTAATACTTGACCAAATGCATTTGTGGTTAGTGCCTTATGTATATACACACACAAGTATTTGTAATATTTTCCCCATCATGAAAGGAAACAATGAGGTCATAAGACAAACTTTACAATACGTTCTTACATTTTCCCTTACACAAGGATATCTAACGCAATAAAAAAAAATACAGAACAAAGAATAACAAAACCAATATTTCATATTATGTAATAAAATAATAATAATAAATGGTAAAAATGAAAACAAAACAAAAAACAAAACAACTTCAATTCAAAATAATGCAGAGCAGTATTTCAAGCGGAATTAATGAAAGAATAATAACAAAAATTGAGCAACAACCACAAATAAAATAGAATAAAAATCTTTAAATCTTGTTTCTATTTCTTTCAGCTTAATGTGGCTGCCTTAACAAAAGCTTTGGTGGTTTATAAAGTCTATCAGACAATGTTTCGTGTTGTTAAAGAATCGGAAACTGTTGACAGCCGTCAACATTGTTTTCTGCTGCAAAGTGCTGGACATGAACCACGCTACCTAAGTGTTGAGACACGCCAAGAGTTATTGCGCATTGAGAATAGCTGGAATGCGGCCATTGTAACAAGTGTCATTAAATTGGGGGTAAGCTGTAGATTGATTAATTTTCACTTTGTAATTCAGTGACCGTAACAGCCGACAAAGCGATACGAGTAGAAGAGTAATGGGTACACGTATTAAAGCTGGGGTGTACACCACATCTAGAGGACTCCCCATAATTATTTTTCATTCACTATATAACTTATCAAATTCTATACTGTACTATCCTTTGCTATTTTAGGTTATGTAAGACAAAGCAATTAATACGTAACTTGTTACCCAACTATGAAAAAAGATGCTTCTCTTCTGTTTAATTTATTTCTCTAATATTTTTTCTGTTTCCTCTATTTATATACCGTTAGATAAAGAAAAGATAATTGTTTTAGTAGCGCTGAAGATATTAACTTTGTTAAACCGTTACCGTGAATTTCAAACTTTAGACAAACTCGAAGATTATGTGTGCCATACTTTAACACCTTCAAGACCTCAAGAGTTTAGGGTTCAGGGCTTAATATGTTATTCTGAGAGTGTTCGTTTTGCAATACTAAATTTTAAGCACGTATGCCAAATTTCAGCTCGATATCAAAAGTACATATAAAGTGTTTCAATAAAAACCAATACATCCCCATATCATTATGATGGTGGATATAAAGTCAATTAGTGTTCAATTTATTAGTACTTCAAAGAGGGTAAAAGAAGAACTCAGCTACGATTTTTAAGCAAGTAATTCATATCAGATGATATTGATAAGCTCAGTTAGGGAACTATTTTATAGATTATATGTTGTATCTAGTATTGCAATGAGACACATTCAATTACTCTTTAAATTATTTTTAATAAAAATTTCCAATCCAAACTTTTCCAAGCTCAAGTTTTTCTTGCATCTGCACAAAAATTCTAACTCATTCCCTCGCAATGCTTTTAAATAAACTTTTTCATTTCGGCAAACGTATATTTATATACTTTGTTTATTATTACTTTTCATAATTGTTTTTTCAACCCCCGAAATATACGAAAATGTCAAGATTTCTAAAAAACTTGCACATATGAGTTTTGTTCTCTAATTGTTAAGTAAAGGCCTTACCGTTATGTATACACATCACTGTATAATACATTGGTTTGTAATTATGTTGCTAAGAGTAATAACCAGCATGAATTTGATTAAATTGCTTTTTTTTTTTTGTGTTGTTTGCTCATAAGAAATCAGTTGGGCATAAAGCGTAAAGAGGAAAGAAAAAAGAAGGATTTGCGTGCTTATAAATATAGCATGAGTTTCTTATCAATGTTTGATATTCAAGAGTTCATTTGCATTCACGCTATATATGGATTTGGTTCATTTCTATATGTAGACGTGTTTTATATACGTTCACATAAGTTTCAGGTCGTACAGAAAACATATTATAAGCTTTGTTAGGCCATTGACATTACCATGTATACTTTTCCTAACACTTGTCTAACAATAATGCATGATAGGAAAATTTCCTAATAATGAAATCCTTTTGTGTAACATTTTTTTCTTTTTTTTTTTTTTTGTTTATTTCCTTTTTTCCCTTCTGTAAGTGTCTTCTTTATGGTGTCAGGCTACAAAAGTGATATGATGAAGTAATGAAATTTTTTTGGTTGAGTGATCTTTTTATAACATGTCAGCATTAAATTCGTTTTTTACACTTTTCAGATTGTAAAATACTTTAAAACAAATATTAAATTATCTTGTAAAGTTATGGAAATTCTTTAACAAATTACATAACTTTCATTAGGTTTCTACATCCGTTTTCTATTCATAAGCATTTACGTTTTTTTAGTTTATACCATAAATTACTGGTAATCCAGAGTACAATAAGTTTATGTCGGTATATAATTATTTTCAAATAGTACATCTGCCCCATAAATATATAGCCATTAATATATGTTTTAATTTATTAACATTCTTTTTTGAAAATGTCCGTACGTCTATCTGATCATATTCCACAACATTTGTGAATGTATAAAGGGGTTATTTTATAACCAAGAAATTTGCCACAGACAAAAGTTATTGAAAATACACCAAATTAGCCCCTTTTAGGACCCCTGTTTATAAAAGGCTTTGTATGATGAAAATTTGCAATTTTTACTAATTTTAAATATATTTTGACCCTGAATAGTTCAATTGATTAATAATTAATGCAATAATTCTTATAATAGCTACCGAGTTAATGTAGCATTTATTTTAGAAGACTCTGTCTATGTCTATGCGGGACTTGCTGGTCGTATAGGAGTGATATGATAACTAGCCGACATTAGCCAAAGGCAAGATAGGTTTCATTCCCATTGAATGTGAAACTGCGAGAATAGAACTTGCATAAAAATAGGTATTTTTACATAAAAATTCTTAGAGATCGGCAGATACCTGTAGTAGAACATATCCTTGAAAACCTTTAGAATGTAGTTATAAAATTGATTCGACAGACAGAAGTGTATCTAAAAAATTTCAGTTCATTACGCAAAATGTACGAGGAAGTGCCAACAACAGACCGACACAAGGAGGGAAATGGCAAGATTGTCTCAGTTTTTGAAGCTGTTCAAGAATATATATACTTTGTAAGGTGCCTGATGTTTCCTTGTAAGTGTTGCAAACGGAATGACAAACATATTGTACCCCTTCTTACCTGGAGAATGTATTAATATATGTGTATACTCGTATGTTTAGAATCCTTGAAGTGAAACATTGTATTTACCATCACATTTACAATCTAACAAATTTATGATGAAATCCCCTTACTAAAGCAAAATCAGTTTAACATTTAACTTCTCTTAGTAATCAGTTATGGTTGCCTGAGTTATGTTTATAAGTAAACGTGAACTTTTTTAAGCTCTATCTATTAAATACTTTCATTTATTATTATGCTCTCTATTTTATATTTGTTGTTGTTATTGTTCTTCTTTTGTAATTTTTCATAACAGCGTAAAACTTTTGCTGTGTCACATCATGGCAAAAGTGGTGGCCTAACTTTGGATTGGCAGACGGGCTTCTCCCTGGCAGAAGGTGCCGACTCTGCCATCGTATGGCAATATAAATTCTCTCAGCTGCGTGGCTCCAGTGATGATGGCAAATCAAAATTAAAATTACATTTTCAGGATCATGAGACACGAGCTATCGAAACTAAAGTAAGTGAAAAACTCTTAAACTATAGTTAAGTTGGTTGGTTGTTTTTGTTTGTTTGTTGTATTATGGTTGGGTGAAAAGATAATAAAAAAATAAGTATCTTGTGACAAGACCAAAGCAAACTGAATATTATTCTTTTGCGTCTGCATTCACATTAATTAATTAATTAATTTATATAGAAATTTTTCTGTGACGTTACGTTTCCATTATCCACTTATGTCAATATTATGGGATGCATACACATTGTACTTATATGCAAGAAATTATTTAAAGTTTGTTCGTTTATTACTTGGCACGATTTACAATATTTTTTTTATGATTTAGATTATAATATTTATTTCATTCATCATATTGCCGAAGGTGAATAAGTGTTTTAAAGATTCATTACATAACTATGTTCATAAGAAAAAGTACTCCACTAAATTAGAGAAAGTTTTGATGACATATCTGGCATATTGTGAGATGTATTAATAATTCTTTTTGATCCTGTATACTTTGTTGTCCAATGATTTGTTTAAAGAAATATTTAACCAGCTTTCATATTAATATTATAACATATCATATCTTATATATATATATATATATATATACCGATTTTACATATTTAAATTTATTATATAAATAATACATTGTCATTAATTTTTCTTTCTTATATTTTCTTTATACTCTTATCTTTATATTTCTTCATAATGGAACAAATAAATTAATGAATATAAAAATTAAAAAAAAACAAATTCTTATTAATAAAATAATTGGAATTGTCGAAAGGAATTGGAATGTCAAGTACTACAAAGTTTGCTGTTTTGTATGCATGCGTTTTTAACAGCCAAAGTTGCTTCCGTTGATCCAGCCTTTTTAAGTTCAATACAACAAACTTAAATACGCTTTCTGTCTCTTTCTCTCTCTCTCTGTCCACCACCGAAGGGATTTATAAATTAAATAAAAAACCAAATATTAGCAACAAATTTAGGTAAATAATTATATTCTAAATATATATATAAAAGTATTATTCCCTTCAACTCAAATGTAAGTAAAAATGATATAAAACAAGTCTATATAAATGAATATTATTAAATATATATAAATGTATCTGTACAAATATTTAGTGTAATTTTTTTAGCTAAAATAACTTTTTACATATACATTTTATTACATATATAAACGTTAACTTTTTTTTTATAATTTTATATGGATTTTCAACCGTTTATATAGAAAGTTTGCTGATTATTAAAAAATTTTACTTACTATTGTTAAGAAGCTTATATACTATATACTATATAAGTATAGGGTAACAATAATATAGTGATTACAACAAGTAAGATAAAGGGGGAGACGACGTTTTTTTCATTTTAAATGGAAATTCCTTTAGGCTAATTATTATCCCCCACACATGGAAAATTAATTAAAGTTGTTTGTAATTTCGCATAGAAATTTTTGGTAATGAGAGTGTAAGATTCTAAATACATTGCATTGCAAAAGTTATTACATTATTTATACAGCTTCAAAACATATTACAGTGAAACATGAGTACACCCTAAAGTGTAGTCAATTAAGTCAGCTGGTCGATTACTTTAATAGATAGAAATTTCCTATATAAGATAAAACTATCATACATGAAGTATTCATTTACTGCTATATAAACAATTGCCATTTTATTCTTTCCTAAATTGTCCATGCGTTCTTCTATCTGTCTGTATGTCCGTTTATTTAACAAGTTTAAATTTTTAAGTCATATTCTTGGTAACTAAAAATGAAAAACTTATAAAAAATGGAACAACTGTTATTTTTATACCCTTTGCATAAAACAGAGAGTATATTAATTTTGTCATTCCGTTTGGAACACACAGGAGGATACTCTACAATTTACATAAATTTTTGTTAAACATCAAAATCTGAGTTCGTCTATCATTAGCAATCTAACGGTCGTAAATTTTGTTATATTCAGGTAAAATTTAGTGTAAATATTTTCAATTTCTGTAAATATTGTCGAGTTTTTATTTAAATTTGACTAAATTGGTTCAGTAGCACGCCTTCAATCGGCAAACATTTTCATCAATGACAAAACATTTATCTATAAAGTCTAAATCTAGGACATATATATACTAAAAATGGGCGTGGTCTATATAACAGATACGCCTATGAATATTCTTGGCACAGAATCCGACTTGTATGTTGTTACATAATACATATATATATAAATAGAAAGTTTAATAAAGTACCTGCCACGCCCACAGTTTTTGTGTAGAGGTGAAAGGTATTTAAGATTTGGCCTAAGCCAAATTTCGTTTTTTTACTTCTTTGTTATCTATGGTTATACATACTAATCACCTTAGAATTGTGAGAATATTCTCTTTATCGTAAAGCATTTGTAAGACCCAGAATGATCACTTAGACTGTGTTGCAAATATTGTACATCTCATACATCTATATGTCTAAGTTTCCTCACATATTATTTTGCTTAATTTTCTGTACACGTTTTTACTGTTGCTTGAGGATACCTTATATGTATGTATGCAGACATATTGTAAAGTGTATATAAAAATTGTCAATTGAATATGGTGTCTTTCTCTTGTTATTCATACCAAATATATGATGATATGAAAATATATAATCCAAACCATTCCATAACAAATAAAAATAAAAAATTATTTTAAAAAAACGATATTAAACCAAAATAGTGAAATATAGAAAAAAGGACGCGACGCCTATTAAGGAGAAAACAAATGTAAAGCCATAAATTCACACTCACACAAATACAAATACGTTAAATGATAGCAATTAGAATGAACAAAAACCACTCACAACCAAAAAAGCAGCAATCAAATAAACTGTATACGTATATTTTGCCAGAGATTTTATTTAGTATTGTACTCTCTTACTACCGGAAAGTATTTAATGTGGAAAAAAAAAAACAAACAGAGAAACAAAAACAAACACAAAATTACACAGACGTACATGTGCACGTTAAGAATGAAGAAGAAGAAGAAAGTTAAACCACAACAACACAACTAACTATAATGAAACTACAACTCAACTCATCAGCGCCAAAGCCATTTTAAAACAACATACCTACATAATTACATACATGCATACATATGTAACAAACGGAAATCATGTATAATAGAAAGTTAAAAACATACATGAACAGTTATTTGTTAATGAGACATAATTTTTTAATGCGATGCTAGACAAAGTATTAATTTTATATATAATTGGGCAAATTTACAAAAAATATAACAACAACACCACACGATTTTTAATGCACATTAAAACAAATAGCATTATTTTATACTCATCATCTACGATATCAAATATGAATTAGATTTGAAATTGAACAGATTCTGTGTTCGAGGCGGCTTAGTGTTCAGCCTTACATTTCATGATCAACCTTGTTGTAAGGTATAGGATTGAGCCGAGATTAAACATACTTATTTATACTCTCCACATAAAACGGGAAGTACACCAGGTTTGTCTTTGCAATACCTAGAAGGTGGTGTTAAAGACTTTACAAATTATATATATTTGAGATCAAAACTTCAAGTCTGAACCGAGGTCACATCCGTTTAAAGGTTTTTGTGTGTGTACTATAATAAAAAAATTGCATCAATATATCAAAAATAAATAAAATTAAATAACAGACACGCCCACTATTTAATAAACTAATCATTTTATCTGTATTACTACTAAATGTCTTTAATAAAAGTGCTACACTACTAAAGAAAATAATAAAATACTTGCCACGCCTTTTTTTTGCCTTACTTGCCTTATAAAGATGAGGGAAGGAAGCCTCAGAGTCCCTACAACATTAAAATCTGTTTGGACATGAGCGTTCCTATGTACGGTGGTGAAACTTACACAATCAGAATTTTTGACATATCGAACTAAAATATTTTACGAATATTTCTGTGTGTCTGTATTTAAATTAGGTAAAATCGAACAAGTGCCAAGGCCACAATATACAAAAATCTCTGCCACAAAAAACTTTACCTATGAAGTGAAATTGAATACACATCCTTGCCCCATAAATGGGCGTGGTCGAATTTATATGCCCAAATGTTATGTCTGATTATATTTAAAACTAAACCAGCCCATTATAAAATGAAAATTATTTCATTATTTAACATGACTAGCTAATGGAACAGAGATTAGAAAAAAAAATAGAATAATAGGCAAAAAGGCAAAATAAGCAACGCAACAAACTGATATTAATATGCACAAATAAATAGAAATGTTACACTTACCCATCTGAATATAATAACTAGTAATATAATATAATTACAAAATGCAATTAGCAAATACACTGTAGCTTAGCGACTGATGAATGGAACGGTATAACCTATAAATAAATTCTTTTTACTTTAAAAAACATCTACCAAGTTAATGATATTAAATCACATTCACATTTTTGTTGTCATTTTTGTAGAAAATATTAAAAAATTATAAAAAAAATTTATAGATGATGAGTATTTGAAAATCGGCCTAAGCCGAATTTTTTTTTTTTTATTTATTACATGCTACATGTTTTGTATAATTTATATATATAATCAATCGCCATTAAATAGAGTAAATTTACAATATAATCTACATACATGTGTTAACAATTCATAAAATCATTACTTTGTTAAACTCAGCCAACATACTTTACATACATTTGCATGTGTATGGTATTTATGCATAAATAAGAGAAGAACACAAATTGCATCACCTATCCAAGAAATCAAACAAAATCGCAAAATATTTACGTATGATTTACCATATATACATATATGTATAAAAAGAAGAAGAAGCATATTAAAAATAAACTAATTTTTAGAAATTTTACGATAACAAGCACATATATTTTTAAGCAATGTCACAAATATTTATTAACTAATATACGAGAGAAATAACAAACATTCCTGTTTATATGAAACAACAAAAAAGATTTGCTAAAACAATATCGTCCCCATAACCACACACATAACTTTAACAAAAAAAAAAAACAAACAACAAAGCGGCACCTGTTTTCTTTCAATAAAAAATACATTAAATGTTTTCAATGCACCGCTCTAATCAACAATATGTAATTACATTTTAGTCGGCCAACGACGACAATTTAATACCCTAAACCATTTAGGTCCTACAATTAGTTTGGTTATATGTGTATACATACACAGACACTGCCACATAAATTACTTCGTGATATATAATTATATAGAAAGAGGTTCTAAAAATAGTCCGATTTGGTCCACTTTTTCCATTTCCATTAGGGTTTTCCTTTGAGACAGAAGAGAAGAAGTTCAGAAGTAACAAACATCCACTCAAACTTAATATAACCTTTGCCACAAATGGTGCAAAGTATAATAATATGTATATGTGTATATATATATATAAACATTATTATACATATATGTACATACATATATACCTAAAACAAGACCAAATTTGCAATTTAATGGAGTAAAAGATTCTTTAACTCGTTTGCTTTTTTCTCATTTCCCACAAAAACTTCTCGTAGAGAAACTAATTTTTTGAGTTTTTACATAAATACACATAGTTGCACACAGTGGTATGAATAATATATATTTGCAAATGTACCATCTACCATATATACATCTACCATATAAATATTTAAAGATAGATTGTTAATGCAAGCATTACTATGATCATACAATAATGCATGCAATCGCATCAAAGCAACATCCAACAAGTGAACATTGCCCAGCTTGACCCTCTATTCCAAACTTATCACAACCACAAAAAGTTAATCTAGTTCAAAATTAACACAATTTTTATATTACTTATGCCAATTACTTAAACTTCCACGATTTTTGTTCGAATATACTTTAGTTTTAAAAAGTTTTGTTTTAAAATGTAGCTTTTAGAATATTTCGAAGAAATTTGGTATAAGGCCCCAAAAGTGTTTCCAATGAACTCAAATTGAAAGTCAATTTTGTACTTAATCGGACTATACCTGCAAATACTGAAAATTTGGTCAAGAACCATGCCCACAATCGACAAAAATCTATTTATGTACCCGAAAATTTAGCTAAAAAGTTTAAATCCATTAATGTAGCAAAAATGAGCAAGATTGTATACCATACACGCCTACAAGCTACAGGTTATGTTTTTTAAGATATTTCGATGAAATTTTATAAAAATACATATCTTTTGCCCAAAGTAGAATGCAATTGAAAATGGACCGAATGGTGTCATATAATTATATTTCACATAATCATTTATAAACTAAACTAACTGTAGCATAATTTAAGGAGTTAAGTAGTGTGAGGTATTGAATGGTCGGGTTTGACCGACTGTAACAATTTTACTTGTTTTTAAGTTTTGTTGATACTTTAAACCTGCTAAAGTTATTGTGACTTTCTTTACTTTTTAAAAAATGATAAAAGTTCATATAATTTATTAAATTTATAAATATATGTATGAGAAACATAAATATCCTGCATCATGGAGACATAAATATAAATGAATAAAGTTTTTCTTTTTTATCCTTGTGGGAATATTTACAACAATTACAACATTAAGCAGTTACATGGGAAGACTTTACTTTATAACAAAACAATTCTACTTTACAAGGCAACTCTTTAAATGCACTAATATGAATATAAAAGTCTCTAAAGATATTGAAGATATTGAATACTTTCCTTAAACTTAAATGAATCCTCAGATTTACAAATAAATTTATAGTAATACCAGTTAATTAAAATGGACTTGATTTTAGCTTCAACATTATTGTTAGTTTCACGGATCGCTTTTATATATTTAATTGACTTTAATTGACTGAAGTGATGCTTCGAACAATATGTCATTAAGAGAATGCTTGAGTTGCCATTAAGAAAAAATTTGCATTTAATAAATAATAACATAACTTTAAAATGTCAACTTTCACGCACCCACACACACACACACACAAACGTTTATGAATACTAATGCACATTGTGAATATTTTTGCAAAAATTTTATAAATTTATAATTTTATAATATATAACATTCGTATAAATATTTACCACTTAAAATGATGCAAATGTTGTGCAGACACTAATTAAAGCAAACTAAAGGATATTATACAATATAGATATATGCCTAAAAATTGTGCACATACTCGTATGTACACATGTGAGACCGGATGTACTATTGCAAACAAGGGTGTATACTTGAAACACTTAACAAAACATGAAAAAATTCACCAAATTAATTTCTTTTGAATACAAAAAAAATATCTGATTAATATATTTACAATATTTACATTTACATTGCAACATGCTTTCCAGTGTTAAAATATTAAACTACGAGTTAATTGCAATCATATGAAAAATGGCTCTTATAAGCTTAAGGACATCGTTTACAATTAAACTTTAGTTACATATTTATTTACATTTACAAGCAACAAAAAATTACATTATTTGTTCAATATATTTATTATAATTATTCATAATTATTTTCATTGTTTTTTTTTTTTATGAAAATTGCTCTCTATGGTAAAAGTACATGTGAATGGAAAAGGGAATCCACATTAATTGTGTATTGTACTGTATGTAGTAAGCAGAAAATTCAAAGCACATTGTACAATAGCTAAAATTGACAAAAAGAATGATATTATATAAGAGGAACAAAAAAAACAAAAACAAAAACAAAAACATAAAAAAAAATTAAAAAAGTAAAAATTTACTTTAAAATGTGTTTCATTATATGCGTATAACAAGTAAGAAATTTATATTTGGCTTAAGTCAAATTGGAGATACCCGCCGCATCTCCAGAATTGCGCCACCTTTTCATTACAAATAGTTTTGTATATAATATATTTTATTAAATATCGATCACTACATAATATTCAGTTTTTTTTTATGCAAATATTGGGCGTGTCTGTTATTCGTATTAATAATAAGTTCTCACAAACTGCTATAACCAGCAAAAACATGTATTGTAGGGCATCAAAAGACCAGATACAATACAAGTGGTAAGTACAATGTACAATACTGTCTTATCAATTTTTGTTTGCTTTACAAGTAGTGTATTCATTTTATACAGATTACAACGACAATGTTGCTCCCTTTCATTATTTGTATTTCCGTTTATTGAACAATAACTTGTCATCGTTCAATATATTTTCGTATTTTTTTTCTCTGTTTTTTTACTTACAGGAATCTCTATTGTAAATAAGCCCTGCCTTATAATTCTTCCTCACACAATTCGCTTAACTGTAGCACTGTCAGCTCGCGTGTGCGTATTTTTCTATATATATTATTATTATTGTACATGTACGTTTATTTGTATAATCATTTATAGTAAAGCACTTGTCTATCTTATCTGCACACTATCCTGTAACCAGAAACACAAAAAAATATCTTCAATTAGGGGCATGTATGTACTAATAGAGTTTATTTAAAAAAATAAAAAAATAACACTTCAACTGAAGGCTTAGAGTGTTTTGCGTAATATATCGTTATGTGTGTGTGTGTTAAAATGTGTTTATAAATTTTTCATGTAATAAGTTAATGTAACAATAAAATAATTGAGAAAGTCGAATATATACTATATATGCAAATATTTTATTTATTGTGCACATAATAAATCCAGAATATTATCGCATATGAATTTTTAATCTAAAAGAGTTTTTGTTTTTGCTTTTACACAATTCAATTATGAATAAAATGAATTTTTGTTGTTTGGCAAAAAAAAGAACTAACCTAGACTATTATTTATTCCAATTAAACTTTTAATAGTCAATCTCGATCTCGAATTGCAATTCAATTTACATTTGATTTCAAGCATTAAAGTTTACTACCGAGATTCAAAAATTAAATATGTAGTTAAGTATTAAAACCATTTAATACTTATGCTATAGTTGGTTTGGTTGTATTTGCCTTTCAAATTATTTCGTAATATATATTTATATGGGATTTTAAAAATGGCCCCATCAGCCATAAATAACTATTATTCGCCAAATTTAGCCCAAAAATATTAAGTTTTTTACCATATAAAGACTTCCATTATAATTAGATCTTATGGAAAAGGGGTTCTAACAATGACCCGATCCGCTCTAATTTCAATAGAATTCCTTTTGAGTCAATACATGTCCTAGTACTAAATTTTATCGAAATATCTCAAAAACTGCGACCTGTAGTTTGCGTACAAATTTATATAGACAGTTAGACGGACAGACAGACAATATTAACGATTCAGATTTTGATTCTCAATCGATCGATATAATTGAAGGTGGCTGTAGCATTTGTCCTTAAGGAGTTATACACATCCGCATGTACTTATTGTACCATAGGTGATGCAGGCTATAAGCTGTAACTCGTATAAAATTTTAATATTTGTAATGTTTAATAACTCAACCATATGGGTCATGTTTCATGTAAATTCCAAAACCAGATTCATTACCTAAATAGACAACCAAAACTTTGATTTGATTGATCAAATATACGATGAACAAAAAACTACTTAACGTTAAAATACAAAATCAAATCTTAAGACCAAAGCTTATGACAAGTTCTTAGGCAGTAAGTAACTAACTAATAAAAAGTAAAAGACTTTTATAATTAACTTAACTTTAATAACATGGAATCGGTCAATATATAATGTTGGTAAAATTTCATTTAATCTTTAGCGATAGAACAATAAATCCAGTGGACAATGACTCCAACAACTTGGAGCACTTAATAGAAATTTCTATGTTGTTTATGTTAATATTTGAGCATAACAATATGTTAGCTAAACCTTTAACACTTGTTGCTGTACAATTAAATGTAGCAATACTTTGGAATATGGTTTGTGTCCTTACTAAACTTATGCAAAGCTTACTAATTTTAAAATTTTCATTTGTTGCAAGTATACGCATACAATATATAATGTATCTACAAGCAATAATGCAATAATGATGGTAGACATGAATTCTAACTAACATATCATTCAACAAGTTTTATACCTTCCACTTAATTTTGTCATTCCGGTTGCAACATTCAGAAGGAAACGTCAGAGAACTTACTCATTTTTGCCGCATCCATATGTTCTGATTATAATTATTAAATATCAATTTCAGATTTAAATTTTTGTAGCTAATATATAGTGTTTATCGATTGTGGGCATGGCTAACATGTATTGCAACCTTTGTACTGAGTATTTTATAATATAATTTGCAGTACCTCCATGAAAGTTCCATAATCGAGATCAAATTTTCGTATCAAATTTTTTCTTCCTTTAACAGACAAAACAGTATACAGGAAATGAAAAAAATAATATGAACACCATGCAATATAGTTCATGTGGTTCATGTGAGGAGTTTAAGCGTCAAGTGTTGTAGGTTATATTTCAGTGCATTAAACGACGGTTAAAAGAGGGAAAACCGTTTTTGCGACAGTTAAAGCTCTCACTCTGACTGACTAACTGACTGACATTCATAAAGAATTTAATAATAATCTTCTTTCAATATTCTTCTGTTGAACACAAATACATCAAACAAAACAAATTTTTCAGCAAAATAAAAAAATGTTTAAAATTTATTTAACATACAATAATAATCAAAATATACTATTCTGAAGTCTATTATCTAATGAAATGAAACGAAAATATTGAATTTTCAAATGGCTGTTTATTGAAAATTCAATATTTTCATTAATTTATAATGTAACAAATTTATATACTATATAAATTATAGATTGAAATGAAACAAAATTTTATGGCTGTTAAAAATTTTGTTTCATAACATTAAAAACAATTTCAATATATAATATTTCACTTAATAACTTTTCAATTTATGTAACGAAACAAGTGGAAAGAATCTTATAAATAATCAATGAGTAAATATTTTCATTCTTAATCTAATTACGTTATAATTTATGCTGATTTTTTTTTTTTCATTTATGTAAATTAAAATGAGATATTAATCAAAATGTAATTTTTTTTAATTACTTTAATATTTCTTTTTTTTTTTTAATTTATTATTTTTTATCGTAAATTCTTAAATTCATTTTATAATTTCGGATTAGTTTTTACTTAAAAATTACTTTTATCTAACTTTCTAGAAACCTACACTAATTGGGCGTTTAATGTTTTCCAATTAATTTTTGTACATGGCTGTAGAGTACAAAAATTAACGTCAAACTTCGTTTTTTGTTTAACTACATAAGTAAAGCTTGTCTACACTCTTCAGTTTATAACAAATTTTTTACAAGTTTTGTTCTTCTAACATTACATAATACAGTACAACGTGTTCGTTTACAGTGCATTGGAATTTAAAAGCTAAGTACGTTGTTTACGAAATTTGCATAAATTTTCAAGTGTACAAAATATTATAGTTTGGTTGTCTTTTAAATCTTATGTTATACATAACTTCTATAAAACTAATTCCCTAAACAAAGTGATTGTGTGTTTTTTATTGTATTTATACATATATAAATATATTACAAGCGTAATTAATGTTATGTAAAAAACAACATGCCCTAAACATAATAGATATGAAATCGACTAAAGGGTAAAACTCACACTTCAGATGCCTCCTTAGATTCGGTTAAACGCACTTGAGTACTTTCCGTTGTTATCCCATTAAGATTCATCTGTTGATCTCGCCAAGGTGTGGTGAGATAATGGAAGCGCTTAAAATTCATTGTAAAGTTTTTTTTAGATGATTCACATTCCATTTATATGTCATGGATACATACCTGTCGAATACTACCTGGTGTGGTAAGCAATTTATAAATAGCTACTGCTGGAATCATAATGATGGAGGAGCCCGCTATACACCAACCCAATATATTTGCCCATACTGGATATACGTATTGATCATAACTTAATGGTTGATAACCAATTAGACCATAAATGGTGATAAATAATAGAAATATGGGAGCTACGAAACGCCAACAAACTTGCCAATATAAACCTGGACGGAAGCCCACCATATCGCGTATATCTTCACAAAAACGATTTGTACCTAAAATTTATTAAAATTGAATTGAATTAAACGATTACACGCGTTAATCAATAATACCAACCATAAATCCATGATACTGCTATAGCTTCAAAGAAGACCGCTACCAATATTGAATAGCCGGCTGCATAACGATCCAATAATTGAAAAAAATAGAAGCCACCCTGTGTACAACTAGCCAAACCCACCACAAAATATAAAGTAAATAAACTGGCAACAAAAATTTCACGATTACGTCCAATTTTTGGAAATTCATCACTTAGTGCGGTTATAATGGCCTCTGAACCGCCAAACTGTATTTGAAAATAAATAAAACATGAAATAAAACTAAAATTTTGGACTTAAAACAAATCTTTAATGCCTTCCATCTTTATATACTAACAATGGGCGTGGTTAAGCTTGCAAACTGTGAGTGTGTCTAATATACAACCATGCCCTGGCTCTATTTTGATCTATTTATTAACATTTCAATTTCATAGGTAAATTTTTGTGGCTAGTAGATGATATTGCCTTAATTGTGGGCATGACACTTGATCAATTTCCCAAAATAGAAAGTTACGTATAAAAACTACTTGAACTTAATATATTATATAAAAGTTAAGAAAATGATCGATTCAAGATATGTTGTATGCGGAAACACGGACGCAAATGTTCAGATTGAATCTGATTTTGAGATTTCTGGGTACTGTGAAAGATATAAAAATATGTATATAACTTTAAGTATTCATCTTACCGAGCTATCCAAACCTAAAGTTAAAAGCATCATAAAAAATAATAAAGCCCAAAAAGTACTGCCCGGCATAGTGGCTATAGCAGCTGGATAAACAACAAACACTAAACCAGGCCCTTCGGTAGCTACATCTTCAATATTTTCACCGGAACGATGAGCCATATAACCCAATACAGAGAATATTACAAAGCCGGCAATAAAACTTGTCGCTGAATTTATGCAACTGGTTAACAAAGCATCTCTATAAAAAATTGAAAAAGATAAAATTTTATTTCAATTTTAGTTCATAAAGATTCCTCGAATAACATACTTGTAAACATTATTGTGATATTTATTATAGGAAGCATAGGCTAATAGGACACCAAAACCGGGACCCAAAGAGAAAAACACTTGAGTAGCAGCATCAACCCAAACTTCTGCTTTATAAATGGCATCAAATTTCGGATTCAAATAATAACGTATACCCATGGCTGAGCCGGGCAAAGTAATACCACGTATTAATAATATCAACAGCACCACATAGGGGAAAAGAGCCGTAAACCATACCACTTTACCCGACGTACTGATGCCCTTCCACAATGAAAAGTAACAAATCAAATAAACAATCAACAAACATATGGCTATGTCCCATTTAATGGAACCCAAATCGTGAATACCATCACTGCGATTCAATTCCAAAATAAAACGACTAGAAATTTAAAAGAAGAAATCTAAAAGTTTTATAATTAACTTAGCTTAAAAAATTTTTACTTGAAATATTCCGAGGCGGCCGAATGAAACCGTTCTGTTGTATTATTCGTTGAATTTATATTAAAATGGAAATTTTCTTCTTTGCTAATGTTCATCAGGGATTGTGTAATATTGTTCTGTGTCGTATTGGAAAAGCCTTGTTGCTCAAACTGTTTAATGAAATTATTTCAAATATTTATTTAAATATCAATTGGTTTATAGATTACCGGTTTACAGTCTTCGGTATTCCAATTGTTGGTGCACGATGTCCAAGGTAAATTGTTGGTAAATGAAGCGAAAAAGAAGCGCAAGGACCAGGCAATGATGACATTATAATAAAAATCCACATAAAATGCTATTAATACTACTGCATAACCAATCCCTGGAAAAGAATACATTTTTATTAAATTTATTGCAATGTATTCTAAGAAAGCATTACCTTTAAACAATGGCACTAAACGGCCCCAACATGTAATTGCACCTTTACGATTATGTTGCCCAAGCGCTAATTCCATATAAAATAATGGTATGCCGCCCACTAATAACATAATACAGTAGGGTACCAAAAAGGCACCTAAAAATGGAAAATATTTTTTTAAAAAATCAATCTAATTTTTCCCTTTCCAGGCAAGTGTAATAATAGTACAATAATTTAGTATGTTTTAATAATAGACAAAATCACGTTTAAAGTGCATTTGAGATTCAATCAGGTTTTATTGACAGCATTAATATTTTAATAATTTACTAAGTAGTGTTGAAAATAATAAAACTGCTGCTACGATTGTTAGTTGTTAGTATAAAAACATTATCTGACAGAATAATTTCCCTTAATTTCCGTTAAAAATTCAAAGTACAGCGTGATGAGTTGTGACATAAAAATGCTTATTAAATATTTCCTGAATTTGTTTGTTTTCTTTCATAGCATAATACTATTAGAGTGTAATCAATATAATCACGACAAGAATAATTAACTATATAATGCTTGTACTATGATGTAAACGAACCTAAAGATGGGACTCTGCTCTAACTTGAACACGTTAAATGTGAAATGACATAAAAATTGTTACAAATAAATATGTCTCTGTTAACCAAACTTGCTCACAATTACAATTTTTCCAATTTACACCCTAAAGTTCTCTGAGTTTTGACTATATGGAAACTTGTCAAGAAATTTTACCATTAAAAATAAATAAATAGAATAATTGCTTTGGTCCATTTTCACAATGAACAGCTCATATGGAATTTCTCTACGTACTTTGGATCAGTTCAACTTACATTCCAGAATATAATTAAAAAACATTTTCTATTTGATTTTTCTCATTTAATTTTTTAACATAATACAACAAAACTAAAAACAAATTTTATACCCAAAGGCTTGCATAGTTATACAAGTACTCACACTGAACTAAATTTCTCTATAAATGCAAATTTACGTTAGCAAGTGTAAAGGCATAAAGTGCCTTTTGAAAAACAATAAATGTGTCAATATCAGCAAGTTTACGTTATACTAACATACTGAATGAAGTTGATTCAAATCATATTACACGTTCACACCCACTCACCCACCAACACATTTTCACTTTTCACTCAGTTTTAATGGTGATTCGTTCTCCCTTTGTGACATTAAAAGCCCTTATTATTATTATAATATTAATAATGGGTGATGAGGCAATAACAGAACAACAACAATGAGGAATTTGAATACTATAGCTTGTCAGTTGCAGTGTTACAGTCACACACATGTACAGGCATGAGAACTTCAATAGACATTTAATGAAAGACAAAATGAATGGTGTGTGATGTGATGTTATTAAATAAAGGACTCTAATAATTAACAAGTAAGAAAAAACTAAATTTAGCTTTAACCGAATTCTAAATATACCCTCCACATTCACAATGGTGGGCGTGGCAGATATATATGTATTGCGCCCTCTAATAGTGTACCAGTTTGCAAATTGAATTTTACTTGAAATAAATTGTAGGCTCATCTTTTATACGATGAGATAACTATAAATATAAGTACCAAATTTTCATAGCTAAATTTTTGTGGTAGATATATAAATTTGTATCGCCTATATAGCAATTCTTTTCAATAATTATAATAAAGCGAAAATATCGACAATTATTTTTAAAAAAATTTATTTTCCAAAATATGGACTTGTCTTACATTCTAAATAAACAAATCCTACATGTTTATTTAATGCAATATATTCATGTTAACGGGGCAGCAGGTGTTTATGTGTAAGAACTTCATAAGTATATACAATCACATTATAAGAGTGTTAAGTGATTTCATTTTTTATTCAACGTTGTTGTAAGCAGCCTCAACGCATCTGTATGCTGTGCTCACAATACGATATAACTTCATATTATGGTTGCACACCTATAAACAAAAATGCTCTTACAAACGATGGTAGTTTATCCATGGACAGTGCTTCATTTTCACTTTTTTCCTTAACATCCTTATAAAGCTATTTCATATATGTAAATATTTGTATTTGAATTTTAATATGACACACTTGTTACATACAATAACCAAAATTAATATATTTAGGAACAGATTTTAATAAAATATGAGATTTGTCATTCTCTTTGCAGCACCAAGAAAGTGGTATCAAAGTATTGATTATCAGCAAAATCGGAATACTTCTAGACACATCTGTCCGGGTGTCCGTGTGCACAGCTCTTGTTAGCATTCTTACGATGGTTAAATTTAAGATATTTTGCTGAAATTTTTTTGTTATTTTGTAGGTTGTTTTTTAAATTGAGTAAATTTAATTAAATGCGATGCCCACAATTTACAAAAATCTAGTTATCAGGGACAAATATTGATGAAATTGAAATTTAGTACAATTGTATACAGCGGTGTATCAAAATTGGGTGGGGTATGATTGGATAATAGTTACGCCTTCGAATTAAAAAAATCTTTACTGTAGAATCGAAATGAAAGGTGAAATTTTGTACAAACATGTTTTCTTGTTAGCTATTAAATTGGACGAAATCATTGCAACGCCACGCCACTTAGTTGCCAACCCAATAAATTTAAAACGAAAATATAATACAGAACATAAAATAAAATTAAAGGGAAAAAATTAATAAAATAAAAAATTACAAAAGTATAATGACAACAACAACAAATACAAAATAAAAAAATAAAAAAAATTTGTAATTTAAAATATTAACAAAAAAATACCTTTTTTATTGCAGAATTCAACCTGTCAGTAAAAGTAACGCTTACACTATTAAAGGGTATAAGCAAGTAAATGCCACGCCCATGGATAAAGAAGTTTAATTTGTTTAGTTTATTTTCTCTCCCTTTTACTTGCTATGAATTATTATCTCGCAATTATTAGCAAACGATTATAAACTGTTTCTTTTATATAAGCGGTAAACTTAATAAACGTCCCTCCTATTCGTAGATACATAAGCTACCTACAATACATACATAACGAAGTATAAAGTTGAATTCTCAAAAGCCAATTGAGTTAAGTTCATCGTCATCGTGTTTTTACTTTTCGTAACTTATTCTTCTGTTATTTGCCTTATGTAACAATAGAAAAAAGAAGCAAATACAACAACAACAATACATAAAAGCTGAAAAGTATAGAAGAATGGTTAATAGAGAAATGTGCGATGATGAATGCCATGACGACGACATAATATTAATGCGATTATTGTTATGATGATGGGTGAATGCAATTGTGCGTGAATGTGATGATAAGTGCCTATATAACATAAAGGGACTGGAGTGTTGCGCTGCTTATAACAAGATTTTACTTATAAATGTCATATTAATGTACCCACTTAAGTTGGAAAGTCTGCGTATGTTTATGGGGCGGTTTCAATATTATCCATTGTGTGAGAAAGGCACTCTTGCAAAGATGTTTGCAATTTCTTCTGCTGCAATCTTTATACATTTCATTTTAACAATGAATACTTTTCCTATATATTTTTTACAGTTATTTCTTATGTTTTTTATTTATAATTGTAAGCACTGAAGCATTAAGACATTTATGGCGCTACAACATTAACAATTATTTACATAAAATTAGTTCACTAACAATAAACAAAAGTCAAGTGTTGAAATCCAAGTTGCAAGTAAAATAAAACTGTGTACGTACCTCCACCATTTTTGTAGCACAAATACGGAAATCTCCAGACGTTGGCTAAATCAACAGCGAAACCAATAACGGACAATAGGAAATCAACTTTGCCGCTCCACGTTTCACGCTCATCATCTGCATCACTGTTAGATTGTTGTGTTTGCGTTTGTGCCTTGGCTATTGGTCCGGTTGATGACATCGCCAAAGCGATGCCAGCGCTCTCTTCCTCCTCACTCTCTAAATCTAAACCAAAATTAAATATTTTTTTAAAATAAATTTATAAATATTTAGAATCTTACTTAAATCAAATTTATCTTAATGATTCATTTATTTTGATAAAATGTTTGCTTGAAAAATCCATGACATACAATTTTCTAGCTTTTATTTTTTTCAACTTAACCTAAAAACGAAATCAGTTTAAGTGAATAATTAATCAAGAGCACTAACCAAACATAACATTCTGTTGACAGATGTGCTTGCTTAGTTGAGTTGCATATGTAATTATGGAAATGTAAAGTTCTTTACAATTAGTATCAGAGAACTAATCAAATATTCAACTTAACCTGAATTATTCATTACCGGCGAATAACTACAACGTTTAAATAATGGGGTGATTTCATAAGAGCCGTGAATTAGAGTAATTGGCCTTATATAAATATAATGAGGGGAGGAATTCCACATAAAATTGGACCATCCTACATTTTTAGATTTTTTTTTTAGCTGCACTTCGCGAAATAGATTCGTAGAGTGTCTAAATAGTTCGTCTATCAATTTAGCCGAAGTAGTTTTATATTGTCTGGCCCCAATTCTTTTTAATGTTCGTCAATCTCTATCAGTTAACTTTCAGTTTCGCGCACTATTCCTCTTCGCCGATGATGTTTTACCATGTTTTGTGTATGCTGTCAGTATCATGGATACTGTTGCTCATGAAAACTTAAACAATTCAACTGTTTTCATTATAGACGCTCCCCCTAACCGAGCACTAACGATTTGCCCTTTTTCGCGAAGTCTGAGAGATCACACACTTCACCGTTACACCAACACTTAAATATAAAATACAAGACATGGTATGTACACTGGGCAATACATAAACGTCGCATGCAACAAGCTGTACCATAATGCATGGTGTTCATGTTATTTTGCCCATCCCCTGCCTATTGTATATAACAAAATTCATTAAAAAAGCCGTTTCTCTCTTGTAAGGCATCCCACATAATGCGTCATTTAAAAGAATGATGAGTTCATTGAATACATGGATAAACCTTTGGTTATAGGGGCAAGGCTTTTCTATTTTTTTTTTTTTTTTTGTTACATTCTCTAATATTAATGATTTCTAGTTGACCATTATTTGTTACAGTTGGTGAATGAAAACTAGATTTGTTTATAATTTAAAAGCCTATGCAAGCAAATTGCGCTCGTTTTGCATTTTACATAATAATGTTTTTAAATTAACATAGATATCTTAAACCGGTCTCAAAATAAACTGCAACAACAATAATAATAATATTTATATATTTATGTCGCATAAATGTCTGCGGTTGTATCAATTCACGTGTTTTCAAGCTAATCTTAGTTTCCATAAATCTTGCGTTTCATTTAATTAACTGCATGAAGAGATAACCTTGAAAAATTTAGTTTATTTTTTATTACAATTTCATGAAAGCATCAAAATATTGTATTAATTATAGAGTTATTGTTACGTATCGGACATAAACCACTAGTTAAAATCAACATTTAAAAAAACGGTTAAACTATTAAAGTTTTTATGTACGTACATAAATAAGCATCAAGTTTTATTAAAACCAAAATTAAGAAAAATAGTAAAAAACAAGTAAGAAAACTAAATTTGACTTATGGGGCCTTATGTATTACGTATTGACTTGCAAGTCGAGTTTTGCCCTGTGTTTGTTATCAACCATGCCCACTTTTCACACACATCGATGAATGGGATAAATACGCATACTTAATTTCAAATTCATAGACCAATTTTTGTAGCAGATATATATGTAGATTTTTGCCAATTGTTGGTGTGGTTCCTGACCGATTTTGCCCAATTTAAAAAGTGATTTTAAATAGCGAATAAATAAAAAACTAAAAGTATCAATACAATATTTCAGCTCAATATCTAAAAATTTACGCCCGTGAGAGCGTTAACCAAAGGCGGACATACGGACAAACAATGTGTTCTGTATTAAATACTAAATAAAAATGAAATTCAATGCAATTTTTAATTCGATTAACTAACGTACTTTCCTCTTCCGTTGCTTGTATATTTTATATTTTATATATTACATAGAAGAAACAGTTACGAAGTCTATTTTTCAAGTGTAAAAGTTAAAATGTATAAAATGTATGAATCTTTTAACATACTTCGAAAGGAGTTCAAGTCTTCATTTTTTCAATTTGGGATATTGCAAGTCGGTGAAAAATCTATATAATCTTTAGATAACAAATTTTATATTTTCTGAGGTTTCTAATAATAGATTTATTATGCAATAATACAAAAGTGAACGGTGTTTTTATAGCTAAAATGAATTCGTCAAATAGTTCAGTAAACGTTGGCTTTTGACACTTAAAAGAACAATTTTTCTTACAGCTAAAGATATTACAACCGATTTTTGGTATATATAGGATGCTAAATCTCTAAATGTGAAATCAAATTTATAGTTTATAGAATAGTTTTTGTACTAAGGGCGTCACTTTCGAAGTATCTCCAAATCTAGTAAAACTAAATTTGCCAAATCTTAAATATCCTCTACGTCTATATAAAAATAGACGAAACGATTGTGGGTGCGTCTGTTGTGAGACCATGAGCATTTTTAACACAACGATGGATAAAGTAAATTATATATATATACCAATTTTTTAGTTTGTAGCTGAAGTTTTGTGGCAGACTAAATCGATTTTTCGATTATAGGCATGGCTCATGATCGATTTCACTTAATTTAAATAGCGTTCTGCCTGCTCAACTCAAAAAGTAAAAGTCTATACAAAATTTTAAATCAATATAACAAAATTTACGCCCTTGAGAATGGTCTTAACAAAGGGACACGCAACTCAACTCAATTTTTTGATGCTGGTCATGAATGTATATAATTAATAAGAGCTCTGATGCCTCCTTCTAGGTGTTGCAAACGGAATGCAAACTTAGTGTTCCCTCATCTCAAGTGGAAGGTTTAACAAACAAAATGGATTAATCATTATTTCATTAATCAGCAATAGGCATGAAAATGTCTTAAAATTAAAGTAATTAACTTTAATTTTTATATAAATTTCTTAATCTGAATTTTTTTTTTTTATATAAATGTTTGTTACCCCTTTTATTTTTCACACATAATTTCCAAAGTTTATAACTTAGCGACATTTTATTTATTTTATTTTTTTCGTATTTATATTCTTTTAAAAAATTTAATTAATTTTTATTTATTTTTTTTTCTCTTCTTTTTGTATTTTAGTTATCCGCTCTATATATCAGTTCACATGTTGTTTCTACAATTAATCGCACTCAACTGGTTGTTTTTAATGGCTTTGAATGAAATAAGTTTTTATAAGCTATTGTACGAGTGGCGTTCAATGGTATATAATATACAAATAAAAACAAACTACAATTTATATGCTTGTAAAGTTGAAAATAAAGAAATATTCAAAATAAAATATATTTAAAAATTTTATTCCATAAAACTGTAATTACCTTGAAATAATTTTATATCCACCCAAACCGTTAATAACTGTATACAACACCCAAAACTATTCCCAATTCATTTTAAATTTAAACAGCTTACACAACTCTATAATTTTATCATAGAAGATGAATGAAAAAATTCATTTTATTTTATTATTAAGTTATTCTGAATAAAAATTTATCTCACAGAATAAGAATTTTATAAAAGTATAATAAAATAAAAAAGAATTTCACACAAATATCTTTAGAATAAATTGCTTTTCATTCCACATTACTTTCTTTTAGTATAGTTCACATGAATCTTTTTCTTATGCTTCCAAGGAATCTTAATGTTAATGTTGACACGAATGGTGGCCGTTGTGGAAAATCAACACCTTTTATACCATTTTCAGTGTCATTTGTCACTTGGTGTTTGAATGCAAGTCAATTTCGTGTTGTAGTGATGAATACCTGTAACGCATGCGCTCTTAATGTTTTTGTCTTAGACTCTAATGTTATAATAATAATAATAAAGAAAAAAAAAAACACAAAAACCAGAAAACGAAAAATCTATGTCCGGTCTTTAATATCTTATTTATTTTAACATTTTGTGTTACTGTTAACCTGCTGTTAATTGTTGTAAATGTAAAACAAAGCTTCACTCCATAACAGAGCTTTTGATGAAAAATTTTTGTTGACGTTTTTTTGTTTCTTTTTTTAAATTCATATTTAATCCAACTCAACCAAAATCATTTTTCAATAAAAAAAAAAAAAAAAAAAAATAAAAACCATTTTTTTATAAGAGTGTCTAATCATATGTGTACACCCATACCGCGATTGCCACTGCTTGGAAAATGTCTATCCGTCCGTCTTTCCGTGTAAATTTGTGCACAAGCTACAGGTCATACATTTTGAAATACTACGTTGAAATTTGGTGCAAACATATAAATTGGCTTCAAGAAGTATTCTATTGAAAATAGACTAGATCGGACCATTATTAAGAACCCTTCCCCACATAAGGTCCTTCCCTATAACGATACTTCACAGAGTAACGACAATACTTGGCGTTTATTGATCAAATTTCACTAATTCGAGCATAAATTGTGAAATAAAATGATGTAGAGTTTGTTATAATAAAACATTTTTACTTTATTTTCAAATCAAAAAGTTTAAAACAAATTAAATATTTAAGATGCAATAAAAATTTGGTTCAAAATGTTCAATCGAAACGTTCGCATTATACCAAAAGCACTCTTGACAATGATTTTCTATCGCATCGATACATACGCATTCATTCGCTCATTATTCATTGCATGAGAATTGGGGGAAAAAAGTGCATCGAATTTCGAAAATGTTAGCCCAGTTGATGCTGAGTTAGCGAAACGTACGGTTCATAATACGATAAGAAATAAGAAAGCGCGCGATCGTGGGGTGTGTATGAACAGCAAAACCTGAAAAAATATTGAATACCATAAAATTGTCTGCAATGGTTTATGTTTTATAAATAGAAACGCAGTGTTTTCCTCTTTTGTTTTCTTTGTAATTATTTATTTTTTTTATAGTACAACGTGTATGAAAGTAATATGTAAATCAATTACCATTTATTTAATGAATTTCATTAATTTTAATACAAATTTAAATGGAATTTTATTAACTGCGAATACTGGCTGCACAAGAAATTAATAAATTTTCCCTTAATTAGACAACAAGTGATTTGGGCGAAAAAAATGAAATTATAAAACAAAATTAATAAGAAATTAAAAAAAAAAGAACATTTTTTTATAATATACGAGTATATGGTATAATTATATATTGTTGAACGAATCGGTAAAAACCATTTAATAAAAAATATGTTGTAATGATGCGTTCTTTTGAATAAAAAAAAAAAGAGGAATTGAAACGAAAAAATCATATCCACAGAAAGCATACATCAGTCTCATCAGTTGTTTAGTATTATTGTTGCATATATTTGCCGACACTACTATATAAATAGTGTTTCATTTACACCTTGTTGAAGAATATTAGAAAAACACACGCGAAACTGTAAAATTATGAAAAACCCCAAAACCAAAATAAATACATCAACATAAACAAGCAAGAAAACGAAATTTGGCTTAGACCAAATCTTAAATACCCTTTACATCTACGTACAAATGGTGGTTGTGGCAATTATGGAGTAAAGTTTTTTAGTGGAATATGGTTTTTTATAAAAGGTGGACGCATCACATTCGACCATGCACCCTCCATCGATGGAAGGGATAACTGTAGATACGCATACGAATTTCAAGTCCATAGGACAATTTTTAGGTCAGATATTAAGAGTTTTGTCAATTGAAGGCGCGTCTGTTATCCGACCATGCCTATTTTTGGTATAACTATAAATGAGTGTACAAAATTAAGATTTTCCTCAATTTTTGATAAATTTATGGGGCAAATTATGGCATATAAATATATTTTTAGCGATCTGTGTGCAAAAACTGCAAATGTCTGTACAAAATTTCAGCCCAATATCTCAAAATTTACGCCCGTGAGAATTCTAACAAAAGACAGACACACGGACACATTTAGATCAACTCACTTTTTGATGCTGATTTAGTATGTATATACTTTGTAGCGTCTCTGAAGCTTTCTTTTGGGTATTACAAACGAAAAGACAATAACCCCCCCCTCAATCTTAAAAGAAAGGAATAATACCATAATGTTTCGAAAAATGTGTTCTAACAATATTATTGGGCTGAAAGATTTCCGTAAAACAAAGTAATAATTACAAGAAATATTTTCCTCAACACAAATCCATTCATTTGTTCCAAAAAACAATAAAACTTCCATGGAACTCATTGTTAGCAACAACTAAAATATTAATTGTAATAATTTTCAGAAAAAAAATTAAATATTTGTGTAAATTAGTTTAAACACACACATAAAACTGACTTATCATGCCAACAACAAAATGGAAACACTCAACAATGAACATATATATGTATGTCAGTGTGTAATATATTTCAAATATAAAGAAAAATCTATATAAACAAATCATAAACTAAGAATAAATTGAATTATTAATTATATAGAATGAAACGAAACCGGCAACAATACGCGCAATAATACATTTTGTGTGTTTGTTTGTGTGCGTGTGTATGTATTCAGAAGTATTTATTAGCAGAAACAATATGTCTAAAAAACCGCGTGGAAGCATTCACAAGATACGTGAATTTGAATTAGAAAAGGTGAATTAAAAAAATATTTAAAATATAAACAAACGCAAATGAATATAATTTGAGTGCATTAGACTATTAATGCCTTCCCTTTAGCTTTTGTGCATAGATATTCCAAACGATAGTTATCCTTAAGCAGTATTAAAATATAAGTCGTTGGCTCCGGGTGTCCGTATGGCTAATTGTTTCGTTTGAAACTGTCAGGGTCGTAAGAATCCAGATTTAAAATTTAAAAATTTGTCATTAATGAATTAAATTGAAAGAGTTGAGTAAAATTAGCGTAATCCAAAATTGGTAAAATCGATTAACAGTAACATTTAAAAACGGGGTAATAAATGGGCGGGATCACATAACAGATACGCCCACAAATTATAAGGAATCTGTTTCAGCACAGAATTCAACCATTGCAGATGGAAGCGTAATGTATACTTTATTAGGCCGGCGTAACAGTGCACCTGCCATGCCCACAGTTTTCAAATAAATGCAGAAAGTATTCAAAATTCGACGCCCAATTCTAATACAGTTATCGACTATTCCTTTTCAGATTCAATTAGTCGATGAATTTGATATATTACAAATAGTGGGCGAAGGATGGTTTGGCAAAATTCTACTGGTCGAACATCGAGCTTCGCACACCGAAATGGTTTTGAAAGCAGTACCCAAGCCGTATGTATCCCTGAGAGACTTTTATCGTGAATTTCATTATGGCCTGCACTTGGGCATACATCGCAACATAGTAACCACGTATGATGTCGCATTTGAAACAGCCGGATTTTATGTCTTCACTCAAGAATACGCACCATTGGGTAAATCAAATGAATGGTTTGTTAAAGTAAAAGCTATACTTCTTACCATCGTTGGCCCAAATTTTAGGTGATTTAACATCAAATGTTACGGATACAGGAGTGGGTGAGGTGTATAGCAAACGGGTGGCTAAACAAATAGCAGCTGCCTTGGATTATATGCATTCAAAGTGAGTGTAACTCATTTATGAACTGATTGTTATAACATCCCTTCCATTTATCGGTCAACAGAGACATAGTACATCGCGATGTGAAGTTGGACAATGTGTTGATATATCGTTCCGATTTCTCGCGCGTAAAATTATGCGATTTTGGTGAATCTTATCAAAATGGTACTCTGGTAGAGAGGCGCAACGAATGGCTGCCTTATAGTCCACCCGAAGTATTGGATATCAAACCGGAAGGCACTTACAAGTAAGAAAGTAAACCAAAAACAACAACAGGGATCATACAAAGTATATATATTCTTGATCAGCGTCGGAAACTAAATCGATTTAGACATGCACGTCCTTGTGTCCGTGTGTCCCTCTGTCTGTTATTGGCACTGGCGCTGAAGGCAGACACTTCAATTTTTGTAGGCATATCGCTATTTAAAATGGGCATAATCGGTCAAGAGCCACGCCCACAATCGACTTTAAATTTGTTACGCGTATACATAGTTATCCCATCCACTGATATGCCAAAAATGGGCGTGGTCGAATAACATAGACGCCACAATTAACTAAAAACTATATTTCACGTAAAACTCGACTTTCACACTGAGATGTAATGAGACACGCCCACTATTGTAGATGTGTAGGGTATTTAAGATTTGGTCTAAACCAAATTTAGTTTTCTTTTACTTGTTTTTTAAAACTTACGCTTATTTCGGTAGAGCCGATTCCACTCACGATGTCTGGCAATTTGCTATTGTTGTCTTTGTATGCTTAACCGGTTGCCTGCCTTGGCAGAAAGCAGCCTCCGATGATCCCCGTTACGTACGCTACGTATTGTGGCAAAGCACTATGATGTTGGCCATGCGTCGTACTCCTAAATTATTTAAATTGTTGACATCGCGAGCGCAACGCATGTTCAAGAGACTCTTGGAACCGCGTTATGATCGCAGACCTAAAAATCTGGCAGATCTCACCAAGTATATGGATGATCGTTGGTTGGCCAAAACAGCCGAAAAAGAAATGGCCGAATATGAAACAGATGAACTGTGTCCGTCCATGTATTCATTTCACAGCAGTCCCGATGAGAAGAATCGTTTATTATACAATTTGGCCGATTACGGTATTGAAACAAATGTTGATCGTCAAACGAAAAAGAATCGCATTAAAGAATGGATCGAATCTTCGGTTATTGCCGAAGAAGAAGAGGTGAGTGGAGTAGGTTTGCGGAGAAATGTTTTAATTAATAAAATTTCTTAAATAATAGGAAGATAACGACGAAACCAATTCTGCTTCTTCACCATCATCATCGACAGTATCGCGTGAAGCGGTGCGTGGTCACATATCATCTCTCCGTCCACCAGTAGCTGACAAGTCCAAAGAGATTAAAACCACCTTAAAAGATGCTTCACATAAACATTTTGATCCACGTACCGGTGCCCTGCAGCAGGGACCCAGTGAAATGGGAGCTACAGCACTACCGCTACGATCCGAATCGGGCGGTGGTCCCTTCTCGGCCGCCAGTAATCTATCCACCATGAATAATGACAATAGTTTGGCGGGCAGTATACTAACAATGGGCTCGCGAGCTGACTTTTTTAACAGTGATATGGAAATTTACAATTCGGCTGCCACCGATTTGCATCTATTAGGTGAGCCAAACAACATCCTCCAACAACAACAACTCTACAACTATATGCCAAATAACAGCCAATATATGCTAACATCTAACAACGATTTATTCTCCAATTTGGAGGCCGTACAACATCCTACTAAAAATACAATCGGCGTTGGTACCAGTACAGTGGGCGGTGGTAGTGGTTCCAGGGTGCAAAAAAGTATTCTGCAACGCTCCAAATCAGACTCAGTAAAATATGCTCTATCGGCTAGTACACCAACCCTCAATAGCAAAAGCTTCTTAACAATTAGTAACGCTATGCCAACGCAACCACTTAACACTGATAGCAAAACTGTAACATTTTCTGGTTTAACTAATGCTTGGGATGGTGGCCTACCTCACGAAGGTATGCCCCAGCCCACTAATACAAATTCAATAAATCAAAGCACTCAAACTAGTGTAGTGGCAACATCGCAACAACAACTACAACACTATTTTAATAATAATACTCCTTATGAATCGTTACCAGTGAAAGACAGCGCGTACAGTTCCTTTGATCATCATAGTGAGATGGTGCCGGTACCAAATGGTGAGGTAGGTAAGCTGCCACAACGACAACAACAACAACAGCACAACGATATTCCCTCCACTGTGCGTACACAGAATTCACAGCAACAACAGCAGCAAGAAAGCAGCACATATAGAAACTCAGGAGCATTGATGAAGAGCAGCATGAAGGATACAGCCTATGACCGCATTAACAGCAATAACATAAGGAAACGAAGATGAAGACTTGACAATAGTAGGAGGAGTATAAAATATTCTTTTTAAGTACAGTTGAAATTAATACATTTACACACACGTGTGAACAAGGCAATAAACTTCAGTTCCCAATGAAATGACAATATTAGCACAATGCGTTAATAATCACACATTCATTAAAACTTACTTTTGTATTTCGTTCTTTATTTATGCATCAAACAAATTGACACCTTACATACGTTCATATACGCTTATCCAAACAATTGTTTTGCTTTCAAACTTTTATTTCAATGGGATAAATCTAGAGCTGTGCGTGGCACCAATACCGGGTCTACCGTGTTTAACAGGTTTGTACGTTAAGGCAAATTCACCCAAATAATGACCAATCATTTCCGGTTTGATTTCCACTTGACCAAAATCCTTGCCATTATATACACCAATGATGGATCCAGTCATTTCGGGTACAATTATCATATTTCTTAAATGTGTTTTTACAATTTCTGGTTTTTCATTTGGTGGCGCCTCCTTTTTCGCTTTACGCAATTTCTTAATCAGAGCCATAGGTTTACGTTTCAGACCGCGAGAAAACCTTCTGCGAGCACGACTATGCATTAATTCAACCAATTGATTGCTAAACATTAAGACATAAAATAATAATTAATTCAAAAGCAAATAAAGTGAAGATAATTGTTAATTACTTGGGCATATCCAACAATTGGTCCAAGTCTACGCCTCGGTATGTGAATTTCTTAAAGGCACGCTTCTTCTTGACAGCTTCTTCGGCCTGAAAAATACAAAAATTAATATGAATTATAACTTAAACACATAAAATTATAAAAAACATAGAAGTTGTATTATGTTACGATCACTTGGTTTATTATTTAATGTAAAATTTTAATAATTCTATTTACAGGTTTCACTTCAGCCATGTTGACTTATTAATTCGTAGAAACGGAAAGAAAAAGGAATAACACATTGCTCTCAAATATCGTATTAAATACTTTATATCGTAAATACATTTCTGTTTTCATACCTTAGTTATTCTTTACTTTTCTTCTTGTAATTTGGCACATAAATTTCTCAAGGTGGCGCAAAAACGAGTAATAAACTTAAGTTTTTACATTCACAAGATGGCGTCATTACCTCTTTCAAATATTAATTAAACCACAAGGTTGCAAAGATTGCTGCATAAAAACTTGTTGCGAGATGTAGTTTACATGAAAACTTGGCATTACTTATTTTTATTATCTCTGAAACAGCCTGGCAACCTCCCTATCAATTATAATAAAGCCGCGTTTCGTTACAAGATTAGAAATTATTGCAAATTGCTTAAAACTTTCCAAAAAAAGTTTAAAATTTATACAAAATGAGTGATGAAATTATACCAGCACCTACCCAGTCGGAATCCGGTGTTATTAAATCAATTAACCCAGAGCAGGTGCATAAAATCTGTTCGGGGCAGGTAAAATTATTATGAAAGGTTTCGAAAAAAATCTTTTATAAAATCAATTAATTAATAGGTTATCGTTACATTGGCGATAGCTGTTAAGGAATTAGTAGAAAATGCTCTGGATGCTGGTGCCAAATGTATAGAAGTGAAATTAAAAGATAAGGGCCTAGAATCTATAGAAGTAAGTGATGATGGTTGTGGTGTTAAACCCAATCAAATAGAAGCTATGAGTAAGTAACGATCTTATTACGATTAAGCAAAGAATCTTATATAAAAATTTTTCATTTTAGCTGCCAAATATCATACATCTAAAATATGTGAATTCGAAGACCTGCTAACTGTAGAAACGTTTGGTTTTCGCGGTGAAGCCTTAAGTTCTTTATGCTCGTTGGCGCATATGCAAATAATCACACGCCACAAGGATCACCAGGAAGCTACCAAAATTGAACTTGATCATAAGGGTGATATTAAAACCCGCACAATATGCTCACGTTCACCCGGCACCACAGTATTATTAAATAAATTATTCCAATCGTTACCAGTGAGACGTCGAGATTTTGAACGTAATATCAAAAAAGAATTCACCAAAATGTGTTATATACTACAAGCTTACTGCTTGGTCTCTATACACACGCGGATAAGGTGCTCAAATCAAACAACTGGTGGTAATTCTGCCATTATTATGATGACCCAGGGTAATCAGAATATTTTAAACAATATTTACGCTATCTTTGGTAAAACAAAACAAGGAGATATCGTACAAATAAAATCACCATTAGAGAACGATCAAGGCAGCAGTCTCAGCCAAGAGGAATTGTGGAGTGCACTGCAAGAGTTGTTGGGTGAGAATAACAACTTATGTAAAGATGATTTGGCGGTATTGTACTCTAACCAATTCAAGCTGGATGGTTACATATCCAGTTGCGCACACGGATGTGGTCGCTCTAGTAAAGATCGACAATTCTTTTATGTCAACTCCAGACCCTGTGACTTGAAAAATGTACGTAACTTGTTAATTATTTCTAAATAATTTCTACAAACTGTGCTTGCTTCTAGGTGGCCAAAATTGTCAACGATTGCTATCATTCGTATAATGCTCAACAGTATCCATTTGTTTACCTGAATATAATAACAAAGCGAGAAGATGTTGATGTTAATCTGACCCCCGATAAACGCCAATTATTGCTAACCAATGAGAAATTACTTTTGGCTTTAATAAGAAGAGCTTTACACATGACTTTTGGTCAAATCCCTTCCACCTACAAGTTACAAAACACTATTACTAACATGATGAACCCAAACACCACGTCCTCCTCGGCGGAGGCCGAACAACCGCTGGAAGAAATCGATTTGCTGCCATTAAGTACAGCTGAGAAATTTCGTAATGTTTTGTCGCAATGGAAGCGTACGGGTGATACAATTGGAAAAGCTCCCAAAGTACCTAATAAACGGAAATGCAATGACGAGATACAGGAACGCACACTGAAATTACAAAAAATTCAAGAATATTTCAAACGGGAAGAAGCAACTTCTGCGCTACAACAGTTTAGTTACAAATCCGACACTGATGACTCGGAAGACGATCAAGAAGGGATGGCTTTGAAACAGTCACCTAATAAAAGTTTAGTAAAAGTAAATGTAGAAGAACTCTACACAGACTCCAAAGGTTGGTATAGAGTAAATAATCAGGCAGTCAGAATTTTTATTTAATACCCTTACGGCAGCCTTCGATAAGCTGATGCAATCCAAGAACTCTGAAGGCATCGATTGCAAAGTTATCACATCGTCCAATGAAAAGCAAATAAATTTGATTGAAGAATGTAACGAGAAGGTCACAAAGGAGAATGGTATTGATCATGATAATGATGCTACCGCTAACCCCCCCATCAAAATCGTGGAGTTGGATAAAAGTGATGCGGAAAGTGACTGCGATAGTTATAAACAAAATATTTCCGGTGAATGGCAAATTTCACTAGAAGAAATGGAAGAATATTTGAAAGCCGAGGATGCATTAAAAATGGAACGACAGCAACAAAACAAACTGAACCGCTTACGCTTTAAAAGTCGAATTAAGCCCAGCGAGAATAAAACGGCTGAAGCTGAATTACAAACGGAAATTAAAAAAACCGATTTCAGTCGCATGAACGTTTTGGGACAATTCAACTTGGGCTTCATTATCTGTCAATTAGATTCCGATTTATTTATTGTGGATCAGCATGCCAGCGATGAAAAGTACAATTACGAAATGTTGCAGCGCAACACACAGTTGTCGCATCAACCGTTGGCCGTGCCGCAACCCCTCGAACTGACCGCTGTCAATGAAATGATTTTATTGGATCATTTGGATGTATTTGAAAAGAATGGTTTCAAATTCTCTATCGATCATAACGGTAAAAAGAAAGAAATTGTGTAACTATTGCTTTTAACAAATGACTCAATGTTGTCTCCTTGTTGCGCAGCGCCGCCTTGCAAAAAGATTAGTTTACTGGGTAAGCCCACCAGTCACAATTGGGAGTTTGGTAAAGGCGACATAGATGAATTGATATTTATGCTGCAGGATACTCCCGAGGGCACAATATGTCGTCCGTCACGGGTGAAAGCCATGTTTGCATCCCGCGCTTGCCGTCAATCGGTCATGATAGGTACGGCTTTGAAAGTAGCCAACATGCAACAGCTGATACGGCACATGGGTGAAATGGAACATCCCTGGGTAAATGGACATTTTTTCCTACATCATTTTTCAGCATATTTCTTAATAACGTTCTCTTTCTCTATAACAGAATTGTCCTCACGGGCGGCCTACTATGCGTCACCTCATTAATACAGCTTTGTTGACAAATGACGATGATGATTGTACAAAAGGGTAGAAATAAAAACATCCCTTTTTTATAATTTTACAATTTTTTTTCTTTCATTTCTAAAATTTAAACACTAATCGTTCGAAATATGTTAAAACCACTATGCGCTGTAGATAGTATAACACCCGGTAGCTGGGCGTGCCAATGTAATTCCTTAATTTCTGTTTGTCCTTGATGTATAAAGAGCAATTGTGGTGGTAGTTGTTGTAGTTCATTTTCATTATTGGTTGTTGTTGTTAATTCTTGATCTGCATCTCTTTCCACAGCTAAATCCCATAAAGCTATTTGATCATCATCACCACCAGAGGCCAACACCGTACCATCCAGTGGATTCCATTCCACTGTGGTAATGTGATTGGTGTGATGTTTAAATGTTGCCACCGGTTTGTTTGTTTGAAATTGTCGTAAATCCCAAATGTGTAAAAAGCCATCATCTCCGCCACTAGCTATGAAGGGTTCTTTGCGATTCCACGAAATCACATTAATATCACTTTCATGGGCATCACTACACGTTAGCATGCAAGCTTTATGTGGTGCAGCGCGACAATCCCAAATGCGTATGGTTTTGTCCACAGAACATGAAGCTAAAACACTGCGTTCGTTGGGACTCCATTGTAAGTCTTCTACAGATGCTGTATGACCTACCAAAGGCCGTTGATCTACTTTCCAGGTGCCATCTTCCAAAGGTGACCACACGTGTATATCGCGTCTAAGTAAAATTTACAAATTTTTATAACGAGCAAAATATTTTTATTGTGAATTATACTTGCAATCACCAGTGGCCAATACACCATCAGCGCAAGCACTCCAATCTATAGCAAAACCCTCCTGTTGGTGGCCACTAAAAGTGTATACCGGTCTTACTGGCTCCTTAACCACTTCTTTCTCATACTGCTTCAATAATTGAACGTCCTCTATGGCCTGCAATTGTTTGGACAAATTCCAAATATTCACCCGTCCCAATTCACTCCAAGAAGCAGCGAACACTTCATTACCCAATCGTCTAGCTCTTACCCGATTCACACAGCCCTGATGTTTGATAAGCGCACAATTCATTTGAGGTTTTTTCAATTCCTCCTTATTCGGAACATCATCCTCATCATCCTCCAAGACTTCATCATCGTCTTCTTCGTCATTTTCTTGAGTCTTGTGCAGATTGTGCATTTTCATTACAATTAAATTGTTAACATGAGTGCGAGCTGCCTGAGTACCTGCTACTATATATGTTGTCAAGGGATAAATTTCACGATTCTCACCCAATTCATCGGGTAGTATATCAAAACTTAAGCAGGGAGCACCGGTAGAAGCTTGATGCAACATAATATAAGCCGACTCATCACACACCAGCTCTTCGTCGGCCTGCAATGGTTTACCAGGAAGATAAACTTCTTGACCTTCTCCATTCTCTACATTATGATTATCATTATTATCATCATCACTCTCAGCATCCTCCGGCTCTACGACTTCCATTTCTGTCTCCAAATTTTCATTATCCATGTTTTTAAACGTTATTATAACAATATAATTGTTTATAACCACACGTGCATTTAATTAATTATTAAGTAATGCCAAGTGCTATAATTACAAGGCTACACCTTTTTTCAACCACATTAGAATAACAACATTGTAAACTGTTATTTGCATATGGCAATGCTCTCTCTATCTATGCTTCATATTTTGTATTTTGAATGTATAAACTTAATTATTTTCGGCGAATTTTTTAAAAATTTGGTTGTGTTTTTATTAAATATATGTTAAAAATTCTACAAAGTATAGTGCGTTAAAACATATACATATATAAGCGGTTGCAAATTTGTTACAAAATGAAAAACAACAGAATTTCCGATTGCAGAAATAAATTCAACATCAAGCTGTTGGCTGGTAATAATGTGGTTTTGGTGGAAGCCAATGGCCATGATTCTGAAATTTTCGTGCCACAACTTATCAAAGGCCGCATAGCCTTTGTAAATATCATTCCGAATAGACGTTGTTGCCAATCTCAGAGCGCCGGGCTAAGAAAGAGTACTTCCGTGCATCAAAGAAGTTATAAGTTAATACACGAGGATGATGGACAGGTCAGTTGGCGTATGCAAGGAGGCGAAGAAATAAAAAAGGCAACACCTTTGGCATACAGTACGCCCATGACCGGTATTAAAGAGCATCAAGTGGGCAAAGGCCTAATAAAGCGGCGAGTCTTTCAAGAAATTACCTCATCTTTAAATGAGGAACCCCATGTTACTTTGTTGACACCAGAACAAGCCAGAAGAGCTGCCACTCGACACATGATAAACGAAACTGTTGTAAAATTGCCGAATAATCTTAATGTTGTTAAGTTGTATCGTCAGTCTCCAGAACGATCTCCGCAAAATGTAGGACGTTTAATAGGGTCACCGGGTTCCCTTCCAGGTGCTTCGGTGCGAAAGCGTGGTTTATATACTGTAACCTATAATAACTGTTTAGAATCGCCAAAAGAAGAAAACAGGGGCAAACCGACATCTCCCAAATACAGTCCCGGCACTAAATGGCATAAAGTCATAACTCCTGTACGTACGTATGCCCACAAATGTTCGGTTATGAATATCAAAAAAAGTGGTTCAACAAAAAAGTTACGCCCCGTTGTGCCTACATATATGATAAATCCTACACAAGGCAAAAAGGGAACGCATCGGATTGAGGTGCGCAAGCGCAAACTGATTATAGACTCGAAAATTAATATATCACCGCAAAGTTTTAAGAAGCAACAGCAACTGTCAACAAGAAATACTGTAAAAACGGCTGAAAGAGCCAAGAAAGGCAAACAGTACAAAGCTGCCAATGCAGGAATGACGGCTTTTGATTTGCTAACTAATTCAAATCGAAACCGGACTATGTCTACAAAATTACGACAACAATTTCGAAAACGTTGTGTCAACAAGGCCTCGTCCACATACGACCGTTACAAAATATTATGCCCTAAAATGCCGCCACTAAAAAAACATGATGAAAAAACAAGCTCATCCCATGAAACGGAACTACAACTGGTAACATCGCAAACAAACGATGGTACAGGTAAAACGAAGTCAGATTTATCACCTTTCGCCGATGATGAAATGACCACTCCCATAACTATAAAACCGCGCAAAGCACCAAATTAGTTGGAATCATGGAACGGAAAAAATAATTAACAATAATCGAGCAGATTTTAAAACCTATTGAACTGAACTGAACTGAACTGAATATTGATTGATTTTGAAACTTGTTGGATATATTGTTAAATATTCTCAGACTTTGTATGTATGTATATGAAATGTATAAATTTCTTAATTGTAATGATATAAAGAGAGTCTGTACAGTTATATTGCAAAGTTTAACAATTCTGTGCAAACTTGCTTTAATGCTTCAATTAAATAAAATGACGTTTTTTTTTAATACTAAATTTATTGTACTTTACTACCATTTTATAAATAATAATATAAATAATTATAAATCACTTTCACTTAAGAAACTATCTTATGAATAAAGAACACGAAGCGGAGATTGTTAAGAGATTTCTTCATTCAACAGTGAGCGCTACCTGCAACGGAAACAGGCTTTAAAGGCTCTTTTTATGGCACGCATTTTACGTATAACCTGCTCTTGCATTAAGTTAAAGCACATGGCTATTAAAGCCATGCCCAATAATAAGTACACAGCACATAGAATAAAGCTGACCTCAACTTTGTCTTTATCGGCAGTTATCTATAAAGAGAATACAAATGCAGGGAGAGAGGGAGAGAAAAGAATTAAATAATAAATAAATTGATTGACGATTTTTACAGCAACTTACTACACGTTCACCCGGCACTAAATCGCCAAAACCAATACTACTTAAGGAAATGAAGCAAAAATAACTGCCATCCAAGTAGCCCCAATCCTCCCAACGCCCGAACAATAAAGCACCCCACATTATGTAACTAAAACAATTGCAAAAACCATTATTCTCTATCCTTGATATTCACCGTTAATAATTACCTAATCATTATAAATACACACACCCACAACGATACAGTAATTTCATCAGTACTGCCACGTATTTCACGTTCAATAATCGATTCATCATCATCGTCCTCATTGAGATATAGTGTCATGAGGGCATCATTAATGGCTTGATCCTGAACAATGATTGATGATGATGTAACGCTAGAATTTTCGGTTAAAGTACTGCTACTATGACTATGACTTTGTGTTGTTGTTGTTGTACTACAATCACTATTACTACTACTCTCATCACTCCCGTATGATTTTGCCGAATTGTAGCGACGTCGCGCATTCTCCAATTCAGCCAACTAAGATATTTCAATTTTCAAATCTCTAAATTTATGTATTTATATGAAATGGGTTTAATGGTCTGTAACGTACCGCTTTACTTTTAGCTAGCTCGCGCAATTTGCGACGTTCACGTATTAAACGTCGCCGCGCTACACCAGGACATATGCGACACAAGCACACCTTCGAATAAATCCATTTAAATGATTTCGCCAAAACATCACCAATATTGGAGAGATATAACAGGAATAACGGCATACCGAAAATGGCGTATATTATGGTGACCACTTTGCCCCAATCTGAACGTGGTGAAATATTACCATAACCTATTGAGAAATTATGCAGCTATAGAGAGGTCAAATGCAATTTGAAAAAAAAAAAAAAAAAAACATTAAAAAAACTATTGGCCTCTGAGTTTAAGCCTATTTGGTAAAGTCCTTTTAATTTTCTATTTTAAGTTATGAGTAAGACGGAAAAGACACGCCCACAGTACAAAAAGAAGGATCAGTTCATTAAGGATTTTCATTTCACTTTAGTGAAAAAAAATATATGCGAAATAAATTGGATGCATAGATAGAAGTGGAACGCATTTAAGATTTGAACCAAATATTTAATTTTTTGATACCCTGCACCACTTCTGACAAAGGGAATGTTAAGTTTGTGCGGATGTTTGTAATTCCTAAACTGCAAATGCCACACTTACCTTCAGGGATATGAAATCGTTTTAACCATGTCCGTCTGTCCACGTAAATTTGTATGCAAGCTACAGGTCGCATTTTTTTAGATATTTCAATGAAATTTAGTACAAAGACAAGTATCAGCCCAAAGAGAAAGTCTATTAAAAATGGACCAGATTAGACCATTTTTACAACCCCTTCTCATATAACACATTATTATAATGGAGATCTTTATACGACAAAGTCACAATTCTTAATATTTTTTCACAATATTTGATGAAGAATAGTTAACAATCTTAATAACTAGGCCTTGCCCAATTTGAACCCGATCGGACCATTTTTAGAACCCCTCCTCATTGCCAAAATTTGGTGAAAAATAGTTAATAATAAGTAGAAAACATTTTCGATTTTACAAACAAAAAATTTTGACATTTTAATCATTTTCATAATTATATTTCAATTATTTTAATTGAAAAATAGTTGTTTGACATAAATTCATCCATCTTACCTATTGTAGTGATAACGGTTAATGAATAAAGAAAAGCACCCGAAAAACTCCATTGCTTTTCCACATCCTGTACGCCCAATTGTTTACGTACTATAGCCCGTTGATACTGCAATAATATGTCATTTACGCTATAAAAGAAAATAACAAAAAAATATCCTGAATATAATCTTCACATTTATTGATTTCTCTGCAGTCTCGACCGTTACCGTTTTTTAAAGGAACGATCATCTAAGAAAGCAATATTTTTAGCGGTCATTTGCCATAAATGTTGTAAACACTCTTTCGTGTAATTGCGTTCGTGGGAAAGGTTTTGTTGTTTTTGTGTTACTTGTTGTTGCAGTCTTTCATATTCGAAAATTTCGATAGCTTGAAATATAAAAGCACCTGAAAATATTGCACAATTATGTATGGATTCCATAAAATTAATACTTTAACTTGTTTTTTCTCTCTCTCTCTCTCTCTCTCTGTCCTTACCTCCTATAGTATAAAATATCACGAGCAGTATAATACCGACATTACTAAACATAAAGGCGGTAAATTGACGACAATGATCCTTGAAACGTTCAAACGGTGGTTTGCGTTTTTTACGCCATGCATTGTTGCGAGGGTTCATGTCTTTACACTTAGTTATTATAACTATTATGAATTATAAGTAGTTGTCATTAATGACCCATTGCGTTGCATGGTATGTATAATTATTATTGGCTTGAAATTGTTTCATTTTATTTATTGATTTATTTTAAAGAATCAATCTATCAATCTCAGAGGAAGGTTGAGGTGGTTTGACTGATGACTTATTTTGTTTTCATTTTATAAATTCTAACATATCACATTTCACTTGTTCAGCTTGCTTTACCACCTGACGCCAATAACACCACCTGGTTATAGTATTGTAAAATTATTTTTAAATACTTGTTGAAAAAGATTTCGAAAAAAAATTTTGTAAATAGTTTTCAAAGAGTGCACGCTTCATTTGATCATTTCACTACATATTTTATTTGCGTTCAATTTATCGTTTCGGTTGTACAACTTATACAACACTTTCCTACACACACATAAAAAGATTTGTACATGGATTGTTTTCTTTTTTTTTTAAATCTAATTTACAACACAATCGAGACGTTTAAAATAAGTGTATGGCAGAAAACAACAATTAATGGATTATTAAGTATATCGCGTATATGTGTGTGCGTGCGTTAGACCAATAATATTGACTTGTAAGTACACCGTGTACAATGCATTGTAGATGCGGCGGTGTACACGGTGAAAATGCCACTCATTTTGACTTGCACATGTCCATCATCACTTGATCCGCTACTGCTTCGTATGAACACATTGAAATTGTTTAAGAACAGGCATCAAGTGTTTGACCAGCATCTATATATGACCTCAAAATCAACTCTTGGACAACTTATACGAATTATAAATGAATGTATATAACATTTAATTAATATTATATTTGTAATCAGTTTTCAAAACGTTTGTTTAGCAAACGTCTGCCTGCTGTCGTTACACAAATTTAGTTTATTTTCAAGAGCACGTTGCGTTCAAGATTAAAAAAGTTTATCATTCTGCGAAATTCTGCATAAACAATAAATAATATTAATTAATGGGCGTTGTCCCTATAAGATTACGCCCTCTTTTGTTTACTCGCCCATTTAATTCTGTGCTAGATAGTTTTTTTGTTAGAGCATCTATTCTTTTTCAGCAAATCGTTTCAATGACTTAATAAATGAAAAGGACAACGCTTGATATATCTCCATTTTTGTGCCTAGACAGAGGTTCGATTAATTTTATTAGAAAACTGTGCTTTAAGAAAATTGAAACAAGAAAAATGGTAGGTGAATGTCTTAATTATCAGTAACAGGATGGACATGTTTAGTTAAGGTTTTAATTATTGAATATTATATCCTACACCACAAAGCGCCTAAACGTTTATCATTTGCCACACCCATCTTTAACTATAACAATCATATCTGAATCGATTTAACTATGTCCGTCCATATGTCCATATAAATTACGACGTCTTTTTTAGAATAACAATCATATCTGAACCGATTCATATATGTACGTCCGTGCATCCATATAAATTATGATATTTAAGATATTTCGTTGAAATTTGTTTGGACCGGATTGTATCATTTATAAAATCCCTCCTCATATAGGGTTCTATTATAAAGGAAGTCTTTATATGGCGAATATTTGCAGTTCTTAATATTTTTTTTAACAAATTTTAGTGCAGAATAGTTCATGGTTCATCACCCGATCGAAGCACTTTTAGAACCCCGTTAACTTTAAAGATATTTAACAAAGTGACTTATAAGACAATATCTCGCGTTTACTGATACAATATTAACATAATTTGTGGTGTTAAATGATATAAGGTATTAAAAAGTTGAGGTGTAACGGACTTGTTTGCAATTTGTCGGTTTGTCTTTTTTTTTTTCGTTTTTTTCTTTTTAAAAATTCAGGTTAATTATTGTTGAAAGGATTAACTAATTGTACGCAAAATACAATTTCTTAAAAAAAAAATACTTAAAAATTTAATTTTATTTAAATTCTTTCAGGTTTCAGGCACAAGATGTACTAGAAATATTGTGATTCTTGTAATCAGTAATGAAAGGGCAAAAACAATAATAATTTCCTAACGGCTTATTAAACTAAATATTACTTATATCGTAAACAAGAAGAAAAGCTTAGATTTGTCTTGAGCCAAAGTTAGCATAGGACAGCCAACTGAGAATTCATTTCAGTTTTTGTTTCACTTTTACTTTTTTTTATAATTTTATTTCGTAAATATTGTCACATACCGCTAAAATGGTAAATATCAACAAATATATTGTATATACTTCGTTTTGTATATATATGTGTATGAACGAATAATAAAAATAAACAGAACACCTCTTTTTTGTGTGTCACCAGCCGTAGCCGTAGCCGTAACCGTCCACAACAAGCACCTTAAAACCCCAGTCCAGACATAGAAAAATGCTGTCTAGCAAACGTGTACGCATCCATGCATCAAAATTTATTGTATTTGTTATTCTTTTTTTATATCTTTCATTTTTAATACAAAACTACAAACAAAAATAAATCAATTACAATATAATGCAATTTTTTGCATCATATTAGTGTCATGTACATCTAGCGGGAGGAGAGAGCGTTTGAAAAATTATGATGAAAAATTTAAACCCCAATAACAACAACAAATTTTGATTTTTTTTTTATTTACATTATGCTTAGAAAGCAAATAACGGTATTTGTTAATTTTTTAAGATAAACGAGTGTACGCATATGGATTTTTATACCGCTGCCGATGAACGTAAAGGGGTATAAAAAATAAAATATTATTGGTTACAACGTTTCTTCATTATTTTTTATACCCTCTTCTACTCACTCTAATTGTAGATGACACTAATGTGTTGTAAAAATTGCATTATATGGTAAATTCGTTATTTATTAAACATAAATTATTTTTTTATATGTTATTATTTATTATTGTTGTTTTTACCAACAAGAAAAAAGATTCAGAATTTGTGTATATGTTCTTGATCAGTATCGGTATTCAATGGTGGTATATAACCGACTACAACATTTCCACTTGTTTTATATTTAATGATTTATTTGAGGTGCTTTTTAACATGATCCAATTGTTGTGGTGGCAATGGATTTATTAAATATAATTGTTGTTGTTGTTGTTGTATTTAGTTATTGTTACAATTAAAATGGTATTACTTTTACTATGACTTTTTTTTAGTGACGTCACAGCGTTTAACCAGCCAAGACTATTAAAACATATTGTTTATGAAAATGAAATTATTCACATGAATGTCTGTACGTATGTTAATATTTTAGTTTGAACCAAATCTTTTTTAAAAAAAACCAAGCAAATATGTTCACATATATCATTTTTTTAAATGTTATAAAATATTTTTTAATTAGGAAAAAATATATTTTTAAACACTTCACTTATGTTTTTGGTTTTTTTTAAATCACTTTGAAACAATTCATATGTTCAAACTTTTATGGTAATTAATTTATAGCCCACTTTCGCTACCGTTCATACGGTATGACCGATTCTCATGTACTGAACGAAAAGAAAAAAAAAGTCTTTTAGTGGATATTAATTTTATTTCAAAATTCTCTGACGTTCTACTTATGACGATTTTCTTTCCATGTGGTAGATAAACGACAACGCTACGTTGGCATTTTGTATATTATCCGTGAGTTGTTCTCTTGAATTTTTCTTTCCTTGAGTTAGGTGCTTATCACGTTTATAGAAAATACTCACACGGTATGTAGAGAGAATCTGTGTAGGAGCTGACATATTCATTTATAGATCGAATCGCGTGTAATGTGTGCTGATGTGCAAGTTGTATCTTTTTATACCCTGCACACCACGTTGGTACTTTTTAAAACGGTAAATACTACATCCATCTTCAATTATATCGACCGATTGGAATCACATTTGCTTCAAAGAACGGCTTTGGGCCATTTTTAGAAGTCCTCCCCACCTAACGATATTTCACGAAGTGACTTTTATGACAATGCTTCCAGTTTATGGATACAACCAAAATAATTAAATGGTGTAGGGTATTAAATGATCAAGTATAACCGATTGTAACGTTCACTTGTTTATACATATTATACTTTAGACAAATTTTATTATTAATTATATACATGATTAATTAAAGAATCTGTAAATTGATTGCATCAATTATTTGTCACCATAAATATAAATCTTTTAATATGTGAGAAATAATATAAAAAAATATATAAATTAAAATATTGCAGCCAGTTCTATCCGACCATTTCATGCCCTACACCATTTAATTTCTTAAATTATTTAACTGTTTACTTTAGTACGATCACTAAACGTGCATCATTGTCATATAAAAATGGTTTCTTGAAAATGCCTTCTATTGAGAGGAGTATTAAAAATGGTCCGATAGAGTTCAAAGAACAATAATCAAGCTAATTCTACTATTCCTACAATTTCCTTTTTTTTTATACCCTGCACCACTTGTTATATTGAGTTTGTGCGGATATTTGTAACTCCTAAACGGCTTATGCCACACCCACCTTCAACTACAATACAGATCCATTCAAAATCAAAATCTGAATCGATTTAACCAAGTCAGTCTGTTCGTGTGTCCTCCTGTGGGTCCATGTAAATTTGTGCGCGAGCTATTAATGAAATTTGTTACTAGGACATGTATTCGACCATATTGTACCATTTTTAAAACTTCTCCCATTATTTTTGGAGATATTTCATTGAAAATTGGCCCAAAAAGTAATCCTTTTGAAAATGAATAGGATCGGAAAAATTTTGTGCTTGGAAATTTATGTCATATAAAGACTTATTTTAATATTTGACAATTTATTGGGAGAAGGGTAAAAAAATGCACTGATCAGGTCTAATTTCAAAAAAAATAAATTTCATTAATATATATGAAAAATGGTGATCTGTTGTAGATTGATTACATAATACAATGGATATGGTTAGGTTACGTTACTCGGGTGCGCGATCTTCACTTCACTTAGGCCAATAAGCAGGCCCATTGTGATACCCGACAAAACATAACATAACACAGAGTTGTATTCAATTAAGCCATCCCGAGGAGGCTATAAATCGTTAGAGGTCAAAAATATTAGCATCTGCTAGTGACCTTAGACCTTCTAGGAATCTGACTCCAAGTGTTTTATGTCGTTTTTCCCGTAGAGCCGGGCATTCATACAGCAGATGCTCCACAGTTTCCGCCTCTTCTTCGTCCCTGCAACTTCTACAGAAATCATTATACGAGACACCGCATCTGCTGGCCATGTGGCCTATGAGACAGTACCCCGTTAGGATTCCTACGACCGCAGAGATCGATTTCTTATTTATGGATGTGGTTAAATCGATTCAGATACAAGTACATATATTACATAAAAACATTGTACCTTAATATAACTTTGTGGTAAAGGGCAAAGTTAGGGGCAACGTTTCTTAATAAATTGTCATTTGGTACAGAAGCTACACTCCCAGATTAAAAACTTTGGTTCAAATAAGTTTCTGTAAAATGTTAGATTAAGTAGAAATTTGTTGTTGTAACAGTTTTAAGAGTAGTTTTTAAAATCCAGACGCAAGCATCTCAAAACTCTTCCGTTAGCACTACTTTGCTAACCCTTGCTGTAGAGTATCACTATGATTAAATGTTTTGGAAAATATTCTTAATGTTGTAGAATTCTATTCTTCTTAAGAAATACTTGGTAGAATAATTTCGATTTTTTTCCTTTCAATTACTAATAAAAAAATGTTTTATTGCATTTTCCTCATAATATGATTTATGTATGTATATATAGTGTGTAAAAAATTGTTACTTTAAAAGCCTAAAAACATTTAAATACGATTTTTTTCTAATTAATTTATCACTAATGCTAACTACGAGTATAAAGTTTCAACTGCTAAATGTATAAATTTTCTATTAAAATCGAGTTTATAATTAAATTAAATCGTGCGTTCAGTTATTTGTTAACCTGAGTTTGTTACATTTGATCGAAAGCCTTAGGCAACCAGACGCGCCACTTCAGAGGGATCACGATCACGTGTTTCGGGCAAATACAGTTTTGTTAGTATGAACAGCAATGCACACGTTACGGAGAAGGGTAGAAATACAAAAGCACCCCAGGCACTGGACAAGATAGGAAATGTCATACCAATAATAAAATTGCAACTCCATGATGCTAAACTGCCCATTGCCATGGCTACGGGACGTGGCGCCACTTCAAAGAGTTCTGCAACGAAGAGGGAGAGAGTGAGATGGAGTAACTAATTAATTTTTTATTATGTAAATATAGTTAAGAAGTAAGTGTGAGGTGGTGTAGAACGTGGTACGTAGCTATACATTGATTAACACACATCAGAGGGCAAAAGTTTAACCATAAGATTGAATTAAGTCAGTGTAACTGGCACCCGCATATTCGTTTATATATGTACAACATATACGTCCTTGCTGGTATTGCTGCATGAAAATTCTCATAATGTAATTTAAAACCCACAATAACGCATTGTCTGCCCCTTGGGCATTGTGTCCAGTACCACATATACACTTCCTTGACTTGTGTCTCCAATTCAATTAAACGCAAGTGGTTTCAATTAAACGTTTACAAGTTTAACAGATGCACGCTATTCACCGAGTCACGTGAATTGCAAAGTTTACAATTGAATTGAAAAGAATAACAAAAGCAACAACTGCAACAAGAAATTACACTATAAAATATAATTGAAACGAAAACAGAAGGCAATACAATTTCCATCCAATCCAATAGAAACATACAAAGGCACAGAGGCACTCTATGAGAATAACTGTGCATGTATGTTTGTTTATCTTTTGTGTGCGCAGCCAAAGCAAATATGCGTCATAATGAATTCGACATAACAAGGCTCCTAAACATCTTTCCTTCTTATTCATCATAAATTTGTTTGTTGTCTGTTTTGAATGCGTCGTCAATTGTATTGTTATTGATTTAAACAAAAGATGAAGTGGTAGATGATCTATGAGCATATAATGTGCATACCTGATCCTATAAAATATGGTATAGGACCCAGACCAAATTGATAAAAGAATATATAACACATAACGCATACTATGCAGACCATAGGTAACCAACTAAATGTCTCCTAAAAAAGAACAAATATTTAAATTTAGTTATAAAAGATAAAATCACAGTTCCACAACACAATCCCGGCTTTATTCATACTTAAGAACTTATTGCTAAATGCCCGGGTTATCTTGTAGGTCTTACACTTACAATATATTTCAAAATGAAGGCGATAGCCAGCAGAAAACATGAACAAATTAAACTGGAAAACATCATCAATGGACGACGATTTACTTTGGCCATTAATACCGGTCCTAAGAATGCAGTGGCCAAGTTTAAGCAGCCAGCACCTAAATTCGCCCATTCAGCATCGCTTGTGGAAAGACCGGCCTTTTCAAAAATTGACACCGAGTAGTAGAAAATCTGGAAAACGTGGAAAAAACATATAAATCAATATAAATACAAATCTTTTAAAATCATAGTATTTACATAATTTTTATAACCTGCACCCTATGTGGAGAAAGGTATATTAAGTTTGTGCGGATGTTTGTAACTCTTAAACGGCAAAACCCCACTCCCACCTTCAATTCCAATATAGAACAATTCAGAATCAAAATCTGAATCGATTTAACCATGTCCGTTTGTCCGCCTATTTGTCCATGTAAATTTGTGCGCAAGCTACAGGTCGAATTTTTTGAGATATTTCAAGGGAACCCTATTGAAAATGGACCGGATTGGACCATTTTTAAAACACCTTCCTATATAAGATCCCGTTATAATGGAGGTCTTTATACATTAAGTGGTGTAGAGTATTTGGTGGTAGGGCTTGACCGATTCTATTATTTTCACTTGTTTTAAACTTACCGCATTAATGCCAGAAAGTTGTTGGCCACCATGAAAACAACATACAATTAATAAGGGCAGCATTAGAGCCGGATCCCTTAGTACTGAACCAAAACTGCTTGCCTGTACATTAGCATTAATTTCCGATTCCATTTCTTGCATTTCATGCTTAATGAAATCGCCATAATTTGCACCCCTGAGGCGTAGAAGTTCGCGGCGAGCCTGCTCGCTTCTACCTCGCACTATATACAAATACTTGGGACTTTCTGGATAATAGTAGGCAGGCGAGTAGCAGATTATAATTAGTACCACATAAAAGCTGAAAGCATAGTGCCATTGTTCGTAAGTTCCAAAAATATTACGTAAACTGAAAATTTGTCCAACCACCACTCCACCTGTCACACCTACAGCGGAAAAAACACCTAAAGTGCCGCGCAATGCCAATGGAGCGATTTCCGTTAAATACATGGGCAGAGTGGCGGTAGTGAGTCCAGATGCCAAACCCACCAATAAACGACCGCCTAATAGCATTTCTACTGAACGAGCCATCCGACAGAAATAGAACAAGACACCGCCAACGAAAAACAATAAACCGCTTAATAAGAAGCATCCTTTTCTGTAATGAAAAAAAACACGTAATTGTTATTTTTCCCTAACTTTTTTTCTTTTTTCTTTTTTTTACCTGCCAAATTTATTAGCCGCCCATGCACCACCCAACGAACCAATAGCTCCACCTATTAGAAACACAGATACTATGGCACCCCATAAGATTTCTAAACTAGAAGCCGTGAAATGTAAATTATAACGTTCCACTAGGGTTTCATTGCACCATGACTTCACCAACTGTCATGAGAGAATAAATTAAAAACGGTAAAAATTGAATTAAAACAAAAATGTTCTTCTCACCGTAGCGGGACTATTAATCACACCTATACAATAACCCACCGGTACTGCTGAACCAATGGTAGAAGCATAGCCCACCAAGGCAAGTAATTTTGTCCATTTCGGTTGCTGCAATAGAAAACAAAACAAGACTAAATAAAAACTAAATTTGGTTTAGGCCGAATTTGCAATACCCTCCACATATACATACAAAGAGGGGGCGTGGTAGGTATATAATTACGCCTCTTAAAATGTAAGTCAAGTTTTACTCTGGCTGTTGCAAATAGAATAATAAACTTAATATTTGGAGGGTATAAAAAGTTTAAGTGGTAAAATGAATCCGATAAATAATTTCTTAGATCAGTTACTTTGTACAATACCATCTGAACTAATTAATTATTATTAATAATACAGTGGAAAAAATGACAGAAAAAAGTCAATTAATATTAATATTATACGACGTACTTAGACTTAACTTAGAGACTCTATTAACCAACGCTAATTAACTATGTAGAAATAACATGAAGTGAGATAAAGTAGTGACGCACGTTTCTAATTAACCTAAACAAATAAAAAAAACTATTGTAAGTTTAAATAAATAAATAAGGTTTTTTACAACCAGCACCCTATGGGCAAAAAGGTAAATTAAGTTTCTATGTTTGTTTGTAACTTCTAAACGGCAAATGCCATGGCCACCCATTCAGAATTAAAATCTAAATCGATTTAATCATGTCCGTCTGTCTATGTAAATTTGTGCGCAAGCTACAGATCGAATTTTTGGAGATTTTTCGATGAAATTTAATATAAAAACATGTATTGGCCTAAAAAGAGACCTTTTTTAAAATGGATAGGATCGGATCATTTTTAGAACCTCTCCCCATATAAGATCCTGTTCTAATAGAAGTCTTTATACATCAAGTGGTATTTGATGATCGGGCTTGATCGATTTTAATATTTTCACTTGTTATGACTGTGAGAAATTTTTGTTTTTAATGGGCATGGTTCTCAACCTATTTTGCCCAATTTAATTAGCAATCTCTTTAAAAAGAAATGTTTGTATAAAATTAAAGCTTAAGAACATGCCTCAATCCACCAAGATATTGATTAAAAATGTTTTGTGGGGTCTCTGAGGCTTACTTCTGGATGTTGCAAACGAAATAGCAAACTAAGTATACCTACTTTACTAGGATGGAGGGGATAAAAGTATATTAACAACACATAATTTACACACACACCTCGGAACGGTGTTTCATGCTTGCCCCTACAAAATCGACTTTACTTGATGGTGGATATAAGTTGCGCGTTTCTTCCACGTCATTCAGCTCCATTGTTTATTGCTGTTGATGATAAAATTAATTTATATATACAAGAATTACATGTACGAGGAATTGGGATAATTTTCTAATGCACTTTCACTTTAGCCAAAAAATTATTATCGTAAGAACACAAAAAAAAAACATTCTTATCGGTTTAGAATAGACTTTCTTTGTTTAACGCACAAATCTTAAACTAATTTGGCGATCATTTTCGTAATTACTTTGTAAATTTTCATATTTATTAAAATATTTTGTGCGTTTTTGTAAAAACAAATAAATAATCACGTAATTAATTAAAGAAAATAAAGAAATGCTCCCAACGGGGAGATAGCTGTTAAACTGTTCGCTGTATTTATACTAGCAGCCGGAGACTTCTAAATATTTATAGATCTCTACTATAACGAAATACCAGAGAGTGTGATAATAAATTAACAAACTTTTTCCTCTCGACATATTCGCCAACTAATAAATACAGGGTGAAAAAAAGTATAGAAACTCGAACATGATTAAAATGTTTCGAAATAACTTCAGTTAAAGTTGGATTAAAAGAGAAAAAGATAAATGATAAATATCAAGGTTACCGTCAAGTTACCCACTTTTAACCCAACAATTTTTGTAAATAAAATTTTTTCAAACAAAATTATTTATATTAAAGAGTTTGCAACTTTTTTCCTCATCGCAACCTTGGTCATGCAAAGAATTAATTTTTAATTGTTTACATCACTATTGTGAATGAATTGCCTGTATTGTGATTGTATTACTACACGCCAATAAGAAGAGGAATGGTGTTTATGCGACGTTGAGATTTTAGTGAAAATCAGATTCTCTTTTAATAAATTTCGTTTTAAACAATGAATTGTTTTGTATTTTATAAATTGCAAAGTGTAAAATATCGAATATTGAATGAATTACATTAAACACATACAGTTGACGATAACCAGATAACCTTCATAATTAGAAACAAGGAGTAATAAGGGAAGAGAATGCATAACGTGCAGCATTATATATCAATTTTAGAAACCACAGCAGTGATAACGACAATATTACAATATTTATCGGGAGCGTAAGTAAAACTTCAATCAAATCAATCAATCCCTTAAGCACATAATAGTTTATATTATAAATTGTTAGATTGATTTGCCGGAAATTCATAAAAAAGAAAAGTACCGGTGATTCATCAGGACTCCCATTCATATGTGGTTTTCTTTCGTAAGTTCTTTGTTCCTACATCCAAGTACAATTTTGGTGTTGAAACTCTTTTTATATTGTTTTCCAGTTGTGGCTTTTGGCTGCATTATGGGTTCCTTAGTGGAGAGCACAGTGTCATGTTTGTTAACATAGTAGGTGTCATGCTATTTTTCGTATACATTTTAATTTACTATGTGATCACCGTAAATAAAAAAAGTCACATTAAGCAATTCCTTTGCATATTATTCATCCTGATTGCTGTCATTGCTTACGTTAATAGTCTGAAGGATTATGAGCAATCTCAAAGAATAATGGGTGAGTAAAATAGTGATTTTAACTAAAAATTTTATAATTCAGATTATAATTTAAATCTATTTATGTAGGTATTGCTTGTTGTGTGGTTACCGTATGCTTCTTTGCCGCCCCCTTAATCAATTTATTCCATGTGATACGTATTAAAAATTCGGAAAGTTTACCATTTCCGCTGATTATTATGTCTTTTCTAGTATCCACACAATGGCTTATCTATGGCATTGTAATATCAGATACTTATATACAGGTAAAATCTATGCATACCTTTAGAAATTAATTTATTTAATTCATTTAAATTAATTTTTCAGTTAACCAATTTTTTGGGTTGTTTATTGTCAATGCTGCAACTTTGTCTCTTTGTCTGCTATCCGCCAAAAACTTTTAACGGTCAAGGGTACAAATTAGTTGAACAATCTGTAGTATTCTGAAGTATCTAAGTCTCAGTCCTATGTTGTAAATATAATGTAGTAAGTTTTTATGGAAATATATCAAGAGATGATCTAATCTTAATGCGTAATATGTAAGCGATTTAATACTATAATAAAAAACACTCTTAATTAATAAAGAAAAGCCACTAATCGCAAAGAGTGGAAACATACCAATTGGTTTTGTCCTATATCCATAGTATTTTTAATAGTGTTATTGTATTAAATCCTTAATAAATAGGGACCAAATAAGAAAGCATAACACTGTTTATAATCAAAATGCTTTTTCTTAACCTTAAATATCAGAGCAATGAGTAGTCCACACTATACATATATGCATGATATTTTAATACGCGATCAGCGTATATACTACCTTATAACAAAGTTGAATAAAACTGGATAATGTGTAAGGCGAGCGCTTTTTATATATGTGAACAATGTCCAGCTTATCAGTAATTTTCAATGTGTTATTCAAGTACCCGACTAGTACAGACTATGTACTGTATAAATATTAATATGTATTTAATTTTTTCAATCTGAGGGTAACAATATATTTATTAGTTAAATAAAAAAGTCGTGGTCATCATTTTCAAGATAATATATTTTTAATAAATTAGAATATTATTAAGAAATTCTCTATGTGTTCTACTTAAAAAAAGTTTCTAGATTGATACATCTCTTAAAACCGGTGTACAAGTGCATAAACTACTTGTAACCCAAGTTATTAGTTAGTTAGTTAACGTTTTTGTTTGATGAAACAAAATGATATATCATATATTTCAGAGGCCCCCCCATATCACTAGTAGATTAGATATCACTAACATCTCTGAGCCTGGTGTTGCTTAATACGCTATCTATACACTGCTATACATAGCGGTGGTTGCAGGAATGTGAAATCGTTGATTTTGTCATCTCTAGACAAAATTATTCTAAACATTTTCTTTGTTAATATTTTAGTTTATTAAAAATTTAAAAGTAGAAGAAAATATTTGTAAAGCAAATATGCAAGAATCAAATTCTGAACTATATGAAGAAGTAAAACTTTTTCGTAATGCACGAGAACGTGAAAAATATGATAATATGGCTGATTTATACGCCATTATCAATACATTGCAACAATTGGAAAAGGCTTACATACGAGACTGCATTACACCACAAGAATATACAGCTGCTTGTTCAAAATATTTGGTTCAATATAAAGTGGCATTTAAACAAGTGCAAAATGATGAATATCCTACTGTGGATGTGTTTGTTAAAAAGTTTCGCTTAGATTGTCCAGCAGCTTTGGAGCGTATACGTGAAGATCGTCCTATAACAATAAAAGACGATAAAGGCAATACATCCAAATGTATCGCCGAAATAGTCTCATTATTTATAACAATTATGGATAAATTACGTTTAAAAATGAATACTATGGATGCATTGCATATGGATGTTAAGGATTTGGCAGATAATATGAATCGTTTATCGCTAATACCGAAAGATTTTGAAGCCAAGGTAAAAGTGGAAAATTGGTTGTCAACGTTAAATGAAATGCAAGCATCCGATGAATTAAATGAGTCACAAGTGCGACAATTCCTATTCGATTTAGAATCATCTTACGCTGATTTTACAAAATTATTACACAGCCTATAATCAATTGATGGCTTAATTGTTTACGCTTATTCGTTGCCGTTTGTAGCTGTGTCGTTTTAAGTATTAGTAAGAGTTTACGATTTTTTTTATGTTAAAATACGTTCAATATTATTACATATATTATATATTAAAGGGAATAAAAAAAGTGCATGTAAAAATAAAAAATTTATTACAAGGTGAATGTTTTCCTTTATATTATGGGGCCTAAAGTTGACATAGTGAGCGTGACCTTCTATTTACTAATAGCTTTACAATTCCCCTTTAGCCCTAGCTTGCCTTAGTCACACCAATCTTATAGTTTCTGCATTGAAACTAATCTCTAAACCTATCTCATCATTTGTTTCTACTTTATACCCTTTAGAAATGAAGTTATTTTCTGAATCCTCATTATTCCTCAAGCTTTCGTAATTCAATCTAAATTCTGTTATTTTGTTGCGCTGAACTATGCATTAAAATTTTGCTATAAAAGAAAGTGATTTTTAATCGTTTACTTTGTATTTTATTTTTAAATAGTAAAGATTATTAATTATACATATAAGTTTAAACCGATTACAATGTTTTTTTTTTTGTTTTTGTTCTTTAAATTACTGTGAATTGAATTTTTCTCTGCTTCTTATTTGCATAATTTTTTCTCTTTCTACTTTTAAATGGTGAGTAAATAGTGAGTTGTAATGCTTGTTTTTTACTTTTTTGGTTTCAAAAATCAAAAATTCTACAGTGATGTTATATGAATTTTTATATAATCTAATGCTTGCCTTGCAATTTATATACGTTTTGCTGCTATACGTTTTTTCTTATAAATTTTTTTTATATATTTTTATTGCAATTATTTGCTTTGTGGTACAATTCTATTAATACATACACACACATACATTTCTTTTTAATATGATAATTGTTTGATTAAGATTATTTCGATAAATCCATTTATCTTTGCATTATTATGATTATGAATATAAATGTATTTAATGGGAGCAGAGGACGTAAAGTTAATGTTAATAATGCATATATGAATTATTTTTTGTTTAATCTTTTGGTTGGGGGATACAAGCAACGCCTATATATATTTATTTATGTGTATATATATATGTGATAAGAAAAAAAACCATATGGAATATATGTTTATTATTATTATTACATTTAAAATTCATATTTGTGTCTATTCGTAATGAAGACATTCCGGGAAAAAAACATGCGCTTAATGAAAAAGATCTAATAAGAATGCTTTTACATATATGTATATATACATATGTAGGCATGTATATAAATTTCTGTTTTTGTTTATGCATTTAACATCATACACAAGTTGTGGTGGTTGTATTAGAAGTAGAAAAAAAAAACGCTATATACTAGAGAAAGGAAAATTTATATTTAAAAAATGGGAGTTAGTGTGGCTTTATATGTTGTCTAGGTGCATTTAAAAGTTGTCTTATCAGTATCATTGAATTGAATTTTATCAGTTCATAATAGATGTTCTCATGATGTTTTAGTACAAACGCAACACAGGCACAGCAGCGGTAGTCAGCCTTAATGCTTTCAATCAACTGGTGTAATTGTTGTTGTTTTTGTTGGTATATTTTTTGTATTATTATTATTAATTATGATCGATTTAAATTTACCATTTTTGAATTATTTTTTTAAAAATGTTTTTATGCCTTCTTAGCTCAGAATAACCACTCAATTCTGACCAGTCCAATAGGAGGGCGAGTAGCCTTGCTTGGCGGTCGATTTTGTTTGGCTGTTGGTTGTTTGACGTTGGCCAGTGCTATTTGAATCCTAAAGAAAACAATAAGTTAAAAATGTAATTCAACAAAAACCTTAATATGTACAACAACAAAACTACACTTATAAGAGCCGCATTAGACATTTCAATTATATGTGAGATGTAGCCAAATTGTAAACAAAAGTCTTCGAATCGAATTTCACAATAATTTTCTTGGTTCTTGATTTTTTTTCCCAATTTTTTTTAGGATCAAAAATATTTTTGCGAAAACTTTGCCTTGTGTTTTGATTTTTTTGAAGCGTCCTTTTGAGAGATTTTTTCTGTAGTTTTGTTTTATGATTTTCGTTCAGATGAACAAACTTACCCGGCGGGATGAATTGTGAATCCTGCCGTCCATCTAATTTTGTAGTCCCATAAAAAACCAAAAGAAATAATAAGAAAAAAATATTCAAAATTTGATTATTTATTCTTATAGGCCTACAAACTAAGCTATGAATTATGATTTCTGCACTTATAAGGAAACATAAAAACTATTCTGCAAGCCAACTACATCTTTTATACCCTTCACATTTCACCCTTTACACAACACACAGTACACAGTACACATAAAATTTATTAAATATGATTCGATTTTTTCTTTTTTTGCTACCAGTTTTGTAAATTGTGGACACATTGGGAATTCGGCGTCCAGTTTTAGTAAAGTGAAGTAAATGGGCTTTATCAGCGATGTTACTTAATTGTTGGGTACAACGCACTATTGAAACAGTTCATTCTTGAATCATCCTGCCCGCTTATGGAACCATCTAGAAGTTGCACTTTTTTTTGCACCATTCCTCATGCTTCAACTCGAATCTACAAACATGTATTTATAATAATATTCGTTTTGTAAATGTCTCTGTCATACATGGTAACCGTAACATTTTTGAGTTGATGAAGAAATCATCCGAAATCATGGCAAATTCTTACTTGTTTGTTGCGCGATTCATATCCACCTCTGCAGTAGCTACATATTCACTTAATATATAACGTGACAAAAGGAACAAGTGAAAAACTATTTTGAACCTTCGCTAGATCTTGAATACCCTCTCTTCTCTTCTTGATGGGGTAGCTGAAAGTGCTAAGGCTTTGTTTTAGTAAACTCTGCCCGCTAAAGGGCACGGGGTCAAATTCAGCTGAAGAAAACATTGGGTAGATTTTTTCAGCTAGCATTTGAACTCAGGTGTCGCCACCGACTGTTAACAATATTACCATGAAAGCCGTGGTTGGTTCGACAGGCGAATGAGCATTTAAGCTTGTAAAAATCCATACTTATATATATGTATATATAGTGTATGTGATAGAAACATAAAATATTTAACTGCGCCTTCTTTTTATACCCTACACCTTAGTGATCAGGAAATTCTAAGTTTGTTCTTCCGTTTGCAACACCCAGACTTGTAAGCTGATATATAATACATTCACTATTAGAGGGCGTAATCATATACCTACGATGCCCGCTAATATAGATGTGGGAGGTATTTAATATTTGACACCTAAGCCAAATTTAATTTTCTTACTTGTTTATAACTATTACAGTTCATCATCATCTGCTATTTTCTTAGCACAGCTATAGAAAATTATACTAGTTTCTTGAAAATAAAAGGCGTGTAATTTGATTACGCCCACCCAATCTTGATAATATGTATAGAAGAACCCTTTCCTAATATTATTTTTTTTGTGAAAGAAATTAAAAAGTCCCCTTGAAATGTATACGAACGACACGTATTGTGTGGCGAAGGTGGGAGAATTCTTCAATTTTAAACAATTTGAATTTAACTTAAATATAGACTACAAAGTCAAGCTGAATAATAATAATATTCACAGTATTTCCATGTTAATAACTACAATACATAGTTATTGATAATAATCAATTTGAAGCAATTATATGCTGGTATTGGTTTGTATATCCAACAATACTTTAAAACTACGCATTATACCGTTTAATTGGAATCAATAATTTGCATCAATTTTAGGAATGTTAGCAAGCGTTCATGTTATATTTTACAAATATATTTTTACGCTTTTAGGCAAAGTTTTATAAAAATATTTTTTTTTCTTGCATTGAACTTGGCCATATTTTTGAGCTTGACTGTAGATTCAATATTCAGTTATGAACTACATTTAATTGTGTATATACATAGCAAATATAAGAAACGAAAAAAAAAAAAAAAACTTCTCTACAACTCGTTTAGTTATAATCACCACCATAAAGAAACTATTTTGACAATGTTGAACAACTAGGTTGGTTTACCTGGTGAATGGGTGGATGAATCATGTGATGACCAGCAGCTGGCATTGTTGGTAAATACATGCCGTATGGTTGTGCCGATGTACCAGCAGCAGTTTGCGTATTTGCCATATTAAATGGTGGCGGTGTACCCGAATGGAAATTCTGCTTTTCATATGACTAAAAAAAAAAAAAGGTGAAGAGAGGTAAAAAGTAAATTTTCATATTATTTCACATTAGGTTTTAAATTATGATTTACATTGACTTTGTTTAGGGCCACGTGTCCTTTGCCGTACATGGAGGTTGAAATATCCGAGGCAGCGCCTGCTTGCGGTGGATTAGCAACATTTTGAGATTTCGTTTGTTGATTAACACTGGATGGGTAAGTGCCTTTGCCATAGTCTTGTGATGGCTGAGACAAGCCATCATAATTAGTCGAACCGTAGCCCGTATTGTATGAGGGCTTAGGAAATTGACCACCCGATGCCGTGTTTGCAGCTGGTATTTGCTACGTTAAATAATAAAATTATCATAAATCATTTAATTATAATAAAAGTCAAACACAAATTATGGACTTACCGGATAAATGGCGGGTGTTCCATATTGAAAACTGCCTGGCATTACATTACCACCATAGAAGTACGCATAAGGAACATTGAGCATTGGGCCATTAGAGCCGGCTTGTTGTGACATGGTACTGGATACCTAAAACATTTCATTATTAATTTTTAATTCAAAGCTTTTTATAAAAAATTATACCGAAAACACTTACATTACCCACGGGGCTGGAATTATTGTCAGTCCTGGCGAAACGACCATCAGTCATTGTTGAATATGCCACCGAGCCCAAATTGTCGCGGCCTGCACCCAAACTGGTGGGTGTATAATTCAAATCATAATAACCTGGCTGTTATATAAACAACAAAATTCCAATTATACCACAAGTATTAAAAATAAAAAATTAATATTAAATAAAAAAAATGCAAATAAGTTCCCATGAATAATTACAAAGTGGCGTTGAATGGTACAAATTCGATTTTGATTTGAATTAATTTAGACTGTGTGTGCTGAAGTGATTGCAAACATTTTATTGAAACGAATTTTGATGAAGTGCAATTTTGAATGGGATTCTCCGTCAGCCTTGGGGGTTATGGGTTAAGTATTTTGATGCCAATGAAAAAAAAAAAATGGAACTACTCCAGTATATACTGCCAAAGTATGGTGATGAAGAAGAGAAGAAGTTAACAACAAAATGTAATAAAAAAAAGAGAAAGAAACTGTGCTTGTATTGTGTTGCTATGCGCCTTAAACTCACCACATGTGGTACTCTCTGTTGCATCATTTGTAAATCCTCATAAGAATAAACTGGCTGTTGGTAGTAGGGCAATGAAGTCTGTATATATTGACTAACCATTTGTATGTTGGGCGGTATGCCACCAGCTCCAGCAGCAACACCGGCCACTGCTGCACCACCAGCTCCGCTTTTGATGGAGGACGCCGAAGAAACTGCAGCCACTGCCGTCACAGCAGCCATCACCGAACCCGCGCCACCAGCACCCCCACTGTTACCACTACCACCCGTACTATTAGACATATTTGACGCACTATTATTAATACTCTGGCCACTAGCAGACGCATTCACACCAGTTGTTGAAGCCACGTTCGCTACAGTTGTGTTTACATTACCCGTGTTGGCAGGATTTTGCGCACTACCTCCCGCACCAGCGCTACTGTTCTGATTATTAACTAGAATCGCATGAAAAATGCTTCTATTAGGAAAGTGTGTTCGTTAGGAGATGTACTGCATGAAAGCATACCGTTTGTGGCCGAATTGGCCGAATTAACTGCATTGGATGCGGCTGATGTATTATTGCCAGCTGCATTGACCCCGGACACACTGTTTCATGCAAAATTTAAAAAATAGACAAACGCATGACAAAAAATTGTTAAAACCATTGACTGCTGTTAGCAAAATGTATGTTTGTTTGCTTGTTTGTTTGTTTGTTTGTTTGTTTGTTTGTTTGTTTGTTTGTTTGAGAGCACATTTACAATTTTTTCTTTGTTACCTTTCATAATGCGACGTGTTCGCCCCACCAGCACTCACAGCGTTATCTTTTACTTTAGTACTAGCACTAAAATTGGTGTATTGGTGCGAAGTGGAACTACTTGTACTAACCGAATACCTAAACATTGGATGCGTTGTGCACACAAAGATACAAAACAACATACATACAGTCACAACCAACATTAAACATATTCTTAAACGGTGCATACCCAGTATTGTTTGTGAGACCGGCGCCACCGTAAACACTTTGTGTGGACTGATAGGTATTGGGTTGGGGTCCATAGGCTGATGATAAATAATTTGTGTTTGCTCTGTGTGTCGTATAACAACAACATATGTTTTGTTGTAACACAAAATAAACATAAAATAGAACATAAACAACAACAACCATAAAAACAGTTCCATAAGCGACTTGTAAAGAACAGTTCACAACTTGGCTTGGGCCAAATCCTTAACCTCCACCTTGGTGCACCTCTTAAGCCAAGACTTAACCGTACGGTTTCAAATTCATCACTAAGGTGGAGAATGACAAACAGTTATTACGATACTTACACAACATTACTGCTACCACCAGGGTTGCCGCCACCAACTGAAGGAATGTTTTGCGTTGCATTAGTGCCACCCACCGAACCGGAGGCAGTAGCATTTGAGGCTGCCTGTACTGCGGCGACAACTTGCTGTTGCTGTTGCTGATGGTGCTGCTGTTGATGCTGTTGTTGTTGATACGAATTCACAGAATTCGGCTGATACGAGCTGTAAGCTTGTGGTTGATACGTGTTCGCCACGGAAGCCTGAAATGAAACAGATTTAAAAAAATTGATTGAAAAATTGTTTAAAAAGCAGAATCGTGTGTGTTTCCTTACTTGAACATTTCCATAGGCGGCATTGTTGTAGCCTTGAACGGCCACCGACGGTTGATAAACGTTGCCAGCAGCTTTATTAGCTGCAGCATTAACACTATTTTGGTATGAGCTCTGATACCCAGAAGCCACGACTGCATTGCTGTTCACTTGAGCGTAGGCATCCGATTTGTTCAACTGATCCAAAACATTGTTGCACGATGGAGCTGCTGTCGCGGTACCTCCGCCACCTACATTGATCATTTGCTGGGTATGTTGTTGTTGCTGCTGCTGGGCGGTTCGTTGTGTATAATTAGCAGCCAAAACATCCTATAGTTTACAACAATACAAACGTATTCCCGCATTATTATATATTTCATCGAATGTTTTTCTTACCAAATGACTGCTTTGCAGACCTGCCGTTAATGATGATGGTTGCTGCTGCTGCTGCTGAGTTGCACCCGCCTTATTTTGATTATCATACGTAGACGATACTCCATCTTGTCCAGTTGCTACCAAAGATTTCGGCAATTGCTGCTGCTGCTGCTGCTGTTGTTGAGCATCTAATGCTACAGCACTATTAAACTTCTCAGGTAAATTGTCGAATGTATCTTCGGTGCCAAAGTCCAAGGCACCGAACTGTACGTCCAAGTAACCGATGTTGTTTAAAGAATCACCAGGCATTTCCACCGCAGTGGCGGGTATCTAAACATACAATTAATATCTTCCATAACGGAACACGACAACATTTAATGAATCAGAAACGTTTACCTTTGAGGGAGGAGGCAATTTAGCTCGGGCGCGGCGCACTTGCGGCTGTTGACTGTTAGTCAATTGGGCGGTGGGATCGGTAGTGACTGTGTTGGGAGGTGGCGCAGCAACCACTGCCGCTCCTGAGCCGAACACGTTGGCATATGACGTTTGATACGGTACCGAGACTGGACTTTGACCATAGTTTGCCATTTGCTGTTGCTGTACAGTGGCCGCAACTGCAGCCGCAGCCGAGGCTACCGTACTTTGTGACGTCAATGAGTTGAAATACTGCGATTGTTCCGCGGATAGTGTAGCTGAAGACTTCAATTGGGGATTTAATTGTTGTTGCTGCTGTTGCTGAACCTGTTGCACCAGATTTGCGGCAGCATTCGCGGCATTAGTAAAGGAATCAACAGCCGTGCCAAATTGCGCTGTGGGCGGAGTACCATATGGAACAGTACTGGCTGCTATTAAATTACTTGGCGTTGCACTGGAGCTGCCCACCACACCTTGGTGTTGTTGTTGTTGATGTTGCTGAAGTTGGGAAGGAGAACTGCTCACTGCTGCACTGTATTGCATCATTGGTGTTGTATTGGCGGAATGCTGCATACCGCCACCCGACGACAAACCATTATTCTCATCCACCAAATTTGTACCAGCACCCACCGTACTGCCTAGTAAAGCACTCAAATGAGATCCCGGCGATTGTCCTGTTGTACTACCACCAATCACTGAAGTACCCAAGTGATGTTCCAAACCAGGTGGTGCTGACAATTCAGCAGTTACGGTGCCAGCACTATTATTGCCTAAACCACCACTTAGCACACTGGCTGCCGTTTGATTCGGCAAGTTACTGGTAGTGAATACCTTGCTATTTTTCAGCGAACCCACATATTCCTCATTATCCCAGTCACCCCAAGCATCATCTTGTGATTGCTGTTGCTGTTTCTCGGCATTTTGGGCAATGGTGTTATCCCACAACTCCACCTCTTGATGATCATCATTGGAATTGTAACGTGAAGCGTAATCACCACGATCCCCACGACCACCAGTACCTCGTCCACCACCGACGCGGCCGCCACCGCGACGTCCTGCATATCCGGAACCCCGCCCGCTGCGACCACCACCGCGCTGACCACTTCGATAGTTGTCATTTGTTCGATCTTCACGGTCTAACCCCCTAGAGTTGCGCTCATTTTCACGCGCTTCTCGTCCACGCCCTGTAAATATCAAATTTTTATGCAATTGCAACTGAATGAAAAAGAAACTGATATTTACAGCCGCGACTGTCTGTGCCACCGCGTCCACCCCTACTATTACGGTTACGTGATTTTTCTCGTTTGTCCACATTGGCATTATTATCAGCCCAATCGCCACCATCTCCCGCATTCTCCTGCGCAACAGTTGCAGCTTTGTTCTTTTTCTTCTTAGAAGATTTTTCAAACGCTCCCTACAAAATCGATTATATCATATTACATTAATAATATTGTTGTATTTATTAAAATTCAATGGCAACACATACCACAGGTAGGGTTTCTAAGAGAAACACTACAGCGCGCTCTAAATTGTTGTCGCACTCATTTAAAGCGCAGCACACTTCCTCTTCGGAACGCTGAGTCATCTCTATAAGAGTAGCCACTTTTTCACGCATCTGTGGGTCCTCCAATGTATTGGTTTCAATAATCTGAGCAATACGCAACTGTTCAGCTGTAGGCTGTTGAACGAAACAAAGATTGTTACCGTCTAATATCTGCCACTTGCCGACTTTATTATTGTCGGTACTTACCGTGGGATGAGATTTTTCCTTTTCTGATTTAGCGACGTCTGTCTTTTTGTGAGAGTGAGTGCTTGAAGAATCACCTCCACCACCGCCACTGCCTGCATTTGTTTTCTTCTGATTACGGCTACCGCCGCTGTTTCGAGTTTGTGTGCTCATATCTATATACACTGTATTTACAAGTAAGCTGACAAAGAAAAAATTATATGTTTGTATATCTATACACACATTGTTCTAAAACAAATGAAACAAAAAAAAAGAACATTTGTAAAGAATGGCAGACTTTTCATTTTCGAGTTCATTGCGCTGACTTTGTTATATGAAGGAAAAGTAAAAACAGAAATTTCTCCACATTATATACGTTATGAAACAAGTAAAAACGTGATTCTAAAATTGTATTTTTTCTATAGAATGTTTAGGTACACATATCAAAGATTCCTTCAGAAATTTACATTAAATGTCACCAATTTTTTTCTTTTCTTTGAAATTTCAACAAAAAAGAACAAAAAATTTCTTTACTGAACGAAATTGCAGCCGCACACATTCATTCACATACAATACAAAAACGAAGAAGCGATAAAACACATTTTTGCGACACAGATCTTCCCAAAAATTTATGTATAATCTCTTTCATTTCTTAATCATTTCCACTCAAATATTCATATATTAAATATATGTCAAAATAATAGTCAACGATTTGTAAAAAATTATTATAATTTTTTCTGCAGAAAAAAATTTTTAATACCTTCGTTTAGCGTTTATTTGTACACACAAAAATTGATTTACAACAATTTCAAATGAAATCTTCAAGTTTACTTCGGTTTTTCTTCTTTACTTTGCTTTTGTGCTCGGCTTTCTTTCAAAAGTTATTTACCGCAATAGTGTTGACACACTCATTCTAAGGCCATCAATAGCAAAATGTCAAATACAAAAATAAAATCATATTTATAGCCTTGTCTACAGAAACTATGTTTATGTTGTACTGTTCGTTTAAGGTTAGGACCGAGGAATGTGATAAATGAATGAAAACGATAATAAAAAAAAACAAACAATAACTAAAGCAGAATAAGACCAATAATGTAGAATAGAATAGAATAATATTGCCATTGATAATTGTAATTGATACCAACACCTCCATACAAAAAACATGTTTGCACTGAACGCACAAAATCTGTGTGGTTTTTAAATACATTTAATTGTCATCTATTCCTGTAGATTTTAAAATTGACGAATAATTATTGCAATTGCAAGCTATGCTAAGATAAAAGGCGCCGCCATTAGGCATCCAACAACATTACATATCGTCATCTTTATTACGCCCCTACATGTGTAACACGCACAAAGAATTCGTCTTTTCACTCTACACGAAAAAAATGCTTTTACACACGCACTTTTCCTTTTTGAATATATTCAACATAATCTTTCTCTAAATTGACATAACAATAATTAGCAATTTTCACATGTTTTTATAAATAATTCTTGTTATATTATAACTTTTATAAAATTGTACTTATTTGTTTTAGTGATTTTTCTAAAAAAAAAAATGATTGAGTGATTTTACAAACCTGCTAATCACAGTTCACTCAGATACTTCTCAATTTCGTATCACAAAACACAAAAGTGGTGACGGAAGTTGAGAGACAGCCGATTTAGCCTTTAATAAGTGACTATGTATGGTTTTGTTATTATATTATTATGATGCTAGAAGGAATAAGAACTATACGTTATTACACGTCCTTCTTTTCCTCAGTAAACAATGAATTACAAATTACTGTTATTTGTATTATGAAATTTCGCACAATAATTTTAGTAAATAAAGTATAAGAACTATAATTTCTTAACACATAATATGCGATTTCACTTTTTTATCAAAAAGCGACACGATAGCCGTAACGTTCAATTTAATTACACCATAATAAAAACATTGACAGACATTGTGAAACAAAATATATCCTTCCTTCAAGTAAATCTTCATTCTTTTGAACTATCATGGGGATCATATTACCTCTAAATTTTCAAGAACAAAAAGAGTCATATTCATCTACTTTAACTGATGACTTCACTTATACCTTTTCGCCTTTTCCCTAGCCCATGTGAACACTCAGCATTCAAGCCTTTTGTAATATAAGTATAATAACCATCTCACTCTTTCTTTCTCATAACATACAACTATTTCTATTGCTTAATACATAGAGATGTAAAAAAAGAGCATTTTTAGTATATCGATGATTTTATTTACAATATCAATGTAATGTAATTAATATTAAGAGGATTTTAGTGTTTTATTTGTTAAAAATCACAAATTTAATCATGACTTTACCGCCTGCACTCTTTCCGGCGAGTGGAATTGGTCGTTTTTATGAAAGATCTGCAAAAATTATTAGATTCGTTCGTTATGGCTGCACAAACCGACCCTTCTATCACATTGTTGTTATGGAGGTTTTTATTTACCACAAATGGTTCCTAAAATTGTAATGCATTTTAATATGTTTTATAGCGCCGTAAAAATCAACATGAACCCGTTATTGAGCAAATAGGCACATACGATCCAATGCCTAATCAATTCAATGAACGCTTGGTGTCATTCAATTTTAATCGTATACGTTATTGGTTGGGCCAAGGAGCACATTTATCTATACCAGCTGCCGAATTGTTAGGCATTGCTGGTTTTTTACCCATACACCCACGCACCTACATGACAGCCTGGCGTAATCGTGCTAAAGAAGATGAAAAAGAAGCCACCAAACCCCCTGCTAGCGCAGATTCCGCTGCCGAGACATCTACCGGTTAATTCATTGTACTTAAGAAAAGTGAATGTTGTTTTTCTTTTATATGGTAATTTTAACAAGATTCTTTATTCTTTACAAAACGTGTTCCCAAATAATAAATGTTTATTTAGTGGAGTGTATGTATAGGTAAAGAATTTTTGAAAATAGAATTTGTGTATTTTTAAGATAGTTCTTTCCATGCATCTTACAACGGGCATTTCTTGTCAGGTTTGTAGTTTAGGAATAAGGCCAACTCTTCCGCAATAGTGCCGTCTCGTTAAAATTAAAACAAAAAATAAATTTAAAATAAGCAAATGTTTACATATAAAATGGACTTATTCCTGCTTTAAAACCGCTCCAATATTTTTCTTCGCTGTGCCTATGGCCTTATCTATCGCTTCATCGACGGCTGTAATAAACAAATCAAAAACACATTGATTAAGTGAACCGTTTGTAGTACATTAATTTCAATAGATTATATAAATATTTATATACCTGCTGTTGATTATATGAAAAAGGATTTGAATGGAAAACTGATGGGATTTTTATGAACCACATAGTTTAGTATTATTTTGATTTCTTATGCTCAATTTTCTTTACATAAAAATAAAAGTTCATAATGAAAAAATACAAGGCAAGGGAGATGATTAAATAGGTTCTTATCCAATTATAGAGAATCGTGTTAGCATATATAAAAAATACTAACCTTTATGATGTTGTAGGAAGTAAGGTCGTACTACACGTTGATAAATAATAGTTGAACCATTGGATGGTGTCGGTAGCATGCACCAGATTAAGAAGATGCACTATTTCCCAAAATAATATATTTTTAATTAAGAGAATTATTCCTTTATTGATAGAGATTTACCTTTAACAGCCAATAAAAGGGTATTATCGAGGTTAATACACCTGAAAAATACTCAATAATTGACATAATGCCGTATGTGACCCAGTAGGTTAACCATTTGGTGTCATCCTCTTTAGTGCTCGACTCGATGGCATGTATGGAAATGTACGCGGGATACACTACGCCAATAATGTTACATAAAAGTTGAGCACCATAGCCAAACACCAAATAAAGAGCGCATAGTCCGGCAGTTCCTGTAAGAAGCGTACTTTATTAATTTTTATGCTTCATTTCACAATTCAGAACATATTCCACACACCACACTGCATTAAATAATTTTCTTTTAATAATTGCATTAATTTTATTAGCAACTCCTTAGACATTTTATTATCGTTACTTGTTCAACGGGGTTTTTGTTGTAAATGATTGTTAATATGAACGCAATTAATTTACGTCTGAACCGCATAAAGGCATTGGATGTGATGGATGATTAAATAATAATGAAAATAATGAGATGATTAAATATAATTGCAATAACAAAGCCCTTTGTTGGGTTTAAATAAAGAATGCTAAATATAATTTGAGCTCTCTCACTCTCGCCCGTTATAAAAAACGGCTTTTTGCTTCTTTTACATTTAATGCTTTGCGTAAATAAAATGTTTCAAATGCAAGGACGGTAATGGTACGCTTATTAATGGTCAATTAATTATAAAGAAATTTGTCAATAATTATTATTTTAAATGCGGCCTTAGTGTAATTGGGGTATTTCCTCTTTGAGCAGCTGTTAATGGGTAAGGTAGGTTGTTGCCATAGTAAAATTTTATTTGTTATTTAAGTGTCATAATAAAGTTGTCAACTTCCGGGTTTATTTCAAACATAAAAACGCAAAATTTTATGTGTTATGAAATTTTGGTAAAATCAAATTAATTGTTAAAATTGTTATTTAATACAAATAAAAATTTAAAATTTAAAGTGTTTATAAAAACTTGGCTAAAATGGATACAATAGGTAAGTTTTAGATCGTATTTTAAATGGCGATTTATTTATATTATATTTGAAGTGGCGATTACCAATGACCTGGAAAAACGTATAGCAGAAGCGTTTTGCACCTTCGATCATGTAGGTGATAAAACTATTGATATACGTGAGGTTGGTACCGTATTGAGATTTTTAGGTTGTGCACCGACTGAACAGGAGATTAACGAAGTGATACAAGCTACCGAAATGGAAGACTCTTGTGGTGAAATACATTTATCACATTTCCTACCACACGTGGTGCATGTACTAATGGAACGCAAGTAAGAAACAAGAAAAACCATTGCTTACTGTAACTGTATATTGAAAATTATTTAGAATGGAACCAGCTGAACCGGATACTTTGTTAAAGGCTTTTAGAGTATTGGATGTGGAGAATCGTGGTTATGTTACTCGCGACTATTTAACCAAAGTCATGACGGAAGAGGGTGAACCATTTACCCAAGAGGAAGTCGATGAAATGATGGCTGTAGCCGTAGACCCTATGACCGGCCACATACCATACGAATGCTATTTGAATCAATTAGTGGTAATTTGGATAATTTACTCTTATTTCTATCTGCTTTGCTATAAGTTTATTCGATTTGCACGCCTCAAAAAAAAAAACCTAAAATCAAGCACAAACCCAAAGATTCAATTTATACGACAGCAATGCATTTACAAAACGAAAGACATAAATCGTCACAAAGGCAACCTCGTCTTTCCAGGCTGGAGTAGAGAACAAATATAAAATTTTTTAATATCTTTAATATTGTTTTCTTTGCTTTGTGTATTTCTATTTTTTCTCTACTTTTTGGTGCAGGTCTATCTATAAAATTGTTTGGAGATAATAAAGATAATTAAATAATATATTAAGAGATGTAAAATTTGTTTTTTTTCGTGTTATTTTACGGTTTCTGCTGTCTATAATAAAGTACAGTCATTTATACACTCGATATGAAAGGTTGATTCAGTTAGTGTCATAGACCAAAAATCAAGGATGAAAAAAATTTATCTATATTTGGTCCCCACTGTAGTGGTTATATAACAGGTCTACAAAGAGCCACAGAATCCTTGGCGCGTTTGGGCGCCCATGGTTGCTATTTTTTTTTTTTTTGAATTATCGATGTTGGTATGGACTAAGACTAAAGCTTATATGTCCAGCAGAAAAGTCACATATTTTTGTTTTAAGTAAATGAATTCGTTAATTCTTATTTATAGCAAATATGTAAAAAGTCTTTTTTTTTTTTTTGCACGTGTTCGTTTAAGTTAAAGTCCAGTTATCTAATAAAAATTATTTCCCGTTATTTTCACAGAAAGAGTGCGCGCAGTCCAGTCATACGTCCGTCATGTTCAGAAGTCAAGAGCGCACTGCCATGGTTGCTATAAAGGGTATTTAAAAAGTGTCTTAAGCCAAATTTAGTTTTTTACTTGCGTTCATTTGAAGAAAATAGTTAACGCTTACACCCTCGATAAGTTATCAAAGTTTTGTTTGCATGTATGCATACTCGCGCTTTGTAGTTTGAGTAGAAGCAACGTACCTATGCCCACTTTAACTATATTTATATTATACCGGTGTTGTAATTGTCTACGCCGCTTTATTGACATAAAAAAATCCCATAACCACATATCTGTTGTTGTTGTTGTGGTTGCTTTTTATAATATTACGTTACTTATAACAAACGAATATTTTTGCACTTTGGCCACGAAAACAACTTATATATAGCGTAACACAATTAAATACAACAACAATGCTGCGCGTATGGGAGAAAATCTGTTTTTTAATATGTTTAAAACAAAATTCAAAGAAATATATTGCAAATGAGAAGACATTTTGATAAATCGAAGCACAAACAACGGGAGTATGCACAAAGACTGGGAACAAAAGAAAAGAAGACACAAAATAGAGTGAGAAAGATATGTAAATAAAACACGTGGATATATGCACACGCACATTCATACTAAACTGCAAGGAAAACAAGTGAAATTGTTATAGTCAGTCAAACCCGATTTTTTAATGCCCTACACCGCTTAATTCCACTAATGATATTATAATTAATTTAAATGATATTTATATCATTTTATGTAAAGCGGTTCTAAAAATGGTCCGATCGGGCCAAATTTGACACAACCGATTAACTATTCTTCGCCAAATATTGCAAACATTCACCTTATGTTATATTGGAGGGATTCTAAAAATCTTTCAATTCGGAACATCTTCAATCAGGTTCAACTTTGAGCTAAAACATAAGTTTATACACAATACCATCAGAATATCTCAAAAAAGTAGCTGACTTACAAATTTACATAGCCAGACGGACAGACGGATATTGTTAAATTGATTTAGATTTTAATTAAGATTGGATCGGTATAATTGAAGGTGGATGTGGCATGTACCGTTTGGGAGTTACAAATATCCTCACAAACTTAATATAACCTTTGCCACATCAGGGTGTTCAGGGTGACACTAAATGAAATTAATTTCATAATATGAGAAAACTTATATGGGATTTTTACTTGCAAATCTCTAAGCGTAATATCTTTATAATTCTCTGCCCTTTTTAGCCACGTACTTTATAACGAAAAGCACAGCACATTTTTTGTCATAAACATAGAGGTTATCTATAGATTTTTCTCATTGTCGTGGTTTTATTTTTGCACGCGATATGACGTATTATTATAATTCGTAATCACTTACCCAAAAATATGTATAATCTGGGTACACCAGTTTTTTGTTCTAAATATTCAAAACCTGTATTCCATGGTTTTGTCTTGTCCTTTAAAGCATGTTCTAGAGCAGCGCGATGAGCATCCAGTGCTTGTTGGCTACGGGCCATATATGCAGACATTTTATCTGATTTTCCTTTTTTTTTTAAATACGTTATTGCATAAAATTTTGACACTGATGAATATTTTGTTAGAATATTTTCTAATTGGTTTTTATTAAAAACTTTTACATATTTACCTGAATGGTTGTGTATTTAGAATACGGAGGGAAGTAAATTGAATGTGTTATATAGCGAAATAAAATATGTAGTCAAAAAAAAACTTTAGCACGAATAATTTTATTTTCTTTTTATAGCTTTTTCGATTTTAGTACATAGTTGAGGTAATCGTAGTCGATGACACTAAACGATGGTATTATTTGACAAATACTTTGCAGCTGTGTTTTTATTTTATTTTTTTATGTAAACAGCTGATTGTTGTTTGTTGTATTGTATTGTATTGCGTTATTTCGCAAGCAGTGTAGAAAAAATTTCGTAACTAGGAAAAATGCTGCTTTATTTAAGTACTTATGAAAATAATAATATTTTTAACAGAAATTACATAATAAGATATTATTTTTCAGTGCATGAAGAAGAAGAAGGGGAACCTTTCAGGAAATGCTGCTATTTTAGCAACCTTGCGTTATTAAACGAAGTGCGTTTTTCAAGTGAATGTTTTTTTTAAATAAGTATTCATGTGTTAATAATTAATTATGAACTTTATATTACGAATATATTTCAATGTCAGCATTTAGATTTACATATCCCCGTGAATGTAGAAATTTCACATAAACTTTCATATAAAAAAATTAAAATTTATTTATATGATGTGATGTCTTCTTTACTTAGCTTTAAGTTTCACTTGATCTAAAAATAATATAATATAATACAAAAGTGTAATTTTTTGATTTTCCTCACCTTTATTAAGCAGAAATCGTATAACACCTTCTAAAGGATATTCTAATAATATTACCATACAGAAGCCAACAACGTTTGATATTACAAACAGGTATAAAACTTGTCCAATCTTAAAAGAGAACAAAAATTATAAAATTACGTCTAAATGATCACAAAAGGTATAAAGTTTTACCAGATAGATAGAACTAACATATACAGGTTGACGATAAGACCCAATCATGTAACGTATAGCACATATATGCCATATATACGTTTGAAATGATATGCGAGCCAAGGGACGACATATAGGTGGATTTAGGCACGTATAAAATCGTGCTAAACAAAAAAATATAAATTAAAAATATTACAACTTGATAAAAAACACTTACAGGGTACTCTGAAAATCATACCACAAAACACCAAAATTGTGACCAAAACCCATAAGATACGATACAGACCATCATAAATAGCTGTGCCAAAGGGTTTTTGCAAAATTCCTTTGGTAATTAATAAGCCGCTAAGCAATAAAACTAACCAAGCAGTATATAATAACGGATAGAAGATGAATTTATATCGGTGTGATTTAAAAAATTTCTCGAATTTTTGCCGCTTCACGTGATTAGCAAACAGATCGGCACATATTACACCGCCCAAATAACCGCCAACATTAGTATAACCAGGTAAATAACTTTTATAGAGCGTCTCTGAATCTTTAAAAAAGAAATATCGATAGGTTCTATATCGAAATAAGCACATTAAAGACTTTTCACATTAATAATCGGTACAACAATATTACTTACTCGGGTGTTAAATGGTAAATACCATTCAGATTGAAAATGTACGTTACAGAAAAAGGTATTAGAATGGAAAGAAAACCTACTATGTAGTACAAAAACTGCTTCAACTGTGGGTACCTTTTTTTTTTTTTTGAAATACGGTTGATAATTAATTGTAGTAAAGAAGGATTCAATACTTAATATGTACTAACTTTGCTGTTGAAATTAATAAAATTAATGCAAAGAAATATAGTTGTATATCAGCAGCCAAATACCAAGTGTGATGAGAACACTAAATAAAGAATATACACTAATACAATATGCTAGTTTAAAATATAACAACTTTTAACTTACGCTCTGTTTAACTGAAAGGTTATTAATCATGAAAATATTCTTCCACCAATATTTACGGCAAAAATGAACTTCGCCTATTGTACAATGATTCCAAAAAGGTCCATCACCCAGCTGCTTTAGGAAGCTTATATTGAATAATATTAAAAATAGCAACACCAAAGCAAATCTACGAAAAAATAAGAAAATAATCAAATGTTGCTGACGGGCAACTGTTTCTTTTAAAAATCTTTTAAACTCACCTTAAATAACGTTTAATGAACATCCCAACCAAAGTCTTTATGCAATCATAATAACTGCTATTGGGTGTAATTGAATTCGATTTATCAAATTTAGATTTCAATAGAAATCCGCTTATAACGAAAAATATTTGTAATACAACTGAACCGTTTTGTAAAACAATAGTCCAGGAAAGTTTTATAAATTCTTCGAACAATTGTGGATTTCCGATTTGTATGGTCATATAGGTCATTATCACATGAGCCAGCAGTACAGCAAATACGCAAATTACACGAAAACCATTAAAAAATTCCAAATCTAGTTCCTTTGCCGGTGCAATCAAGCGGTTATAATTGCGGAAAATTGAGAATGTAGTGTAAAGTCGTTGAGCTGATTAGAAATGAATGGATAGATGGACGCATTATTGATGTTATCTTTATATATGTGTTTGCTTGTGTGTGGATTCACTATTGGAATGGACTAAGAAATGGGTCCAGCAAATATTATCTCTTATTCAAAAATTCCCTTCTCCACTATTTCAAAATTTCGAAAACACGCGAGCGATTGCTTATTCAATTTTATACCGTTAGATTATATTAAACGAGTGCGCGCAGTACTGTCATACACTGGTGACCAAAACTTAATTATTCACAAAAATATATATATTTTAAAGAAGCACCGAATGCCGAGTCTATCTAATAATGTCTGTCTATCCGTCTGTGAGTCCTTATTACTTATAAATTCCTCAGAGAACTTTGGTGCAATGGTGGTGGGTGCTCAAGGTTCGGCTCAATATATAAATTATATTCAATAAAATTTACTTGGATTTTCTAGATCTCCTTTATAAAAATCCAAGGAGCGGTGATTAATACTCTTTGTTTGATGCTTCAAGAAATAATCATATAAAGTGGAGAGAAAAGTGCACATTGCAAGGCATCCGAATAATAGATAAGCCATAACATCAATTCCATCTAAGAGAAGATGAAATTATAAAGAAAGAAAAATCCAAAAAAACAAAAATGAAATGAAAAATTAATTAATTTTTAATTGTATTCACCTCTTATCGAAGGCGTTTCTTTCTCATTTACGCAATATTCGATAAATGTTCGTAATTGCAAATTGTACCGTACTTTAAACTCATGGTTAACGCATACATTTATTAAATGCTCATAACGCTTACGATTCTCCCTCTCCCTTTCGTGCACTTCTTCAAAGTAGGAAATAAGCTAAGTAAAATGATTATCACATTTTCTTATTAATCATTAAGCAAAAATTCTCGTTTTTCTGTTTATGGGGCAGTTGTTGTATTTGTTTTATTTGAACTTTAACTTACCTCATTATCGTTGATGCGTTGGTGAATAAATTTATTCTTTTCATTTTCCGTTAGTTTATTTATTAACAATTCACAGCGTTTTACACAGACTCCAAAGTATAAAATGTCATGACGATAATGATGTTTGGTATCATTGTAATGTTCCCCAATATGTAACCACAGAGGTGATGAATAATTGGGTTCTATTTCAGCGTACACTAAACAATACGTCGATGAAGTATTTTGTAAACATTTATCGTAATCATCAAATTTATATAGAGGCGGTATTTGAGAATAGTCGTTAACTACAATTTCAATATTTTTTTAAAAGTATTTTAAAATTTTACGGATATTGATAAAAGCTTTACCATTAAATTGAACCGAGATTACAATTTTTATAAAAATTACATTCAATGCATAAATTTTGTTAATCATTGCTTCAATTAAACTTTAACACTAGAATAATAATATGTTGTGTTGTTACGAACAAGTGATACTTAATTAATCTTATTAACTCTCTGAACGGCATGTTTCATTATTAAATAATATAAAATAGATTATAGGAAATTCATGTAAACGCACTTTGTGTAAATAGTCTAACATGTCTTTACTTTAACATTCTGTTAAATTGTAAATTACGACGGGCAGGCGATTTACTGGGTGCCAAGGCGTACATGTGCAGTGTATAGAGATAACGTATTTGTGTTTACTGCAAATTGAGATTACACTTAAAAAGTAAGAGAATCGTAGTCTCCGTTTAAAAAGAGCACTGACTGAGCAACCTGTCAAGCTTAACTTTTTTATTGCTGATTTTTTATGATAAACTTTTTAAAAAAAAATAAATGTTTCTTTTCATTCTTTGAATGTCGAATTATGTAATAATTATATATGCTTCTTACAGAAAATCTTCTCTAATGCAAAATAATGTAAAGTTGGTCATCATTCTTTAACAAATCAATTAAAATTACATAGAAAAATTGAACGATGTAAAAGTTTGAAAATATTTCAGTTTAAAACAATGAATATGAAACAGTGTTTCTCGTAGAAATCGAATACTGGCAACTCTACAAAATAGCAAATGTGTTCGATTTCACTTAAACTGTTTTCTTCTCTTATACGCAAACTAACAATAATGGCAATTCTCTGCACGTGTGAAGTATCAGCGTTCATACCTTCGTGATCGGTACTTTTTATACAAAAATACTGGCTAAAGTACAATTACTATGTTTCTCTCTTTCTCTCTTACAATGCTTAAATAGAAATTTCCATTTATAAATAACGAACGCCACGTTTTCAGTTACGCACGAAATGTCAAACTTTGTTGACGTTGACATTAAGAGCATTTAACATTTGGGCTTCGGTAAAAATGGTTGTGTGCGGCATTTATTATATTGGAAACATATCAATTTAATAGATGGAATTACAAGGAATTTGTACAATTTATATTGATTTATTTTAAAGTAAAAACGAGAAAAATAACAAATACATGAAACAAGTTAATATATAATAAATATAAATATCAGATAAAACCGTTCCATTTAAGTGGAATTTGTTGCATTAAAAAGGTGAAAAAAAATGAGGCCGCCGTTGTGGCAGGCAGTCATAACTGAGTTGAGCAGAGATATACATGTGTGCTTTTAAGTTAAAAAATTACAAATTTATTCAGTTATATAGCATTAATGTTAAAAAAACGTGGTGTATATTTAATGAAATTTCTTAAACGACGAACTCTGGAACTCACTCAAAATTAACAAAAAAATTATATCAAATGTAATACTCTGCTCAGCGTACGTAAATATGCCGCTGCCAGCGTTACAATGTTAACGTTATTTTAACGCAGCTTAAGCTCAACGCTGTTGTATTCTCTGTGAAAGTTCAATTACGTTGTGAATGCGAAAAACACGTTTCTTTTCTAGTCTTCACTTTTTTGCATATATATTTTTTCACCGAACTTTGCATATTTATTTTAGAAATCTTTCATATTTTCTTATATTTAGGCAATAAGTGATCTTGTATTTGTGTGTGCCTTATATAAATGGTACAATATGGTAAAAGTGTTGCTCATAGATGTGTGGTTTTAAGTGCGTTATACATTAGACCAAAGGTTAATTATAGGAATTACATTTTGTACAAAAAAGAGGCATATCCTTTATTACAATATTATTTGTTAATTTTGGGCACTTTGTTAAAATTCTTCTTCTATTTTTTTTTTTTTAAGTTACATTCAACTTAACTGTTTGGTGGCCCATTTTCAGTGCAAGTGCTGTTTGCCACAGTCATATAGTCGGTCAACCATTAGTTGTAGGTAGTAGTAGCAGCAGAATGAGAGAGGGAGAGGTACTAGTATGTTTGTGTTTTTGTGCTCAAACGTGTAGAATGAGCAATTTTGAATGGAATGGGTACCGCATATATGTATATATGTACATGCATAAATATTTGGCTGGTTGGTGGCCTTTATGTGTAAAATATTGAAACCGAATGAAGTGTATTTGTGTTAAGTGAGAGGCCAGCAAAGCGCAGAGTTGTCTTTTTGTTCAACACACACACATATAATTCTACATAGTTAATCATAGCAAACAAATAGAAAAATAGGCTGCAACAGCCACAATATAATGTAATAAGTATGTAAATAATATCGCAGGCAGCTCTAAATTAATTATAAACAGAGAGATAAGAGGAGCAACAGCAGCAGCAGCATTAGAAAATTTATATTTTGAAATAGCAATATATTTTTGTAAATCGTACAAATTCTCTTATCGTAATTTCTTATTCACCGCATATTCTAAGTGCCGTTCCATTTTTAATGTTTAATCAATACGATTATTGATAAAGTTATTCAATTAATATTAATAGTTAAATTGTGTTTTTTTTTTTATTTTTTATTTATATATTATATACCTATATACGCACTTTAGCTGAAGTAGATTCGCCGAGTCATCAAACTGGATTTTATTACGGAAGCAAACAAATAGGCCGGATTTTTTTGGATTTTACAGTACAGTAAGTTTATTCACCTTATATAAATATATTTACAATATATGCATATATATGTATAAATGTTCATCTTACTCTTACTTACGGTTGCTTACAATGTGTCTCTCTTGCTTTGGATGGATGTCTTACATGAGTATTATTAAATTAATTTGAATTTGCTACGATCGGCGAATATGATGATTAACCAAAAAGTTAGACTTTTGCTTATAATTTATATATGAAACCATGTATTGTGGATGTTGAAAGCCTGTTTTACTATCATGTAGCAATTGTTTGGAGCGGTTAAAATTTCTATTTTTCTTTTTAGTGCCTTAGAAAAAAAGAACTAGATATGAGACAATAACAAGAGATTGGTTTCTTTGAAAATATCGTAACGTTAGGTGAATTCCAAGCAGCCGGTGGCTATTTCTATCCGGTTTTTTTTTTTTTTTTTTAATAATATATAGAGGGATTTAATTATGTTTGACTCATGCATTCTACTGCGCGAGTAAGTTAGTACGAGTAAACGTAAACCTTTATAAAATGGGCACACAAAGAAAAACGTAACAAAGTAGTTAAAGAGAAATAGTGAGAAAAAGAGAAGAAAGCCATGACAAGTTGTTGATCGTATAAAATCACACAACAACAAAAATCTCAAATACCAAACTGTGATATTACAATTTTCATGAAATATCCAGTAAACATGGAATGGTTGGCAGGAAGGCAGGCGGGTATACGCACGTAAACGTTGCTTGTTATATGTATGTATATGTTTGAAACATTACACACTGAATTGAATAAAAAAAGTACGACAATCGAAAATGTTAAACCAACACATCGAAAAGTGTTTTCTATACGATTTAAGCGTTTATATAATTTCGAAGCAATAAATAAAAATAAATTTTATATTAACAAATATTAAACATTAAGATTTTTATAGCTAAAAAACAATTCATATAAAAATAAATGTTAAGGTTTAAGGTCCTTTATGTAATATATATAGGTACATATATAAAAACCTCTACGAGTTTATGTGTATTGTATATATATACTGATAATACAATGCATATTTTTTACTTTTGAAACATTTGAAAATAATTACGAGCATATAAAAAGTCTTATCTAAAAAAGTCGAATTCTTCGCCTTAAGAAATGTGTATTTATACAACAGTAGGAGAAGATAAGTAAATGTTTCACATTAAAATTGTCTTTTTCACACACACTCTACGATACACCGTTATCACTAGGAAGTCCAAAATCAACCACATAATAGATTTTTTAAGAAAAAAAAAACCGCTGGCATTATTTATAAATAACAAGTCAAGACCTTTAGCAAAAAAACACATTGTATGATTTTTTTGTTGGCATCTTTGCATATATGTATAAATATATGATATTTCCTTCTTCTAGTGGTACTGTAACGACTTGGAACGAAAAAGGACTTTTCTCTACATATTTTCTTTAAGTAATGCAAGCAGCAATGATGGAAGAATCAACCGGTAGGACATTTTGTTTTTACAATATCTTGTATGATTTATTGTTATAAACGATTTGCAGCAATGAATATTGAGCAACAACATGTAACAGGCAATAATCAAAATGAAGAATTAATCATGACCGGCGATGAACAGCAACAACCTTCATCCCCTATTTCGGTGGCTACCCCTACAAGCAGTACCAGTGGAGGCACTTCTAGCAACGCCACCACAGCATTTAGCTACGATGATTTGTTTCCGGCTTTGCCCGCTAACAGTTCAGCTTCTCTGGGTAGTACGGCCACACCGGCTTGCGTACGTGTTAGTACTTCTCACAAGACTCAGGTATAGTAGACTCATTAGAATAGTCTTCTGGTCAACAACTGATTAAGTTTTCTTCTTTTTTTTTTTTTAATATGAGCAGGTGGTGCATGTTCCCGGAGAAGAGCGCAAATCAACCGATTCAGAGAAATTCGGTGAGGGTGAATCGAAACGTATTTGTCAACAAATCTCTAAAGAGACGGGTGCTCAAATCGAAATAGCTGGCGGTAAAAATCAATCACTTACATTTCTAATTAAGGGCAAAGAAAAAGAGTTGCTGGATGCTCGCCGGAAAATTTTAATACACTTCTCTGCTCAGGCTAGCAAAGGGGTCAGCATACCTAAAGAGCATCATCGCGTTATTTTGGGTAAGGGTGGCCTGCGTTTACGTGAATTGGAGCGCGTTACCGCTACACGCATCACCATACCCAATTTGGGTGATGAGAGTGATGTCGTCACTATATCGGGCACAAAGGAGAGCATTGAAAAAGCGGAACGTTCCCTATGTGCTCTATCGGCTGAACAATATAAGAAATTCACTGATCGCATAACGGTACCCAAAATATATCATCCCTTTATAATGGGTCCGTATAATGAGAATTTGAATAATATTATGGAGGAGACTGGTGCCAAGGTGAATGTTCCGCCACAATCGGTGCAAAAAGAGGAAATCATTATAATGGGCGAAAAGGATGCTGTGACCGCGGCGAAAGCCAAAGTTGAAGCAATATATCGGGAAATGGAAAAGAAGTGCTCCACTGTCAGTGTTGAGGTGTCTAAAGCCCAGCATCGTTATGTTATTGGGCCGAAAGGGTCCACCATTGCTGAAATATTCCAACTAACTGGTGTTTCCGTAGAGATGCCTCCACTAGATTCCCCTTTGGAGACCATCACTTTACGCGGGCCGCAAGTTGCTTTGGGCAATGCTCTAACCGTAGTCTATCAAAAGGCCAACTCAGTCAAATCGGTGGAAATTGAGGCGCCACACTGGATTCACAAGTACGTCATCGGTAAGAAGGGCGTCAATATGAAGCAACTGGAAGAGGATTGTCCCAATGTCAATGTAAACTGTTTGGAGGACAAAATCAAATTAGAGGGTGACCCGGAAAATGTGGACAAAGCTGCCGCCTATCTATGTGATATTGTTCGAAACTATCAGGACAATTACATCTATGTGGTGATGACTGTTAATCCGGCTTTTTATAAGCACATCATTGGCAAGGCCGGTTCCAATGTTAATCGCTTAAAGGACGAACTGAATGTGAATATAAACATTGAAGAGCGTGAGGGCCAGAACAATATACGCATCGAGGGACCCAAGGAGGGTGTACAGCGGGCTCAGCTTGAATTACAAGAGAAAATTGATAAATTGGAAAATGAAAAATCAAAGGACGTGATAATCGATCGCCGTCTGCATCGTCAGATTATTGGGACCAAGGGGGAAAAAATACGCGAAATAAAGGAACGCTACCGTCAGGTGACCATTGCCATACCCACTCCTCAGGAGAACACTGACATAGTAAAGTTGCGCGGCCCCAAAGAGGATGTCGACAAATGCCACAAGGATCTGTTGAAGCTGGTCAAAGATATCCAGGAGTGGTCGCTTATTGAGGAGGTGCCGATTTTTAAGCAATTTCACAAATTCATCATTGGCAAGGGCGGTGCCAACATCAAGAAGATACGAGACGAAACCCAAACCAAAATCGATCTACCGGCGGAGGGTGATACCAATGAAGTTATCGTAATCACGGGTAAGAGAGAAAACGTTTTGGAGGCCAAGGAACGCATACAAAAGATACAAGACGAGCTGGCCGACATCATTACTGAGGACGTGCACATCTCACCCAAATATTACAATTCCATAATTGGCGCTGGCGGCAAATTAATCTCGTCGATTATGGAGGAATGCGGTGGTGTTTCAATAAAATTCCCACCGAGTGAATCCAAGAGCGATAAGGTGTCCATACGTGGTCCCAAAGATGACGTGCAGAAGGCTAAAGCTCAATTGTTGGAATTGGCCAATGAGCGGCAGCAAGCTTCTTTCACTGCCGAAGTCAGGGCCAAGCACCAGCATCACAAGTTCCTGATTGGCAAAAACGGGGCTTCCATACGAAAGATACGTGATGCCACAGGTGCCCGCATAATCTTCCCCGGTAATGATGATGCGGACAAGGAAGTTATTACGATTATTGGCAAAGAGGAGAATGTCAAACAAGCCAAGGAACAATTGGAGAACATTATCAAGGACATTGATCAAGTTACCGAGGGTGAGATATCCGTTGATCCCAAGCATCATAAGTACTTTGTTGCCAAGAGGGGGGAGATTTTGCATCGCATTTCGGACGAGTGCGGTGCTGTAATGATTTCGTTCCCACGGCCCGGCATCGATTCGGATAAGGTCGTTTTAAAGGGTCCCAAGGATTGCATTGAGGTGGCCAAGCAACGCATTCTGGAAATAGTTGCCGATCTAGAATCCTACGAAACCATTAAAGTGGTCATACCGCAGCGCTTGCATCGCACCATCATGGGCCCCCGGGGTTGCAAAGTGCAACAAGTCACCACCGAATACGATGTACAGATCAAGTTTCCCATGCGGGATCACATTGAACCAGTGGAGGAGAGCCTAACGAACGGCACCAATGACCTGGTAGATGGTGTGCCGACAGACGAACCCATACGCCAATGCGACATTATACGCATAACTGGACCTCACGACAAGTGTTATGCCGCCAAACAAGCCCTAATCGATCTGGTGCCAATCAGTGAAGAGGTAAATGTTCCTTACGATTTGCATCGCACTATAATCGGCCCGAAAGGGTCCAATGTGCGCCAATTCATGTCCACCTATGATGTGCACATTGAACTGCCACCCAGCGAAACCAAGTCGGACATCATTAAAGTCACCGGCACTCCGGCTCACGTGAACGAAGCAAAACTGGCATTACAAAAAATGATTGAGGAGCACGAGGCCGATCGTGTCGATCGTGAGGCGCGTTCATTCACGCTGCAGATTGAAGTGGATCCCGAGTATCATTCGAAGTTGATTGGACGCCGTGGTGCTGTTATCAATAAATTACGCGCCGATTATGATGTTAATATTTCGCTGCCAAAACGTGACCACAATGAAAATGAACGCATCATCACCATAACGGGCTATCAATATCAAGCCGAGGCGGCACGTAATGCCATCTTGGAAATTGTTGGTGAGCTGCGGGACTTGCATCGCGAAGTGATTGAAGTGGATTCACGTGTTCATGCGCATCTAATTGGTGTACGTGGTCGCACTATTCGAAAACTCATCGAAGACTACAAGGTAAGCATATGGGAACTGTTTATTCATGGTTAAGGAATCATCCAATATATATGTAATTAAAATTTATTTTGAATTGCAAACAGGTTGACATTAAATTTCCTTCACCCGAGGAGGCCAAAATCAATCCAGATGCTGTTACAATTATTGGAAAAGAAGAGGATGTGGAAAATGCCAAGGAAGCCATCCTTGGTATGGCTGAAGATCATATACGCGATTATTTGGACAGTTTGCCACCTACTACCAGACAAAACACTGTTGCCGAATTCTTGCCAACCAATGCTGTTGGTGGCAATGAAAACGGTTTTGTCCTTAAAGATGCACCATGGGAGAAAGTTAACGAGGAGAAAAGGCACGAAAAGGCAACAAATGTCACAGCAGCACCCAATACCCAGTCACAGGAAGATTTCCCTGAATTTACTGCTGGTGGCATGACATCTGCCCCAACCCCACAACTTACTTCAGCCTGGGGCCCTAAAAACTAAAAAAAAGGCGGGTAATCTCCTCTCTGAACAGCTAACACCAACTGGAGCAGGAGCCGAAATGTATGAAAAAGTAAGAAATAGAAAGACGGCAGAGATGTACGCGAAGTAGGTGTCAAACTGAAGTAAAGGTTGTCAATATTATACAATATAATTAGGTGATAATAAAACAAACACACGTGTATACATAACTTAGAAATCTTAACAAAACAACAACAACAGCAATGAATGTCTAAAAGGATTAATAGAATTTTAAATCTACCTAAAAAGTAAACAAAAGACATTGACGTGATTATACATATATAATGAAACTATGATTTTGTTCTTATATACACACACACATACATACGGAGATATAGTGTTAGTAATCTCTCCATGGCATTTAATCTACATGGAGTCGAATTGAATTAAATTGAAATGAATTGAATTGACACTTGTTTCGTGCGCGCTTCCTTAAACTAAACATATACAACGTACATATACATACACATACACATAAATATTATATATATGTTATATACGAATTAAATAATTAAAACACAGCGGGATTGAGAGGAAAACAAATATAAAGACAAAAGCAAAAAACGTAATGCCAAGTTTACATACATAAATACACATACACACAGTTACAAAACATATTTGAACATCATATATTTCAACTTTATGTAAACGTAATTATTATTCAAACACACACAAGCTCACATGACAAAAAAAAAAAAAAACAAAACTGAACACACAACATAAATACGGGAAAACTAGCCTAACATAATAATTATGTCCAAAATAAGCATAAAGAATTTTACCTACTTTCAATTTTTTTTATTTTTTAACAAAATTTTCTTGATTGCAATGTGTAGAAAGTTTTCAAAAAAAAAAAAAAATGTTAAGAATTTGTTAAAATTTGAGAAAGAAACCAATATTAATAAATATTTCTCTTTTTATAATTTCCTTGATTTGCTTTAGTACACACCTTCATTCATATCCTTTACGCATTAAGTGTAATTTAAAATACACATGTACACAAGAAAAAGTGATGGAAAGATAATCGGACTTCAATTGATATTCGTGCAATTATTTTCTTTATTATAATTATAATTATTATTTTCTTGAAACGAAGAAGCAATTTTAAAACTAACACATTATGTTTATACAATTTATCTTTATATAATTCAAGTTTATAATTATTTTGTTGATTTTATTTTCAAAGGTTTTTCATATACATATATAAATGAACAGCAACAAAGAATAAAAAACAATGAATGAAATATTTAAAATGGTAAAAATAAAAATAAAAAACAGAATTTTTACTATTTTTTTAAAAGCTAAGTAAATAAGTTAAAATTAAAATAAAATAAAGAAAATAATAAAAAAATTGGACACGCTGATGTTTCATTTTTTCAATAATAAGAATTTGTAGAAGAAAGATGAATAAGATTAAATGGGGAAATTCTGCTTAAGGCATTCGCGTCCTAATTTGGGAGCGGGAACTAAATTCTCTAAAGAGACTAAGAACGGCACGGATGAGTTTTTTTTTGGGGGCCGATCTTTTTTTTTTTTTAAAGGAATACTAAATCAAGTTCTAACTGAACTTTGGGACTTATTTTAGGTAGATTTTCATTTCATTTTATTGATAATTACGTTTACAATTGACCCAAAATGATTACAAACTGTTAAATTTAAATATATGTATAATCGTTAAAACGTGAAAGTAAACGGTATTGAATAACGGTTACAATATATAACTATTAATAAAAATTTTCCAATTTCAACTTCATATTTATTCCGTAAATCACTAATTAAGTTGCAGTTTGTTATTTCATTTTGTTTCGGTTTGTTATGTTCACACGGAACAATTTTTATTCGTTCACAAAGTTTATTAACTTTTTGTGTCTTTTACATTTGCATAAGTAATTAAAATTTTCAAAAAATAAAAAAGATTAATATTAATAAAAACAATAATTTATAAAAATTGTGCAACGTTCACTAAAACTTATATTCCCTATAAAGTTACGCCAATTTTCAACTAGCTTGAACTGAGGATTTTTATATAAATGGAAGACCGTAAGTGTGGGAATCGTAAATTATATCTTTTACATCTTAACCAATTGTGAAATTAGAAATTAATGATTTTATGTTCATTAATTATCATAATAAAATGATTTTTTTGCGTGAGATAAAGCGTGATTTCAGTTTTAACTGAAAATTGCGACAGAATTAGCGTAATCATAGGATTTTGCCGCAAAAGGCTAGAAGGAATGCACATATATATATTTCACAATTTGTAGGAATTTTTATAATATTATTCCAGAAAAGAAAAATTAATCATAGTAAAATTTTGACGTGGCGTTGCGTGAAGGTTTTATCATTATTATATTTGTTTTTGTTTCTTTCTTTATATTCGTGTATTATGCTCTTAGTATGTGGTTGGCTGTCCGAAAGGCGTTTGGGAAGTAACCTTTCTTTTAGTTAGACTTTATCCAAGATTTATTTTCTTTTACACTTTATAACTGTTATTTGTACGATTTTATGTGATATGTTTAAAACATCATATATGTATTCGTGTTTATTTATATTCACATGACAGAAATGTGACCTTTGATTTTAGAACTTTAACGAAATTTGCATGTTTGGTATAATGTCCCTCCTCGAATATAGTTTTTTTAAGCTTAAGTAGTTATGGTGAGAACAGGTTATTAAAAATTTGCAAGGGTGCTATAATGTTATGTTATGTTGTATATTGATTATTGTGTTTTAAGGGGTGTCTTAAATCAATATGTATTGAAATTTTACTCTAATAGCCATTTTCTAGAGGTTTTTAAATGCTCTTTCATTAATTTGGCAATGTGGGTCAAAAATTTACATTTGGAATTGAAATTTCATCCGTGCATAATTATAATTGATCCATATATCTAAACACACACAAATTGCTTTTTAATATCTTCAATTCGAATAATTGCGTTGTAAATATAAGTTTATTAAACATAACATGTTAATTTATGTGTATATATAAGCAAATAAGAACATACCTATTAACTCTTATAATTTTGTTTAATTTGTTCAAAATATATTAATGCATCAGTAATATGGACGCTGGCTGCATTTATTATTGTTGTTATGTAGTATATGATTCAATAATATGTTCAAGTATGTGTATGTGTATGTGTAATGTTTGATAAAAGCCACACTTAAATATGATCTTACCAACACGTTTGTACCAGATGCGCGGCTGGTTGTTTGGTTGGTTTTGTAGGATTGACTCTAATGTGCTCTCCTCTCTCTCTCTCTCTCTCTCTCGATATATTTAATATACATATACCAACAGTACCACAATTTAGTTATTGGTGGGCTTTGTGCATTTATAGTCTTTGAGATTTTTTGAAAGCGAAAGAACGTGAAAATAACTAAGTTTTTGTTGAATAAAAAAAAAAGCCACCAACATGCAAAGCAAAATAAAAAATATTTCGTGATGAATGGAGCAACTGGTGCCCACTAAAACGTGATTAAGAAGATTTTATATAAAAAAACAACAACAATTATTAAAACTAACTGTTAAAAATATTTATTAGTTAGATGCAAGAAATGCATATATGTGTATATATGTATAAATCTGTTGTATAGCAAAATGAATTTAGAAAGTGTATTTGGTGAATGTAACGCTTCAAAGAAGAAGCTGAGAAATTATAAAGCACACGATAGAAACGAATAACTTAAAGTCCCGTACGAACACCACAAAAACCAGATTAATCAAAACTGCAACAACAAATAAGAGCAAGCGTTTATATTAAACTTCTTCGCAGTACTTGGTAAATTTCAAAATGTCTGATTCTGAGCCGCCCAGTTTGGAATTTATTGAAGACCCTTATATACCCAAGTTAGAAAATGATTCTACACCATCATTAGATCTCATAAATACAACAAAAACATCAACAACATCAACAACAACAATTTCGAATTCCTCTATTACTGCAGCTGATGTTGATGTTGATACTCAACAATATGTTGATTGGAGTGATGAAACTGATTTATATTTACGTAATTTGACATTAGAACAAATTTTCTACGATACTGATTCCGATTATACGAATCAATTGGAATTGCAAACCGTTGAAACAGAATTTATTGCCACAAAGTTGGCAAATCAAACACCATCAATGTCGATAGCGAAACGATTTCGTTTGAAATTTTTTACAAAACGTCGTATGCGTGATGTTAAAGTGACGTTTATTGATTTCTCGAAACCGTATTTAGCGAAAATTTCGAGTAATGAAAATTACAAACGTTTTCTTAATATCGGTTCTACAACTAGCAATAATAACAATAACAACACAATTACCAAAGGTAAAACAAGCTGGTTGTAGCTGGTCTAGCTAATCTTCATCAAATTTTGCCAAAAATAAGTGAAAATATAATAGTTGGTAGAGCCGTCCGACCATCAAATACCCTACTGTTGTATAAAAACCTGATACTTGCCGTTTAGGTGTTACAAACATTTGCACAAACTTAATACAATTAATTGAAAATGGGTGTGCCATTGTGGTGCAGGGTATAATTAAAGCGTCCAAAATGCTTTGTTGCTTAACTTCATATTGAGTTTGGTTCTATAAAATGGTAGAATGTTGAAATAGACGATCCTTTCTGCTCATATTAGTATTTTTGACCAACATGTACAAAATTAAAATGATTGTTTCTTTTAGATCATTGAACTTAGTTATAAAAATTATCTTCTACTTTCTTGTCTTTCTTTCATTTCGTTTATTAAAACGCTTGTACTTACTATCTCTTAAGATAATGAAATTGTGTATATTTTGAAAAAATATTTTGTCTCTTACAATGAGTTTGGAAAAACTTTGACGTCGACTTGGTGAAGCGTTTATCTATCATATCATTTGATCAATGTCTGTTCAAATCTGTTTATAGGTCGAACATGTTCATGGTAGGGTCGTGTAATAAAATTTTCTTTAGAATTTGAAGAACTTTTACAAACGGTGGGGATGGTGCAGATTATTCCAGAGATGTTGAATACAATTCTTTATACTATTATTCATTTATGTGTATTTATTATAAATCAAATACATGTATGTTTATGTTTATGTATATATGTAAATTTCAGATAATGTTAGCAAACATTCTGGAGCCTCATCACCGGCTGCCAGTGTCGCTTCAGCTGATATTGCTGCTGAATTTGCTGCGTTAACGGGGGAAGAACAAGAAAGACAGAGAGCTGAATGGAGTCAAGTATGTATACATTTTACATATATTTTTCTTTTGTACTTATTGTATAATTATCCCAAGGAATTGGCTCGTGTGGAAGAAGAGATTAACACATTGCGTACTGTGCTGGCATCAAAGACACGCCACGCTTCCGACTTGAAGCGCAAATTGGGCATTACTGTGTGGAAAGAGATTACTGATGATATGAATCAGGGTATAAAATCGGTTAAAGAGAGCAGTGTGTAAGTGTTGACTTAAAAGTTTTTCCGTGTGCTTTCGTTGTTTTATACATTTTGCATTTTCTATGGGTTTGTTTTTATTTTCTTTTTTTTTTTGGTTAAGTTTTCAATCGGTTGAACAAAGTGTTGGTAATTTTACCAAAGCCGTACATGAGGCTCCCATGTAAGTATTTGGCCATATGAAATAAATAAATAACAAACAAATAAGAAATTTGTGATTAGATAACTTTTTGCAACTAACCTCGTAATACAAGCATTTTTCGGTGTTAACTTTTATTTGATTTCCTACAACTTTTCTTTCTTTTGCTTTTCTATATTTATGTTATTTGATTTTTTTTTTTTTGTATATACGTAAATGTTAATATTTTGGAGAAGTGCTTAAAAAGTTTATATAAAACGTTTTCACATATGTTGCAGATTCCAACGAACTGAGTCTGTATTAAAATCAACTGGAGAGAAAACTGCTTCGGTGTTTGGTAGTATTACCAGCGGTATTTCTTCAAAATTTACACAAATGAAAAATTCCGAGTCGATGAGATCGATTGAAGAGAAAGTTGGTTCAGCCTATGAGAATGTTAAAGTAAGCTATGAACACAACAATTTTTTATGCCGATCTCATGCGGTAACTACTTAAATATATTTCATAAAATTTGTTGTTATTTTCTATGCCTTAATTTATTTACATTGTTTTTTGTACCTCTACTAACTTGTTTAAAACTTTTCATTGCGCTAATCATTATTATTAATCATATAAATCTCATTCCATTTTATATATAGTTTTTTTTATTTTCTACATTATGCTTTTAAACATAAACCTCAGACTTTCCCTTACTTGATTTTTCTGAAATAAGCTTTCATCCATCTTCGGCAGTGCATGTTTCTTACGTTTTAACCATACCTAACGAAATGTTATTCATATCTATATGTATGTATTATTTTTGTCCATGTTCTTGTTCTTGTCTTTGTTATTGTTTTCTTTCTCTCATAGACAAAAGTTACCACTTCACGTTCGGGCTCAGTTAGCAGTTTCAACGATACATTTAACGATAATAATACATCCGGTTTAAATTCACCTACAAATTCAGTGGATAAATAGACAACCATGATAAACACTTTTAATAATAATAACAATAATAACTAAGTTGATAACCTCGACGCCTTCAAAATACACAAAGCTCTATTGGCTCTAACTCATAAACTCTCTAAATGCATACATGCAGCCCCCATTTAACCACTAATCAAATCAAGAGTAAAATTCATCGATGAATATATTCTGGATTCTTTTGTTCATCGAAAAAACAATTTATGTTAAAAAAACATAAATAATTATTAAATCAAGTTGAGTTGGAATATATTCGTTTGATGAATTGTGTTTTGTTCTTAAATTGGCAACAAATGTGCGTTTGCACGCCCATCATTATTGTGTTTTAAAACTCCTCTGAAATAATTATTAGATTTATTTTGTGTAATGTATAATGTGCATTGAATTAATATATGCTCGTTAAGGCGTACATCTTAACGTTTACTTGAATTCTAAAGCCTTTACAAAATTACATGAATACTGTTTTATTACATGACAGAAAATTGTTCAGTTCTTTTTCGTTTTTATCCATATAATTTATTTATTGATATTGGATTTTTTTTTCTAGAATATAAATCGTCTCAAGAGTTGGCGTCCACTGAATTAGGCAAGCATTGGTTAGATGTGTATTGAAAAGAAAAATTTGCAAAACTTACATACTTGTATCGAATTGTGTTTGTAATTCCATATAAGTTTGTAGAAAATGTATAAAAATTGCCTATTTTTTTATATAAATTATAAATTAAAAAATATTTTTGTGATTGATTTTGGAATGCCATAAAATTATAAAAACAATTTTACTTCTTTTTCAACCGCTTTCAACAAATTTGTCTACAACTATTACTGCTATTATTAAATGCAAAGAGTAATAAACTATATATTTATATAAAGAGATGTTTATGGATTTTTTATTTTAAGCATTGTAAACTAAAAAAGTATGAATCATTTATTAATGAAAATTATTTATATAATTAAAGTTTGAAATTATGCCGTTAGCGATCATCTGGTTGCCATTCGTGGTTTAAGGGTTACCGTTTATCTTTACGTTTTGGTCTTTACGTCTTGGCAATCCTGTTCAGGTTTATTTTTGTTATCTTGCGAAATGTTGTGATTTTTTTGTCGCGTATAATTGTGCAAAAATTACATTGTAAAAGTACTAAATTATATATAAGTTAGGCAAAAAGAAACGTTTCAAATATTTAATGGTTAAATCACAAGTTTCACAAAATTCCCACTAATATAAAGTATTGTCTACAACCGACTGCAAATTGTTCACAGTTATACGTTGTATTTTTCTGCTTTTGTTGCCTACCTCATTTTCAAAGGAATGCCACCAATCGATTATAAAAGTGTTTACTCCATAGAGCCCACAAATGGTAAATCCTATAAAAGAACAAGTTTGTATACTGGATCAGTAACCGATTCCCAAATCATAACAGAAGCAAATTCAAGGGACATCTATTTGGAGGCGGTGCGTATATTATTAACGCTATTGGATAATATACTCAAGCAACCAGATGACAAAAAATATCGAGTTATACGAGTGGAAAATAAGAATATAAAAGAAAAATTACTAACAGTACCAGGTTGTAGTCAACTATTAATGGCAATTGGTTTTGAACGACAAGGAGATGAATATGTATTGCCGGATAAAGTGGCTATGAAATGTATTCAAAATTATCGCGATATTTTGCTCAAACGTCGAAATTTTTGGTTAAACGGTGGACAACAATGTAGCGGTAAGTATAAAGAAGATCTTTAAATATATGCAGAATTTTTAATTGGATTTTTTCTAATGTAGAAGAGAGAGATACTCCATTAGAAGCAATATTTTCAGAAGAAACGTTAACTATAGAAACTACAAAACCGTATAAACAACGTATAACTTTTCCTCGAGTGCTGGTAATTATTAATAAGTGATAATTGTTTCATAATTAAATCATAATTATTTGTATGTTCTCATCTTAGCGCACCACTAATCAGTTTCTACAATCCTTAGAATTATATTCAGATGCTGTCATGCAATATGAGGATGACAAATTGTTGGCAGCTGGCCGTCATCTCATACCCATTGATGATTTAACGCAAAAGGCTAGTGAAAAGTTATTAAATTATCAGGAACATTGCTGTTTATATAATGCGGGAGCTGAACCGTGTATACGTGATTTAATATTGGTGGAGTTGGTAAATTGGTTTAATACTGAATTCTTTGAGTGGATTAATCATTTGCCTTGTAAAGTGTGTGGCAGTGAGGAGAGCAATTTGCGTCGTACCGAAAAAGAAGGTGAACTACGCGTAGAGGTTGGCATTTGTTGTGGCCAAGAGACGAAATTCTATCGTTACAATGATATTGCTCAGCTATTGAAATCACGTCAAGGACGTTGTGGCGAATATGCCAATTGTTTTACATTTTTGTGTCGCTGCTTAGATTATGATGCTCGTTTGGTTCACTCATTGTTTGATCATGTGTGGACAGAGGTGATTTGAATTAAAGTATAATGAGAGCGTTTTTATATAATATGTAGTTGTGTTTGGTTTAGGTTTATTCGGAAACGCAAAACCGATGGCTGCATGTTGATCCATCCGATAATGTTGTAGATTCACCCCTAATGTATCAACATGGTTGGAAGCGTCCCATTGATTATATATTTGCCTATTCATGTGATGATATCCAAGACGTAACCTGGCGTTATACTAATAATCATAAAGAAACTTTAACTAAACGGCAATTGTGCAGTGAGCAAAATTTGATAGAAACTATTTTAATTGTTCGTAAGAAAAGGCAGGCTAAACTAAGTGAAGAGCGTAAGAAATTTTTAAGTCAACGTTGCATGTTAGAGTTAATCCAATTGACTGTTGAGAGGTGAGTTGGCAAGTGTTTGTGTATATTTTTTATATATTTATGTAAATTTTAAATTTATGTAGACATCCTACAGAAAATGAATTAAAAGGTCGCTCTTCTGGTAGTTTAACGTGGCGTCAATCCAGAGGTGAACACAGTTTCACCAATGTACGTTTGTATATGTGGCTGTATATGTAAATGCCGCAAAGATGTTTTTATTCAAATTTCTTTACTTATAGATCTTTGTGTTTACCTTAAATGATGAGGAGATGCAATCTAAACAATTTAATTTACGTTATTCCTGTGCTTCGGATACTTACGAACGTTACATTAAAGGTAAATTAAATGATATTTTGTGGCGAGATTTTAAATAGTTTCTTCATATCTTTTCTTTAAAGACAATGCTTCTCAAACTGTACGTGTATTAGAAACATATAAGACGTGGCAGTGCTGCCAATTTTCCTCTAAGAATATACTGCGTAAAGTGGAACGGGATTGGAAAATGGTATATTTAGCACGGCAAGAGGGCAGCGATTATGCTGATATTGTGTGGAGATTTGATTTTGAAAATTCCTCGCTTAAATTAAAAAATTATAGTTTGCAATTTGAAAAGAAGACATTCGGAGAGGGCCAGATTGAGTTAATGGTGTATCCGATAAAAAATAATTGTAATAGCACAACACATGAAGCGTTTTTAGAAGATGTAACAAATTGTACAGCATTTGAAATTTGTGCAAAATTATCAGGTGGTAAAGGGGACGTTGCTTGGCAGCATACTCAACTGTTTAGGCAAAGTTTAAATTCTAAAGATTATTCAATGGATTTACAAGTGGAACTCTTTTAAGCACACAGTTAATGCACTAAAGCGGGGAAAGAGAAGGTAACGTACTGTAGAATGATTGGCATTTTCAGGGAAAATATTACAATTTTTATATGAATTTTGGAATACAAGCAGATATTTTTTTTAGAGGGGTTTTTGAAATTAACTACAGCATGACTAGTATAGAACACTAAAATAACAACCACATGCATTATAAAGAATTTTATATTTAATTTATTTAAAAAAAAGGGGGATTTTTCATTCTGTCCAAGTATTTTATTTGATAATTCTTTTTGGACCGTAAGAGCTAACTAACCCACATACAAATGTATACAATTAAAAATAAATTTCACAAATTTTACAGATTGTATTTTTCGAAAATTCATTTGGCTTACGATGTATGTCATAATTATTGTTCACTATTAACTAATTCAAACCACTGACGCATAGCTTCACTTAATACTAAAGGCAATTGATTCAAATCTCTTACGATAACATAGTAGGGAAAGGGAAAATCATCTAAATATGTTTTTATGCTTATGCGTTTATCTGGCAATATTTCCATTGTTTGTATATCCAAAATAGAATTCTTATTGTCAGGATTATCGATGATAATGTAAACTAAAAAGATGCGTTGCAAACGAGCCAATTTGATGGCATTGCGAACCTATTTAAATAAAATCATTTATGGTTAAAAAGGACGAAAAAACATCCACACGATTAACTTACCCTTGATTTACCCTCACTGAATATATTGCGTCCATCACTAAGTACTAACAATAGATTCTCAAATATACCATTGTCTGTACTGGAGCAGCCCTCTTCCGCACTTATGGTTCTTACAAAGTCCAACAGATCAGCTATCTTAGTTTTATCTTGAGCAAAATTAAGCGAGTTTATTAATTTCGGGCCATCGAATTGTTCCGTATGATTTAATATTATTGTAGAAATTTCACCAAATGATAAAACACTGAGGCGGCCGCTTTCTAATAATGTTAAAGCTTGAGATACCAAAGAAATAGCTTCAAGGGTGAGTGTCTTTGAATTGTTGTGATGCATGGATTTGGAATCGTCTATGGCTATGGTAATTTTATAATCCCTTTGTGCTGGTTTGGTGCGTCGTAACCAGATTTTATCTTTACGAAATTGTGACGCTATGTATGGTATGATTTTCCTCATATTAATGCGACGACCGGTACGGTAATCACCCTTCAGGCGAGTACACTTTGTTGGCTCCAATATTAAACGTAACTGTTCACATAATTCACGTGCATTTTGGGTCATGCGATTGGAAATTGTCTGCCAAGCTTCATGGTCTTCACTACCGGTCAATACCTAGGATGAGATTCCATTATTTTGAATTATTTTACAACTGGCTGTTTTGCATAAAACACATACCGGTTTACATGCCCCTATTTGATCTTGATATAATCTTCTTAATGCCACACTTTCATCTGTGGACAATTCGTGAGTATGTGCTGCTACATCCAATAATTGTTCTTGACTGTAAATATTACTAAAAATAATAACCGTTTTTTTTTTTTTACTTAAATTAATTAACGCACTTGCAATGAGCTGTGGTGTCGTTATTACGTGGCACTGTCATAGTTTGTACTACATCACCTTCAACATCTAACTTCTCTGACGTTTCCATTCGTTCATTTGTTTTTTCCGTTTTTGAGGGTTTTTCTGACTTTTTGTCCACTTTCTCGGCTTGTATTTCTTCTGCAACCACCTCGTTTAAGTTTTCTGTATTATCGTCATTACTTTCTATTTGCTCTTCCATCAGCTCTTCTTGTTCATTTGGATTATTATCCTCATCTTCTAAATGTTTAACTTTCTTGGATTGCTCTTCGGTAGCATTATCTAAAGTGATTTTATCTCCTTTTTTCGGCTCTTTAACATGTTGATACTCTTCTGCTTCCTGGTCCCGTTCGTCATTATCTGCATTGTTTGCTTCATGATCGGTTTGTTTGTTAAGTTTGTCAATAGTTTTTAATTGTTTAATTTTTTTCAGTTCCGGTTCACCTAAGAGAAATTAAAAGTGTTGTCGTTTTTTTTCTTTTCCGGAAATCATTTATAGAATCACTTACCTAGGGTACGCTCTTCATTGGTATGACCTTGTTTACGTTTTTCTTTTGTTTGCTTTTCATTTTTGCGCTCTCTATCACTTATATTTTCTTTCGTATCAGCAATACCCTGATGACCGCCATCTTCTTTATCATCCTCTGCCTGGCCAACGCCATCTTTCTCTTCTCCCGTGTCTTGTTCATCCAACTTTTGCTCTTGTTGTATATTTTTGTCGCTTTCGTTTTTCGCCTGCACCTGATCGGCTGCCGACTGTTGTTTAGTATCATTGTCCGGCATAGATTGTATATTATCTTCATGACTGGGTTTATCTTTAGACTGTTCGTACATTTCGCTTAATTCATCTTTTTTGTTTTCTTCTGATTTGTCATCATCTTGCGTTTCGAGTTCTTCGCCTTTTTGTGTTTCGGCATCTGTCGTTGTTTGTTGTTCGTCTTGCATTTTTGACTCTTCTTCCTTTTTGTTTTCTTTTATATCATCATCGTTTTTTCCTTCTCCGCCATCCTCTAAATCACTATCTTCACTTTCCGTGTCTACATTCATTTCTTCATTTTGATTTTTATCATCATTGTTGTCTGTTGCTTCTTCATCCATTTCCATTGGCGGCATGTGTTCCTTCATTTTATCGATATCAAAAGGATTTTCATCAGCTTCTTCTCCCTCCCCCTTATCATCTTGATCTCCATCTACATGATTCATATCACCCAAATCCATGTCTTCAGCTTCTGGCGGTTCTTCCAACTCATTGTGATAGGGATTCATTTGATCTTCATCGAATTCCGGCTCTTTCATATCATCTATGTCATTTTGTTGTTGCTGTTTATGATTGTCGTTCGGCTCATTTACCGCATCCAAACCATTCTGTTGATGTTCATCTTTGGAATCTTCTTGAGCAGTTTCATTTTTGGCATTTAGGTTATTATGCTCATCTTTTTCATCTTTATTACCTGTGCCATCTTCTTCGGTATCTTCGGGTTGATCGTCATTTGTTTCCTCTTCATCGTCACCCCATATTTGATCGTCTAGCTTTTCGGCACCCTCTTCCGTTTTGCCCATTTCTTTGTCCAATTCTTCTTCCGGCTCTGATTCACCGCTGTCATCTTCTTCATTTTCAGGTTTCTCCTTTTCTTGCAATTTACCCTCAAAGTCCTCACTCATATCTATACCTTTTTCCTCTTTACAATTAGATTGCTCTTGATCTTCGCTATCATTTTTACGATCTTCCGGTCGTTTAGCGTCCTCTAATTGATCTTCAGATTCAATTTTATCAGAGGCATCTTTTTCACCGGCATCATCTCCCAAACCAAAACTATTACTATTTTGCTGTTGTTGTTGTTTGGGATCACCTTCTTCATCTTGCTGCAAATCCGCTGGTACACAGAATCCTTTACTGGCAATCTCCCCAAAAACACTCAACATAATTGATAACATTTTAACGGATATTTTATGCGCAGCCACTTGTTGACACAATTGATAATCTGCCATAAGGCAGAACTGCTCTAATATGGGATAAATAGTTAGTAGTTCGTTAGCGTGGCAGAGTGTTTCAGCAGAAGAGGGCGTTTCCCTTATATAGCATAAAATGTTGGAGATCATTTTTACAATATAGCTGATACGCAAAGTATCCCAATCTTTGCATAAATCTTCGAAAAGTTTTCCTTTCAAATGATTTGGTTGCAGAACAAAGACTTCTTCAGCTTCTTCTTCTTCTGCCTCCTTAACAACTGAGTTACGCGTTTTGTACAATTCTTGTAATGACAATAGAACTCTTTTAACAATGTTTTCCAAGTCATTTCTTATTTCTTTATAATTGTTTTCATGTGGTGGACAATTTTCAAATAATTGTGCTTCAAAAATATCATGAATTTGCGCCTTTAATGTTAACAATGGTTGCGCCAAGGGCAAGTAATCTTGCTGAGGTGTTTTTAATTTATTTAATATTCCTTCAATCATATCCATTGCATTTTTATATTTATCTAAATAATAATCTAGTGTTGGTTTATCCAAAAATTCATTGTCTGAATTAGCCATTTCTTGTATCAAGGATTCAGTAATTTGTAAAGTACGATCTGTGAGAAGTTCTACGGAATTCGCTAGACTGGAGCCTTCTACCAGTACATTTTCCGAATATGAAAGCATTCGGTTTTCAGAAGACTTACCAGATGGCTTACATTTTAATAAAAGTTGAAATTGTTCTATGACATACAAAATTTTTACGCAAGAGCTTCTCACAGCCTCATAGGTGCGACTATATTGTACAAAATCTAAAGAGTTATCCACATTAGTTTCTTCTCGATTCATCACTACCTTCTTTAAACTTTTCAATTGTTTTACTATTGTTTTAAAACGATTCAGAGTATTACAGCTGGTGGCCAAAAAGCGACGTTGTTTTTGAACTAACGTAAACATATCCACCGAAAACCCTTTCAAACGTTCAATGTTGGGTAAACCCAATTCGGAGAGGGGTGTCAGCATAATGTTTTGCAATAATTTCAATTTAAATATACTTTTAGCGTAGTAAAGATTCAAATTTTCACAACATTTCAAATACTGCTGAGGCAGTGGCTGTAATGTTAGGTTGAACGGTGTAATAGTAAAATCTTCATGATCAGTATTTAGGGATAATTCCATTAAGCCAGTTTTATAGTGCAGACCCAAAGTGGTGAGAGTTTTAAAAAAGTCTGCTAAAGCTTTACGTTTTTGTTGCAAAATTTGTTTAGCTTCCAAAATTTGTTTCGGCCGTTCCTTGCTGCGGTCTACATTAAGATTACTGAGATGAAAGCAATGTTCTAAATGCTGTTCTAATGTGCTATCTAAGCTTTGTAATAATTTGGGATACTGATCTTGTGTTATGCAATCTTTTACTACATTGCGTGAGGTCATGAACAAATGAGGTAATTTGTTCCATACCGTTTGAGGCAGAACGTTTATCATCTTCGAGTTTAGGCAATAAGTTTTCAATTCTTCTTTTGCCATAAACTCGGCAGTATTTGGCTGATAATTGTAAGGCTGTGCGTTAACTTTTAACTGGTACTCTTTGTTGGTAGTGTCCTTATACTGCAGCACCTTATTGATTTTCTCTTGCAAAAGTTTCTGATATTCTTTCAAGAACTTGTTCAGATTACGATGCACTCGGGCCACATTGTTGCGCATACTGAAATAGGACAAGTCCTTATTGTAACTTTCAATTTTCACCAAATCTTTCAATTTCTTTTCTATGGGCGCCTTAACCGATTTATTCCATTCATCAATTTCCTCTTGGAATTGATTAAAGTAAATATGTAAATTGTGTAGACCGGATATTAATTTTAAAAGCTTCTTGTTCTTATCCATTTGTTGTTCACCCATATGATGCAAATACATTTCAAAGGATTTCAAAAGTTGCAAGCGCACGCAAAAGTCTCCATATGAAGAAGATTCCAGAAATTGTCGTAAAATTTTTATTACCTCACTTAAGCTCATCTTTTTTTTCTCCTCTTTGTCGTCTTCCGTATTTAACTCGACTTGTTCCGCATAACGTTGTTCACAATATCTTATATTGTATAAGGAATGATTGATTTTTTGCTCCTGTAAATAATCTTGCAAGAGATGATATATGAAAAACCAATATTTGTAGGCGTGACATTCGACTTTTTCACGAGTTTCAATCAAACAGTTACGCCAGAATTGCAATTCTAAGCGCGTCCATTTTTGTACAAATTCTGCCACCAGCAATTCTTCCGCTTTGAGATCATTTTTTCTATGAGCCACTTCATTCCATTGGGAAACTTTTTGTCTTAAAATTTGAAAGCCGGTATTAAAGCGTACCACCGGAGCATTACAGGGTAGTCCACGTATACGTTCTATGACTTTCCTAATATCGAGTAACGTGGCATGATCTGGATATAATAATAATTGTTCATCAACACGTTTTTCTATGGAACCTAACACCGTACAACACTCCATTACTTCATTAATGTTAGAATCTTTGTAGAAATTATAATTCGTAGCAGCAATATTTTCCTTAAGCGTTAATTGTTTAAGAATGTCCTGCTGTAAGCCTACACAAAAAGATAAACCATTAAAAGTTTGCTCTTCTAGCCAATCATTTACGCTTAAGCGGTAGTGATGATATAACCGTACAAAGATTTTTACTTGTTCTTTATAACAATCGATTACATCCTTTTGTATATTGCCTGGTGATAAGCTGTTATACTCAACTTTGGTATAATTTTGAAATAAATTCATAAAAGTTGTCACAATTAGTCGATAGTCGCTTTCTTTAATTATAGCCCAATTTTTTGTTTTTAATAATTTTTTCTTATCCAATTTCATGACATTTTCCAATGATTCCTGTTGCAGAAAATCACCAAAATCTTCTTGCACTGAGGTGGGAAATATTTCCTCCAGCTCTTGCAATTCTAATAATTCTTCATTTTCTTCCACACATTTCGTTTTATTAATATATAAACTGTCCTCCTGATCTTTTTGTTGTTTGCGGCGTTCTTCTTCTTGTTTCCAGATTTCATTTATCACTTTGAAAGTATAATCAATTTCCGGGAAGATTTTTTTAGTAACTAAACCTTCTGTGATGACTACATTTTGCAATTCTTTCAATTTACTTTTCATCAAACGGAAGTACTCATGCTCACTATCTGGTAAAATTTGTATAATTTTTAATAATTTAAAACGATTCTTTAAAACATTGCCCGAACATTCGATATCTTCGTATATTTGTAATGAATGAATTCGTGGAAATTCTATAAGATTTTGTAAAATTTCATAAATCTGCGCCTCCTGATTAATGTTGATTGAAATTGTAGTTAAAGAGGATTGAATGAAAGTATTTTTGATTTTAAATAATACGGATTTTAAGCCTTCTAGGCCGGAATATAATTGTTGTACAGAGCACTTTAAGGGTTCGACAAAGTCTTGATAGTAACCTTTATATGGTTGTAAAATGTGTTGCAGAAAGCGCTGAGCATTAGCTAACCAAAGATTCATTTTCTTTAGAACCTCTTCAGTTAAATCCATGGATTTATTAGTAGCTGCTGTTGTAGCGGTTGTCAAGTTTTCATAAGTTTTTTGTATTTGTTGCAATAGATTATAACACATGCTGGGATCACAATTGGTTTTTAGAAAATACTGTATATCCTTAATCAGTTGGGCATAAAAACATTTTTGCGGTCTTAAAGCGACTTTTTGTTTCAATATTAATTCTTTGGCTGTTAGACTCTCTAGACTCTCATCCAAGCTGTGATAAAAGTCAACATTCAAGTTTTTATAATTCATAATAATTCGCATAAAATTAGAAGCTGTCATCATGGTGGTTACATTTTGAATATCTTCCTTAATATAAAGATTTTTTAAACGATTTTTCTCTACAGGATCTACCAGCGGCATAAATGTAGCCAAACATAAACCAATGGCCCCCATAACTGCGTTCGTCATATTATATTCAAACATTAAAACTTGATATTTTATTGCATCTGGTTTGTTTGGCCCATTAGTAGTAGTTGTAGATTGTGTTTGTATTAAGGCTTTCAACATATTTACAAGATTTTCAAAACCTTCCGTATAATCGGGGAAATGATCAATTTCGAAACCTTCACTTGACGTTCTTACATAGTTCACTTCCTTCAATAAACGTTTAGCATTGTTACGAGCCAAATGCCAATTATTGAAAGTATTGTTGTAAGAGGACGTAACCATTAATGCATTTATCCATAAAAGCTGACTAATTTGTTGAAGCTTGATTTTCCACAATTCCAATTCATTTACGGCTATGGCTTTAAACTGGCCATCATTTTGGAAGATTAAGTTATCAATAATATTAATAAAACTGGGTCCTTCGCACCAACTTAAACTAATAATATCTTCATCATTTTTTACACTTTGCAAAATATTCGTTCGTAGTGAAAGGCTGCGAAATTGTAAGTTTTGTACAGCATTCATTATAATTGAATTGAAAGCGTTTAGATTACGATAATTGCCATTCAGGTAAAGTAAAATGTTTTTAAATTCCTTGACATCGTGAAGTGATTGCACGTAGTCATGTAGAGTCATCCATAATTTCATATAATGTTTATAATGTGGAGAATCCAAGGTAAGTAGCAAATGTTTAGTATTGCTATTGATAGTTGCAAGATTCTCACAGTAGTTGGGATTTAAATTTAAAGATTCTGGCATATCCATTATTTGGTTAACATTAGCTAAACAAAATCTTATTAAAAACCATTCCCGTAAAATCGATATTAAAATATCTACATCATTACAACTTTCTACTTGTTCTTGCTCTTGCTCTTTATTAAATTCTTCGCACAAACTTTTCACATCATTTTCTATTGCATATAAATCGTCTTCACATGGTTGATTGTCTTGTTTTAGAGAATCATTTAAATCTGCCACAAGTTGTTGTATATGGTTCTTAATGGGTAGAGGTAGAGATAGAGAGACATCTTGTTCAGAGTTCAAGTTAATTGATATTAAATTTAAATCCAAAGTTGAAATATTTTTATACATTTTCCGCAGGATGCAGTTGACAATATCGGAATTATGTGCCGTGAATTTTTTTCGAATGAGAGTTGCTGAATAATTGCCATAATTGGGTATAACATTTAATAATTCATCCATTTGTTGTGAGAGCAGGAACCATTTCACCTAAATAGTTAAAATTTATTAATGAAAGTATATGAAAAGTAAGAAAATTAAATTTGGATTAGACCAAATGTTAAATACCCTTCACATCTATAATGGTGGGCGTGGCAAGTATTTATATATTGCACCCTCTAATACTGTATATACGTTCTACCATCTTGCAAGTCCAGTTGTATTCTGGGGTATGGTTTTTTTTGTAAATTGAAGACGTGTCTATTAACCGACCACGCCAATTTTTGGTACATCGATAGATTGAATAATTATAAATATGTGTATCAAATTTCAAGTTCAACTTTATTGACAGATATATAGATTTTTGTCGATTGTGGGCGTGTCTGTCATCCGACAACACCTATTTTTAGCACATCGATGGATAAGTTAATTGTAAATTTCAAGTTCATAGCTCAATTTATGTGGTAAACGTATAGATTTTTGTAGATTGTGGGTGTGGCTCTTGACCGATTTTGCTTATTTTAAATTGCAATCTGCATGCAAAAACTGCCTGTACAAAATTTCAGTTCGATTACTCAAAATTTACATGAAAATGCCAACTACAGATAGACACGCGGACATATACATTTAAAACGACTCAGTTTTGGACGCTGATCAAGAATAAATATACTTTGTGGGGTCTCTGACGTCTTCTTCTGGGTGTTGCAAACGGAAGAACAAACTTAATATACCCTCATCACTAAGGTGGAGGGTATAAAAAGTGAAACATTGTTCCTATTCCTAAACTTACCTGTTTTTCTTCATAATATGGTTGAAATTGTAATAACTCTTTGGTGTAGATTTTTCTCATTCGGTTCATCGGATATTTAACACTTAACACATAATTACTTAATTGTTGAGAACTCTCTTTCAAATCCTTAACATCTTTGTTCGAAATTGGCATTATTTGATGACAGAAACACAATAAATGTTTGTGCAACCATTTAAAATGCAGCAAAAGTTTTTGTACTAAATTCACGTTCAAAACTCCATTCAACAATATAACATTTTGCGATGTATGCAAAAGACGTTTAAACCATTGTAAATGAATTATTAAGTGTACTAAGCTTTCTTCTGTTACTTCAGCATTTATTGGCTGGGTTTTCAAGACATTGTACAGTTTGCTTAAAAACGAAGCATAATTCTTAAGGAAATCATTATTAAATTTGTCCGTTATTAAATTTTTATTTAATAATTGTGAATAAGTTAACACGTCCATTTGTTTCAAGTTATTATTGCTGTTGGTTGGTTGAGGTATATCGGGTATTAGAAGATGCACTATAAGTAGAGCCTGCAACCTAAAGGCTTTACATTCCATTAGTGTCATATCTAAAGTTGTATAATCTCGTATACGTGGATACAATTTCGAATTCCATGGCAATTGTGGATTAATTAATGAAAAATCATCTTTGAAGTTTATTATCAAGTTGTAAAGAACTTTGGAAAGTTGTTGCAAATCTTTATTATCTACTAAAACTTGTTCCAATTTTAAATAGCGTAATTCAACATCATGGAAACTGCTCATGCTGTAATATGTCAATAATAAATGTTTGTTTAAATCCTCCTGTTTTATAGTTTCCATATTGAATTCTTCAAAACGATTAGAGATTTCCAACAAACAGTTTTTATAGTTGTGAGGCTGTTGTTCTAGGGCAATCCTTAAGGGTAACATTTGTAATGTTATCAGAACCATTTCATTTAAATTGTCACTTTTCAAAATGATATCCTTCAGGTAGTTGCTTTGTTCTTTACGCGTTTGATTTGAAGAGTTATATTTCTCTATTTCTCCTACCACAACATCGCGTAATTTATTTTGATAATAATTCAAGCCATACCCCAGTAAATCCACATTAGCTGAATATACATAAATTTCCATGGTACTCACATAAATAGCTCGCGTTATTTCAAAATCAATTGTTAAGTACGAGTGAGTTAGGTGGGCGGCTTGCATTAGATGTGAAATGTTGTACGTGTTGATTTCGCTAAGTTGTGATACATTTTCATGTATACTTATAAGACAATTAATAGCTTTGACATTATGAACACCCTGACTGTAAACAATGGCTCTCTTGTCGTCTAAATCAAAACAGTCTTTACTTACGGCCAATTCTACGCAACGATTGCGCATGGCTCTGGACAATTCACCATTTTTTGGATCAATAGTAAGAAATGCTTGAAAATTGGCATGTTTAAAAACCATTTCAGCCATGGCCGACTGTGAAGTGACCCCTTTTTCCGAAATCATTAAACAACTTTGCGGTTCAAATACCGGATTTAAACGATCCAAAACGGCTGAAGAACATAGATTGGCATGTTCCAAAGCTATATACTGACCTCGCTTGAGGCATTTCACAATTTTCGAATCTACCCATTCAAAATGACCGCCCGTATTTAAGGTGTTGACCTTTTCAATATGATTTTCCAATAATCGTAATTTATTTTCGCAAGTTTGTAACATTTGTAGAGTGTTTGCGTCGTTCGCATAACAACTTTGAAGTTTTCTCAGCAGCAGTTGTAATTGATTTAAACGGTTTAGGAAATTTTTTAATTCCTCTGTAGAAATAGCTGTGTTTTGGAAGTCTTGAAAGACAATAAAAAAGTTAAGTGAAACAACGGAAATGTGAATACATTTTGAATTGTTGTATACTTACCCCATTTTATGGTCGATAGTTGATTATATGAACTCCACATATCAATTAGGTCTAATGCGGTGATTGGCTGAGTTCTTTGGCAAGTGAGTAAAGAATTTTGTATATATTTCAAATATGTGCTTTCAATTACATGGGCCATCTCTTCTAAATGACGCTTCAAATCAATCTGAAAACAAGGAAGAAAACTAAATTTGGCTTTGGCCAAATCTTAAATACCCTCCACATCTACAATAGTGGGCATGACAAATGTATATATATATCGCTCCCTCTAACAGTATTACGTATCAACTTGCAAGTAAGTGTGTCTGCTATTTGATCATGCTCATTTTTGGTACATCGTTGGATGGGATAATTATGAAGTTGTGTACTAAATTTCAACTTCATAGGTCAACTTTTTTGGTAGATATATAAATTTTTGTCGATTGTGGGCGTGGATCGTAACCGACTTTGCCCAGTTTAAGTAGCGATCTGCGTGGAAATGTCAAAAGTACCTGAATTTCAGCTCAATATCTCAAAATTTACGTCCGTGAGAATGCCAACAATACACGGACATACGGACATACATGTCTAAATCGATACAGTTTTTGATGCTGATCAAGAATATATTTTGTAGGGTCTCTAATGCTTCCTTATGGGTGATGCATATGGGAGACCAAACTTAATATCCCCTCTTTACTATGGTGGAGGGTGTAATGAGGGAATATTTTCCTAAATTTCGGCATTACTTGCTGCGAAACTCAATCAACCCTCAACAAGATGTACAACTTTCTTCTTTCATACCTGTTGAAAACTCCCCGTTACTGTATCATCTATGGTGTCTGTATTATACGTTTCGTGTCTCAATGTACAAATCGCATCCACCAATTTCGTTTTGCCAGTGTCACTAGGGCCGCACAACAGTATAGGTTTCTCCATATAAATACATTCGATCATGTTCTTTAAAATTTCCAGCTGAGACCTTAGCAAGAGTGGGGCATTCTCTTTTGATTTAAATGAATCCCCATTACGTGTTACAACAATATCATTCAAGTAGATGTTATCGTTTGTCCAATATAAAGAAACGTCTTCACTTAAAACATTCAAGTGATCAGCATCACAGTGAAAAATTTCCGAAAATATTGAACGTATATATAATTTGTCTGGTTCGCAACGCATTCTTTGATAATACACCAATTTCATGCGCTCATATAAAGTTAGTAAAAAATTTTCAAAGTTTTTTGTAAACGATTCTTGAAATTTAAAAGAGAATCCGGTTTTTGGATGTATTAACAGTTCACACCAACGTAATAAATCGCGCAAATTGAATTCATAAGGGCCGCCTCTATAACCAAATTCCATGTTGGCCAAACCATGATGTAAACGTTCGGAAAATTGTACCATTCTTAAAGCCAAATCAAATATTATCTGATCGCCTTCTTCGTTAAGGATTCTTGTGGACAAGCCCTTATTTTTCTTCGCATAATACATAACGAAAAGGTTTCCTCTGTCTGCATATTCATTTTCTTGCTTTGTGCTCAATAGTTTTAGGAAGTTGTCTTTTAATGTTAGAAAATCAGCTTCAAAGCGTTTGTTGATTACATGCAACAGATCGGGAGTGTTCAGCTTGCGTAGATAGACTTTGGTGAAACGGTTTAAGAAGGACTGCGGCAAACCTTTGCGTCCACCACCTTGTTTCAACGGATTTTGACACGCAAATATACGCGTTTGCTGATTTAGTTTAAACGTTTTATTCAACTCTGGAATATAAACTTCACCCCGATGATCTAAAATGGCATTTAAACCTTCCAATACAGATTGCGGTGCCAAATTCAATTCATCCAATAAAATCCAAGTATTATGTGATTTTAGAGCCGCTAATAAGGGACCGTCACGCCATACAAACGAACCTATGGCCACTTGAGATTTTTTATTCTCTGAATGCGATTCATTTAGAATGTTATCCTCCGAGGGTAAATCGGTTCCAAAAAGATCAGCTAGATCGGTATGTTCACATAAATTTATACGAACGATATTAAAACCTATAGCTTTGGCACTACTTTCCACAATGGATGTTTTGCCTACACCGGGTGGTCCTTCCAGCAGTATGGGTTTCTTTAATGTCAAAGCAGATAATAAACGGAATAAGTTTGTTTTGGTTGTGGGAGCATCAAAAAGAAATCCCTGATCAGCAGTGTTTGGAGTACCATTAGAATTAATGGGTATGAAAAAGGGTTTTATACCAAAATTTCCATCTGCTGTGCATTCAACTGTAGCATCTTTCAGTTCTTTCAAATCATTCATGGAAAAGTTTTCTTTATTCATTACTTGAGCTTGTTTTATACTGTATTGCATGATATGCGTTTTTAAAGTTTCAATCTTTTCTTCACTCTCCTGAGATGAGAGCTCTAAAGCATCTAGGAATACAGTGTGTAGGCCGTAAATTGATTTTTCCAGGAAGGTTAAGTGGTTGTTGTTTATCATATATTGAGCCCAAGATAATATATCACGTATAGAATATTTAAATTTCTCCACCACCTGTTGCATATACCAGACAATGTCAATTATGTAGGTGGCCAGGCTCAGCGATTTTTCTTTACTCTCCAACTGTTGTTGTATGCACGTACTAGCTATACGTATGAGATCTTCCCGAGTATCTGAGGGTTGACACCAGATTTCAGTAAAACGATTGCGCAAAGCAGGTGAAAGTTCTTTTTTGCCGTAGTCACCTCCCGGATTCATGGTGGCTAAAAATTGAAAACCCTGACGCGCTTGCACCACAAACTCTTGACAAACGGTATTATTGTCCGTGTTCCCGATTAGGCCGATCTTTTCCGCCAACAGAACCGTTCTTTCTGGCTCTAAAATACAATTTAAACGCTCCAAAACGGAATCTTCCGCTAGTGAAATTTCATCAGCCATAAAATAAGAACCCTCTTCCATGGCATATATTAAAGGACCATCGGACCATTCAAACAGCTGACTCTTCTTAGGCTCGTTAACGCTTTCAGTTGGTCGATAGGGTCTTAGGCCACCTAAAAAATCGGCCGCCTCTGTATGCATGTGACAGTTCAAAATGCGCAGCTGAACTTGCTTTATAGCAGCCAACAATTGGCATACTGTGGTTTTTCCGCAACCAGTAGGACCCACCAATAGAACAGGTTCATCAAATTGTAAAGCTTTGGCGGTTAGTACTGCCATACGCGTCATATTATAAGTCCACACAATATCGGTACGTTCCTTGTAATCACAGATAGCGGCTATAATGTCTCTGGTTACGGGCGAATTATCATCCTGTTTGTTAGCGATATGAAACAGTCGTGCTGGATTGACCTGTTTCTTGAAGTGCTTAAATAAAGCATCTTGAATTATGTTGATTTCCAGCTGTGTACGTACTTTGGCCGATAGAACCAAATAACCCTCTTCCACTAAATGTTGATTCCAATCATATTGATGGTCATTTAAAAGTTTCTTATCAGCCAACGTGTAACGATTACCCCAACGGAACAGATCACGTAGGGTGAACAGATTTTTTGTTGTCGTTTTACGATTCATTTGTAATTCGCTCATGCAAGCGACCATTTTGCGAGCATACGAGCCAGGTATTAGGCAACGTTTCTCCAAAATGACTTCCAATTCGGGGCGTGGTATATCACAGAAATGCAACTCAATAAAGCGATTTTTAAAGGCGCGCGATAATGTTTTGCGACCGCCATATAAACCGGGGGGATTTTGTGTGGCGAAAAGCATAAAGTTGGGATGAGCTTTCACCACTGTCTGAGTTTCGGCTATGAACAATTCCCGATTATCATCGAGTACACGATTTAAAGCTTCCAAAATTTCGGTAGAAGCTAAATTCAATTCATCCAAAATTATCCAATAACCGTTACGCATCGCTTGCACCAAGACACCCTCCTTAAAGGCCAGCTTGCCAGTTACATCGGCCGTATACGTGCCAACATACTCTTGCAAATCGGTGTGTTCATGATTGTTGATGCGCAAACAATGATTACCACTCCGTTTGGCTATGTATTCAATCAAACTGGTCTTACCCGCCGATGTGGGACCTTGCAATAATATGGGCAGTTTCCCTAAACCAATAATACGCGCCAAATCTTTCAAATTTTTACATACACTCTCAGTTAATATGTAATTAGTGCATTCTTGTATGGTGCGAGGACCCTGTTGTATCCAATATCCCTCAAAATTTAAATAATCCTCTCCAGGTTTGGGCAGTGTTTGATTCAATACAGCCTTTACATTGCTTAGCAGGGCGTCTTGTATGAGTTTTTGCACCACATTGTGGGAGCCGGCATCCAATTGTGTTAGAAAACTTAAATTTATGGATTCATACAGATTCCGTTCAATGGAACCGCATAAATTTCTAGCACATATCATTAAGGCACGACATAGAGTACGCAATGAGTATATGGGTCGATTACCTAGCCCATCATTTAACTCCAATTTGGCCAACTGTTTAAGGCGTTTATACAATCTCACTATGATTAGAACGGGTTTCTCTCTTATGCCGGTATCCTTGAGATAATCGGAAACTAATAAGCGAAGATCTTTCTCCGCAGTTATATCATCCACATAGAATTCAGTAAAACGATTACGTATGCCAATCGGTAGATCCTTTTTACCCACATCTGTACTGGGATTCATGCAAGCAAATAAACGAAATTCTGGATGTCGTCTGACGGGTGTAAAATCACCCTTTTCCAATAACACAATTGAACCACCCGGTTCTAAAATGGTAGATAAGCATTCCAATGTCTCCGCCGAGGCTAGATTCAATTCATCCAATAGCACCCAATCGCCATATTTGATGCAATTTACCAAGGAACCGGGTATAAAGGCAAACGATATATTTATCGATTTCTCTAACTGTTGTTGTAGTTTTTGTAGTTTAATTTGCAAGTTGCGACAGCGAGACAACAAGTCTTTAAATTTGTTTAGTTCGCCTTGTTCAGCTTTACGAAATATTTCTTTTATTAGTTCCAGCATTAATTCCACTACCATCTTATATTCTCCTTGATTGTACCATAAAGTGAATGTTTTTAGCAATTTTTGATTTTTCGTTTCATTGAACATTTGGCGAAATAGCAATTCGAACTCGCAACGCAAGGGGAATATAATGTAGGATAAGTCGACAGGTTTGAAGCCGCCCACCAAATCTGCTACATCCGATTGATTGTTCATATTTACTACCACCAACTTATGTTTAGTGCGTTGAGCCAAGAACTGCACGGCTGACGTTTTACCAACACCCGTTTCCCCCACCAGTAGTACCGGTTCAGCCTGCTTCACACAAATTGCTATACGTTCTAACATGCAGGATGCTATACGTGTAAATGAAAATGTTTTTGATGATTTTTTACAGTCCGAGCTGGATAGTAATTTAATTCCATCATCGTTTAATTTTAAACGTTTTGTAGCCTGTTGCTCTAAAAGATCCGTTAACGATAAATCGTTATTAGAAGATTGACCTGCTCGTAATTCGGCACGGCCTACCTTTACAATTTCATTATTTATCGTTATCTCCGGTGTATAATCTTCGGAGAAATGTTCACAACGTGATTGTATAATACCCAGTTTCGCTCCAATACTTGTTATCAATTTTGTCTTATCACGGCTGTGCGGCAAATAGGAACAGAAAACATCGACGGCATTTCGAAATACAAAATTGGCGCATTCCATATTAGTTACAGAAAAGGTGGGATTAGAGCGTTGACATAACTTGATTAAATCTCTAGTGGACACTAGACGTCCTGAAGTAGTCAGAGCTGATACAGAGATGTGCTCATGAGGTAGTTGCACATAATGTTCGGTGGTATCTGCTCTATCGCTGGATTCTTGCTGTCGTAAATTATCTGCTGCTGCATGATCACCACTAGAGAAGGTAAGAAACACATCCACTATGCGGTTAGCGATTGTTTTTAGCTTGGGATAGTTAGTGCTCACCACCCTGCATAGCTCATTACGCGATAACGGCAATATATTAATGGTGTAGAGGTATTTTTCCAATAAACTAAACAAAGCTTTATGGCTTGAATTTGTGGAGGATGATTTAATGGTCCTATTATATACATGTAATAAAAAGGGAATTCAATGTAACGCAACACTAATCGTTAGTGAATTATTACCTGACAGTTACAAAAAGTTGAAAGCCGGGAGCTGCTTTAACAGAGTCTCGAAAGCCGGGTACACTCAAGTAGTTCTTTTCAAGTAAACTGCTTAATATTGTAAATGTGTCCTTTGTGGCCAAGTCCAAATCTTCTAATAACAACCAATAACCATTCATAACAGCCTTAAAATGTATCAAAACAAATGCTGATATTAATTAAATCTATTTTGGATTTTTTTTACCTGTGTTAGAACGCCTGGCAGCCAAATAAATTCACCGGTCATATCGGTGCAATGATATTGACCCAACAGCATATTACAGTCGGTTTGATCACCCAACTGTATACGTAAAAAGCCATTTTCTGGTATGGATTGTATTATGCTTTCCACTTCATCTTCCTCTTCATCGAACACTTTCTTACGTTTACCTGAATTAGTTGGAAAGTTATTTTGTTGTCCATTAGTAAGTTTTTTTTCATTTTCAATTTCACATAATTTTGGACAAATTCGGCCAGTTTTGCGAGCTAAATATTCAATTAAGGTCGTTTTACCACAACCCACTGGCCCGGACAAACAAATGGCTTTTCCGTTAGCTATTCCCAACGCTATACTACGCAAATTCACTTTGGTGGAATCAACTTTAACAATATTATCATGCGAACCATCCGTGTTTGCATAGAATTCATAATTATCTTGATTGAATATGGGTAACAAGACACCCTCAATATTTGTTATAGATTTGTTATTAATTGCCACTGTAATCATTTGTTCGGAATCTTCTCCATTTTGATAATTCTTAAGGTGCGGTTTATCCAAAAGGTTACACATTTCTTTGTCAAAGTCAATAAGCACCTGTGGTGGTATTTGAGCGTTTAATTGTTCCAATTGTCCAGGATTCATGTTTGTTAGTAAAGCGATTATATGATTAACATAAAATTGATCTAAAGGAGAAATTTCTTTATTCATATATTCTTCAATAAACTCTGACCAATTCCATAAATTTTTGAAATAAGTCACATCACACTTTAGAAGCAGATAACAACATTTAATGATGTTTGAAGCATCCAGTACAGATGCAGTCTTACATCTTTTTGTTACTTTTGGTTCTTGGTTATGTGAGACATTAGAAAAAGGTGCCGGTTTATCAATGAAATATTTGATGGCATATCTATTGGAAAAAGGTTTGTTGTTATTAAGGAACAAAACACTATTCACTTATACCTTTTGGCCTGTGGTGACAAATGCATTAACTTTGACAGAGCAATACATATTCTTTGATAATTCATGTGATTCCCATTGATAATATTCTGATTAGTGTCGTCCAAAGCATTAGTTAACAATAACAATAGATAACCTTCGAATGCAATAGCAATGGGTTTTGTGTATACGTCTTCTAACAAACGTCGAGTTAGGAACTGTATTAAATTCTTCACTTCTGCTTCTGTATTTAACTAAAAAACATAATTATTGGATAAAAATATAGTTGATAATTATTTGCTGATGATTTACTTTGGAATATGCAAAATCTCCAAGAATATTCACATCACGTTTTGGGATTTTATGCCTTAGCAAAGCCACGAGGCATTCCACTTTGTGCTTTAACTTATTTATTGAAAATTCCATATTTAATTAAGCAAAATCGTGATTAGTTATTTATCTTTATATATCAGGGATAATTAAATTCTTTTAAATTAATAAATTAATAACTTATTAAGATTTCATTACAATAATTTATTGAAAACAATCCCTAACAATACTTGTTGTCTGCTAATGATTAAAAAAAAACATAATATCAACACGTGCATATATTGGGTCAGCATACATATATTAAAGCTGCTTAATAGTTAACTCTGATTATTTTAAAGTTAATCACTTACATTGAATACCGCAACACAGTTTGCGAAAAGAAGCTTTAAGTAAAGAAAAATTATTTTACAGAAAAATATTTTGCAATTTGCAATTTGATTAAGAAGTAAAGAAAAACTTAAAAAAGTGCCAAATTTAATAAGATGACGTCTGATGTAAGGGATATTTTGGACATTGAACGTCCTACTACCCCGGAGATTACACGGGAATCTTTTCTAACCACTAAGAAAAGAAACTTTGAAAAGTACAAATGCTTTTTTTTTCTGAATCTCACAATAAGTTTTTGAGAAATTTATGTGTCTTTTAGAACCAGAGGACCGTCAAAGCGTCCGGAAGGTATGCATCGTGAGGTTTTCGCCTTATTGTACAATGATAATAAAGATGCTCCGCCATTGCTACCTACTGATACGGTTTTGGGTATTGGTTCCGGTTACAAACAAGCCAAAGCACGTCTGGGCATGAAAAAAGTACGTAAGTGGGAATGGGCTCCATTTACAAACCCTGCCCGTTCAGATGGTGCTGTTTTTCATCATTGGCGACGCATTACCGATGAAGCTAAAGAATATCCATTTGCTAAATTTAATAAACAATTACATATACCCGAATACACAGTGGCTGAGTATAATGCCCACTTACAAACCAATCCACAGAAATGGTCTAAAGAACAAACTGATCATTTGTTTGATTTGGTCAAGAGGTAAATATTGATTTTGTTAAATTCTTTATATTCCGTTGTCATATATCATATTTTAGATTCGATTTACGTTTTATTATAATGGCGGACCGTTGGGATCGTACACAATATGGTATCAAGTCCGTGGAGGATTTAAAAGAACGTTATTATGAGGTGGCAGCATTGTTAACCAAATCTAAAAGTCAAGCTGGGTCCGGTGGTAGTGAAAAGAAAGTTTTCGCTTTTGATGGGGAACATGAGAGACGTCGTAAGGAACAATTAAAAAAACTATTTGAACGTACAAGTCAACAAGTGAGAGAGGAGCAAAACCTACTCAATGAATTACGTAAAATTGAAGCACGCAAAAAAGAACGGGAACGCAAAACACAGGATTTGCAAAAATTAATATCTCAAGCTGATCAACAAGCTGAGGCGGCGGCCAGTGTTCAAAGTGTGCGTAAATATGAAAAGAAATTACACAAGAAAAAGATACATCATCAGCCAAGACCGTCCAAAGTGGATTCGGTGGTGAATGCTATTGAAATTGGTGGTAGTGGTATTAAATTTTCAGATTTGCGAGGATCTGGTGTTTCATTGAGATCACAAAAAATGAAACTTCCCGCCAATATTGGGCAACGTAAAGTAAAAGCGTTGGAGCAAACCTTACAAGAGTTTAAAGTTGGTAAGTAAAAGATAAAACGTAGCATTCTTTAAGGAAATGAAATTTAATTGAATAAAAAAAAATATTTTAGATTCTGCACCACCACCTACCGAAGATATATGTAATGCCTTTAATGAGTTGCGATCTGACATGGTTTTGTTATGTGAGTTGCGTACCGCTTTATCGACTTGTGTTTACGAAATGGAAAGTTTAAAGCATCAGTATGAAGCTGCTAGTCCTGGAAAGGTATTATACTGGCTTATATGCTGCATTTCAAAATTTTTATTTTATTTTTTATTTTAATCTTTAGACCCTAAATATACCAATAGCTCTTATACCATCAACTCAGTTAAAGACAGAGCCTTCGGATACAACATAAATAAATACTTGTACATAAAGAAAGGCAAACATTCTAATCGTCATAATGTTTTACATTTAAGAGTTTTAAACATACATACAAATTCACGACCATATAAATCATGAACATCATTAACTAAAAACGTTACTAATATTAAGATCATCAATTGTATCGATCCTTACATGGTTTTCAACAGTGTGCCAGAGTGTGGTGAAGAGAGAATGAAAAAGGGGGGGGAATTCATTTTTGACCCAGTAAGCTTTTGTACAATAATTGCTTTTCTCATATAACATTTTTCACGTTTATTAGCAATAGTATTTTCCTATTATACACACATTACCGTATAGCTGTATGAAGTATTACCTAATATGGTGCCGTGTATCTAAGAAAAGTCTAAAAAACAAATAAAAATATCTGCTATGAGAATATAATTTTCTTACAATAACAACAATAAATGTTTGCAATACATAAACGCACATTATTTACGCATACGCACATAATCTAAAAACGGAGATGGATTGATGTTTGAAAACGGGGTAAGTGTTTAACAGTTTTTCACTCCATTTATCTTTGTATATATATACTAACGATACGTCGAATTAGATCTCGGAGATCTTTTTTTTTGCAAACATCAGAATTGAATGCTTTATGAATGTAGATTATTAGCTTATAAAAATGCTTGTGTTGGGGTCTTTGATTTATTACATTCCTAAAACGTACGGCTTTTGCTATAAATGCGAATACAAGTTACACTCTGACGACTAAAACTCTAAAAAAAGGAAAAGACTTTTATTCTTAATGCTTGTAAAGCTTTTAAATGTGTGTCATTTGTTATTTATTTAACCATCAGAGGCAAGTGTTACAGAATTCATTCAAAGTATTGATCAGCATCAAAATCCGCCAAACATTTAGATATAAATCTGTAGGTTATTACAGATTCGATCTAAGCCAAATATGACTTTCTTGCTTGTTTAGTTTCTTTTCTATTCAAGAGTTTCAATTACTTCAAGCGACACTCCAACACAAGGTTGGTTCGAGTCTTAAAGCATTAATGATACATGTTTGAGTTGAGCACACATACGTAGAATAATAATTTAAATAATGTTTTTTCTCTTCTTAATTTATATAGTGTTTGTATTGACATATTGTATATTTTTGAATGAATTTTTGTTACTTTTTATTCATTGAGTCACAATATACAAACAAAACAATGAGGTGGGTTCTTCACTCTGTAGTATGAACTGAATCATTTATGTATATGAGAAATCTATCATTATATTATATATTGTATGAGTATTTATTGCACATATGAAGAAACTTGAAATAAGTGAAACTTGGGGGGATTAGATCAAGTAGTGAATACAGTCTAATTTGATATGATTTTTAAATTGTAGATGTATTGAGGCGTAAAGGAGTGGCAAATGTTGGGATTTTCAGTTATAATAATTATTTAATTTATTGTAATTATTTCTTCAGCAAGGAGTGTGTTTTTTAAAATGTACTTCTGCTGAATAGTTTCCACTTAGCGGTTAGAAAGATTAAGTATTTGTAACAATAATCGATTCTAGATTTTTATTTTTGCAATCCTGGTAAGCATAGTCCATGCTATTAGGAAGTTATGAATTGAAATGGAATAACAAACTTAGTATACCCCCCATGGAATGTATAACGTATCAAAACTGTAGGTAGAGACAATTGTGTACAATTGAGAGTTGGTTGGTTGTTAGTCATGGTATGACTGACTAACTAACTAACTAACTGGCTGGTTGGCTTCATTTCAGTTGTTTACAGGTTGGCTGACCAAACTTTCTTAGCTCATGCTAAACTATGAAAACAGTTGTTAGCGAACGATCATTGAATACGCATGTACAAACGGTTAAAAAAAAGTGGTGGCGTTCGTTTTATCATTTATTCTTTTATCGATAAGTTTTTAAATTAAAAAAAAAAAACAAATGTGTTGAAATTGTTTTTTATAACATATATGGTACATTTGTATATGTCTAAATCTGCTGCTAACCGGCATTGGAATTATGAAAACATTTAACAACTGTTACGTTTTCTTTTCCACTTAAATAAACTTTTCAATTGGAATTGAGCACAAGTCATAATTTAAAAGGAAAAATAAAAAAGAAAAAGCCAAAGAAAAGACAGCTTAATTATAATGAAATGAAAAGAAATAGATTACAATCTGTTGTAAAAAATATTATTATTAACTAGAAAAAAAAAATAAAAAAAAAAAAAATAAAAAAAAATCTAACAATTTTTCTTTAAATATTTGTATGTGTGTGTGTCCCTATAAGAAACTTAACATTTCCGGTCTATATAATTAAAAAATATATATATATATAACACAACAATAACAATAACAACAACCTAAAAGAAAGAAACAATAAAGAATGAATAAACAAAAGCTTGTTGTTGTTAATTTTTCTTAATAAAACAAAAAAAGAAGCAAAAAGAAAAAAGAAAAAAAGAAGGGTCTTGCCTAACTGAACAAGCCACAAAGTAAAAGCAAAAACAATAAACATTTAAAATCGAAATTCATTCATGAATTTTATGGTGAAATTGTTTTATTGGCATCACACACAGTTGGTTGGTTAGTTAGTTAGCTGGCTACCAACACCGGCTAACATATGCGTGTCCTTTTATTATCATGCCACCATACATATAGAAATCAGCCAACATACTGACATTTTTATGTATGCATGAAAATTTTTGTTATAGTATAGTGTGAGGGCTGTATTAAAATAATATACAATAAAAAAAGAAAAGAAAAAATTTACATATTTAGTTAAGGCGGTGGCGTTACATATGTGTATTGGTGTATAAGTGTGTTTTTAGTGAATATTACGCCCACGTTGATTTTTTTTCAATTTTTTTCGGTTTTTTTTTCTTTTGTAATGTGCGTGCTGTTAAAATTGTTGTTGCTGTATATAAGTATCAACGTATATGGCTGATTGTGATATTCGTGAAGGTTTCACTGAACTGATTTCAATTGAATTTTTATTGTGTGTGAACACGCACCCAAAGTTTTGTTTATAATTTTAAAGCATTGTTCTTCCTTTTATCATTCTGCATTTTGGGTTGACTTATCAAGGTATGTAACCAACAAATTACACTTATACAGACTTATTCTATGTATGTACATACGTTTTGTTTTTGCCTTGTATTGTATTATGAGGCAATTTTGTCGCCGTTATTATATATATACATATATTCAATGTGTGTGTGTGTGTGTGTTTCTTTTTTTTTTTTTTCATTCTTTCTCATATTCTAGTTTCATCCCACACATTCACTCATTCATTCAACACCTACATGGAAAGTTAAATGCTTAGCAGAATATGAGTACATACATATAAATGTATATATATTGTTGGTGTAGTTGGTGCTGTAGCTTTGTTATTTAGTTGTGAAGTTTAACTGTACTCTTCTTAATCTACTAAAGCTGTGTATAATGAGTCTTAATATAAAATAATAAAAAAAAAAAAAAACAAAAAAAAGATTTCATATTAAAATTTTGACAATATATACATTTTTGTTGTTTGTTTGGTATAAATATGTTTAAGAAATTTTCATATTTTTTTTCTTCAATTAGACGAAAAATTGTTTATTTGAAAGATAGCTTGGCTCTGCATTACTTTGGAAGTTTGTTGCTTAAGTCTTTCGGCGCGATGATATAAAATAGAAGCAAAAACAAAGATTACTGAAAATTTGACTTGTGTTTACGACGTTCTGCTTATGCACAACACTACAGTTACAAGGGTATATGTGTGTGTGTGCGTGGTCATTGCTACTTATTGTAATGACAAAGAAAGATTTCAACAACAATGTCATTTCTTGGGTATATCATCTGTATTATAAAAACCACAGAAACCGCAGTGAGAAGCTTGTTTATATAAATGGAATATTTATTTAGTTCCTTTCTTCCCGTTTTTTATTCTTTATTTTTTTATTTTATATTCAATTTTGTTCAGTGTTAACGATATTTATGTGTAGGAATAAAATGCCAAACAAGAAAAAAAAGTCTGTGGGAGGTTTTCTGTAAACACACGCATTATTCTGTGTGTGAGTGAGTGATTTTATATGTAATGCTGTTTATGTGGGTAAAGTGGTTTTGCATTATCGACATACACACATACGTATGCAATGTTTATAAGTATGTTGTGCTTATGTGATGATGTGTTTATTTCTTTTTCGTTGATTGGCAATATGGTTCATATTACAACTGCTACGCGCGACAAGAATTTTTTTTACTTATTTTCCTTTTCTATACTTTTTACATAAGATGGGCGCTATACTAAGTTTTTTATTACATATGAAATATGTCATCAGCAGCTTTAAAAAATATATATATTCTAGATCTAGATTAAAAGTTGAGGCGATCTAGCTATGTTCACCTATTGTTGGAACGCTTACGATTGTAAATTTTGTGTTATTGAGTTGAAATTTTCTAGCGATTTATTATAATTGTCGACACTTAATGTAAAAATATTAGAGAAAGTACCCAATTATTTGCCACGCCCACTCTTTGTATGTACATTGTAGGGTAATTAAAATTTTGCCAAAGACAAATAAACTATTTTTACTTAAATATTGTAATATTTGTTTTTTGTTGTTTTTTGTTTTTGCTTTGTTAACTTCCCACACAAAAAACATAACATTCATGTTAGTACTGTTGTGTGCTATTGTGTTTTTCTCTTCTGTTTTTTTTTTTTTTTTTTTGCCAGTTTGTCTGAATATGAGTTATTTTTCATTCAGTTAGTGATAATAGCGACGTCTGGAGTTTTGTATATTTTGAAAATTTTTTTACATGGTTGTCTGTGTGTACGTATTTATATGTAAAAATATATTTCATATAAGTTTTTGTCTAGAGTTTTCTTTAAACTATAAAACGGTTTTTTAAGTTCTTACAAAACTGATTAATAGCGTTTCTCGAACATCTTTGTTGTCATTGTTAGTTAGTTATAGTATACGCAGATATGTAAATAAAATGAAATTATTTATTACATAATGTGTTAATTGTTTGTTTTTATTTGTACGACCACGAGTATCGACATTTACTTTTTTAACTTAGCAACTTTGTTGTTAAACTTTGGAACCTCTAAAAATTATTATTAATTTTAATCAATAGCTTCTTAAACGCCCACGTATTCTACAATTTATGTGATTTATTTTTGTTGTATTTATACACACTTCTCACTAATGAATGGTTATCTTTTAATTAAATTAACTTAACTCTACATTTAGGCACAATTTTTTCTTACTGAGTTGCATAGTAGTGTTCTGTAATGGTCGGTATGTTATATAGACCACATGTTATATCATTTTAGTTTCAAAGATTATAAAATTTTATACGTTTTTAGGAATGAGCATAATTGTACACATGCCACGCCTCCATTAACATATGTGTTCATAATTATAAAAGCTTCGATTGCTTTGTTTTTTATAAATTTTGTATAAATGTTTTTTTATATATATGACTTGGACCATTTTCTAAATTATGCTAACATACAAAGGCGTGGATATTCTAGCCAATTGTAGCTTTTCTACTTCTTAACTGATACAAAATAGTATTTCAAGGATTTTATTAAAGCACAGTGTTGTTGTTGTTGCTTTTAGTTAGTTTAACTCGTAGTTAGCTTACTTGAAATTATTTTTTGCATTTAGTACAAACCTTGATCTGGTTAGTGATCACATATACTATCGTTTACCTCAACAAAGACATCAAGTTTTTAAATAAAACACCATCCCCCGCTGTGGAGGTTGCCTGTTGAACTGGTGTATACTAATAATGATCATCATATTGGGTCGAATGTTTATTTCAAATAGAAATTGAAACCAAGTAAAAATATTATAATTCTACCTGCTCTTTAGTACCCTACACCCTTGGTTGCACAACTGAAACTTGGTCAAATAGTTGATCTTTCTCATATTGAGTTCAAATAAGATTTATAGAACGGGGTGGAAAAATTTTGATCATATTCGTACAACATGGTGAAAAAAAAAGAAACATTTATTATTCAACGACCATTAAAATGGTGCTCATATAATATTTGAAGAGGAATTATTAAAGAAAGTTAGTATACCCTCCACATAAGATGAAAGATGAAAAGTAGAAGGAGGTGTCAAAGCCTCTTTCCGTAATGTGGCCTTATATGCAAAGGAGTTTTAAAAATGGACCATTCTCGACTCAAAAAGACACTCTTGTGCTAAATTTTATCAAAAAAATATATAAAATTTTGAACTGTAGGTTGATTACATAAAATAGATGAACAGGCGGATGGGCATAGTTTAGTATAATTAAACGTGGGTGTGGCATTTGCCACTTAGGAGCTACAAATAACCGTAAAATGTAGAATATATTACCTCTTCTACCCCTTAGTGCTGGTGTAGGGTATAATTAGTTTTTTTTAAGAAATTCTTCAGCCCAATATTTACCATCGTTTAAATATTTGTGTAGCCATACAAATAATTGCCATCACTGTTCAAAAACAAAAAAGAATTCTACCGGTTACCGGTTCTAGCAGTGAAAGCTGCCATCAGCACGTGGGATAACCTAGCATTTTAACTTAAATTGCTTGGCCATCTGTAATTGAGAATTCCAAAAAAGAAATAAAGAAAAAAACACAAATTAAATTCTTTTTTATATATAGTTTATGATGTTTGGTGTTTTGTAAATTCCTACAAGTTTTTTCTGTCCGTCTTGGGAAAAGAAATAATTTGGCAAGAGTTTGCATTTTTTTGGCATAATTTTATTGCATTTGTACACAGCTGCCTGAATAGCCGGAGGCACACATTTATTTTGAGTCGGCAAGGAAATTGCTCGTTCAGCGACTCAGTTTCAGTGAAATGAGTTTCACATGTTTTGACACTTTTTTTTATAAGTTTGATTCAAAACATTGCTATCCGCGCGCAAAGGCTTCATGTACAGCACACTACCTTTGATTCGTTGTAAATCTTCTTATCTGCATATAACTCAAACGCACACACACAATATTTGTGTAATACATACTTAACGCATTAATTTTTTTCTCTTTAACATCTTTTCGTAGAGGTTTTTGTTGTCTTTTTGGTTTGTGCTTAATTCCAAATCATTTGCGCTTAATGTAAAGTTTCTGTACTAACCAGCCTTAGTGTTCGTTTGTAAACCACACATTAAACTGTTTCATGTGGGTTTTGAACTTGAGTTAAAAAAAACAACAACACCAATAACAAAAACTATCAATTTACATAAACATACATAAATATTTTATTGGTTGTTAACGCGAGAGTATCAAATTTTTTGAAAAAAAAAAAATATATATATATTTGAACATTTACATATAGATTACATATACGTCTTTATTAACCCGTTTCAGTTAACGGAAAGAAATGAAATTAAATAAGAAAACAAAATTTGGTTTGGGACAAATCTTCAAATACCCTTCACGTTTATATACAAACATATGATTAATAATAATAGTTTATGCATTACATACCAGCTTGTGTCTAATTTTATGCTGAAAAAGTTTTTTTTTTCATCTTGTCCATTTATTTGTAATAAAGACGCTTAAATTTCTGTAAAACAGTTTAGATTTATTTCATTTATATAAAAGTAACTAACACTCTAGGTAAAAGTGGGTAACTCCACTAACGTTGAATTTACTTACTCACACCAGGCTTTACGTCCTGTGGACTATGACCAGGATTTCATTTACGGATTACATCTGGCGTTTGAACGATGAACTTGGGCATTAAGTACACTTCTATGATATTTTATTCTTGTTTATGATAATACTTTGCGTTTAGTTAATAACTTAGGAAACCGTGTGTGCACTTAATTGTATATAATGTCTAACTCTTATGTGTCTGCTTTTAATTAATAGTTTACGAAAATGTTCTATGAATTGAATTTTTAACTTTCTGCTAAGATGTTGACGCCTTACGAAATGTTACCCGAAGAGTGCCACCCTTTGACGATCACTTTCGACAATGCCTCGGTTTAGTCAAGCTTATTGGAATATCGTGGAAATATTCCAATACGGACAAAATGAGACTAAAAATTTCAGCTCAATATCGCAAAATTTACGGCCGTGAGAGTGCCAACAACAGACAGACACACGTACATACTCGTCTAAATCGACTCAGTTTTTGATACTTATCAAGAATATATACACTTTGTATGTCCCTGACGTCTCCTTCTGGGTATTGCAAACGTAAAAAACCAACTTAGTATACCCCTCATCTTAAGTAGAATGTAAAAAAAAAATAATTTTGTTAAATACATTATTTTAAAATTGGCCAAAGTTCATTTTCATATTTAATTGTCACATTTCTTCATAACGGGTTCAAATTTTAATGGTTACGTTAAAGTGGACTTACGCTACTTTTAGTATAATCCATTTATTTAAACATGTTTGTATAAATGCATATGTTTGACTGTTTCATGTGTTAGATATATAATATAAGTTATAAAAGCAAACTAAACCAAACGCGACCAAAAAAACAAAAATCATGTCAAACAACATTTTAACGAGTTTAACAGAAAACAAAACAACAACAAAAATCATCAGAGTCTTAAAGTCTGTCTTAATTTGTTGTTGATAATCCAGTATTGTAATTTAACTGTTTTTCTGTATAATTATGATTTCTTGTTCTTTTACGCAGCGGAGGGGAAGTGTGTAGGTGGTTATTTATTAACTTAATAAAACAATTAGAAAATTGTAAATTATTTTTTTTTTTTCGGCAATTATTGCTTCACAGAGGTGAAATAAAACAAGTAAAGATGCTTTAAATGGTTTCAGGCAAATCTGGGTTATTCTCCATTTATGTACATAAGTGGACACCAGTTGTAGGGATGACATATATATATACAGCCTCTTTTAAGAGCTGTTAAATTATATTTTCCATATTAGCCTTAAAGTTGATTATTGAACCAAAGAAAATGCTTTTGTAAATTGTAGGCGTGTCTGCTGCTGGTATTATTTAGTTGCGATAATTATAAATATTTTTACGAAATTTTATTTTGTATCGAGTTTTGCACTGTATTTGTAAAATTATGGGAGAAGAGAGATAGTTATGAATAATATTCTATATGTAGCTTAATTTTTTGCGGTTGAAAAAGACCGTAAACACTTCAGCAACAGACATGAGTCAAATCTTGGATTTTAAAATTACTCCTGACACCTTCTAAGTATTCCAAGTGCTGCAAAATTTAGTACACCTTGTGTGTTATGTACCAATGTATGTATAAAATATATATAAAAATGAAAAGTAAAATTCTTTAATTGCTTGTTATTAATTTTTTTAACGGACATTTACTGAACTGACATTTTATATACCTTTAGGGTTTACGAACTTAAGTTTAAAACGTAACAAAATGAAGAAATGGAAAAATAACTAAAATAAACTTTTTGATTAATTTATGCAAATATGTATTTGTTGTTGTTTTTTTGATATGAAATATGTTTTTCGTTCTTATTACAATCTTAAATTTTTTGCTCTCCCTTCCGTTATGCCTCCGGACAAACCATTAAAAACGAAGTTGGGCAAGTAAAGAAAGCTATAGCAAATCTTAGATACCCTACACATATATATATAAAATGTGAAGACAGGGCACTTAATGCAATTTTCAATCACAGCATTTCTTACATTGTGCCTTAACGATCGCGTTTCTTTGTCGAAGGATATTTTATTGTAAATTATGGGCGTGGTGTTATTCGATTTCATTGGAAGATATATAAATATGTATCTATATAGAAAATACAAGTTTTACTTTTGTGGCTGAGGGAGATGCTCTTTGTGGGCCTGGTACATTAACCAATTTAGTCAATTGAAATAAAATTTAAAAAATATTTTAATCTTAATTATTACAACAATAAGCAATCCTTTGTCTACACCGACTCCTATTTTAATGCTAATTAAGATCATTAGTCTATCATCATTTGTGGAAGATATAACAATAGAGAATAAAGGAGCTTACTGACAATCGTTTAAATTTAATATTTTCAATTATTATTGTGTGTGTTTTAGTCGGTCATGCCCGACTATTTAATACCCTACACATATAAGTTACTTTGTGATTTGTAAAAAGGCATTCTAAAAATGGTTCATTTTTGTCGAAACATATTTAGAATTCTGATTTTATGTCATTTAAAGAATTCGATTATAATAGAACCTTATAAGGGAAAGGGTTCCAATATATGTTCTTGTAGTAAATTTCATCGAAATATATCTAAAAAGTGCGACCTGTAGCTTACGTATAAATATAAATGGACAGAAAGACAGACAGACAGACATGGTTAAATAGATTTAGATTCGAACGGTACAATTGAAGGTGGATGTGGCATTTGCCATTTAGAAGTTAATATACCCTTTGCAACAACAACAACAACAACAATGTTATTTTTAAATATATGTGTATGTTTGTAGGGGTTTACATATGTATACATTGCTTATATATACATATTGCCCAGCATTAAATTCATTTAACCACCTTTACTTGTGTCTGTCTTTCCACCTGTATTAAGCATCTCTCTTCAAATTTCAAATTAATTTCAAATTTATATTAAAAGCACGCCCACAAATAAGATATAAATTTTATTTTCATAAAAACGTCGTTAGTTGTGAAATTATTTGAGAAATTGATTTATATGAACCCATTTGGCAGAAACACAATATGTGCACATGAAAGAAGCATTTGTGACTTTTAGCTTATAACAGCAAATTGTAAAATATTCAGCTTTAAAGAATATATTGTACATTGTTCAGATCTACAATATATTAACGTTCACTTGAAATTCATGTCAACAAAACTTTTGTTTTAATTGTTGTTCAACTTCCGTTCAGCATAAGGATTTCCTTTCCATTGTATAAATAAACTCAAAATACTCTGATTTCACAGTCGGTACATAATATATACAATAAATAAATTTTCGATTATGCATTTTTGCGTATGTGTACATGTATGCACATATGGAAGAACACATAAACGAATCGTATTGTAATTCAAATCTTTGATGATGTATTATTGCAGTGGTAGTAAGAGTAGGCACAGCACTATAAATAACAAAACGGCCCTCAGTATTACAATAACATTACAAAAAAAAAAAAAAAAAAAACTAAAAATAATTTAGAGCGTAAAAGTATATTTTATGGAAGAGGAGTCACAAACATTATCAACGTACATATTTTATTCACATATATTTATATGATGGTTCCACCACAATGATTACTTTGTAATGCTGCATATACTATACTCGTACATGCCCGTTAATGCGTATGTATTGCATTGCATTGCGAAAGAGAACAAGTGTATTAGTCGCCATTTATATACTTACAACTGTAGGAACAGCTACATGGATATATAGAAAAAAAAAAAAAAAAATGGTATGGTAATTATAAAAAATATTTATACATACATACATACATATGCGTATGTACATATAAATACATACTCGTACATAAATTCATATTTACCCACCAACCTTACCTTACATGACTTAAATAAATGAAAACAACAGAAATAATCGCGCTACTCGAGCAGTAGTCAGTGTTGAATGTTTGTACACACAAGTATTTCTAAATTCATTCATTCATTCACTCATTCATTCATTCGCTGTTTATACACAATGGAAATATGTGATGGTTTTAAATTACCAATTCTCCCTGTCGTGTTGGTTTCCCTCTTCTCTCGTCTAAGTGTTTTAACCACTTATTCTGCTTATCTCTGTTGTTTTATTATTATTATTATTATTATTATTATTATTGTTGTTGTTGTTGTTCTGGTTTGATAATTTTATGTTAACCGAAACAAAGAAACGGAAAATAAATTGTGTATGAATGACTACTTTCCGCTACAAATGTCCCGCTGCTTAAATTACCAATTGTTTCAATTTTTCATATCTACACCCTACACCACTTGACCTAACAGGTATAATAAGTTGCAGTTGCGATTGGTGTCAGAAGGAATTTCTTTAAAAGCATGAAATTTCGTATGATTATAATCATGTCTGTCTGTCCATGTACAGTAAACATTTTGTGGATTGTAATATTTCAAATCAATTTCTTATTTGGCAAAACTGTTTAGGTGTTAATGAAAATATGCAAAATTGGTCAAACGGCACGCCCTCATTATGACAAAAATACGTAAAAAAACTAAATTTGGCTTAGGTCAAATCTTAAATGCAACGGTGGGTGTGGTAAATTACGTAAGTCTAGTTTTACGTTGAGTGGGGTTTTTTTATAAAATGTGCATGCAAATTACAAATTGCATGACGGTTATCCAATCATTGATAGATCGTAAAAGTGTTCCTTTCAGCTCACAATTTAGGCCCAGGAGAGAATGCCAATAGACGAACAGTACGGACACACGGACACACATATCTAGATGGACTCTGATTTTTATGCTGATCAAGAATCTATATACTATATATATCTATAGGGTCTCAAACGTCTTGTTCTAAATGTTGCAAATAGAATGATAAACCCAGTACGCCCCTCATATTAGATGGAGGGTATAACTAGAAAGTAGCAGTTGTAAAGTTTTGTTTTTCAATTTCTTAGAATATCGACCACGCCCACCACAAAATTTTTAAATATGTAAATTTGATTATTTTTTGTTGTAACTTAATTAGAAAAGAAAGTATATGCAAAATTTGTACTAAGCTCACGTCCACTGACGCATTATTGCCCCCCCCCCCCCCCCCCCCCCAAAATTTTATTTCAATGTATCAAAATCATTCTACGAACTATTTCACTTTCACTTGATTCGATGTAACTACATTCGTATATGTATCTGTTGTCTGTCCGAGGTAGAGATTGTATTATTTATATCGTTAAATAATTGTATGGTTGTAGGATGTTGAATTGTCGGGGCTTAATGGAATTCTATCGCTTCACTTGTTTGAAATATTATTTTATTTGAAGTTTGTATAGCATGTATGCCTTATGCATTATCATAGTTTTACATCTTTATGGGTTTTTTGGACTTTTTTTTTCTTCCTTAAATTTTTATTAGTATGGAGTTCAGTTTGAAAGTTTTTTTATTATTCTTATTGTTATTGTTATTGTTATTGTTATTGTTATTGTTATTGTTATTGTTATTATTGTTATATTGTACATCTACTCAATGTAATTTTAGAAACGTTTGAATGCCTTCAACTTCCGGTAGTTTTGTACATTTTGGGAACACAGGTATTAAAATGTGTAGGTATCAATATGTAGAGCTGCCGTCTGTTTTGTAAAAATTTATTTTACCCTGCATACTTTATGTGACAGTTAATAAGCCCACATACAATAAAATGAGAAAAAGTTTATCCACTGTCTGTGTGTATATCTAATCGTTCAGGCCACGCATCAGTTTTGTTTTTATGGTATAAAGCACTGGGTGTACATTTAAACCAAAACGGGTATTTATTGCTTCAAATATTTAACATAACAATAACAACAACGACTGTTTATTTTATTTATCTATTGGTGTATACCTAACATACACATGTACAGTAATTTATGTTTTATGTACATTTGTTACATGTTATGCCCAACACCTATATGTTGGGTGTTTTTTGCTTCATTGTTGTTAGCAGTGAATTGAATGAAACATTTTAATAACATATCTGAATACATTGTAAATGGTGATTTATGTTAATTTAATAATTTATTCCTTATAATAATGGTGATGGTTTATAATGTGTTTATGTGTTGTATGTGTGCGCAGGAATGCATTATGAATGAAAAATTCAGTAGACCAGAACTGTTTACCTTTTTATTGCCAGTGTTTTCCTGTGTTTTACCTTATTATGCATATTCGAATAATATATTTCATTACATATGTCAGCGGTCAAGTCTTTATTTGATTATTAGTTTCATGAAAAACTTATTTGTATGTATTTCATTATACAATATTAAGCGAGAAAGGTTTATTGTTGAAGTCTTTTGTATTCATATCCATCATATATAATGGAGCAGTATAAAAAAAGTATGTTATTCCGTTTGCTAGTATTTGTAAAAAGGCTTTAGACACCTTATAAACATATATATTCTAAAAAAATTGAATTGATTTAACCACGTACGTCCGTACGTCCTTATGTCTGTCTATTGTTGCCACTTTTACGGTCGTAAAATTTGAGATATTGAGCTGAAATGAAGTATTTTTTTAGATTCCTATTTGAAATGGGCAAATTTGATTAAAAGTCACGCCCATAATTAAAAAAAATGCTTTTAATTTTTTTTTTTGGGGGATTTTAGTATAGACATTCCTAGTTTCCTTATTGAAATAGGGGTAAAATTGGTTAAAAGCTACGCCCACAATTGAATAAAACGCTTACAATTGAAAAAATGGACCTGCAAAGTACACATTTTTAAAGACCGTAATAGATTAACAAACACTTCCACATATTACAGAAAACTCCCTCTTTAACACCCACCGTAACGCTTGTTAAAAAAGGACACATTTATATATATATGTCAGGCCCCTCTGGTTATGTAATGTAAATGTAAAGGGCATTCAAGATTTGGTCTAAGCCAAATATAGTTTTCATATCCTTCAAATGTACAAAATTGTTTGAGTTTAAATTTAACACTTACGGTTATGATAAGTTTTCTTAAAGAAAGGAAAAATTGTGTATACATGCCATGTCCTCTGCTTACGTATTGTATTATATGAGAGAAATGCAAGATTTGGCCTAAGTTGAAAAAAAGTCTTCATACTATTCAAGTGGGCAAAATTATTTGACAGCCACGTCCAGAACAAAAAAACTTACCTGGTGTACAATCCGACTTGCAAGTTGATATGTAATGTATTTACACAATATTAGGAAATATAATCAGGCATATGCCATGCCCCCTGTTTATATTTAAATATGGACAATATTTAAGATTTTGTTTAACCAAAATTTAGTTTATTGCGTTTACCTTACATTACTTGCTTTTATAATAGAAATCGCTTCAGTATCATGTTTTGAATCGATTTAAGCATGTTCGTTTGTCTGCACGTCAATGTGCCAAAACTTTTTTATTATAGAAAGAAAAGTCTTCTTGAAAAAGATCTTGAATAGAGATAGGTTAGATGGAGCTGGCGAAAGTAGAATTGTATACATGAGAACGAGGATGGTGACTACAATATCAACTATAGGTTTAAATGTGGAACAATTGGTTAAATGGGGTTAACATTTAGCAATAATTGAAATAGTAATAAAGAAAAAGTCCATCTTATAAAACTTATTTCAAAAAGGACAGGAATCCTAAAAATGATTCGATGTGGTCTTGCGATTGATAATTTATGAAATAATCATAATTATAACCTTACATATGAATCGTTATGAGGCTATTCAACGCTACGTTTAACGTCTGTAAACATTTCAGTTAGCGAATCAGATATTGTGAAATTCTTCTTAGGACGAAAGATCATACAAAAGTATGTAGAACATGTCAATTTATGAAATTTTTCTGTTATCATCATTATGAAAATCTTAATCTCTACTTAACAGCTGTTGTTCACCATACTACCTACAAGTATGCCATTCCATTCCATTCCATTTCATTCACATAAATATCCGCCTCTAGTAATTATTGATATTATATCGAATACATCCTAATTGCTTCACGTTCGGTTATTGGTCGGGGGTATAGAAATATCTCATATCATTAAAACCAAATTATTTACCTTCTTGTTTTGTTTTGTTTCGTTTGTGTGTTGTGCTCCCTATTTTGTGTTTATTTCTTTTGAAAAATTTCTGTATTTGTTGCTTGAAACCAATTTTATATTTACCGTTGTATTGTATGGTAAAGACTTATTTAACACCACCATCAGGCTTCACCAGACACACACTACCTTTTATAGTTTATTTAAGATCACAACGTTCGGGTTCCATCTGCACGCATTCTGCTACATGATGATGGTGATGGCGATGGTGCTGATGATTCATACCGAGTTGATTGTTTTCTGCACGTTTTTCTGCTTTCATGTTTGTTGTGGCTGTTGGTTGTTATTGCTGCGGACATCAGGTATATGGGTATGGATGGATGGATATAGGTTCTGTGTGTGTTTGCTGTGCCATGTTGATTATTATTATTTGCTTACATTATACTACCCAGATTATTATGGTGATGGTTGATGTTGTTGTTATTTGTGTTTTCATTCATGCCCTTTCAATATTGAAAGCAAAAAAGTAATACCGAGGACTTCATCGTAAGTTTAAGCATTTGTGTGAGTGTGCATTAAGAACGACCAGCCGCATTTAGGCACATATTTGAGGTTTCCAATTGTTAATGTTCTTTATGTACAATTGGTATTTTGTTTCTCTCTCCCTCTCTCTGTCTACTTCCTTGTGTTTCTTCAGCATTATTTGTACATGTTAAGAAGGAAGTGGATGTTTTTTTATATCAGTATTTACAAAAGAAAAAAAAAAAAAGGAAAAATTATAATAACGACAACAATAACAGCAAAAACCATTGAACCAAAGACACTTTTACGCTCACATTAAAAACACTTAATTCCTGTTTTTTTTCAAAACTATTTATTTAGTATTATTTTCCCTATACGTACTTTTTTTTTTTTCCTTTTTTAGTTTCAATACATAGCGATAATGTTTGTGAAAAATAAATAAATTTATTTACGGTGTTTTAAATGGGCGCCCACGTATTCTATTACTAATTGTTGTTAATGCCATCAACATTATGTTGCTAATAACCATCGACACTGGTATCTACATGAAAAGTTTCTTTGTGTCTAAAAACACTGTTGAAGCTTTTCTCATACAGTCGGTCAATTCTCTTTGTAAAGCTTTCATGTGCAAAGGTGTTAATGAGCATTTGTAATTCATCACTTAAACCGTTTTTATTAGCAAATATTTGCAACAGTTTAATGGATGAGATCCCGCATCCAAACCACCTCATTGAAAAATACACAATTTTGTTGATTCTAATTAGGTGCCATTTAAATTTATGTACAGCATTTAGAGCCAGACATTGAATATGAATGATGATTAAAAAGAATTTTGGATAAAAATTGATTTTTATACCCTTCAGCACTTGTAGCAAAAAGTATATTAAGTTTGTATGGATATTTATAACTCCTAAACGACAAATGCCACACCCATCTTCAATGTTACCGATTGATTCAGAATCAAAATTTGTAATGTTTTAACTATGTCCGTCTGTCCGTCTGTGTGTCCATGTAAATTTCCGCGGAAGCTACAGATTGCATTTTTTGAGATAATTCGATGAAATTTTGTACAAGAATATGTATTAACTCAAAGAGAAATTTTATTAAAAATGAAACGGATCGAAGCATTTTTAAAACCCTTTCCCACAAAGTCCTTCTCTAGCCAAAGTTCTTATATGGAAAAAAACTACAATTCTTAATATAATATTTTCGGACAAATTTAGTGAAGTATAGTTAATTAGCTTTTTATATGGCTGTGCCAAATTTGGACCTGGTCGGACCAATTTTAGGCCCCCTTCCCATATAATTATATATCATATACAGACAAAACTAGTATAACTTAAGGAGCTACAGATACTAACTAAAGTAATTCCAGCACTAAGTGGAGTGGTTTATATTTTCACTTGTTATTTATCAATAATTAGTTGTTCCGTTGCCGGCTTTACGGGGAGTTACGTCACGAAAAGTGCAGGCCACACATAAATTAGTCACGAAATGTAGGCTAAAGTTAATTTTTTTTCATTGGATTGGTATTTTCCCATTTAAAATTCGGCTTAAGCTAAATTTATTTCTTTACTTGTTTTTCTATTTATATGATATTATTTTATCATTATCACAAACTACACAAATACACACAAACACATTCATTTTTCTATACGGAATATGCGCAAAAATCTCGATAAAGGGCCTAAATTGTTACAGGCCACATTCAAATTGGGTAAATTCTGTTTATCGCGACAATAGTTGGACCAACCACTCCAATATTGAAAGCCTCTCAGTTCGAATATTTTTTTAGCACAATCCACATCATCAGCTATGTCATCGTTAAGGAAATCTAACAAAAAAAAAAAAAAAAAAAATTAATTAAATATTTTTGCTATTAATCACGTTGTAGGCGCTTGCATTTACCTTGACATAACATTTTACAGCAAGGGTATAATTTTAGGTCACATTTCTCCACCATAACATTACCATTGTTGCACTCTTTGCTGCCAATTTGAAATAAGCCAAATTTCTTGGTACCATTCGGCAGTGTTGTTAACTTTTTAGTGTCTCGGTTACTTTCATGTTCGATCAAACAAATCCCTAAAATTTTGGTTATTGTTATATAGGTTCTCTTACTCTCTTTCTCTCTCTCTATTTACTTACAATTTGATAAAAACGTTTTACTAAATTGATACCGTTCCAACAATTCACGTGAGAGTTCGCAACGCATATATATTTTGCTTTCCACCATCGCCCATCGATTGCACATTAACAACACAATTGTAAACGCATGCCATATAAACATTTTCTTCTTAATTTTTATCAATTTATCTGAAAAATGAATAAATTGTAATTAAAAGATATAAATAAGTGAACAATTGTTGTAATCAATCAAACGCAACCATTGGAGGGAGGGCCGGAAAGTATCTAAAAAGTTTCATATAAACGTTATGTGTACAATACCAAAGCCAACTTAATATAATAACTAATCTTAATTCGACACGTCCTTACATCTTCTACTGAAAAATATTTTCGACAGGGAAAGACAAACGTACAAATAAATAGTGATTCATATCAAGCATTTTTTGTCAGTTTTTTACCGTTACAATGGAGAACTCATTCCTACGAGGGAGGGCTTAGATTTTAGAGATCAATAGATCAATAGAGTCTAAAGCCATTTTTAATGTAGAAGAAATGACTTTTTCTCAGTTATTTACGAAATGACTAAGTTTTCTAAACGCGATTGTTTGTATTGAGAGATAACGTGAAATCAATATACTCTCATACACTACAAGTAGGAAAAAATATTATATTTAGTTTGGGTCCAATTTGACATACCCTACACATATATATATTATATATAAAGTGTGCTTTTTTTTCACGAAAGATTGTATTAAATGTTAGCAATCGACTTCGAATCAAATCGGCGTGTCTGTTATCCAACTCCATCCACTTTTTATACATGAAACATTAACTTGATAGAAAATATGAAAGATTTTCTTGATTATAGGCGTGGCAATTTTATTAATGTTAACCTTAACCAGTCATTTTTATTGATAAACTTCTAATACTATAATTTATTTTCTGAGAATTTTGTAGTCAATGTTTAAGTTGTTTTTCGATTGCGGGCGTGGCAATTTAATTTATATATATGCGCACCTTTTTACTAATACATTTTTATATGAAACTATAATTTTTGTAACGGAGATAAATCTATCTCGATTTATCTCGAGTGTGGGCGCGGAAATTGACTGATATTGTCCAATTCGAATACGAACTCAAATTCAATAAGTTTTCTGTGTGTTATACACGTTGCTGATAGGTAACTTATAAACATTTGATTTTTGACAACTTGTCTAGATCCATACACATCTACAATCTATTGCTTTCAGTTGATTCTTTAACTCAGTCATTTAATTATAAACACCTTTTTAGTTGTTGTTTTCCAATTGATGAAAATTTCAAAACTAAATTTACACCGTCTAGTAATGTCTAATTTATGTAAAATATATTTGGCCCAAATATTGCCAAATTGACAAACGTGTACCACTTGGAGCACTATATCAATATTAGTTTAGTTTGAGTGAATTAATCAAAAAGTCAACATTTTTCTTGGAATATTCAATTAAAATTAAGTAAGATAATGCTGATAACAATTGTTTACATATAAATATATATACGAGTACGTATATATTTTGCAATATTTATCACAACAATAACAACAACAATTGTGTTCACGTTGCACGTGCCTGAACAGAATTTACCCGGACTGTCGAATATATATTTAACTACTGACAACAAAACGTTACGAAGAAATGCTTAAAGGTTTACTTGGCTCTCTGCTCTGACTCTCTCGGTATTTCTACAGCCAATTTTACATTTTAATATAAATTTAATACAACTTTTAATTAATGCACGCGAAAATTTATTGTTTTTTTTGAAAAAATTAAAAAAGGAAAAGAAAATGAGACACGTTATGTATAACTGAGACGAACTTTTAATTGTTCTTTTTTGCATTAATATTCATTTAGTTGAGTTGTTATTGTTTTATAATTAGCTGCCAGAGTATTGACAGAAGAATATTAACTCTCAGGTGTGTATACCTGTGCGCTAACTGATTAACTGATAACATCTTTCGAAGCGATTTAAAATATTATTTTGCTAAAGTTTGTTACCACGAGACAAAATTAAAACTAAATTAAGCCATAATTTTATATACTCTCTACTTACATTCTATAAATTGTAGGCGTATTTATCCAATCACGTTCACTTTTACCATATCAAGAAATCCTTTAGTTTTATATATGTGGAATTAATGTTTTCATTCACTTTTGTTTTTATATAATATTGTTATTTTTTTTTATTAAATATATAAAAAATTGACTCCAACAACAGTTATTCATCATTAAGCCTGAATAAATATTTTTAATATTTTTAAATAAAAAATAACAAATAATATAAAAATAAAAGTGAACGAAAACATCAATTCCACGTTGATGACTGTTCTGTTGTGAAATACTCATAGAACGATCTATATGATTGCACAGTCGATGTCCAGCTTGGCGGCAAATTGAGGCTAAATATTGTATATAAATGCGCACTGCTCCTTGGTTCTGTGGATTCTCCAGTCCATCCAGCAGATGATCAATGACCTCATTGTATACATTATTACTCGCCAGAGTAAGCAGATATGATAAAGCTACTATAGAACGTTCGCGCACGGCTTGACGTGAAGAGGATAGTTGTGGAACTAATGCATTTAGAATGGTACTGTGAAAAGGTAATCTTTTCTATTAAGTTGTGCGGTCACTTGGAAAATAAAAACCCCAAAAAATATGGGTTCCCATCAATCAATATTAAATAGCTAATTTATTAGAAAGACTTCTAATGATAAAGATTTCCGATTTATCGCCCCAATTACCTAATGACTGAATTGCAAAAGGACAGCATTAAATTGGATGATGAATCGGAGGAAAAAGTTGTATGCATGGTGCAGAACTTGGCAGTGAAATGTTTGGGCCCTCTAGTTAACGAAGTGAAAGAACATCAAGTGAAGACAATTGTCAATATTTGGAGCAATTATGTGATATATCTAGTGTCGGCTTAAAACCGGTCATATCCGGATTGCCATAGACATCAAATTTTCTTGCTCCAAATGTCTATCAACGCATAACAGGCCCTAAGTAATGCCACCGAAAAAGAGAATGTTTCTGTGAAACTGGAAGCATTGGATACACTATGCGATTTGCTTTCGCGTTTTGGAGATTTTTTCTTACCTTTCCACAGTACCTTAGAATGGTATTAGGTCCACAATTATCTTCCTCAAGTCAAGCCGTGCGCAAACGCTCCATAGTAGCTTTATCACATCTGCTCACTTTGGCAAGTAATAATGCACACAATGGGGTCATTGATTACCTGCTGGACGGACTAGAGAATCTACAGAACCAAGCAGCAGTGCGCCCTTATATAGAATATTTAGCCTCAATTTGCCGCAAAGCCAGACATCGACAGTGCAATTATATAGATCGTGCTAAGAGTGTTCCACAACAGTACAGTCATCAATGCGAAATTTATTTTTTCATTCACTTTTATTTTTATATTAATTGTCATTATTTTTTATTAAATTTTCAAAAATATTTATTCAGACCTAACAAAAATAACGAAGAAATACTAGGTTACTGTGTGAAAAAAGAAACGAATTTAAATTTCCAAAAGTATAAAGTATAAAGTATAATACATGTGTACCAAGTTTTATGTTCTCAGGTTACTTTTTGTCACTTATTTGCCGATTTTGGTCGTGACACTTGACTGATTTCACCCAATTTAAATAGCTACGTACAATTTCAATTGTAGTTGTGGCATTTGCCGCTTAGGAGTTACAAAAATCCGCACAAACTTAATATACCCTCTGTCCCACATGTTGAGTTTTACGCTGTATAAGATTTTTGTAAATTGTGGACGTGAACATTATCCGACTTATGCCCATTTTTTGACCCATTCATGAATGAAGACCACATTTCAACAGTACCTTTTTATGTGGCAGACATATTTTTATCGATATGTTAAGGTATAGAGAAAGTGAACTCAAGCCATGAATAAAATAAAAGCTTCACGTACGTGTATAAAATTTCCTGAAACATTGGCAGTAGATGACATTTTAATACATAACTTAAACTACAATACTTGTGTCCTTCAATATTACCTTCAACACCATACTTGAGCATTTATAAAAATTTATTTCATTTAATATTTCTTTCAAACAAATCTTTTAACATTTATTCATAAAGAAGAAAAGCTAAGCTCGTACATGATCTATTAATGACACTCATGATAGCTAGAAAGATATCAAATGTATGTTTGTATGTATGTGCGGATATGTGCACGCACCCATATGTAAATAGAGTAGAAATGGGTGTGTGTGTGTGTGTGTGCGTGTGTGTGTCATTCAACAACGGGATACATCAGGCAGAGTACGCCCACGACATTTATTTACCCAACCGGGCCAAGCCTGAAAACCATGACGATTAAAGATCTGCATAGCACAGCGCGAATCATCCGAAATTTCATCACTAAGAAAATCTGTAATAAAAATAGACAGAAAGAAAGAAAGACAGAGGCAAAGACATAATGTGAATAAATTACAATATTGTATGTGTATGTGTGTTACATACATGCATCGGTATTGTTATATTCATTAGTGAAAATAATGTCATGTTGGAAATAATTATAATGAAGTGTAGGTTGATTTATTTTTGTAACCGCAACATTTTACCGATTTGACGTACACGCAAAACTTGTTTCTCTTCTGGCCTGCATCCACCTATCGTATATTAATTTTTTCAAACACATCGGAATGCTTTTGATATTCATACATTGCCACAGTACACTCGTATCATGACAAATGATATGTAACCGCCACATATTGCGAAAAATGCTTAACGTTGCAGCTTCAATTCTTATTCGAACGGATATGCGATGTGGTTGCAAAGTGGGTGTTTTTTTTTTAAATATCTCCAAGTGTGAAGGTGAGATTGATACTCTTGTAGGATGGTTTTGAATGTCCGATAAAAGTCAAATATAACAAAAAGTTCCTCAATATAAATTTCATTTGATTTTTATGTAATGAAAAATAAGTTTTTAAATCATTTTCAACATGGAATGCCTTTTTATACGCTCTTCGTAAGATGGTCAGATACACTACTAAAGTATATATATTCTTGATCAAAAACTGAACCGATATAGACATGTATTTCCGAATGTCCGTGTCTGCTTATTTTTGGCATTCTTACGGGCGCAAATTTCCAGAGATTTAACTGAAATTTTGAAATTTTTAGTTTCTACACGCAAATCGCTATTTAAAATCCGCAGGTCCAAAGAAAAAATTGAAATTAAATAATATATCATAAGTGGTGTAGAGTATTTGATGGTCGTGCTTGACCGACTATAATATTTTGATTTGTTTTAAAAATAAAAATGTCGAAATGTTCTTTTTTCATCGGCTATTGAATCGATCTTGCCAAGTATGTACGTCCGTCCGTCCATTCGTGCTCCCTACACTGTAAGGACTGTTTTCTCGTCTTTTTTCATCATCATCATCTCTTAAAAGGTAACAAGTAAAGAATGTATTTTCGGCTTACGCCACGTTTAAGGTACCTCTCACTTGTACATGTAAACTATGCAGCTAAATGTTTCAAAATTTTCGACTTCAACAGTGTTAAAGGGAGTTGTTGCAAACTGTGCGCTTGTCAGCTAACCTGTTTGTTGGCGGTAGCTCGACATATAAAGTACATTTTTGTTATAGTGAATGTATTAAAATTTCAATTTTAAAGCTTTGTGATTTCAATTGCGGGTGTGGCTAATATCTGATTTAGTTCTAATCTGCGTGCATAATAAAATTTTCCTGTTTATATAAAATTTCACCTCATTTTCTCAAATTTAGAGACCATTCAATAATTGACAGATGTATGAACAGATTTGTCTGCATCGTTTCAGATTTTATAGTATATTTCGCATAGATGCAATGCAATGCTTTTTATTGCTGATTATTTATACTTCTCCGAAACCATATACAGTTCTCAACTATTGTTAGGAATAATCAGTTTTTATTACAGTGATTTTATATGTGACCATTAAATTAACATAATGTGTGATACGAGTGAGTTTTATTAGTGAGTATTATTGAGATGAATGAAGAATATTGCTATAAAGTCTATTAATGACTTTTACGCCTACACTACGCTCACTAAGTATTGTATGATGAAACAAATTTACAATACTATGCAGCACTAAAATGCATCAACAACCTACCTTCACATTTAATATTGCAAATGCCCCCTCTGCGTCCTTTGCGACACCAATTTTTACTATTTATCTATTTTGAAAAAAAAAAAATAAATAAATAAATAAACAAACAACAATAAAAAAAAATCAAATCATAATGTTGTTGTTTTGTTTATCTTATTTCTATATTCAACACAAACCTGAAATAAACCATAACTAACACTTTGATTGGGTACTGGTGTGACTTTTGAAGTACTGCGGCCGCTTTCATTTTCCACCAAACAGACCCCTATCAACAATTCGATGCAAATAATAATAGAAAAAAAAAAAAAAAATCATAATATTTATTTCCAGGGAATTCTTCAAAAATTGAATGAAAATTACAATTTGATAAATAACTGCGTGGAAAATCATGTCGCAACAATTCCTTGGCCAGTTGACAACGTGTAAACATTTTCGCATGATTTTTTTCTATCACTTGACAAATCAGCAAAACTAGGATTAGTGTAAAGTTTGTTTGTTGTTGTAATAATATGGATTTTAATTTCATTTTTTTTTTTTGGGGTTTTTTTTTAGATTTTTTGTTTTTTCACTTTCAAGTTTCTATCGATTGCTATGCAATTACTTTCTAATACTGTTTGAAGAAGAATATCATGTAGACGTTAATTGTGCAAATAGATGCGATATTTTAAATGTTCACACATTTAAAAATACTATTTCAGGAATGATGTTAAAGGAAAATTTATAACATTCGCGCTCTATGCGATTTCACTGCTTTCTAGAGAAAGCAGCACATTCTAATTTCACTTTATCACTGTTTCAATCCAAGTGCTTGTAAGATCTTTTAAAGCCTCGGATTTATAATTTCCATATTGTTTTTGTTGTTGCTTATGCCATATGTTGTGCGTTTGTTATTATGTGATTGTGACTGTGACTGTGACTGTGACTGTGACTATGTGTAAAATAATGTTACACGCGTTCATATAATATTTAAATGACAGTTTTAACTCACAAAGCGAAAGATGCGTAATAAATATGAAACTGCATTAGGGAGGTTATCATGTTATCAATATATATGTGGAGGCGTTTTATAATTCAAGTTCTTTCCAAAATTAGTGAATGGACAAAACAATACATACTATATACACTATCTAGGTTCGGTTAGGTTGATCGGGGGTACGCCAACAGGCCAATATATACCCATTGTAATGCTCAGAATAGCCATCCAGAAGATGTTATAAATCATTTGAGATTGAAAATCTTTGCATCTGCTAGAGACCCCAGTCCCTCAAGGAATCTGACTTCAAATGTTTTGTGTCGTTCCCCTTGTAACGCTGGACATTCTCATAGCACATGCTTCACAGTTTCATACCCTCTAGCCATGTGATCTATAAGACTATCTACCTACATACAAAATTGCAATTTTTTTTGTCCTTACGTCCGTTAAAATGATAATAATATAGCATCTACATTATTATACACATTTATGTACAACCAAAAGTCCTGGCAAGTACACTCTTGGGTTTGTACTTTGTCCATTGATGTGTTGAAAAAAAATGGGCATCAGAAGATCTTCAGAGTATAATACGACTCTTGGAATGAAACGTATTCAATAGAAGATGTAGCGTTTATTTGTATGCCGCGCCCACTGTTTAGTTACAAATTTGAAGTCTTTAGGATTTAGACCAAGTCAAATATATCATTTTGATTATTTGTTAATTTGAAGGTCAACCAGCTGCTTCGCTTCGTTTATTAATTCTAATCTTCTAATTAATTCTTTCGCTCCAAAATCTGAATACCTTTGATTTTGTTTCTACAAAACTATTTCAATTGGATCACTCTAATGTTTAAATTCTAAAGCACTGTTTTCCTCTTATTACCGATTCTGTGTTTATGTATGAAAAGATTCCATACGATCATCTTACTCTGTTACGCATCAATTGTAAATTTGGCAAATTGGATCATATCACACAACAACATCTTATTATTATGTTATAAAGGTGGAGATGGAGGTGGTGTTGTTGCCGTTATTGTTGTTATTCATATAAAATTTAATAAAATAAAATATGTCAAAATGTCAACGGAATGGGGTCAAGTCATTTATTATATTATACCATACATACACATGATTACATACATTGTACTGCATGCATGTACATGCACTACATTAATTTAATAATGTACAGTGTAGATAAGTAGGTGGTAGTAAGAAATGGCATATGCTGTCTGCCAGTGCTTCCATACACCGAGCAGTAGTTTGTAAACATTACAAATTATGTACTTGATGGAATATTTCCAAAAATTTTATTTTATAGTCTGTCCCAAACACTAAGGATATGTTTCATTACTGATTTATAAACAAACAAATTTGATTTTTTCATAATTTACTTAAGTCCAACTTTGTAATATTTGTCAAATATTTGTAATTTTTTTCCTCTTTTATTAAACTTGGATTTAAGCCACACCTTAATTTAAGTACACCTTAGCTTTAGTCATTCAATGTTTTTATTAGGACCGGGAGCAAGTCCGTTGGTTTCTTATGTGTTAATGGAACACTTTTTACCGCCTTATGTCAATAGCACGAAGCTGTATAAACATTCTACCGAATTCGCAAATTTGTTTTGTTTTTTGTTTTTACCTTTGAAATGTTTTATAAGAAAGTCTCAATAAACTTAAACTTATTTTTTCATAATATGCTTAAGTCCATATGTATATATTTTAATTGTTTTTTTTTTTAATTTCGACATTTTTAGAAAATTGGATTTAAGTCATTTATAAAATAATTCCCAATAAAGTGTAAATTTCCTTTAATTTATTTTTGATAAATTTTTCTTTTTCTTTTCAGTTTTATAAGCAAAAATATTTAATTAAAAACTACAACAACATAATGATGCCGCAACAACAAGTTCTTGCCCTAATATGTTTGGTGGGGGTAGCATTAAGCAGTTCAACAATAATAGAAGAAACCAATGATTTATTTAATGATACTTTATTAACAAATACAACAACAACGACAACATCAATAACAACATTAATAAAAAGTGCTATAAAAACAACCACCACAACAACAACGGATTTACCATTTATTAACGTTAACAATACAACAACACGTACACCTACAACATTTTCCACCAGTACATTGTGGCCGATAGATGTAAATCATACCAAATTATCGACAAAAACACCTCTAATAGAACAAACTAATAAAGCGGTTGCTAAACAAACGATTAAACTGTTTAATAAAACTGCTTCAAAGAAACGCAAAGCGGTAGATGTGTCCTCGATACCGATTGGAGATGTTAACAGTGAATGGCGCTGCCCCAATATAACAATTAGTCGCAGTTTAGAATGTGGTTGTGATTTACCTCATACGTTACGTTGTAATGGCGATTTACACGGTTTGGCGGTACGTTGTTGTAGTTTATTTATTAAAATTACCGAAAATTTTTAATTTTTTTTAATTTGATTTCATATTTTAGGTTTTATCCAATCATTTACGTGTAACACCGTATTCGGTGGCTTTATTGGATGTTTCTTTGCGCAATGTAACATTTCTCAGTGATGCTCGCATATTTGCCAATGTTTCGTTGCGCTGTTTAATCATATCGTCGGGTGAAATTAAACGTGTTCATAAAATGGCTTTTTGGGGTATAAAGGGACCACTGCTGGCTTTAGGCTTGCCCGGCAATGCCTTGATTAGTATACCATGGAATTCAATAGCAACTTTGGTGGAATTGGAACGTTTGGATTTATCTAATAATCGTATAAAATCCTTGTCATCGTCCGACTTGTCCACTCTCACTAATCTGGAATATTTGGATCTCAGCAATAATCATATATCGAGTATATCGCAACGCACATTTGCCAATTTACGTAAATTGGACGTTTTGAAAATGGACGGCAACCGTTTGGGTGACTTTTCCAGCAGTCTGATGGCTTTGAATCTGTGCTTTAACTTAAGGTAGTGTTTTATAGTGGTTGATGGAAAGTTTAAAAAAAGTAAAAGTTTTGTGTCTTCTTTTAGAGATTTAGACTTGAGTGGCAATCATTTGAGTGGACCTTTAACAGCCTCCACCTTGCCGGTATTAAAAAATTTAGCCACTCTGAACTTGAATCGTAATCTTATAAAAAGCATACAAAACAAAGCTTTAATGAATTATTCACGTCTCACCACTTTATCATTGCGTCACAATCAAATCGATGTTTTACAAGATCATGCCTTTTATGGTTTGGGCACCTTGGAAAGTTTGGACTTAAGCTACAATGGCATAGTGGCCATCTCGAGTGCTTCTCTACAACATTTAACGCGTTTGCGCATTTTAGATTTAACGCATAATTTCTTAAGGGCTTTAACAGCTGATCTAATAAATCCTCTGCCCTCCCTGAGTGAATTACGTTTGGCTGGTAATGATATATCTATAGTGGCTAAACATGCCATGGATGGAGCTCATGAACTGAAAAGCTTGTCAATGCCAGAGAATCCTTTATCATGCGACTGTACGATGCGTGAATTTGCTGAATGGTTGCAAATAGCTAAACTAAGTGCACTCGATGTTATGGGCATTACTTGTGTGACACCGCCCAAATTGGAGGGCGCCCCCCTCATCCAAGTGCCCATGGAAATGTTAAATTGTGATATGGACAATATGGAAAAGGATAATGCCAACATTATAGAACAATTAGAGGCCATCACACGACAAAATCACTCTACACATATTAAGGATTTGTCCGAAGAGGTAAAATGAATGTTTGCTCTCTTGCTGCAGTTTAAACTGGTGTTTCAATGTTCCCTCAAATTTCAGATCATATTGCATGATTTGCATTTTTCTACAGATTATGGACTCATTTTAACTTGGATTATCAATTTAAGCAAAAATGATTACATGTGTGATGCAATTTTTGTGTACAAGGAGGAGAATATTAATGAGATTTTAATCGATAATTCACCGGTAAGTATTTTTTCTATTAACCAATAGTTATATGAGTGTTAGAGTTACTTTATAAAATGCTTTGAAGCCGGTTTTAAATCAATTTTTTAATTAAAATATAATTGTATTTATATCGTAGATTCATTGCGAAAGTAAAATAATAAATGGTCAAAATACTGTCAGTGTTATTGTGCCGGACAGCTCCTCTTTGGATGTGGGTGAAAGGTACTTGTGTTTAAACAATATTGTGCAATATCATCCCTGCTAATGTTATCTCACCTGCATTCGTTTCGTTTCGTTTCTATAGTTATCGCTTCTGTTTAGTTCTGGTGCAGGAACACAATCCTCAAGAAGATTTAACTGTAGGCTGCTCTAACATAACTCAATTGGAATTGAGTTCATCTGATGCGTTAATGAATGTACGCCAATTGAAACGACGCCCTTATGCCGATCTCACTAAATATGATCGTTCCGTTGATGAGGCAAAAACTGAAGATTATGTTATAAATTCACGTAAATTTAATACACTGGCTGTTGGACACCAGCACACATCATCGCAACATTCAAATGAAGTACCGCCCGTTAAACGTTCATTCGATTTATTAGATTCATTAAATCGTAGCTTTTTACCGGGCTTGGGTTTGGGTATATTAATAACAACCATTGTAGTGCTGATATGGGCAGCTACACGTTTGCGACAAAATGCCAACAATAGCAGTCGCTCAAGTACACCCACGGCTACAACATGTTATGCAGCCTCTGAACATATAGCACGTTTAACAGATGCTGATAATGGGGCCCGTTACCTAAAACTACAAGCCACCACCACTCTATGAGAATTACTCGCAATAAATGGTTTATGTTTTAAAGCCGCATTCACTTCTCCTTTGTGGCGGAGTGTTGACAAGAAAATGGAAGCATTTTGTGAATTGGCCGGCACTCTGGTCTAATTCTTGTGATAGTACTTATAGTGTACCAGTAATTTGTTAATTTCGCTTTTGTTTCTATTCTTTCATTCTCTCACTTAAAAGGCGTTTCTTAACAAAACTTACCTTAACTATTAAGCCAAAAAAAAGAAAAAAGAAAGACCCAGCAAACTCTTTAACAGGTTTGCTTATAACTTATTAGTTATTAAGTAAAAGACAGACGTTTATAAAGAATATGCTGAATGTTAAACTTTATTGATCGTTTTGATCTTGTGCCATATAATAAGATCACTCATTCATACGTACTACTATTGTATCACCGTTTCAGTGTAAATATTATATAATTTAATCCTAATGCATTCCAACAAAACTATTGTAGAAATTAAGAGCATTCTCTCTATTTTTATTTAATTTTGTACATGTTTCACTAATATAGTAATTGATGATAAATATTAATTAAATTATTAACACAAAATACAATATATATTACAATAACAAAATAAAAAACGAACTTACAAACTTATACCAATAAAAGCAAGAAATTATGTTTCATTTTAGAAATTAATGGCCTTCAGGAGCAAATATATAACAATATATATGTATATATATATATGTACGCAAGGTTGTATTAGTTCTAATTTATTGAATGCTGGGCGCCTGGTATCTCAGTTGAATTTTCTCATACGAAAATTTACGCAAAATTTAAAATTTTGTCTTTCTGTGCGTGCTGTAGCAGTGAGCTTTATTATATGTATAGCAATTAGAAAAGCTTGTTGCTATTAAACGTTTACAAAAATTTAGCAAAAACCATCAAACTCAGAAATCAACTAAAATACCAGGCAACCAGCAAAAACAGAAAGTAGTTTTTTTTTTACTTATACAATGACAAACGTTATTTTTCAAAAAGCTATAACTATGTAACGACTTAACCGATTTTATTGAAATTGATCTCATATGAAAGAGCGTAATAAGTAGTAATCGAATACTACACCCATTAATGCCACGCCCACTATTATTTCTTGTTAAATGATTCATACAAAGTTTTATACAAGCTTAACTTATAGAAATAGGTTACAAATCTTTAAATTTGAGACTCTAGGATTCGCTAAGGAGTATCATAATGAATCTTGCCTGCTTTAGAATCAACCCATGTAAGAACAAAATGATCTATTTTCATATGTTTGGTATATAATGAAGAAATAATCTGGACATACTTTAAATTTCTCTAATCCTTTATTATAATGCAAATATTTTTAAAAATAAACGTACAACAAAAGCAATTAAAATATTTATTGATTATGAGCGTTTATATGTACATGCAGCAATATTTGTGTTTAGTCCAAAGTACATACTCTGCATTATTGCTGTGGTCACTTGTGGTCAGCGACGGTACCATGGCAGCCGTCATATATAGAATTTTCTCTCTTTAAAAAGAAAAAACCTTACAACAACACTATTGTCACAATACATAGTTTCCGAGTCCTTGTGAAAGTAATATTTATAAAAAGTGAACAAAAAGAGTCAGTTGGTATAGCTTAGTTGGTAGTAATTGACTGATTGATTTGTTGATTGGCTAGTTTATTTAGTTTGAAAACTTAAGAGAGCCAGTTACAGTTATGTGTGCAATGTGTTTTCTCTACCATTGTCATTACATTAATCAATTATTGTCCTTTTGTTTCTGTGTGTAGTGCTTTTTTTTTATTGATTCTTTTGAATATTGAAAGAATCTGTGGAAAGGTGTCTTCATGTAGTAGTTGTTGCTTTTAATTATATTTTCTTTTGCTTGATAACAAAACCATTTCGATGAGTTTAATAGGTTTTATTTATTTGGTGGTCATAATAGGTTGGATATTTGTAGTGTTACTGTTAAAGTGTAAGAAATCAATTACACCACACACCAGCTTAAGTGACAATTATATAAATACTTTGCGGCGCACAGGTTACTATTTACGGAAATATATTGAATCTTACCAATTGAATTGTCCATTTGGTAAATAGATCAAAGGCGACCAGCTTCTGTTCATGTTATACAATTGCAACGTGATGAAGTAGAACGCGAAGACCATTGTCAGAGTCACAGGCTATGTCAACATTCTCAACGTTTATCTAGATCGGCTCTAAGTGGACGTTCCTTTGATAACACCTATCCCATAGATGCCATCATTAATCCTGCCTATAATCACGATGAAGATTTCGACGAGCATCTTCATGGTGAGTTATACAGATATACAATAATAAACAATGAGCTATGTAATGAATATCTATTGTTGTTGTTTCTTGTTTAGAACCGCCACCCACTTATGATGAAGTTATGCGTCAACCAGATATTTATCCAAAAGTACAACAATTTGGCAAAAGTTTAGAAGTTCATATTTAAAAATAATAATTAATTGCTTTTTATGTCATAAACAGAGAGTAAGAAGAAGGAAAATTGTGATTTACTTAAACGAAAGCTTGAGCTTAAACAAATTTAATTATTTCTTTATCTTTGTAAATAAGTCATGACTTGATACATTTCATTTTTCATCTCTACATAGAGTATTATGTATATAAAAAAATTTATAAACTAAGATTTTCAATTAAAACATATTTTCTCTTTTTACCTAAAATTTGTGTACAATTGGTGTTTTTCTTTTTTGTAATAAAAAAATATTAAATAAATAAATAGATATTTAAAACAAGTTGAAAAACTTATACACATATACGCTAATTGTATAAATATAATTTTTTTTTTTAACAATATTCTTATATACAAAAAAAGAATACGGTTATAGTTGGTATTAACCGACAATTTTCTACCCTACACCAAGTTTTAATTGTATTTTATTTAAATTTAACATATGTAATGGTGTAGTTGAATCAGTTTAGTTTTATAACAAATAACAATAAACTCAACAAAACGATGTAGTTGATATATATTAAGTACTTTTTGAAGAGTAACTATTATACTCACATAAAATTTTTTTTACTCATGATCTTTATATATAGATTCATTATTAAAATAATTGGTGTAGGATGTAAATATGAAATCTTAGAAAATGAAATTACTAGTGAAAGTCTTAAATGTTTACGTAAGCTAAATATTAAATTTATCAGAGCTATGCATTTGTATAAAAGGTTCCAGTATATGTGGTACAATGCCTTTATATTGTAGATTATTAAAAACTATACAATGCGAAGCTAAACATTTCAGAGAGATCAAGGAATTGTGATATTTACGTAGATAATGACCTAAAGGACCTTCAAAAAGGAAATATTTTATAAAAAATTTTAATAAAAAAAATTGAAATTTTTCAAAAATACCTTTTAAGCCAATATCTACGGGCGTTAAGCTTCTAACATTGACTGCATCTAAATGAGCACCAGCATCTATTAATAATTTAACAATTTTTTCAGCAAACATTTGAGGATAAGTACCCGGACACTGTATGATGAGTAAATCAAGATGAGTAAATCTTCAACTAAATTTTAACATTAACTTACTTTTCCCACAAATGTATGTAAAGGGGTGTTACGCTCCATATCCATAGAATTAACATTGGCTCCTAAATGTACTAATAATACAGCCGTACTAAAGCAGGGAAACCTGTATGTATAGGTATAAGCACATATAATTAGAACATAGTGTTAGAAAACAAAATTTGGCTTATGCCAAATCTTAAATACCTTCCACATCTATATACAAAAGGGGGTCATGGCATACTCTCCTTAATAGTGCATCAACTTAAAAGTCAAGTTGTACGCTGGGTATGGTTTTTTGTAAATTGTAGGCGTCCTTTATGCGACCTCGCCCATTTTTGGCACATAGGTGGTTAGGATAACTATAGATCTGTATACAATTTTTCTAGTTTATAGGTAAATTTTTGTGGCAGATATATAGATTTTTTATCGATGGTTGGCATATGACTGTTATCTGACCGCGCCCATTTTTGTCAAATCTATGTATGGGATAATCTAGCTCAATTTTTGTGACAAATGAATAAATAGTTGTCGATTGTGGGCGTGGCTTTTGTCCCATTTTGCCCATTTTGCCCATTTAAAATAGTGTCTGTACAAAATTTCACGCAAATCTCTCAAAACTTGCCTATCGTTAGAATGCCAACTATAGGCGGACACACGCATCGACTCAGTTAATGAAGCTGATCAAGAATACATATACTTTGTAGGGACTCTGATGCCTCCTTCTGGGTGTAACAAATGGAATGACAAACTTATTATATCCCTTATCCTATGTGGAGGTTATAAAAATATATATATATTAAATGAAACTCACTTGACCACATCATTGGTGTGAAAATCATCTACATATGTTTTACCATTCACAGCCATATGTAACAAAGTTTGGCCATTCTTTAAACGTACATCACCAATTAATAATTTCCTTACAGTTATATATAATAATGCTACATGATCTTTGGTAATTTGTGTTCTCTTGGGTCCACTCTTTGTCATTATTCTTATTAAATATAAGGCGGTAAGTATATTTTGTTCCAGTTGATCCTTGTGGAAGTGAAAATGAAAATCAGTATAATTGAAAATTCAATAATTTATCTCATCTTACCGCTATCATGGGTGGCACATCTTTGGGGCCCGGATTGGTAATTTTCTCTTTATTACGTTCAATCTCTTGTTGACATTTAACCAGCACCGATAACACAATTCCCATATCTAAACTATCAGGTTCTGTATTATATATTTGAGCGAACAAGCGGGCAAAACGTAATAAATCATTTTCTACTGCAACCTATAAATTCAATCAATTATAATATTTAACAATAAATGATCGTAATATGCATACATTGGTGGCAATACACAAGTCCATGGCATAATTCCATAACGTCATACATTGTATATAGCGGCTATGATCGGCCATGACAGCACCACGATAGACAATCGCTTCGGGCAGATCGGGATGTGTTTTCCCCAATATACGTTCACGTATTGTCAGACCCTCCATATGTATAGAATGATGATTGAGACGTATCGCTCGTAAATCATTTAAATTTTGTGTTTCGAACCATTCATCGTAGGCCGCAACAGGTGGTAGTATGTGTTTACGTATTATAGCTTCTTGTTCGGAAAAGCGCAGTTCCATGGCTCTTAATAAATAATTATACGCTTTTTCGATGCTATATTTTTCTTTGCTATTGGCAAATGAAGCACCCAACAACTCTAGGGTGGTAATAATCTGAAAATGTGAATGAGATAATTATTTATTAAAACAGTTTCAAGATTGAAAGTGATCAATACAATATATATGGGTTAGCTGTGAAGCGAGGCAATATTTTGATGTGGTCTTCTCTACTATTATCATAAATTTAGATCGACAAACATTCACACTCACATTAAACACACGTTACCTGGTGGTATGGAATGCACAAATTGAATCGGAATGGATCACCGAATACATGTTACTTTAATGCATACGGTTTGTATTCAAATTGACCCAAGTCATATATCATCAAAGGTCACCATTTTCAAAAATCATATTTCAATATAACCTTTAAAAATTTCGCACATTTTTAAAAGTGCCTGTACAAAATTTCTTAGATCGACTGAGTTTTTGATGCTGATCAAGAATATATGTATATACTTTGTAGGGTCTCTAACGCCTCCTTCTGGGTGTTGCAAACAGAAGAACAAACTTAATATTACAGAAAATCAAAATTTCAATTAATTGTACTTAGTTACTGTCAAAAAAAATCCTATTCACATATAACAATATTAAGCGTATTCTTATTATTGCCTTGCATATATGTTCAATTCACTTTGTACACAGTATAAAGGTGGCTATATAAAAAATGATTCAAGTGGCTCGTATCCAATGTATGAATAGGTTGGGTTTTTGTTAATCGTGTCTTATATTTTCCATTGATATGATATTTGGCACAAAGGGAACCTGGGAAAGGGATATCAATTAGAACGCCCACTTGTGCTGATCAGGAGTATACATATATACCTTGTGTATTTATATTATACACGTTGTGAAACAGTAAGTATATGAGAGAGACGGTAGGTGTAATTACATTAATGACTATTCGAAATGGGGTGAACAAACTCTTAAATGCGGATAATGCTGCTTAAAAATTCTGCATTAATTTTCGGTAACCAAAATATATCGTCAACTTGCAGTTGTACGTTGCCTTCAGATCGATACAGTTTTAAGTGGTTTGGGTGGTGTTGCTTTAAGTTATAAAGAATATTGCTGGTAAAAATGTTATACCAGTATTTGACTGATGTCAGTCTATTTGGGGAAATTGGTAATTTAAATAATATTCGAAGTTGTGGCTACATTGATTTTTGCAGCATTTATTCGGTGCAGAGTCTATTCAATTGTCCATATGTATCCATACATCCATATCCTTTTCTGATCAAAGTATTAAACCAAGCATTATAAGAGTGAATGTTGCTTTTCTCAAAGTTTTCTCAAAGATTACCACAAATTTATTTATTTATTTCAACTCATTTGTGCTACAATAACATTTCAGCACATACAACCTAAAAACTGTGACAATTATCCAGATGTTATCAAACAATTGAAATTAAATTTTATATTAAAAGTTTTAAATATTATATAAAATGCAATGCAGTCAATCAAATGCTGAGCTTTACTACTTGCTATTATATTACTAAAATTTTCGTATTAGATCCTCGTACAGCGGATTACCCTTGGGTCACTTCAGTTACCAGAAATGTCGCCTTAATAGCTGTGTACGTTGTGTTGGTGAAAAAAGTGGGTCCAGCTTTTATGGCTAATCGAAAACCGTACAATATTGAAGGAATTATACGATTATATAATGTTGTGCAAATTCTACTTAATGCATATTTAGTTTGGCAGGTAGGGTGAAATTTTACATGTAATCATGTCAAAATATATTTTTTTATATTCTACACTACATGTGGCATGTGGTATATTAAATTTGTAACTTCCAACTGACAACTGCCACACCAACATTCAATTATAGACATCGATTTAATATCAAAAGTTTGAATTGATTTAACCCTGTCTGTCTGTCCATATATATATTTGTGCATAAGCTACAGATCGTATTTATGAAGAGATTTCAATGAAATTTGTTGCAAAGTCATGTATAGACCCAAAAACAAATCATATAGAGAATGGACTGAATAGAAGCATTTTTAGAACCCCTTCCCATATAGGGTTCTATTGTAATGAAAATATTTATGTGGCAAAAAATCTTACATTCTTAATATTTTTGGACAAAATTTAACGAATAATAGGCTGTAATAAATTTGGTCCTGATTAGATCGTTTTTAGATCCCCTTCACATATAAGGTTATTATTATAAAGGATGTCTTTATATAAGGAAATTCCATAATTCTTAATATTTTTTGACAAAATTTAGCGAATAATAGTTAATTAACTTCATATTTGGCTGGGCCAAATTTGAACACGATTGGACCATTTTTAATACCCCTTCGCATATAATGATATATCACGAAATGATTTATCACGTTTACTAATACTAACTAATTAGTTTAGTAGCATAATTTAAGGAGCTCAGTGATGGGTAACATTAAATGGTCGGTCTTAACCGATTATATTAATATTTTTTTGAAACTTTTTTTTAATTACCTTCACTTAAATATTTTAGGTTTTCATATTATACATTGGACATCCAAACTTTAGTTGGACATGTTTTAATGTCAAGCCAGATAGTCCCAAAACTAGTTTAGATGGATTAATTTTAAGAGTATCTATTCTCGGGTATTATATGAAACTTTTCGATTTGTTGGATACGGTAAGTAATAGATTCACTTTTATTGTAGATTTTCTATAAATTTATGAAGCTAAATATTATTAATCTTATTTAGGTTTTCTTTGTTTTACGCAAAAAATACAAGCAAATTTCATTTTTGCACGTTTATCATCATGCGCTCGTGCTGTTTGCGGCCTGCGCTTATAATAAATACACATATTGTAATTAATAATCAATTATATTCAAGCACCCACCACTGGTGGTACACTCATTGCCACGAAATGTTTCTAATAACCAGAGAGAACATTCAGATATCCTTCAAAGTATATTTATTCTAAATTAGCAACTAATTCTAAATCCGTTTGGTTATGTCCGTCCATCTATGCATAATTCTCCCAGTCCATAGACTACATAGATCTCTGAAGACTCTGCACAAATATTGATAGTTCTGATCAATGTTTTGAAATTGGAGAAAATCATTCAAAGCATACATGTTCCTTAGAGGATTTTAGTAGGTTCCTCCAAAAAAAAAAAAATGAGTACACCTAATTCTCTTTTTGCACGAATTTGATTTAACACGAGTTAAAAGAAAAAAAAATAATTCTCTTTTTACACGAATTGTTTTATTTTCAGACGATTTTCATTTTTTTTTTTTAGGTATGGAATCAAACTGTTCTTCTATTTAGCCAAAATCTTTTTTACAGCATTTTTTTGGATACATATCTATCGTGTAAAAAGAGTATTAGGTGTATTTTAAATAAAAAATCCTTCAACGTTTATATAATTTTTGAAGCATCATATTATGATGTGGACTATCTGCATTGCGAGCATTGGGTCCATTATTACTCTAAACATCACATTATTTTAATAATCTATTGTACTGTGGTGGGTATTCATGGCTTGGCCTGAGCCAAATATAACTTTTTAAGTTGTTCTTGTTATTTTTACCCTGCACTAAATATTATCGTTTTAGTTTCCCATTTCGCGATGGTGGGTTTCGTGAATGGTTTCGTGCATGTCATGATGTACTTGTACTATTTGGTGTCATCTCTGCACTTGAAAACGGATCTAACTCCATGGAAACGTCGCCTCACACAATTGCAAATTATACAATTTGTTTTTTTCATTATACACTTTATGTTGCCGATTTTTAATAATTGGTGCGGACTGAAGCTATTTTGGGTAATTGCCATTCAAATACAAAATGTTTTGCTTACAATTATGTTTTGTAACTTTTATCATGAAACATACATAAAAAAAAACGCAAATGTTGTTGAAAAGATTAAATAAACAAAAGAAATTTATAAAAAATGTGCGGCAAACGTAATGATTCGTTGCAATTATTATCACATCTAGGAGTTTAGTTTCACATTATGTTAAAAACGATGATTAAGATGATTAAGCCTCAACCAATGCCACGGTTAACAAACAAGAGCGGCGTGTGTATGGTTTTAGTTTTTCTTACCTCTTCTTTGCACAATAAACCAGGTCGCGTAATGAAATACTCCACCAGAATTTCATGGGTGCGTTCAGCTGCACATAAAACTGGTGTTAGGCCATGTTCATTAACTAGTAAATGGGCTCCATGTTCCAAAAGTAAATGGCAGACATCTAAATGACCACGTTCAGCACAGTAGTGCAAGGCAGTAGCACCACACAAGGCTTGATTATTCGGCGTAGCACCATGTCTTAATAAAGTTTCCACCTTAAAAATATTAAAAAAATATAAAGAAAAACTTTTATTTTTCACTTTTCTTCTCATGAAAGCTAACTTAATATCTTACCACGTTAGAATGTCCTTTATAGGCAGCAATCATTAAGCAGGTATTGTTATATTTATTGCTTAAATTGACTTCGGCACCATGATCGATTAAGTATTTAACAATATCCAAACAACCCGAATAGCAAGCTGCTCTTAAGGGTGACGATTGGGCTTTGGTATTGTGATTAACGTTGGCTCCATGCTGTATTAAAAGTTTCACCACTTGTAAGTGATCCATGGCGGCTGCTACCCATAAAGCGGTGGCCCCATAAACTACCAAACCATCAAATGCTACATTGGATTCTCGCTCCAAGTCTATATTGTAATGACTCAGTAAAGTTTTCACATACATAGTGTTGCCGGTCATGGCAGCCATAGTAAGCGGCGTCAACGATTGCCCTTCCCTATCATCGAATCTCTGAAAAAGCAAGAAAAGTTTTAATATTTTAAAAAAGAGATTCATTACTAAACACAACTGCTAGAGTTGGTTAAGCCCGACCCTTACTTTTATTTACGTATACTTGAAAACAATGAGAGTCTGTCTTATACATAAATTGTGAAAAGTCTTTTAAGAGGAAAGGGTTTCAAAAAACTGGTCCGATCAGGTTCCAATTTAACACAATCAATTATTAATTATCTTCTTTATCAAATTTTGTTAAAAATATTAAGAATTGCGAATTTTGTCTATATAGACTTGTTTTAACATTAGGTTTACGGATGTTAGTTTTATACCTATTTTTACTGAAGTGAGTCTTTTTCTTGAAATATTTGCTTTACTACATCTAAATTTTAAATTGGGTCAGTTCGTAAATCTAGTATTTAAAGAGGACGCTTTGTGGCAAGAGGCTCTAAAAATGGTCCAAATCGATCGATTTTTTTTTTAATATGAATTGTTTTTCGCTCAAGATGTGGGTAATAACTTGAAAATTGTAACCTGTGATAGAAATATACAAAAATCTTTTTTAAAAATAAACATGCTTCGCATATATTGCTTTATAGGTTTTTTACTTTTTTTTTTTTGGATATTTTTGGTGCACTGAGCTCACAGCTCATATGTTCAGTTAAGTGATAAAATTGTTATTAATTTTTTCATTCATTTTCATCATTCAAATTTGTTCCGTTATTTTATATAAAACTTGTGCGGGTTTCTTATTTTAACAATAAATAATTGTCTGTCTCCACACTTTCGTTTTTCACTTTAATAATTTTTATTCACACATTATACATACGATACGAAAACAACAACAAATCTCCATCAGAGTTTTGTTTGTAAACAATATAAAACGTTATAAATACCAAAGTGACGAAGAAGAGAGAGAGAGAGAGAGAGGGGTGCGTTATAAAAACATCTGGTACATACAGACCGTAATCATTTTCCTCAATAATATGCAAGTATAAGAAAATTTTATAGTTTTATAAAACAAAGAAGATTTAAACAACTCATTAACCCATGAAAACGATTAAGACGAGGTAAACAATGAATTGTGTAAAAATATTTTCACTATAATAATAAATATATATTTTATTTAGGAAATATTTGCATAGTTTATGAAAACAAAGAAGAGAAACGGTTTTAATCGTCAATCTCTCCACTTACCGCTGGATAAGTCATGTAAGAGGCTAAGGGTGTTGTACTGGAACTTTTCCAAAATTTAGGTCCTGGCCATGGTGAATTGAACCAACGCACCCGATTTCTATGATAATACAATTATAAACTATGCAGCTAGGTTGATATAATTCAATTTTCAAATAATCTGTTACCGTAATGCTTCCGAATTCATTTTGGATAATATTTTATTTAATTTTATTTTTAAGGATTTTTCTACAAGATATGAAAACACCACTAAATGCTTGAATATTTTCTGAAATACTATTTATTAACTGTAATGCACAGTTAGGCACGAGTCCTGGCTGAACAAGGATACTATGTACAACAGTTTCAAACAGAGAGAAAACCTCCCCTATTTCATCACTTTTAATATAAACGCTTGCGCTTACGCTTAAACATGTGCTGTTTGGGGAGTTATATTTTCAACATTTTTACTTACACACACATATACAGCAGAGTATATTGTGACAGATGTTATCAAGTTACTCTGCATACCTTAAAGGGATGATAAATTATAACCCAAGAGAACTAATGAAAGAGTTTGACAAAAGTTGCCTTTGTGGTGGGAAAGTATTGAAAGAAGTTTAGTATACAGCCGTTATAGAGTCGTAAATATATGGCAGCGGGTTTTGAATTTAAACTTTAGAGTTTTCCAAACATTTTCTCAGCTTTTACTCAGTTTTACAGAAACCGACTTTAACCCAAAGACAAATTTTTGAAACATTTTCACTATCCCTCTTAACACTTTGCTGATCAGCAATGAAATGAAAGTAAAGCGCATTCTAAATAAACTCCAATAAATTTTATTTACAGTAAATGAAATGAAATGAAATTTTGGACCTATTTTTATATCCTTCATTTTAGTGATGAGGGTATATTAAGTTTTTTCTTCCATTTGCAACACCCAGAAGGAGACGTCAGAGACCCTACAAAGTATATTCCTGATCAGCGTCGAAAACTGAGCCGATTTAAGCATATATGTGCGCGTGTCTGTCTGTTTGTTTTTTATTATAAGCGGACACGACCAAACATTATATCCTATATCGCCGTGGGCGTCTTAAATTGAAATAGATAATACAAGTGCAATGACGAGTTAACTTATCACTAGTTAACAAACCTTATGAAACGTTACATCATCTGCGGTATATTAAATTTGGGCGCATGGTTGTATTTGTTAAACATCTGAACCACCTTTGATTATACCGATCCATTCAGAATCACTTTGTGGATTGATTTAGTTATGTCTGTCCTTCCATTCGTCTGATATAACCACCCAAAATTGAGCGAAAGGATTTGGAAGGATATACCATATTATTTTTATAAACTTTCTCTTTGCAAAAATCTCTAAGGGACTAATACAATATAGCGTACATTTTGAAACTGCGTGACTAATCTAGTCTTTCCCCTTTTTTATATTGCATATATATTTGACAATAAACACACAGCCGAACATAATTGAGAGTACAATTGCCCCAGATGTCAAAATAATTTAGCATTTATTTTCTCATTAATTTTTTTTTTTTTTGGCACTTGGCATTGCAATTGATTATGATATTAGCGAGTATGTTAAATGAAGGTGAAATTCAAATATCTATAAATACATATAATTATATATATATATATATACACATTATATACGAACTGTGGCACATTTCTTATTAAATTCTGTATAAATGGAAGCATATTGAGATTATAGTAAAAGACTTTGTCAAACATGAAATACTGGGAAAATCTTATAAAGTGTTGAGAGGATACGCATATTAGGGATATTGTTATGTCGCTCCGTTCGCATCTAATTTATTAGGTTAGGTAGAATATCTTGGGTAGCATTGTTTAAAAATTAAACGCTAGGGCAGGGTTTTGAATGTATTTGGATTTTTTTTTTTTGATGCGATACACAAGTAAAAGATTTTAAACAGAATTCTTGACATACACATACTCAAAAAAGTCCATTTTGTGTTTGAATACAGGGAAAATCCTCACACACACATATTACGCTCATACTGAGATACTCTACATGCCGCCCAAAGAGACATCGCTTTTGTTAACCATATGAGGAATTATGTGCAGCAAAACAATATTTGTTAAACATTATGAAATTATTTTCTTTGTGTACCTACTGGCACATCGGATACAAGGCATTACATGTACTGAGCACATGTAATAGGAAAATATTTATTTAAAGAATTTCTTTATTTTTTAAGATATAAACAAAAATATATAATAAAATGTTAAAAATATGATAACAATGTTATGATGTCCCCATTACTGTAACAGATATTTGGCGGAAAACATTTACTTATGACTAATAATAGTACCCATACAGTAAGCATTGCATACATGTAGATAACACATAGAGAGCATCAACCAAACAAAACAAAAGATTCGAAAAAAAAAAAAACACAAAAAAGAAAAGGAAAATTAAGTGGAAAAACAATTGTTGAAGAAGGCAAAATTGTAGCCAATTGATTCATTTGTTCAGATTATAAAAGATGACGAATTTTCTATATATTGAGAGATACAAAAATTTTATGAGAATTTTCACAACTTTTGGTAATAATACAAAGATATCAAAAACAACAACAACAACATTAGTTTTGGACGCCTTATGATTTACGCATTATAAAAGTATGTATGAAAATGATCGATAGGATCACTCACCAGATTTAATAAATAATCACGCAATTTCCGATTGGGTATGGTATTCATAGTGGCAACAAGTTGACGGGCATGATTATATTTGGCTGATACATATATATTGAGTAGCGTTGAATGGGATACTGCTTCATTGGGAAACAATTTTTGAATTGAATTGAAGTAAACATCATTAAAAATCATGATGCTGGGTTCTCCGTCCAACTCTACAACAAATTCAGAATCTGGTGCGGTACACATATGTAATAATTCAATAATGGGATTTTCCCTTTAATTTTATTTTATAATAACGTTGTAATATTTTTTTTCAAATAATTTTTATTAAAAATGTTTATTTTTATGTTTGATTATGATGAGCGTATAACATTTACATCAAGAAAATATGTTCATATACACGAAATCTGTTTTAATTATTGTTATATATATATATATATATATATATAAAATATTTACGTTTTGTTTTTCACAGTATTTATCACAGAATTTTTTTGCACAATAACACTACTGCGTTCAACAATTTTCACAAATAAATTAATTAACATGTAGTGTGGGAGCTTGAAAAAATATATATGTTCTCTTAAACAGCTGCTTTTATAAGGGTAGCCAAACTTCTTTGTTTATTTAGTGAACGTGAAGATAGCAAGATTTAAGTAAAATGTACAAACACAAACAACAAAATTAATGAACTTTTTACTAATTTTTATTAAAAAATAAAAGATTTTACTTTGAAATGTAATAACTTTAGTTATATTTACACATTTGGACTTTGTTTTGTATTTTTTTTCACCAAAAATCACCAATTTTTATATATATATGATGAAATACTATAAAAATCTTTTCTGGCAACACTTGTATGTTCATAAAGAACATAAAATTAGCGGGAAAAATGCTTTTTCTAAAGGTTTGTGTTTTTGTGTTTGCAATTGAAATAAAAAGTAATAGGCTCGTGAAAAATTTCTAAAATTTGTTAAAAACTATTCAAATAGATTAAAAAAAGAACGTTTTTATTGAAATAAATGCATGAGCAATAAATATAAGTGTATAAGTATTAAATTACGCACGAGTTTGAAAAAGAAATACAAATGTTTTGCAAAGTAGAAAGTTTCTTCAACTCAAATATATATTGAAAATGAACATTTGGGGTGAAATGCGTGAAAAAAGTGAAAAGAGTATATATTATATAAGGCCAGTGAAGTGAAGTTTTATGGCGCTGGTTTAGATTTTAGGAAATTTCTTTTGTAAAAAAATTTAATTGTTTTAGTGGGGAGTAGAATATAAAAAATGTCGCAAAAAAGTGTTAGTATTTCTAATTCATATTGCGCTGCCACAAATTATAGTCTGGCTAAACCACAGTGCAGATGTTGAAGTTTTAAAATTTACGGTTCAGTCCATAATTGGTAATGCAGCACGTACGAATGTATAAATGCTAGTTTCAATATAGCACTGGAAACAAAAACAACATTAATGTACTGTACAAAGCTTACTTAATGATTTGCCTAAAGCCACACAACATTCATAATAACTGAAACGCCAGGATCACATCAATCATTTCGGTAAGTTTGTTACTTTTGTTAAGATGCAATTATATATAAACGGTACGAGTACCAGTTTTTTTTTTTTTTTTAAGTATTATTATGCAACAAAACCTGCAGATCTACAACTGTATGCTTATATATGTATTTACTCACATAAGTAATTTTATATAAATGCACACAAAAAAACAACAACAATTACTTTCACTGTCATTAACTTGCTGTTAATTGATAACGAAATCTGCCAAAGAGAGGGAAGTAAAAATGATGGTTGGGTGGGATATTCGTATGCTAAAGAAAAAGTTTCATTGTTGTTGGGGTTGTTCTTTTTCATTATCTTCATCTTAAAACAGTTTTATTTTAAAATAGAAATTTGAAGCATGTATGTATACAACATATATGTACTTAAACTAATATGTCAACATGTATAGTAAAACTAAAAAACAATATAAAACAAAGTGAGAGAAGCTTGTTTTTATAACACATTTGGCTTTTGTTGGGTTGTAATACTTGATGATGTGTTACATGCATTACAGAAATATGATGAATTTCAAAAGTTTTTTTTTTGTTTGTTGGAAAAAAAAAAAAACTTTGAAGATTAATGCATATTTCCTGTATGTCATTTACTACTTCTTCTTCTTCTTCTTCCTTCATCTCCTCCTCCTTTTTCTCCTCTTCCGCCTCCAATTTTTATTTCCTCCTCATCAACATTTCCTCTTTTTTTGTCTCTGTTTCGCTATTAACCACACATTCCTCCAAAGTGTGGCTTCAGCGAGAGAGCAAATGTGTTGTTGTTGTTGTTGTTGTTGTTGTTGTTGGTAGTTTTCATCTCTTGTCCGTTCAGCTCAACGTTGCGTGTTTACAGCGTATGTTCAATTTATTCGTTGTTTTTGTTGTATTAACAGTTGTTGTTGTTGTTGTTTTGTTGTTATTGGTACAAACCTTCATTGTTTCATTTTTTTTTAAACTTGTAATCGCGTTCTGTTTATTGTTGCAAATGGTTAATGTTTTGTTGTTGTTGTTGTTGTTGTTGCGATTTGTTGTGCAATATTATATATATTGTATATATTAAAAAATAAACATTTGGAAAGCTGGCTGGTTATATCATAAGACCGAATTTTTATTTGTGTGAGTGTGAGTGGTAACCGTCGTGTTCCTCTTTGTGAGGAAAGATGGGCACTTCTACGTGATATTTCTCGGGTATGGGGATCTCTTTGTGCAAGGGGAACTTAACTTCCGAGTACACGGGGTAGGGCTTATCGATGGGCACTTTCACTTCGTACGGCACTGGCTTCTCAACGGTGTAGGGGACCTTCTTTTCAACTGTATAGGGCTGAGGTACCGGAACTTTAACATGCACCGGATAAGGTTTTTCCACTTCCACTTTGTATGGCTTGTCAACGGGATATTTCACCTCATAGGGAACCTTCTTTTCCACCACTACGGGATATGGTTTCTCAACCTCAACGGGATACGGTTTCTCAACCTCAACGGGATATGGTTTTTCAACGGCCACTTTCACTTCATAGGGTACCTTCTTGATCACTTCGTAGGGTTTGGGTACGGGCACCTCCACCTTCACTTCATAGGGGACCTTCTTAATCACTTCGTAGGGCTGAGGTACTGGAACTTTCACCTCATAAGGGATCTTCTTGATTACCTCGTAGGGTTGGGGTACAGAAACTTTCACTTCGTATGGCTTGTCAACGGGATATTTCACCTCGTAGGGCACCTTCTTGATAACCTCATACGGCTTGGGCACATGTACGGGAACTTTTACATATTCCTTGACATGCACGGGCACCTTCTTTTCGACAATGTAAGGCTCGGGTACGGACACTTTCACTTCGTAGGGAACTTTCTTTTCCACCGTGTAGGGTATATGCTTGGTGACGGTATAAGGAACGGGAACCTTCTTTTCAATGGTAATTGTCTTGTAATGTTCATGGTGACCGCCGCCATAATCGCCCAAATATAAACCACGCTTCTCTACCGTTTTGCCATCATCTTCTTTATTCACCGCATTGCTTTCTTCGCCACAATGAACCATTGCCACGCACAAAGCGAGACAAGGAAAAACGAACTAAATCAATAAAATTAAAAAAAATTTTTTTTGTTTTTTTTTTTTTAAATTCAATTAATCCAGATGTTGAAGTTCCAGTTGAAGTTCCCATTGGAATGGTTACTTACCATATGCATTGTTGAGCTGTTGGATTTTTAGAGAGTGAAGAGGAAAATTGCTGCACGCGCTTGAAGTTGTGTCGTGTTGTACGAGATCTTAGTTGATACTAATCGACAAAGCCCCTAAATTGTGCCTTTTATACAAATGGCTGGACTAGCATTCACTAGTTTGGCTTAGTTAATGTTACCACACATTCACAAAGCAAACACAACACACAACACACAACACACAACACACAACACACAACACACAATACAACTCAACACTACATTAAGTGTCTTCAGCTACCTTCACAGTATGTGCGCTAGAAAGCTAAACTAGTCAGCCAAGCAGTCAAGCAGCCAAGTAAGTTAGTTAGTCAGCCAAAACTGTTTGCTGAGACGCTGAACAGCAAAAGTACCATGAAGGAAGAAATACGTTCATATACGGTTTGTACTGTGCTGCATATTGGCTCATATTAGTGGTGATGATAATGATGATGGTGATGGTGATGGTGATGGTGATGGTAATAATAATAATTATTATGTGTCGGTAAACCTGAAAGTAGCAATCATTCCACATTTGTATAGAGAGACACACACACACACACACACACACATGCATGTATAAGGAGTGTGCATAGTGTTTTTTTCTTTGCTGGCGAGCTTTGCAGCGAAAATCGTTCGAGTACGAGTGCATAGAAGCGGTAATAATAACAATCTTGCGCCATACTTTGCTCAACACTTGCACACACACACACACACAAACGTATGATATATTTTATTGTACAATAGCAGCATATTTTTTATTTACATATCACTTAATTTAGCGTATTTAGCTAAAAAGCCATCAGCAGCAGCCAACCACTTTAATTGATCTTTTTCTATAATAACTACTACTGCTGTACAATATTATGCCCCAAGCGAGGGGCGGGGGCCACTCCAAAACGAGTGTAATAAAGTGTTCATAACTCAAAAGCGTTTAGAAAATGTTTTTCCAAATTTTCACAATCAGAAATATTTTTTATTTATAGATATAAACGTTACCACAAAGTAGTGCAAGGATGTGTTTATTATCTGTCCATCTGTCAGCTCGGATTTTTTTGTTAAATTTTTCCTCAAAAGGCATTCTTGTGGCAATAACTTTGATAGGAAAGCGAGGCGAGAAAGAATGCTTTTGTTTGACTGAAAATAATCTTAGGAATACGAAATGTATGCAGCTAGCAAGCTGGGGTACATTAATAGGATGTATTTCCCGCACTACCATAGCAGCAGAGGAAATGTTTTATTATATAAACAGGTATAAACTAAAAGTAAAAGTATTATAATGCAGAGTGTTACATGTGTGTGACCGTTGTTTGTTTCTCATTATGAAATGTTTTGCTTACAACTTTATTTAACCAAATACTGCCGTCTAAGCTGTAGCCTTTTTACTGACACTTCTAATGCTAAAGGTTGTTGGTTCGAAATCTGCAGCTCTGTGCCTATAAAGGGCAAACCTCATCATATATGAAAGTGAAATTGTGAAATTTGTTATCGTTTGTGAAATTTTTTTCGAAATCAACGTTTTGTTGAGTTTTCAAATCCAATTTTCAATTATTAAATTATTGTGTAATTTTTATATCGGCTTTGATTTGAAATCGCTAAGCGAGTAGATTTCAAAGCTAAATGTGCGGCTTAAGCATTCAATTACAATGAAATCAGATTATTGTCTTACTCTTAAAACTCCGACAGAGAAATTATTTGGTTAAAAGCATTTCGTTGAAAAAAAAATGGTTTCTTACGATTATTTCAATATAATGAGAGCGTCTGTAGACTTTTAAATGATAACATCTTATAACGGTACAAAACTTTCAAAAATCATTAAAACCGCTCTTTATCCAAGAGTAAATAAACAAATCGCATAATTGAAACAATTTATCTCAAAAATTTAAAGTAAAATATTATTGAAAGCAACAGGCAATGATGCTTATTTGTGGGCGTGGTCTTATTGCAAATTTTGTAACAAATCTTTAACTCTCCTTCTTATAAAAAACAAATACGAAAAATTAAAAAAAAAATTATATCCATTTTATAAATATTCATAAATGGGCGTGGCCAATCATTTTTATTTTTGGTAGTACGTTATACAAATTCTTAAGAAATTTTTTTACAAATTTTTGTTTTATTTATATTTTGTTTTTAAAAATATTTTCTCAAAATGTGGGCGTGTTTGCTTCATTTCAAAATCATTTTTATAAAAACTATTAATATTTCTGACAAATTTAATTTCTATATATCAATTTTTGCAATCGTCTGAATGTTTATAAAAAGACAGACAAAATTGTATAATTTAGTTCAGAAATAATATAATGATCGAGATTATATACACACTTCTTAAGTAAGTTTTATTAGAGAGTAAGTATAACACCGATCATAAAGGGATGAAAAAAAATTATAATAGTTAATTAGAAATATACGAGCAAGGTTAAAAAGATAAGTAATTAATAATGATTTTTAATTAAAAAAATAATAAAACTTTTATTAGTTTAAGGTAAGCTTAGTCTATTAATTACTTGTTTGGGAAGTTGAAAAAAATATATATATGAAAACATAACAGCGTCCCTGACAATTAATATTAAAATTAAAAAGCAAAAAAAATCTATATTTGGCTGAGGTCACTACAGCTCTTTCTAATGGGTGTATATGTTTTAACATATGTAGTAAATCTTTCTATCTTATGAGTAGTTTGAAATTTTTATTGTTTTTTTTTTAATTATAACTTTTGCTGTTTTCAACCTGCATCAGAAGTACAAAAACTACCTTCCACCAATTTTGTCAAATTTGGAATCGATATATCATACATCAGTACACACACATACCGTACCGACAGACAGACATGATTAAATCGATTCAGTATTCGCTACTGATTCAAAATGTATTCTTCGTATGGTCTCCAAGGCCTTATTATGAGTTCTGCAAACATTTTGAGTAACTGATATAAGGTTGTATAATAATCTCATACTTATATGATTGTGGGCATAAAAATAAACACAAAGTATGATGAACTTATTTCTAAATATATGTTCTAGTACTACACTATAAATCCATATTATTAAAACTGGGACAAACGGGAGCTGTTTTGGGCGATTGTGTATTGACTGAACGTACGGTCACCAGCCAGCACAAGCAACATTTAAGCCAAATGCCAAAATTTATTAATGTTTTTATTTTTGTTTTTTGTTTATATTTTGTCTAAAATAAACCAATCTTATGTGTGTTAGTTAATCTTTACATATAAGGTACGAGTATATTTACCAATAAGTGAATATCAATACAAGCACATATGGTGGGCATGCATTTATGCGGAACTTAATTTATTATTGGTTAAATACAATATTTTGATTTCGTAGTTTCGGTAGCAGCTTGTTAGCCTTATTTGTTGTTGTTATTTTTAAATTGTAATCATTGTACGTTACTGGGCCATTGTTGTACACAACACACGTACCGTGTTAATAGGCGATGAATTGTTATATATATTATAAAATATAAATTGAGGTATATAATTGTTGTTATTGTTGTTGCTTGTGTTTATTAATGTGTGAATATTAACAAATTCTATTTCATAATACATACATTCGTATGATTACCAGACAACAGTTTACCACACTTATATGCAGACCACAGACTTTTATGAATTAAACAATAAACATAAAGTTTAAACAAAATCATTGGGTTGAATTCACCGTAATATATTGTTTCAGAGTATTGTGTATAAAAACAACAAATGATTTATCATGATGAAGAGAATGCTACACCAAACACAATTAAGATTATTTAAAGTTATTTAAAAAAGGACATATATTATAGAATTGATTAGAAAACGAGGAAATAAGTTAAAACTCTCGAGAGCAATAATATGCACTTTTTCTTTGAAAGACTTTATAAACAAAAGTTTTCGAGTTAGAAGAGAGAAGATCAAGATCAAGGTTACCAACATCTTATAAAAAAAAAAAATAAACAAAACGCAGCAACTCTTTTTTTTTTATTAAAGTTTCATTAACATATGAAAGCAATGATCTATCTACAGTTATGTTTACATCAAAGACGATTTTTTTAGTATTTCAAGTCATAATAGCACGTGCTATGAAGGCTAATTACGTTAATTAGAGAATTATGTAAACGTACTGCTCTCTTTATTTTTCAATAAAAATTTCAGGTTTATGGTGAAAAGATCGTTAACCTTGTTAAGCATACATAATAATCTCTTTTATGTATGATTGCGTCAGTATAGTGAAAGGTTTATGTGTTAACCTTGACTTATATGTACATGCCAAAAGCAAGTAAATCTTGTGTGTTGGTCATGCATAAAAGTTTTAATTACATCATTTTGAGTATGTATGAAGTATATATGAAAATAATGAGGCAGAGTAATAAAGGAAAATGTGTGAAAAACCACAAATTAATGTCAAGATTCAGTTGGAAGATCTTCATCTTCATTTTATAGTATAAAATGCTTTTTTTTAACTTTAATAAATCTGGACATTTTATCTTTAATTTTAACGGTAACATAAAAAGAGTATACAGCAATAAGTAACGTGAACTTAATGATTACATAGTTTCTTTTATATCATTATCTTTGGATTAACAAGATGGCGCCGAAAAACTTGCCATGAGTATATAAATTTTTTATATTTTATACATTGCTTTTAGTGTTGCCATTGTTAGTTATCCAAGTGTTTTTTAGTCGCGTCATAAACCAGTTTTTTTTTGTCTTGTGCTCCACTTGTTAAGAAATATTAATATGGCAATACCGTAATCAGCTGTCGTAGAGTTTTGTTATTCCTTTTGTGCACACATAAAATGAAATTTTCAACATCAGTAAAAAGAAAAATTTGCCGACACGGCTAAAATAAGTTTGGAAAAATTTACTAAAATCTATAAATAATCAAAATTTTCAATATGAAAAAACAAACCCACGTTATTAATACATTAAAATAATAAAATTGAAAACAAAAACATAAAGATTGCTAAGAAAAACGAAACGAAAAAAAAATTTGAAACAAGAAAAATCAAAACATAAGAAGCCAACAAAGCTGGAAGAGCACTGTATAAAGAAGAAAATTAATAAATATTGCACAAACCCCTTTTTGTTATTGTGATATAAAAAATGGGCATTAATGTAAGTAGACAAGCGGATTTAGCAGGCAATCCAGTGTTGCAGGGATTTGTGGGACGGATACACATACCACATGAAAATGGGGATTTTTGGAACAAACTTTTAAACTATAACATCACATTGCCGGAAAATAGTCAAGAACAGTTGAATTTGGACTCACGTTTGGAATCGTTGTGTCAAGCATTTATTAGTAATAATTTAAGAACTGGCAATTTTGGCTCATTAATTACCGTATTTTTGGAAAATGTTACCGAACTGTTATCACTGTCAGATCAAGAAAGTAATCTACATATATGGCATACATTTAATGCCCTATTCATTATAAGGACACTGATTAAATATTTGATTGAGACGGGTTCGGAGTTTCAATTGTTACAACATTTTGAAGCTATACCCAATGATGAAATGTTAAGGGCTGCGGCGGAGGGCAAAGAACCCCATGACAGTGTGGCCATAGCCATGGAGGCGAAAAGCAATGACGAAGCGTCAGTTACGCTAAAAGCAGCTGCGGCGGCGGCCGCTGTTTTGGTAGATGGCTCTAAATTTGAAACTTTCATTGATGCTATCGTCAATTTGATTGTAGTGATACCGGTCAAGTAGGTTTTCACCATACATTGATTTCACATAAATTATTATACACTTTTTGTAAATCTTTTAGAGAATTCACATATCACTTGCACTTGGAAGCGGTAAATACAATCATAACTTTATTGTCAGTTCATTTGTTTACACAACAGCCTACAGAAAAATCGATTATCTTCCGTACGGTGTACAAGTGTCAGCATGCTAACGTTTTAATGTCAGCTTTGCTGCATTTTGTGGCACGCTTGATAGAAATACCGCAGACCATGTTCGGCATCACCACCACCGGCTCATTTGTATTTGGCATCGCCGAATCATTGCTGTCCATATTCAGTTTTCGCAAACAGCAGGACATCTTAAAAACGAATAGTTCAACCAGCAACGAGTTGTCGCAACAATTTCGCCAACACTTTCCGCTGGCTAATCAAAGTCTGCTCTTGATTCTTATATTAACAAATCATTGTACGACAAGAGAGAACGCCTATCGTAACAGTTTATTCAATTGCGCTGATTCTAAGGAGTCGCCCAAAGAAGGCGCCATCACCTTTCAGATTGATTTCACAGCGGTTTACGAGACTTTATGTCGCATTGTGACCATCGATCAGGCTACTCTGTTGCTATATCTGCTACTACATCGCAATGAGCGTTTTTATAAATTTGTTATGGCACAAACGGATCTGGAGAAGCTGGTCACACCCATATTGCAGACGCTGTATCATGCTCCCGATAGCACTTCTCATCACATTTACATGTCTCTGATAGTGTTGCTGATACTAAGTGAAGATGATGGTTTCAACAAGAACGTGCACAATATTGTAAGTAAGACACTGTTCTTGGTTTTCCATTAAAAAATTCTACCAAAAGGCTTTTCTGTTGTTGCTAGATATTAAAAAATGTTACTTGGTATACTGAACGTACTATATCGGAGATATCTCTTGGTGGCCTTCTTATACTCGTCGTTATACGCACCATTCAGTATAATATGTTGAAGATGCGTGACAAATATTTACATACGAATTGTTTGGCTGCCTTGGCGAATATGTCGGGTCAATTTCGTAACCTACACCCTTACGTGGCGCAACGTTTAATATCACTGTTTGAAACGTTGGCTCGCAAGCATACACGTTTGGATAATCAGCTGAAGGTACCGATTAATAATTCGGTTTGTGTTAATGTGTCCACCACATTGGATGATATGCTTCAAGATCTTAGTGTTTTGGAGGAGGTTTTGCGCATGGTGTTAGAAATTTTAAATTCATGCCTCTCCAATCAGTTGGTGTATTGCCCGAATTTGGTGTACACTCTGCTGTACAAGCGTAGTGTGTTTGAGGGTTTTCGTAGTCATCACGCCTTCCAGGATATTATACAAAATATTGATATGGTAAGATGTGAGGGAAATTTCTATTTCTATCTTTTATCAATTTTAATAATTATGGTTGTTGCTGTTGTTGTTGTTGTTGTTATATATATAGGTGGTCGGTTTTTTCTCATCACGTTTACAGCGTGTTCAGGAGCAACGTGGTGAATTAGGTGTTAATGAAGTATTCGAAGTTATATCCAAAGGGGCCAGTCAATGGTCCAGTGATCGCTTACGGGTTTGTACATAAATCTAATACACACACACACACTTTTCAACTGTACTTGTGTATTAAAATGTTTTCATTATTATTAATAGAAATTTCCAGATTTGAAATTTAAATATGTGGAAGAAGATGCTCCCGAAGAATTTTTCATACCATATGTATGGACACTGGTGTGCAAGTATGGTTGTGTTCACTTCAGTTCGGAGACTATTAAAGGAGTGACAGCTGAAATATCTTGCTAATATACAGCTACCGTGTTGTTGTAATATATATACATATATATTTATAAAAAAAAAATATAAAAGAAACGGACCTGATCAAAATTGCAGCAAATTGCTGTTGGCCATGATGCAACAAACGGACAAATAAACTGGTTCTGTTTTTAATATCATTTTTCAACACAATTTCATTCCCTTAAATAGTTTAAATTATTGTATGAGTATAGAAATTATTGTAGTTTTTGTCTTTTTTGACAATTCGACAATTTCGTTTAAGAGATAATTTGGTTTAAAGCAGTATGTAAATGTTTTTTTTTTTTTTTGTAAGTATTGTGGTGCTAACCACTACATTTGTTAAAAGTTTTTGACTTTTTCATTCAGTTTTTCTTATATCTTCCAATATTACGGTTTTTAAAAATGTTTTCTGTTCATAATATAAAATGATGTTTGTTTGTATATTGCGAAAAAGATTCTGCCCATATGTTTCTAGCTTGAAATATAAGTTGAAATTAAGTAACAGGAATTGTACGGAATGCTCTTGTTGTAAATTTAAATTTGGTTATAAAGGATATAACAGTTTACATATATATCGAGTTTTAACACTAACATTAACATTATATTCATATAACTAATGAATAAAAAAAAATTTAAAAAAAAAAAAAAAAAAACAATATTGCCTGGGAATGAAAAATATACATGCACTTATAAAAAAAGGTGATGCAGTCCACGGCCATTAGGTCATAGGTTTTTATTATAATGTTATCTTAAGAGATTCTGTTCGTTAAGCGTTTTCGTTTAATGCCGATTTCATGTATTTTAGGAAAGAATGAATCATGAATCATGCTTTATGTAACGGTCGCCATGTTGAATGTATTCTAGGTATGAGTATTGCTTATTTTTTGTTTGGCTATCAAAAAGTTTACGGAATATCTTTGGGAGAAATTAGTTTATTGTCATCCTCTGCAACTTAGCTCTTTGTATTATACTCGTCAAGCCCTTTAATTTGATATCCATAACATATTTTATTATAAATAGCACTGCTTAGTTGGTCAAGTATATTCTTCTTCTTCTTCTTCTTCTTCTTCACAGTTAAGCTTTTAACGGATTTATATGACTTCCTATATATGATTAATTATGTACAAAAAGACAAATAATCTGTATAGAGCAGCGGTCGACAATCTACAGTTGCAGAACCACCGGCAGCTCTTAATAATTTTTGGTCAATATTGACTCATAATATTAAGTAATGTTATGTTTTATGCATATTTATGAAATTAATAAATACCCAATGAGTGGATGAGTGGTGCATAAATGAAGTAAATGAAATTCAATGAATTATTTGTTTGCTATGCACCAACTATGTCGTACAGTAGTTTTGTTACTTTTCTTCAGGGATTAGTTCTTGATTAAATGCTAACTACACCCATACTTTACTTTAGCAGGTAACAGGAAGTTAAATTTTTGAACAAATAAATGTGTATGTATGTTTATGTGTATAGTGTACATATATAAACTTTTAACCTATGAGTCCATTTAATGGAGAATATGTATTATGCGTGATTCCATTGTGACATGTTTGTGTTTGTGGTAGTGTTAGTGTTTACCATAATGTTAGGTTGGGCATTAGTTTTTATTATATGATATTAACCACAAAATGAAGCGGACATTGACACTTGACTATCCATTTACACAACTGGTGCACTCCACCATCGGTGATTGTGACTATGACTGTGACACTGCAATTCTTTTTTACTCATTTTTTATTATTATTACTGCGAAATCATTCAGGCGTTTCTTTAGTAAGCATAAATCTTGGAATATATTTGACTTTGGTTTAATTATAAATTATGATTAAGAATGTAGTGGAACGTGGTTTTAGTAAATGATCAAGTTTAACGAGAAAAACTATTGAAAAAGATAAAAAGCCGGCAGTAGGCTATAAACCTTTAGATGTTGCAATCGTTTGTGACTGTGAGGGTTCCCGCAAAGCCCCAATATTTTGAAATTTGCAAGAGACGAACATTTCTATATCGATACAGATTTTCTTGCTAATCAATAACATATATTCTTTGTACAATCTACTGCGCCTCCTTTCCTGTTCTGCAAACGTATCAGACAACTTAATATGCCGCCATCTCTGGAGGTGGAGGATATAAAAACTAGATATTACAACATAACGCGCATACGTTCGTGTTTTATCGCAATGTTGTGGTAATTTCATATCTCGTATCAAATAAATACCACCAGAGGCAACAAAGCTAAACCAAATTAAACGCAAAGTATCGACCAGCCTCTCACCATAGTTTTATTGATAAAAATCTATTTGAAAATACAATTATATTGGGCTTTCATCAAATTTTAGTTATCCTACATTTATAAGCCATCTGTAGGCATGGCATGTACACTATTGTCCTCTATTTTCATTATCTATTAAAGTACGTGTTAGAGGTACAAATTCTATATCAAAGAGGCTTTTTTTCCGCTAATTGTAAGCGTGTCCTGACTAAGAGATAAAACGGACATCGACGAAGGGGGGTATAATTTTATAAATATGTTTAATGAATATGGGCGTGGTACTTAAATGATTCGTCTTTAAAGAGGAACCCATGTACTTCAAGCAGAAACGAGTTTAGCTCAAGATTTCAATTTATACAAGCATGACCGCTATAACAGAAGACGGACATACGGACGGATGTGACTGTTTTTACTAAGTTTTTTAAAGTATTTACTAAGATTCTGAATTACGAATATCTCTTACACGGTAAAAAAGAACTTAAGTCGAGTAAGGATGGAGGAGTTTGCACAAAAAGTCACACTGGGCCTTAAAATTAATTGAATAAATATGAAAGATTGTCAATTTTGACAAAATTATGGTTGACCAGTAATTGGAAATAAATAATGGAACGGACATGAATGACAAAGGCAGTCATAGGTATTTATTCTTAAAAATATACGTATGCGATCACTTCAAATACTGCGCAAATAATCTGTTATATAGATAGGTTAGGTTAGGTTGATCGGGTGTATGCCAAAAAGGCGATTCATTTAAGCTAATATATAGAACCCGTAAAAATGTGTCGTAATGCTCAGAAGGACCATCTAGAGAATGTTTTAAATCGTGTGAGATTGAAAATCCACAGCAGATGTTCCACAGTTTCAACCTCTTTTTCATATCCCAGGGAAGTTATTATACGAAGCATCATACTTTCTAACCATGTGACATATGAGACAGTCTCTTCTAAGGAATCCAAATATCGATTTGATATTATATAGATAAGTGCTCACAGTGTACATGGTGTACCTGTGTTATGTCATATATTGAACTTTCTATTGCTCTGATGCTTTATTAAATAACTTTTATCCAAACAAACCCTTGACTAAATATTTAGCTTTGTGTGACATTCGTGAAGAATGTGCGTAATTTGAGAAAGACTTTTAAGACTTTCGTTTTAGATTGAGCGAATGAGAAGCTTTTTACATTTTTGTGGGTTTCAGGCTGAGGGGGGTGGCAATGCTGTGAAAATGCATTTTATTTATAAAAGTTATTTATTTTGAAAAGATTTTCTTTTAAAATATATTTTAATTATGTGTGAATTGTATTTTATAAGTCAGTTGGAGTTGCTTCAGTTATATATATACACACACACACACACACACACACACATACATACAATAATCAATTATTTTTCGCGGTTTTTTATTTTGTTTTCTTTAGCGTTTGTTTTGATTTGAGGCTATTGAACTCTCATAAATTTATTTACACATGCAACAATAACAACAATAACAACAACAACAACAACAACAACACTTTGCAATGAACGTTTTCATATTATTAACTCCGTTAACTAGCGTGATTATTAAACTATCTCTCTCTCTCTGTCTGCACTAACCAACACATGATAATTTAACTATTAAGCATAAAAAGTACCAAACGTAGGAATTTAAATGCATACATACATGCATGCATACGTACGATATGTGCAAGTTTTGTCTATATCAGTAATTTTATGCTTGTTTATGTGTTTGCGCAATTTTTTGTACTTAATAAGGAGGTATATTAAGTTTGCTAGGCCGTTTTGCAACATCCACAAGCACATATCAGAAATTCTACCAAGTATATATATCCTTGATCTAGACATGTCCAACCTAAATTGATTAAAATGACTGTAAGAATAGGGCCACGCCTTTAAATTGCCAAAAATCTCTCACAGTAAAGTTGAAAAATTATGTGCACCAGGAATGGTTACGAATGACGAGCTCACAATTCATCAAAAAAATCTTTTTTGTGCAAAATCTGTCGATGCGTATTATTTACTGAGTTGTGGGACTTAATCAGATACTTGCCATGCCCACTGTTTGTGTGTGCAGGGCAAGGGTACCTTAGATTTGGTTTAAGCCAAATTTTGTGTTTTTCCTTCTTATCATATTTGATAATTTCCTCATCAAGTTTATTTATTAAACTTTTATTATTTTTGTGAAATATTTTTATTAAAAATAAATATTAGATGTCGTATAGTAATTAAATCTAATCATTAATTAAGTAATTATTCTATTAACTGGAGAAAAAAATACCTGAGTACTAAGAAAAATGGGCATCCCCATACCATGGTTATAGAATTGCATCTCTAACAGAGTGTATGGCTCTCAGGTCTAAGGGGGACAGGGCGTACTAGTCATAAATGCAAAGTTTTCTACCGTTCAGTTGTACGAATTTATTCACCATTTTATTAATAAAACATTTTTTTTTTATAACATTTAGTCAAAATATCGATTATGATTGATAACAAATTGATCTTTATTGAAAAGTCAAAGACCCTTTTTATTGGAACGAGATAGTTCCCACCAAAAAAGTTTTATTTATGCTTATAACAGCATTTTGTAACGGTAATGTTAAACAGAATGGGCCTCCCGCCCTTTTCAGATCTTTGAACTTTTGCTGCTATAAGAGAATTTGTAACCTATGGCTTCTGTAGGCTTTTTATCTGTCATTTATCTTTAGATTGTTGACTATTAAAGCCTGTAATATAGTTGTAGAAACTTGTTTCGCTTTAAGTCACAATCAATGGTTAAATTTTACTTCTTTTATACCCTACGCTTCGGATATTTAGGGTTGTACAAACTTTTCCACTTGTATTATCCACAAGAGGCCCTAAGAGATTTTAGAATGCATATATGAATCGATCCAACTATGTCCGTCTACGCGTTTGTCTGTCATTCGAACGCTAACGATCGTAACTTGTACAAAAATTTAGTAAAAATTTTGCTTAGATATTAAAATTGGGTGAAATTGGTTAAAAGCCATGCCCACAAATCATTCTATAAAATACACAAATAGAGCATTACACTTGAAATTTAGTAGAAATAATTATAATGTGATAAATTATGGGCTAATGGAATAAGAGACACGTCTTCAATTTACCTAAAATCTTATTTGGTATAGAAAGCATACGGTGATCACATATATGAGTGGCCCTTAAAAAAGCATAACTTGATGGCACGCCTACATTAAAGGGAAATAAAATTTTTTTTTTACTAGTTTTAAATAAAACGAATTCTTACTGTAACAGTAAACCCTAAAAGTTTAAAAAATTTAATTTTATTTAATTTTTCTTCTTTATTCATTAAGATTAAAAACATTAAAAGAAAGTATTTAATAAATAATTAAATTGTACACGCGTACACGTAAATAGAGACCAACTTTGAATATTGAAAAAGTAAACAAAACGGAAAGTATTTAATTTTAAATAAGACAAAAAACAACAACAACAAAAACTCATAAAAATACTTAAAATTTAAAACACTATCACGTACACTTAACATAAATAAGAATAAAATAAAAAAAAAAAAAAAAAAAAAAAAAACATGATGCCATACTTTGGCCTATGCCTGTAGAATCCTAAATATTCTTACACTTGGTCATGCACTCTTTATAATTGGAGAAATTATTATCGTTGCCATCACAACCGCCAAATTTGAATTCGACGCAATCCTTTTTCTCCACATCATAACTCCAGCGCGGTATGAGAGCACGACATACCCCCTTACGAGCTGGCATACGACAAAATTCTTTTGGATCCTTTTGGCTATCCTGGGTACTGGCGGCCGTATCAGCTCCAGGTACTTCATCTAATGTCATGGCTTGAAACAGATCGCTTACGTCATCGTACAAATCCAAGGGATGAGCCTTTGAGCATATAGCACAAAAGCCCAGTACAGCAAGAAATGTTGCTAGTAGGGTGACAGTTGTTAGATTTGTGGAAAATTTCTTCAACATTTTTTTTTTCGATTTGATGATTTTTTTTAAAAGAAACTTTAATTTTTATTGGACTTGACTTGTGTGAGAAAGATTACTTTCACCCTAAAATGTTTTTCACTTCTAATGAGTTTATATGTGATTTTAAGGAAGTATTTTTGTTTTTTTTACTTTAATTTGTTTTTTTTTATTTGTATTGTTATTATTTGTATGAACAATCGAGTTGAATTTTTTACGCGTAATGACTTTTCTGAGTTTTCAGCTTAAACTGCTGGAGCGGCTGGTAATAAGTATGGTTTTATATCGACTTTCTTGACTAGTTTACAACCGAACTTTGAGTAGTAGTGTTGTTGTTGTTATTGCTGCTGCTGTTGGTTTTCTGTATTTTTCTACTTTTTTCCATAAGCTTATTATTATTATTGTTGTTGTTGTTTGTCTTTTTTTCTAAAACCGCACAATCATTCCAACAACATTACATATACACTTAACAAGTATTTTTATGCTGGCGCTTAAGCACACTTCATTATACGCGTACACGTACCACCACATACACACACAAAAACCCAACTCCATTCATAGCGCTTGTTTATGTAGGTTTCGTCATAATTTTTTTTTTTTTTTTGTTTATTGGTAAATTCCCATCTATCTCGCTACGTAGTAGTATATATTTACATAAATAATTGTTATGCTAATACATAATTTATGTATATACGTGCACGTTTGTGTGTATCATCAAACATTTCTACGTATAATAACTTAAGTTTAGCTGCGTCATTTAGTTTGCCTTAGTTACATTTACTTATACTCATATGTTATGTTGCTAACGGTGAAATGTTGCTCTCATTCATTTATGACTGTTAATAACATTTCGCTCACACTGTTGAATTGATTTATGGTTTTTGGTCAAATTTTTATACCACTCACACTCATTTGTATACCACACCACACTTTATGAGATATAGTATGCAATATTTAGACCAAACAAAGTTAAAAATAAAAATATGTCCAAACGTTTGTCTGTGCGCCTGTCTCTTGTTTGCACGCCTATACTCTGAAGTTTTAAGATATTGAGTTAATAACATTTATAGTTTGTAGACAGTGTCCATAAAAATAATAAATAAACAGAAGAATTAAGAATTCTCTTAGAAATAGGACAGATGGACAAATGGTTATATTTTTAATTCAAAGCATAATTAATTTATGTTATATATAAAGTGACTTTAATTATAAAAATATTAAAGCTTTATAAGGCTTTTAAATACTACAAATAATGATCAAGGGTCACAAGGTGTGTCACAGTCCTTTACAGTCCCCTCTATAGAGTAAAATATTGAGCATCCAATCCACAGCTTATACAAGTTGAATGCATTTAATTTATATCAATATATATTATAAATATACTTGACGTAATAAGCTAAAAATTATAGCTAAAAGTACCCCTACTATGTGTCTTCTTTATATTGTAAACTCTTTCAATTGTACAGAAATCCGTTTCAAGTATTCTAACGTATAACGCAATAATTCATTTATTAGTTGATCACGCAAGTATTGTCTCACGCATATCTAACAAGCACTATATGACGGGTATAGTCTTGCAATCCCTGACAATGTCTTTGCTTGTCATGCAGTAAAATTGATATAAATCCCCCACATATACAGAGTCAGTCAGAGTCGCAGTATCACATACTTGATTGAAACACCTGATAACCAGCAGCAAGCATTATTATCAGAACTACATACACATATACGTTTATGTAAGGCGTCTATACTGTGGTTTACCCGTAAGTACCTGTGTGTGAGTGTGATGATAAACGGCGATCAATTTAGCTAATTTCCAACACTTACTCAAACACCACAAAACATACTGCTGCAGCTGAATGTACCGCCCCCCATACGCGTTTGTGTGTATTGAATTCTCTAGAGTTTCAACTCGTACATAAATCTGTGCAACGCATTTCTAACAGGGATCTATTGTTATACTCTCCACATATGCTACACTAAGGGAGACATTAAGTTTATCATATGGCATGATAAACATTCAAAAGAAAGGAAGTTGGAGATTTTACAAAATATTGTATATACATTCTTGATTGATAAATATTTATAAGTTACCCCATTCGCCGATGTAGCTAAAATGGGCAATGATCGGATAACAGATGCGCCCATAATCGACAAAAATCTATTTATCTGCCACAAAAATTCACCCATAAACTTAGAATTTTTAGCCATTTATAATGAGATTATCCATGAATGTGCCAAAAGTGAATGGACACGCCTACAATTTACAAAAAATCGTAAAACTGATTACTAACTCGCCAGCTTATAAATGTAATACGCCCATCATTTCTATGCAGTTGTGTAGAGTATTTAAGATTCGTCCTAAACCAAATTTAGTTTTTTATTTATTGTCTTTTTTAAGAAAACCGAAGAACATTTTATAAAATATTGTTATCTTTATGAGCTTTCGTTTGTATTGTTGTGTTGGCAGAAGCAGCAGAGACATACTTGTCTATGGCCGTTTGTGTGCCGGTATTTTTAAATTATTATTTATATAAAAGCTACTAACGCAGTATTTATATAGAGAAATATTTAAATGATGGATGGTGTGCAGCACTTGTATTGTGTTTTATATTAATAGAGAAACTACAAGATAATAAATATTTTTTTATTACTATTCAAGCGTTTGTTTTTTTAAAACTTGTGCAAATCTATATCCATTATCTGAAGTGTATAATAATCTAAAAGCTAAAATAAATCTCTAAGAGTCTCAGGATCTAATCGGGGACCTCGTGTTAGTTTTAAGTTTAATGACCGTTTACAATATTTTATCTTTTTAGTTTGGTCAAGTCTCAGTTCTTTTGTCATCTGCTTTTATACCGACCACATAAGATGGGGGTATACTAAGTTTGTCATTTGATGTTAAACACCCAGAGTAAACCTTTAAAGACTTTACAAAGTCTATGCATTTTTGATTCGTATTATAATCCCAATCGTTCTAGACAAGTCCGTGCATGTGTCGGTGTGTTGTTTTGCACGTTTTGTGATATTTTGTCTCGCAAAGTTGATTTAGAGTCATGCCCACAATGTCTAAAAATTCATTCATTTATTTATTCATATTACAAAAATCATTGCTAAACAAACAGCTAATGGACGTATAATAAAAGTGACAGTATATCTTATAATTAACGCAGGAGCAGCAACAACAACAACAACATCCGCAGCAACTCTGGATCTGGTTCATTAGTTTTTAAAGAATAATACTAGACATACAATAGTAGGATTTACAAGCTATAACGTACTAGAGTTAAAGAGATACTTAAGGGTATAGATAAATAAAATAACAATGTTAAACATTACAAAAGCTTAAATTTATTACTAAATTAAGGAACTTAAATTAGAGAGATAATTCTTTTAATGCAATCGATTGGATCAACCGCGAGATCGAACGAGTTTGAGTAATCATTAAATAGTCCACATAGGACCCGAAACGAACTAAACAGCTCATAGTTGGTGCGGCATTGGGGTAGCCATAATGGCACGAAATGCCTTGAGACCCTGGTTGGTATATTCAGTGTGACCAGGCCCAGTAGAGGAGGGGAGGACACTTCACCTAGTAGAACTCTTGCTATGAAGGAAACCCCCAACATTTGTCTTCTCCTCTCAAGTGTAGGGAGACCAATTATATTGAGGCCATTTTCATATGAGGGCAAGGGAAGTGAAGGATCCCAAACTAGACCACGCAGTGCAAATCGTAAGAAGTTACGTTGAACCGATTCAATAAGGTCAACGTAAAATCTATAGCTGGGTATCCAGACGACGACTGCATATTATTAATCTTGATATAGGTTACAAAAGTTTAGTTATGTAGAAGAAAATTAGTATACAGTGGTGTACAATGTCAAAAAAGGGCATGGTTAGATGAGGGACACGCTCTTAATTTACAGAAAAACCTCATTTAATGTAAAACGGGTAAATTTATAGATAATCGTTTACCTGTCAATTCCACTCTTCGTATGTTGATGTGGAGGAAATTTAAAATTTAGCCTAAGTCAAGTTTTTCATTCTTACTTATGTTCCTGTTAGTATGTTAGTATGTTTATTATTGTTGGTGATAATTTAATTATCTACTATGCCTCACAATGTTTTACGTTAACAAAAACAACAACAAAGTGCTTGGTTGCTAAAGTACATAAATTACTTTGATTTATTTTACAAATAATTGTACACACACATACACATGCGCGTATAGAAATACAGATGTTCTGTCTTTCATCATTTATGTGCATTTTCTTTATGGCACGGTTGGGGTGTGTGTGTGTGTGTATGTAAAACGCCCGTGATGATGATGAGTTGTTGTAAAAATTGTAAAGCGAATGCTAGCAACACTTTTAGTACTTTGGGAAACGTAAAATGTAAAAATTATAACGAAAATGAAAATTTAATCGAAGTACGTGAACAGAAAAATTAAATGAAAATTTGACTGCAACTGGGAGAACACACATAATCGTACATACAAGTGTTATATAATGAAACAAACACATCTATACAAAGTGAAGCAACGTGCAACATTTTGTAAATGTTTAACTCATGCTTGCACTCAAACGCAATGTGTGATATGTTTCTTCTTTTTATTATTTTTATGTTTTTATGTTTTTTTTTCTTTAAATATATTTTCTGCTAAAGGCTACCTGTGCGAAATGCGAAAGGCGTGTTTGTAGCAGTGCATGATTGTGGAGAGCCACACATAAACAAGTGCCCTCATGCATCTTTTAACGCTCCCCACCTCTTGCCTCTTGTCTCTCTTGTATCTTCTGTTTAATAAAAGGCAAGCAATGTATTCAGCCGTAATGTTGCAGGTGGAGCAAGAAGAAAACTCAAAGAAAACTGTTGCTCCATTTCATTGCTGCTCTTTCTTTTTATAGCAACTTCCTGTCTACAAATCTAATGAGAATGTATATTAAATCATTTGAAACATATGCACGATCTATTCGGAATTATTGAAAAAGTCTGACAAGTGGAAGTTTTTCAGTTAATAAGTTAAAAAGAAAACTAACTGTTGGCTTAGGTCCAGTCTAAAATATCTTCCATATCTATAAACAAAAGGTGGGCGTAGGGGGTACCTTATTACATAAAAACTATAAAATCATATTTTAACGATAAATGATTTTTTTTGTAAATTTTGGACCGACCACACCCATTTTTGACGCATCGACGAATGATGTATTTATAAATATTTGAACAAAATTTCAACTTCGTAGCTTAAGGTTTGTGACTGATAAGCAGCACTGTGCCGATGGTGGGCATGGCTACCAACTAAGTTATGTACTTAAATAGTGCACTGCGTACGCAAACTATGGACTCTTTGTATAAAATTTCAGCTTCTTATGTCAAAATTGATGACTTCGAGACTTGCCAACAACAGTCAGACATACGGACGAGAATGGTTAGATTGACTCACATTTTGTGGCTGGGTTTTGAGTTTTTTCCTTCATATTGCGAAACGAAACAACAAACTTAGTATACCATTAATTTTAGGCAGAGGGTAAAAAAAGTGATTAGAAAGTTTTATATAAAAAAAATTATAAAAATTACAAAACTTTTCTAAAAATTTGTAGAGTAATTATAAAAGGACCAAAACCTCAATTTTTGTACAATTATTGTGCACATTTTCTGATGTGCTGTTGTTGCGTTGTATCAGTTTCAGTTATATTTTGTATGCTGTTTGGCTACATATGCTCAGGGGAGGCTGGCTTTTCTTTTTTCTTTAAATTGAATTCTTCAACAGTTTGAACGAAAAGCTAAAATAAAAGCTGAAGAGAGACTAAGAGGCGATACTAGAGAGCTGGTAGTAAACCTCGAACAAATGTATAAATTAATGACCGGCTAACAAGTAAAAGTCTCTTCATGTTGTCTGTCTTTTTGTCTTCTGTAAGAATAATATTGTATGTGAGTGTGTATGTTGTAGGGGCACATGGTTGTAAATTTTTCTGGTTTTCGTTGCCTCATACAAAATTTCCTTAAGCCAGCAAGGAATGAAGTGGACGGTGGAACCCATATCACAGTCGTCACGCCATTACCTTTGGGGTAACTATCACGTCTATTTATATATATATACTCGTATATATACATAGCGATATATGTGTTTTTGTATGTTGAGAATATATTCTCCAATGAATCAACAATAAAATTGTTTATTTTATTGACGTGTAATTTTTTTTATAGTCCTCAAAATTAATATGAAGATATAGCAAAAGATAGATTTTCTCGAGAGAGAGGAAGAGTGATATAAATTCACTTGTGACTATAAATTTTAAACATAAACATCCACTATCAAATTTCTTTTAACGATTTAAGTCCATTTTCTTCCCTTCTTGGTGTGACTGTTGTCACTTCTCTCATATGAAATAGTTTTTGGCTTTGCTATACATTAGAGAGTACAAAATGGTCGAGACTATAATATTACTTTATGTTGGTGATACATGTTGTTAACATGTATTGGATAACAATAGATAACCATTTGTGAGTGTTATACAAAAAATTACCAAGAATAGGTTCAACATGAGATATGTAAGTATTTTTATATATATGTATAAGCAGGCAACAGTTTTAGATAGTTTGCTGTAAGTCAGTACAAATAAATTTAACATTTATAGAATGTACGAATACATACTTCATGTCTAATGTAATTTTGAACGTCAGCAGTCAGATCGTCTTGTTTCGTTATATGACAAATATTAGAAATTGTTATATGAGAAGATGTAATGCATTATTTATTAATAGGATATAGATATTATGTTGTTCGAATATTGATAGTTCACAAATGATTGAAGTAAATTCTACACAAGATAGGGGGGTATACTAAGTTTGTCAGTCTATTTGAAACAACAAGAGGAAGATGTTTGCAAGGACTCTATATGTATTCTTGCTCATCTTTTGAAAAAAACTCAGAAAATCTAGACATAAATGTCCGTATGTCCGTCTAATGTTGATATTCTTACGGGAGTAAATTTTGAGATATTGAACTAAAATTTGGTACAGTAACTCGCAAGCAGATCCTTATCAAAAATGGGCAAAATTGTTAAAAAGTCACGCCCATAATCAAAAAATCTATTTGTCTGTCACAAAAATTAAGCTATGAAGTCGAAATTCCGTATAGATTTACATTTACAATTATCCAATTCATTGATATGCCAATAAATGGGCATGGTAGGTTAACAGACACGCCCACAATCGACAAAAATCTATATGTCTATTACAAAAATTGATTTATAAACATGAAATTTGTTGTGCATACTTATAATTAAGCCATCTCTCGATATGTTAAAAATGGATGTGATCGAATAATGCACGATACGTAAATAATTTACAAAAAAAAAAAACCATAATCAACGTAAAATTTGACTTCAAAGCTAAGATGTAATACATACACTATTAGAAGGCGAAATTATATACTAGCCACGCCCACTGATTCTATGTAGATATGAAGGATTTTACAATTGACGCAAATTATATAAAAAAATTGCTAAATTTAGGACGGAGGGAAGGACAAAGATTTAAATATTTCACATTTGAGGCTTATTGATAAAATTGATTTTTAATTTCAATAATGATTGGATCTATGTTACCATATAAATATAATTGTATATATAGTATATAAGGGAGGGTGTGTGTTATATAATTTAAATGTTATAAACATTCCCACATAATAAATTTTTATTGTACATATTCTCACATTTCAAAATCACACACAATACAATGCTGATTGAATTGTTAAACAAGTATTTATATATAATTATCTGCGACTACTAAAACTGAAACTTAATTAAAAAGAGCTGCAATAGAGTTGCATGGTAACAGAACAAGAAACCAGGTGTGAGTTTTATAGCTTGTAAATAATTTAATAGTACATCTAATACAAAGAAAATGAAAGTTATCACTATAGTTATGAAAATTCAAATCAAAAGTAATTAAGTAAAATTATGAATATTTTATTGGTTTTTTAAACCATTAGTAGTTGACAGCTAGCAGTTTAATCGATTTTATAAATAATGAATATTAAATGAAAAATCTATTTAATGAAAAGATTTCATTTTGTTTGGCTTTTCTAAATGCATTAAAATAATTAATTGCCTTAAATATGTATGCATGTATATGTAGAATATTTATTAGTTGTATCAGTAAATTTGAGGCATTGTTATGTAAATTACTTTGTGACATATGGAAAGGTTTTCTAAAAATGATCCGATTGGGTCCTGAATTTGTAGTTAAGCAATTGTTGAGCTAATTAACTAATGTAGGCAATATTTTATTTAACAAAATTTATAGAATGGAAATATTTATCGTATAAATATTTATTTAAAAATTGAGCACAATTTGGTCATTGGCTTAAAACCACAAATTTCATCAAATTGCAATTTGTAGATTAAATTCAATATACAAAATACATGAACGGACACGCGGACATCATTAAATCGCTTCATATTTTTATTCTGATTCAATAAATTTTTAGGTGGGTGTGATATTTGTGGGGTAGAGTGTAAAAAACTGTACAATACAGGACGGATGTATAGACAGACACAAGATATTTGTCACAGGACAAGAACTTGAGAAGGCTGAATATGTTAACTAAAGACCTGCTACTACTTCTGAATTATAATGTGCTTGTGAGCCAATTTCGAGCAATACATAATTGTCACATAATCGCACTCTTAATATATATTCTACATACACACTTACTCTGCCAAATGGATAAGTTACCGTTTATCTGCACATAAGCATGTATGTGTGTAGGAGCAAAAGAAAAAACTTCCATAAGCGGAATTTCAATTAAACAAATTAAACTCATAATTGTTTTACTGTATAAAGCTTGATGCTTTTAGCATATTTACTGTTCTTGTTGTTGTTGTTGCTATTGCTATTACTGCTATTATATAACTTTCGTTACGAATAACTCTCTGTAAAATCAAATTACGCGACCAGGCAATAAGCCACCACATCACCGCATCAATGAATGAATGTGAGTATTTTACAGCACATATTTATTAATAAAGTAAGCAAATAATATCATCAACAGGCACACCAAACGCAATATGCACTGAACAGCCAGAACAGACAGAATGGCGGTACCGTACAGACCGTTTGCATGTGTGTATGTGTCCGGAGAAATAACACATATGTTGTCGTTGGTTAAATATTGCATAACTGTAGGCTGAATGCATACATACATACACACATGCATACTGCATGCACACATATACACGCATAGTTAAGAATATGTAAGGTCGCGTTTGTACTAAAAAATTCATATATATGTAACAACAGTTATGTCACATGACGTGCGACAATGTGTTAGTGTATTGGTAATATTTATACCCACACTTGTTCAAAATTCTCCGCCACTACACTATTATTCATCTGGTGCTATTCATCTTGTGCTGGGTCGCCTAACCGGTTTTATTGACTGTAATTGATACGTTAATCTGCATATTGACAACTTAAACACACACACACACACACACTGCCATTTTATATATAATGCGGTGCAGTTTGACTTGACATTGTGCGTGAGGTTTGTGTGCGTGTATGCATGTACAGCAGCGCGCTTGTAAAATTGGTTAACGCCAGATTATTGTGATTATTTGGTATTTAGAGGGTAGCAAATACATATTTTTCAATTTTGACTTTACCCACCATTTTCACATCGCGTAAAGGGCTAGCTAGCTGGTTGGTTTTAAAATGTATGCGGTTTTATTTCACTGGGAATTTACAAAAAAAAAAAATAAAAAAAAAAATCACCTAATTTCGTTAAGCCACAAATAAATTAAATATGACAACACCACATAAATTCTAGTTTTATACAGTGGAGTTTGTGTATATGGTGTTGTACACCCACCCATACACTGGTATGCGTATATGTAATTAGGCTTGTGTTTAATCTAAATAATTTAATATTTTTAATAGCTTGCTAATACAAAAATTTAATTATCTATGCAGTTTACACACGTTTATATTTTGATTTTGTAATTTTTGTAATTTAAAAAAATTTTTTTTTTTGTAATTCCGTGTATTTAGATGGGTAAGAACGAATATTTTCGAATAATATATATTAGTTTGCCAAGCCTTTGTATTTTTAAATTAAAAGGGACAAAATCGTATAGTCGACGCGCCTACAATTAACAAAAATCCCTCTTCCTGTTACAAAAATAAAGCAATACAATCGAAATAAACCACTTAGATTTTTATTTACTGCATCTATGGATGTGATGTGGCGGAAGGGTACAATAGCGAAACATAAACATAGGTATAAGCACAATATTGTCTTTATTTATCTCATAATGAAATTATACCTTAAGTTAATCAAGTACAAAGTTAACCAATTATTTTTGTTTTCTATGGTTTTTTTACAACAAACGCACGTCTATACAAATTATATATAAGAAATGTTTAATGTGTACATAAAAGGAAAGAAAAGTTAAAAACTTATTCTTTGTCGGAACATCCACTCATGTGCCCATGAACAAATTTATACGTATACTTTCAAACTGTACTCAACAGGTGTAATGTGTATCGTGTGTGTTAACGTAGAGATGTTAAATGAAGTTATTCTGCTGTTTTGTTTTGTTCTGTATAATAAATAACACACACATGCACACGCACACATATACGTAAATATAGCAAAAACTAAAAGTATATAAATTCAAGTGGCAGAATTATATATTTATTATTGTTATTGTAACATATGTTAGTAGCGAGTCCCAGGCACACACACGTACTCATCGTTATTGATATCACCAGGTTGTTGTTGTTCTTCCACCACTCTGGGTTTCAATGCAATGCATTTGCTTAATAATGTTATTATTTAAAGTTTTGTTAGATTTATACTAACATCAAAAAGAACACCCTACATACATACATATTTTCATATCATATAAATGCGTTTGTATACGGAAATGAAAAAGAATATGTCCCCGTACAGGCAAACTTTATTAGCTTATGCAGAACTGTATAGTTCTATAACATTGCACTCTATCTCACTCTCATTCACGTTTAAACACGTTATTAAGAGAAGAATCGACAAGTGTGTATAAAAGTAAAGCGAATTGTTCGTGTGTTGTTCATGTGCATAGGTATATGTGTTACAGTAACTTCCGTTATCTGTCGGCGTATTTTAACATTTCCTTGAATTGTAAAATACAAATGTACAATAAACACACACACGTATGCACTTATGCACAAAGAGATATATATATAGAGAGGGAGAGAGAGTAACAAATACACAGTTGTAGTAACTTTTTATACACACATGCGTTTAGGCTGTTGTGACGTTTGCTTTCTTCTACCTTCTCTCTGCTGTTCTCTGTTACATAGTAGTGGTATTTTTAATGAAATTACAATAAATTTGTTATCTCTCACTTGTATATATTTGCCAACGACAAGTTGTCTATTTTCTATCTCCATCTCTGTCCCACCCCATACGTTCTTTTATTGTAATACTTGTTGATAGGTTGTTATCACCGACAGAAAAGTTAGTTTTAAATGAAATCTTCAAATAATACGAAACATGCATGCACACAATACACACATAGCTATAAACCGCATACTCGACAGTAAGTGTCATTTAACGTGTTTTGTTTCGTTTAGCACAGAGGATGAGAGGAAATGATAGTGAGAACAGAATACAATAAAACAATAGAAAATTGAATTAAATGTTATTATTACAAAAAAAATATATTTTTTATGATGCTAATCATGTTATGTACGTTTATAAAGAAAAAGTTTTTGTGATTGAAGCACAAATTTAAAGTAGGGGAGGATTTAATCAAATTTGAAGTAACACCCAACACAACATGAAAGGGGACATTACTGAACGGATGGTTACAGAATTTTACTAAAAGGATTAATAAGGAATTAGGAGGAAAAGGAAAATGTGCCAAATCTCTTAATAACCATGCCCTAAAATTGATGATAATTTACTACGGCTACAAGTTACAAATATTTATATTAACTCTAATCGTTGTCAATGTTAATTTATTAACTGTATTTTTTGGATCATCTCATGGATAAATCAACGACCTAGAGGACATATGATTTTTATAATTCACGTTACAATAATGTAAGAATATTTGTCTATTCTCTATTAATTAGTTTTGGAAACATTTATTGTAATAAAAGCGAGACTTTCCAGATTGTCAATTAATTAAACTTAATCTACGCAGTAAACAATTTAAAAAATGTGTCTTATGTATCATATCCTTAACTCATAATATTGCATAATTTTTTAAGAAGGAAAAAATATTCTTTTATATCTACAATTGTCCAGACGGTACATCATAGACAATGTGTCTTATATATGCCTGATGGCGAGTACAGTAACAAAAAAAAAACCATAACAACAAAAACAATATCCAACCATCACATTCAACATTACATCAAGAATAAAATGACAAGCATAACAAAATATAGCCTTAAGTTCTTTATGATCATACTCACACCCCTGAACACCCACACTCACTATCGTACAAATTATAATAAATATTATATTTCATATGGACAAAAGCCTGTTTTCACAATGCTTTCAAAAGTTGTGTGTAGGTGTGTAAAAGTGTAAACTAATTTTTTTTTTTGAGGAAAAAATATATTATCATGTCATATTAAAAGCCTTTATTTGTGAATAGTTTGCCAAGTAAAATTGCAATGTCTTGTTACTTCAATGAAGAAAAAATCTTATCTACACTTACATATATATTGTAAGGAAACAAAGGACAAAGACTATTTTTTTTTAAATTTTAACAACATACACACACACACACACACACACACTGATACATACAATATTTACTTGTGCAAACAAACTTTTAATAAACATCACAGTAACGGGAAGGTAAAGAGTATGTACTCTTCAACACTAAATACATTTTTACATACAAAGTGATGAGGCACAGAACACAGAAAAAGAGCAAAGACTGTATAAGGTAAGATTTATATGTACATTGTATACAGTAAGTGAGTAAGTATTGTGCATTAGACTTAGCCGTCAGTAAGTTTATGAGCTGATTGGTCTACAACATGAAATCTTGCTAAGAATCATTCCATTTATATACTTAAAAACAATTGTGCATAACCACGCATACATTCGATGCCGAATGAATATCAACATCTTGAATATTTACTACATGAAACATTTCATTTTATGAGACCCTGAAATGTACCCATAACGCCTCTAACTCGTATCGTATTCGTCTTCATCCACAAATAGAAATATCCAATATATATTCTATTATATACATATGTATGTGTAAATGCTATATATTTAACTATTGAGCAACCATCAAATGTTGCGGTAAGACAAGAAACAGAAAGCTTCATATAACCGCACAGCCAGAAAAGGAAAAAGAAACACATTTTTTTTGTCGGCATTTTGCATAATTTATAAATCGAATTCATAGTGTAAACACATGCACACCCAAACTCATAAAAGTGTGAGCAACAGCTCACCTTAACAAGAAAAAAATATAAAAACATTTGGATCAAGTCAAATCTTAAATACCCTCCATCTTCATATACAAACAGTAGGCGTGGCATATATCTGATTACGCCTATTTTAGGTTTGTATATCACATATCAACTAACTAAATGAAATTTCGCGTTAAATAAGATTTTTTGCAAATTGTGGGCATGACCACGGCCATTATTGGTACATAATGGTACATAGATGCCCTAAGTATAAGTTTTTTTTTTTTTTTTTTTTTTTTTTTAACAGCACATATCTATTTTTGTGACTGTGAGAGATATTTCTCAATTAGGGTCGTGAACCCCAACCGCCTTGTACCATTTTATATAGAAATTTTCTTAGAAAATTTTATCTCAATATCTCAAAAATTACGGTTGTAAAAGTGTCAGATCAGATGTACACACAGACATGTGGTAGGACATGTGTAGATCGAATCAGATTTTAATGATATATATATCGTAGGGTATCTGGATGTTGCAAATAGAACAGCAAACTTCTCATTACCAAGATGGAGGATATAGAAGCAGTTATAACTGGCTTAGGGCAAATTTTGAACATGCTTTTTAATAAATCGTACAATGGGGGCGTGGTTTGTATACTATAGTGCTGTTTCTTAATAAATGTCAAAGTATGATTTTTCACCTCAATCTCTGCACAATATTTCAATTTTTTTAAATATATATAAATATAAATATCGATGTTGCCCATTTTTGCTACATTGATACATATCGTAATTTCTTTATATATATATATGTATAGATAATATACAAGTTCGTAGAGTTTGTAGGCAGGATTGTTAACTGATTTCACCTATTTTGAGTTCTTTTGGCGATTCTGACCATATCTATACATACGGGTGGACATGGCTGCATCGTCCTCGGTTTTGATGTTAATAGAAAATATTGGAAGAGTATCGGATGTCTCCTTCAAGTGTTACCAACGAAATGACAAGTGTATTTATATAAAAATATTCTGTGAAGGCTTACTTTTATGCTGCAGTGTATTGAATACTCTTCTACTACACACGTTCTTACTCTCACTCGCTGCTATGAATGAGTAGGTACTATGGAGAGATATATTTGAGGTTGTCTTATGCCAAATATTGTGATGTTGTTTACCGTTAGAATTTCATTTACTTGGTGTACTCTTTTGTTTTATTCCTTTCTCTTATCTACACATAAGAAATGCTATTTTTTTTGCCTCACATCAGGTGCTGAATGTATAAAAATGAAAACAAAGAAATCGGAAAAATAATCCTTTACACATATATCGCATATAGAGGTTCATTGATTCATTGATTTCATAGCTATGTGTGCACGAGTATGTGTTCCCTGTGCTAAATGCTGTCAATATAAATCTATCTTGCGGTAGTTAAATTTTTTCACATTTTTTTCACTCCTTTGTTTATTTGTTTGTTTCGAAGAAGAAATAAAAAAAAAATATTTTCCTTTTGTGAATGAGTATTAAACGAGTTGTTCTATTCCTTTATTTTCTTCCTTGGTAAATCTTCAGGGTGTTAGAGTTTGCTCTGGATATAAAACTATTGGGATTTGTTTTCATTCTGCCTTTTATGCAATTTATGTGACATTTTGTTGCAATTGATCAAATTAAATAAACATGAATCTTACAATGCATACGAAAACAAAGTGTTCTTTAGTTATGTGAAATGAAAAAACTCCTTGCGCAAGTACTGACCGTGTGTGGATAATGCTTCCGTTTTCAGACAAAAGACATTTTGTAAAAATAAGTTCGATTCGCTTTACAATATCAACAATTTTTATACTATAGAATGAAATTTGAATGGAAATTCAGCAAGAGTCAAGAAAAAGCATTGCGCACGATTTTAAAAATGTCTGTATTTAAAAAAATATCGTAAATGTAGCGGCATTTAATGTTTTTTTTGAGACCCCAAAGAATTTGCTATAGTTTTTGAGTTCCATTAAAATTTTATCGAGTTAACTTCCCTGTACAGGCATGTTGTCAAGTTGCCGTGTGAAGGAAGAGAAAGAAAGAAATTTACAATTGAAAAAAGTCAATATTTTTTATAGACTTCATATTGAAAATTTTAAAAATATATATATTACATAATTTATAAATATATTTAAGAAATTTTGCCATGAACTGTCTAAAAATTCTACTTATTTGTCAATTAATTCGTAATGTGTCATGGGCGTTAGGTGAAGCGGGCTACAGCGACAAATTGAAAGAATTTGAGGCTGCTGTACATAATGCCAAACGTCAATTGAATGGTATTAAATCAACAATGGGTCTCCATCTAGACCAGGACACTTTAAGAGATGATCACAAGACACCAGAAGAAATTTTTGAGAATTTTCGTAATGAAGCTGATATGAAACAAGATGAATTCACACAAAATACAGGAACTAATAATTTCAATGATATGCATTCATCGTCCAGAGATGATATGGAGAATAATTGGTTTCGTAATATGCGTGATCGAGCCGGTGCAAATACTCTTGACATAGCTGGGCGTAAGAGTGTAAATGAGATTTTAAGTAAAGTGAATGCTTTGGATGATGAATTGAAATCATTAAAGTTAATGCGGGAACGGGAAAGAAATCAAAAACGCCTGAATGTGGCTTTATTGAATAAATTGAATATGGCTCCTAAGGATGAAGGGCAGACAAATTCTAAAAATTCTAAATTAATTCAACAAGAACTTCGTGATCTGTATGTACCCACCAAAGTGGGTTTTGCGAGTTTAAAAGATATAATCAACAATAAAAATGATGATGAAAATTTACCTTTAAAAATAGCTTTGCTAGATCCGCGTAAGCGAATAGGTCCCGAGGGAGTAACGAATCTCAAGATTGATTCAGATATTCGTAATAGAGGAAATGGTTTTAGAGTCTATCATCCCTTTCGTGTACCTGAGAAATTAAGTTCTAGTCTTGGTAATCGGGTATCTGAAGCAAATCAAGAAAAAATGGAATTTCGTGCCAAACCTTTATTAGACAATGCCGGTCTTTACGAACGATCTGGTACCGATTTGCGGGCATACGCTAAGGGATCGAACAAAGGAAGTGAATCGGAGGAACTTGATTATAACCGCTTGCTATATGACAATAGCTTAATAAAACCAGAAACTATAAACGCTTACACTTATTTAAATAAAAATCATATACGCTTTGATCTAGCTACCACTACGGAGCGTGTGAGTATTATAGATGATAAAAAGGAAGTGGAAGAAGCTTTACTTCCCTTTAAGTATCCCATTGGTATACTACGTGAAAATTATACGGATATCTTTCCCCTAGATGTTCCAACTAATCCCAAAAAAGACTCTACTACGTATGGCCTAACAAATGACGAACAAGCAGTCAATCGTTTGGTACTTGATCAACAACTTAGTCGTTTATATATGCCATTGAATGATCAATATGAAACCGATAAAAATAATCTATCGCATGAGGCAAATTATAAATTATCAAAATTAGAACAAGATGCCTCTGAAGATAAAAAGAATTTTATACACAAGTGGGGTAAGATAGATAGCGGTAAACGTTCGGTAATAGTGAAACGTTTTAACCCTATGGATGAGATTAAACTCAAGACGAGTCGTCGCTTAATGACTAAAGGCTTTGGACCTTCTTTGCCTAGTTATTCCTTGACCGAGGCACGCAAAGAGTTATTCATTGATAGTTTGGTAAAAAAGAAAGACCAAGAAATCAATGGAGATAGCAAAGAAGAAAGTGAAGATAATGAACGTTTAAACTCTATGGCTTCCAATAATTTATATAATTTACGCAGAAAACGTATAAGTGGAGAGGCAGAAACAAATTTTGGATCGTTTGGTGATTTCCCAAAATCGAAGAAAATGATTACTGTGAAAATACAAAATAGTCGCGTTACTAAAGAGAAAAGCAATAAAACTTCAGATAAAGAAGAAGGAAAGTCTTCTAAAGCAGAGAAGAATGATAAGAACAAGAAGAAAGCTAAGAAGACTAAATTACTTAAAGCAAACACCGAAGATAATAAAACTAAAGAGGAAAAAGGGGATAAAAAAGAAGTGGAATCCAAAGAGAAGCAGAAAGAGGACAAGGCGGAAAAGCAAACTTCTAAATCAAATGCCAAAAAACCCGATAAAGTAGCCAAGTTGAAAGATGAAATTGCTACACATGCAGCAAAACAGGAAGTAAGGGGAAAGAAATCCATTCCAGAGTTAGGGGCATTCAAAGATAGTTTTCTGGCATCCCAAAGTGACGAAGATCGACCAGAGGTACTTTCTTCGAATGTGAATACTGTAGAAACGTTTACAATATCGCCCCAACAACTTAATTATAATCTACAACAAATGGATAAGCTTATTAATGAGGTTGTAGGTAATGACAAACAATACCAACAGCTTCAAGAAAATGACGATATGAAGCAGTCCCTGCAATATAATGGTGCAATAAATCACATGAAGAACGAAGATAAACATATAGAAATAAGCGAAAATGGGATTGATGAAGGAAGAAGACGACGAAGGCGTAAGCGTTCAGTGAAATTTGAAGAAATAACTGACGCCAAGGTTCATACAAATATGACACCTGAAGCTAAACACATCAAATCTGAAGAAAAAAACACTCCACAAAACAAAATACCACAAAAACATATGCAGAAGCGTTCGCTTATGCCAGAAGATGACGATAATGAGCCAAATTTTCCAGATTTCGATGATTATGAACTAAATGATGATAACTTTTCAATGAGAAGGCTGAAACGTTCTGCACAAGCTTTTAGAAACCATCCATCACATCATGTGGAACAACGGCAAAAGCACAACCCACCACTTAATAATCATAAAAAGGAGTCCTCGCTACGCAACAAGCATGAAACACATGGTCGCTACGTATCCGCTAATCGAAAAAATCCAAAATCAATTCATAATTTTGATTTTGAGAGTGCGCAAAAATCATTCGGTTACGAAGAATTCGATAATTTGAAGCAGAAAGATCCAAAATTTGCCAAATTTAACGATATAAAATTCGATAATATGATGTGGGACAAATCTTTTAACAATCCTAAAGAAACCCAGACTAAGCCTAAGGATAATAATGAACAGAATTCTAAGAACATTAATAAGAAAATTAAAAAGGAAGTTGAATCCCTGAATTACAATACAGAAAGCAACAATGAACCAATAAATTATAAGAATCTAGACGATGATAATTTTGATACAAAACCTGATTACCATGATTTTTGGTTAAGTTCCAGTAATATGAAAAGGGATGATGCTCTGAATTCAAATCCAAATTTGGCAAGCCATACCCTTGAACCTACACTGAATCAAAATTATGGTCTAGATGATGACAACAATTACAAATTTAATGAAAATCATTATAATTGGCCCCAAACTTATAATAATTTTCAAGTAAAGGGTACACCTTCTTATATGAGCACGTCTTGGTTGGGACCTAAGCAAAGAGACGATTCTTTAACATTAGAATTAAACAATGATTTGTCCAATCTCACAGCTTTTAGTAGTCTAAGCAATTTTCTTACGGGCAGATCAAATGCAAGCGAGTCTCTAAGTCAAACAACATGTAACTATGGAATAAAATCTGGTGTATATGGGAGTACTGCGGTTTCTGAGGTAATAACAGAAGCAACCACAGCAGCTGAAGCTTCTGCTACGAGTGCAGCTGAAGAAGGTGCAACAGAAACAATATGTATTCCAGTAACTCAGCCACCGACCAGTACTAAACCAGAAACCACAGCAACACCGTGTATTGTAACTGGTAATGGTGAAGAGCCAACTACAAATCAAACAACAACAACAACGAATGTGTTCCAGCAAAATCATCTGAGGAGACGGAAGGTGAAAATTGTGGTATTGCAGAGTCCACCTCTCAAGTATCTTCGGAAGCATCAACCGAAAGTACGACAGAATCTGAATCTACAACAGAATGTGTGTCGGAATCAGATGCACCAACGACAGAATCTGAAACAACTGAATCTGAAATAACTGAATCTGAAACAACAACCGAATCTACAACGGAATGCTCTACGGAGTTAATGACTGAATCATCTTCAGAACTGATTCCTTCAACATCAACAGAGAGCAGTGGTCAGGAAAGTGTTGATGAAGTTAAACTGAATATAACCATTAATGCCAATGTTATGGGAAGTCCTAAAAATAAAAATTTTTATGGTAACGGCACGATAAACGTTATACCCGGTTACTCTGAAGATCGTAGCCGTCGAGATATCTTTTATACTCCTTTTGAAGAGCTCAAAAAACGTAAATGTCATCAACATAAAGAGAAACAAGAATGGTAAGTTTACTTAACCGAAATGACTTGGAAAACAAATTTAAATACAGTCTCTATAAAATTTCTTAATTTTTAAGCAATGACGAAGAAAATGGAAGTGAAGATTTGGAGGATTTGGCTACGGGTAAATTGTCGTCACAAGTTGTGACTTCGGTATTTTCTATGGTAAAAAATGATCCCAAATTGAAAGTGCTCTGGCCAAGTTTAAAACGTCAACAAATGTGTGAAAAACCGTCAAATCAAGATCTTTATGCTCTTAAAAATCAGGTATTATGTATATTCTAACAACAATTATATATAAATATGTATAATTGTGTTAAAATATTTAAGAATAATGAAGAACAAGTCAAAAATACTGAAAATTTATTAAGGAAAGCTATGGATGCTATTAACAATATTATAGACGAACAAGTACGCTCACGAACTTGTGTACCATTAAGACCCGATCTTCAAGAATTTTACGACATGATATTGCGAACTATGCATGAGCAGGATAATTGTGAAAAGCGAGAGAAACGTGATTATGAAATAGCAAATATAGCTGACGATTTTAGTAAAGATTTACGTTCCTTGGATCCAATTAAAATTGAGGAAAAATCACGTATTATTAAAAAGCTTTTGCGGCAATATGAGGAGTTGCCAATAGAAGATCAAAAACGAGTTGTTGATACACGGGAAGGTCTATTAAAGGATTTAATATTTCTAAGGCAAATAAAAGAAAACCAAGAACGTCGTCGACGAGGAATATATGAGAAAAAAGAACTCGGTCTGGAGGTGGCCGATAATGAGGCCATTAAACGCTTGTCATCACTGTATACAGCACAATTTTTGAAATTATTGAAAACCTCGGACCTCTATCGTGAAGTGGCGAATGAACAAGATACAATAACATAGATAAACATATATTTATTTATACCTACTTATACTTTATATTAAATTGTTTTTCACAAAGCCCTATTCTTAGAGAGTTGAGCAATTCCTTTTAACGTTTATTTACATACAATACATTGTAACCTTGTTGATATAAGGAGCATGCTAATATATTTGATAATTTCTATTTATAACAACAATATCGATGATAATCTTTACCATATTGTTTTGTTTGCACTTGCACTTAAAATAATAGCAGCTAAAAGAGATTAACGGCATCATATTTTAGAAAGGTTTCTTCTAACTCTTGTTGATGTTTTGCGCATTTTACAGGTGTTTGCTATTGACGTTTCCTTTCAATGGCATTCACAGATTCAAGATAAGAAGCGATTCACATTCAACAGTAATGTGTAGTGTCAAGCACTTGAGAATATTTATATGAAAGTAGAAAAATGCTGCCCGCTTCTAGGCTAGGCATTAGACAATTAATCGACTTGACTAGAATAGAAATCTTATACTTTTTAAAAAATAAATAAAAATGCTTTAAATCTCGTTTTGGAGTAAACGACTTACTGCTGAGTTTTGTTTTAGGAAAGATTTCAATTTTATAAATAACTTTTCTTATATTTTTAATTAAAAAGGAATATAATAAATTTAATATTTTATTATACCGCCAGGTTCTAAATATAAGGTGTTCACTGTAAAATATTTCTATGAACTTTTATTGAGGAAGTTTTGTTAATGTACGTAATGTTTGGTATGAATTGAGTAAACACAATGAAATTATGATTTCAAAAATATTTCATAAGCACACATACATATACTTAAACTCAAATAATGCGTTTACTATTTATGTTTAGGCTAAGTTTCAGGTTTCCTTCAGTTCATATCCATTGAGTTGATGTGAACGAACTCATTAAAAGTACACACTTGTACTGTTCATTTCTCGAAAAGTTAAAACATATCCAAAATGACTAAAATATTTACAATTAACAAGGATTTCCATACACATGTATATTTATACAATTTAACAGGACATGTAGAAAATATAGACTTGGCTTTAAACAATCCTTGAATACTCATCATTTTGAAATTAATATTGGAAATAAATTTATGGCCGTTAGAGGTACGTTTAGAATGGGCGTGCTGTTAATACAATTCTCGTTTTTCCAATCAACTAACAGTTTGGATTTTTCGCCAACTAAAGAGTTTGTAGGCGTGTTTAGTAATTAACCACGCCCATTTTTGGCACTTGAATAATTATACATTAAATATAATAAATAAACTTTCGTCAATTGTGGGCATGGCTCTCAACCAATTTCCCCTATTGTGAATAGAAATCTGCCTGCAGAAATCAGTAATGTTTGTACAGTGTCTGTACAGAGATAGAAAGTTTTCCACACGCGGTTAAAAGGATGGACAACCAGAGAGGTTATATAATATATATTTTTTTAGCCATTTGAAGGTGAGCAAAACGTTTTGACAAATTAATGCAACCAACTCGGGTGAAAGAATATAAAAACATTTAATGATAAAACCTATCAACTCCACTGAAACGAGGGCTGGGTGGAAATGTTAATGTGAACAAGTTGGTCTTACACTCTCTTTGTTTAATACACTTAAATTATGTGTATGCGTTCATTTGTAGAGAAAATATTCATGACTTTTTTTTCCCATAATTTTTTACCCTTTTTCAAATAACACGAAGGCGGCAATCATAATTTCCATTCACATGTTTGAGTTATAAAATGAGAGGGAGTTTTTGAAAGTTATAGAAATTGTATATTATGCGTATGTGCTAACAAATTACTATAACTGTAATGTACTTGACTAGTGTTGGGAAAAAAATCTTGTAATTATTTACAATAATATAAATCTTTATAACATTCAATGTTGTTCTTATTGTTGTTTAGGCCATAAAATTTAATTATAATTTTTAGATTAAAAAAAAAAAAACAAGTTTTAGTCTATTTGAAAAAGATATCAATATTAAGTACATGGCAAAGTATTCCCAATAATAAACGTATAAGATATAAATATGTTATAAAGTGCAAGTGATTGTTGGTATGTTTGTGTTCAAGGATTGGCATTGTTGGTAAAGTTGTAATTGGAATTAATTATGCAATTGCACATTGGTAAAGTAAAGTGAGCCAGCCACCCGATATCTGAGCTTTACTACAGTTTAAGTGCTTTACAAGTTAGTGTTGGTTAAATGTAATCAAAGCTTATCTATTTATATAGTGTGTGTATGTATTGTTCATATTTAAAGCTTTGACTTTGGTTGATTGTTTGTTGGGCCCTATCTACTGTACTCATATTCCTTCTTACGGTTCTGTTCTTTAACTAATGATTGCATATATCCCTCAAACAACTTACATAAGTATTGTCATTGAAGATTAAATTTTTTAAGCAGAAAATCTACACACAATTTACAACAATTAAAGTAAGTAGTGATTTCCGTTTTTTACTATAACCTCCTTTATATCTTTCTATTGTTTTTGTTCTTGTTCATGAATGCCGGAGTATATTGAAACTGTGTGTTATGTTGGAAGTATTATTCTTTTTATATATATTATACGCTGAGAAAGTATAAATGCTCAACAGTGCTTAAGTGCAATTCGCACTAATCGTATATAATTTTGTGTGTAATGAGTTTTTGTTGTTGTAGCTGTTGTTGCTGTTTTGGCTTTTGGCGTCTAATAGTTTTGTAAAAAGCATCGGTTGGTAAAGGAAAAATGATTATAAAATTTTGTATCCCCCAATAATTTTTTGTGTATTTTTGTTCAAAACTAAAGAGAGAGAAACCTTTTGTGGCTAGCTGCTTATAATGTTCGTTTATTTTGTATGCAAGTAATTGTTATTGTTACTACTTATTCTACTCAGCCTTTTATTTTTTGTAATTTTAAGCTATTATGCTTTTTTCTGCAGCACCTGAGTCTAATAATCACTTAAACATATTGTTCTGGTTAATTTTTATTATTTTTTTTTTATGTTAACTAATATTGTTATACTTTACATTACTGGTGTACCGCTTAGTATATGTTTCATCGTTATGTGGAACAAAAGTGGACCCTACACTGTACTCACTTAGCTTCATAAATTCTGTTACAATTAGCTGTATTTGTTTCTGTATGCTCAAGGCACTGCCATATAAATGTATTCGTGAAATATTATTATATGGGGAGGGGTTCTACAAATGGTAACTCATTCTTTACTCATATTTTTCGAAAAATTTTAATAGATGCGATTTTTTTGTCATATAAAGACGTTCATTATAGTAGGACCTTATATGGGGAGGGGTTCTAAAAATAGTTCATCTCGTATTCCGATTTTTGGCCAATTCATGTCTTTGTAAGAAATTTAATCGAAATATCTCAAGAAAAGCGATTTCTACTCAATAGCTGACGCACAAATTTATATGGACAGCCAGACAAACATGGTTAAATTAATTTAATTTTTAATTCTGAATCGATTGTAAAGTCATAAGTTCGATTATTAAAGAAAGGCATTCAAAATATAATAGATTTGGATATTTGAATGGCTCAAATATTGAATTCGTATTCATGATATAACGAACGTACCTACTGTGTTATAGGAGATGCATGTAGAATTCACGGTTTATTAGCCATACACACGAAAGTATTACTTATTGTTTCAGCAGATCACACGGACACGGACAAAATCTATCTATCTGTTCAAGAAAACGTATATCTCGTCTAGTCCATGGAAAGTGGATTGTATACCTTAAATAGTAAACAAAATCAAATTGTTGATACTAAATATTTTGTTAATATGTAGTCTTTGTACTACAATTAGTCCGTTGTTGTTCTATTGTCATTTAAAATCATGCTTGAGTTTAGCCTACATGATGTATTTTTTTTTTTATTTTTTGACAACTGCCATAATAGGTTTCATTAAAAATAATCAAAAAAACTTTTTCAACAACAACATTAAACAGTAATAAGACAGTTTATAAAACATAATGTTGTATAAGAGAGTAACTGTGCAAGTGAACTTGTTCGTGTACACGTATGTTATGTATTCATGCCATGTGCGTTAATTGACTTGTAAGAACATGCTTAAGTTTAAAAGTTGTGTCACTCATGTCATACATGTGACAACAAATTATTTTCACATATCCATTCAAACATACGTATAAGTGTGTGTATTAAGAGATGGAAAAATATGTCTCTTATTTGAAAAACAAAAAAAGTTTATGACACATGTGAACAGTTATAAAGCTAGTAAGAGTGCAGTGAATTGAACGTAATTGTTTCTCAAATTTTCTAAATAAACAAATTATGATAAAATGGAGAGAAATTCTTTTACTCTTCGACTAAAAAATCACGACTATAAACATGCAGTACAATTAAAAAAAAAAAAGAAAGAAAATTAAATGGGTTTCAGATGAATGCTCTTCACTTAATATACAATTTATGGGCGTGGCATATTTCCAATTTCATGTTAACCTGTTAGTTGGACTAAATGTCGAATCAAATTTTTTGGAAATTGAGCGCAATTCTTTTATCTGACCACGCTCATTTTTCGCTAACAGTTATAGGCAGTAATTACTTAATAAGCATACGCAACAAATTTAAATAACATAGCCCACTGTTTGTACCCAAAATATCGATTTTTGTCGGTGGGCGTGGCCCTCAAACGATTTTGTTCAATTTGAATGGCATTCTGCGTTCAAAAATTAGACGTGTCTGTACAAAATTTCACTTCAATATCACGGAATCAAAAACTTAGTATATCCTCATCACTCTAAGGGGGAGGACATAGGAAAATTACCCAAAAACTTACACTCATATATATAGGGAGATATGTATGCAAGAATATGCAAACATACTCGAGGTGATTGTATTTCTATAAAAAAAAAAGAAAGAAAAAGAAAAAAAGGCAGATGCTTGATTCATTTGTCACACAAAAGGCACACGCTTAACGCTAATTAGCCTCAGGGGCCGTAATAGAGTATACAAACCAACAGCCAAGCAACCAACCGACCAAATCTGCAACCAAAGTTAAATTTAATTTAACAATCAACCATCGCAACTAAAGTAGCAAAAAAAAGCTAAATCATTTTATTTAAATTGTGGAGCGACGCTGGGCTTTCGCTACAGGCCACAAGTATTTCTGGTGATAGACTTTATGTATGTTTGTTGGTATATATGTAAGTAATCGCATCTAAACGCATAATTAGGCAGGCACCAGTAAATAGCAACAGCTCAAGTGCCAGCCAACTGGCATTAACCGGAATCCAATTCAGTACCAGTTCACTTGTATAAATATTCACTCATATTATTGTTGTTGTTGTAGCTGTAGTTGGTGTTGTCGTTGTTTCTTTTTTCTTGATTGAGACTCACTGCACTTCCGGTACTTTACCGCAGCTTTAGCTTTCCTTTGCATTCTCTACCACCATCTCCATCACATTCTAAAGGATTTAGTATCTATTGTGTATATATGTGAATAATTTTACCTCAAGGATATGCAAAAAGAAAAACATAATAAAATGAAGCAAATCCTTAAAATTTATTTATATTTTGTTTTGTTATTGTACAGTTGGTCACACACACTAACACCACTAACAAAATAAGATTCGTACAGGAAAAAAGCCGCGTTGGCCCTAAGCACAGCTGAGATTTTATTTAAATTTTTAAGAGACGATTGGGCCAACAAATATTTTCTAGACAAATTAAGTAAATAATACAACATATTAAAGTAAAAATTTGTAAAGAATTTAAGAACAAATTATGTTTTTTTTTGTAACACCTGCAACTGTAAAAAAAGCAAATGCGAATAGTACCTGATCAAGTAGCAGTGGGTAGTTAATTGGAAAAATCATATTTTACAATAATTAAACTGAATTTCTATTTAGTCAAATAAAATTTTGTGGCGAAACTAAGTGGAAGAAAGAACTAAACTATTGTAACTTTTACACGACTACCACTACAACTATACTTTTTTTCGTTCATTGTATTGCAATCAAATATACTTTGATTTTATTCGTGCAATTACTAAACTGTAGTGTATGTTTTTATACCTTTCAAATAAAAATGGGGGGGTTTATTAAGTTTGTATTTCGTTTGCAGCACGCAGAAGGAGGCATCAGAGACCCTACAAAGTTAGACATGTGTGTGCGTCAGTTGTCATTTTTAGTTTTAGTTTGAGTTTGAGTTTTGAAATTTAATATATCTACCTCAAAAATTGCCCTATGAATGCAAAATTTAGTACGAATATCTATAATTATCATATTCATCGATGTGCCAAAAATGGACGGATAACATCCACGCCCACAATTTACAAGAAACTATTCTTATCGCAAAACTCGACTTGCAATGACGATTAAATGGTATCAGAAAAAATTGGTAATAAATATTTAATGAATATGTTAAAATTATTCTACTGTATTGTGTATTATTCTACAACGAAAAATTTTTTGTACGTACGTCTGTCAATTGAAAATATAGCTAGAAGCTGAAATATTGTAATGAACTTCCCATGGATGTATATTAAGTTGATTGATGAGTATTATCTGCCATTTCTTGTACTCTCTCGTAACTCTTAATTATTTCATAGATCTATATATGTTTAAATCACTGCTTAACTGCTTAGTAGGAGAAATTTGGAATGTGATGTATGATAATCAACAATTTGATGACAAAGACAGTTTTTTTTTTTTAATATTTAGTGTAAATATTTACACGGGCTTGCATGGCTTCATACTACAAAAGAAGAATTGTGATTTATGAATGCTTTTTTAAACAAAAAACCACCCTTGCATAGAGAGTGCATAAAATTTAAAACAAATCAGCATAATACGTTTTCTTTTTCTTATATTCTTTAAAATCTAACTGATGAGTAAGTAGCCGTAGAAGGGTGGTGCTGTGGATGTAAAAATAAAAATACAACTGTAGTTGCAATATCAATAACAGTTCAGTTGCATGCCGCAGTTACCGAATGTGAACATTAAAGTAGGAAATGCATTTTCAAGTGATTTCAAGCAAGGCTCTCTGGGAGGTAAACGAACATATACGTGCGTACGTGTATATGAAATAAATTGATGCTTATGCTTGGTTATTCTACATGTAAACGGTGCCGGCAAGTGAGCCCTTAGAAGGGATATATTTTGCAGCATGCTCTATGTTTGTGTACATGGTGGTTAGCCAAAATGAAAAGTACATGTAACCCAAGGACTGACTGCTTATATGTTGTCTGCCTGCCTGCCTGCCTGCCAGCCTGCCTCCCTCTCTGCTTGCGTGGTCTATTATAATATTCAAGTACTTTAATGGATTTTTTTTCCCCTTTAAAAGTACATGTAGGCAGTTTTTCGTTTTTATTTGCCTTGATATTACATAGTGTGGCATGTGAGTAATATCTTTGCAGATGCGTTTATACATGGTAATGAACTTTAGCTCATTTGCTGACTATAAGCTTCTTTCTGTGACATACTTCAAATGCACACAATACCGATATCAATCACATGATATACTTATTCCCTGACATTATTATTATTATTATTATTATTATTTTAAATCACCTTTTTTTTCTTCTAATAACAATAATTTGTTTTGCTTTAAAAGCATCCACATTCTATTATGAAAAGTGACAGACTCAATTTATGCATAATATTTATATCATTGATTATGTTTGGGGGGAAGAGAAAAAGTTAAGAAAAGTAAAGAAAAGAAAACAACATAACAATAATAACAGCTTACACCTAATACCCGTTACGTTACCCGTCACTTATTGCAAGTGTTTAAATAAACTCCAACTCTACACCCAACACAAGCATGATAATGTAGCAAGAAAAGTACAAAGTAGGTACAGACTCTATAAATATTTAGATTATTTACATATTAATAAACTTGGTTCAGGCAAACAAATGTTGCTGCTGCTCGTATAGTTGTACAAAAACAAATTGTTTTAAAACATATAACATAAATAACAGTAACAATAACAATGGCAACAACAACAAAAAATTGCAAAAGAAGAAACTTATGTAAATCATATTTTTATGAACTTGTTCAAAAAAAAAAAAAAAAAATCGTAAGAAAGCAAATTTGTTTCTTAAGAAGCGTACCCGTTAATAAATGGGGATTTTCGTATTATTTTACATATTTTTATAATAATTCCTATAAAAAAATAAAAGATTAAATAAAATTAATTCATTAAACATTTTATATATTATTAATTGATCCTATAAATAATCGTCATAACCAGTATTTTACAAATATTGTAAAAAAAAAAAGTAAAAACATGCAAAAAATACAACAATAACAACACCCCCCCCCCCTCTAATCCCATCAACCGGCCTTCCTGCTTGCACATATAGGAATTATCGCCTAAGTAAAAAAAAAAAAAAAAAACTTAAACAATTCTAAAAAACGTAATATTTTAACAAATTTAAATGTTAATTAAGAATTAAAATGATATTCTCAATTACAACTGTATAATAACAGTTTCATTTTACAAACCAAGTGGTCCAGTTCACAAAGTTAGTTAAAGAGGCACTGTCAAGTCTGAACTCAGATGATTGGAGAGATGAACTTAAAACGTTGTGCATCTAAAAATTTTTACAATACATTCTCTCAAAATCTCTAACGTTTACTTCTGAATTTTATAACATTACTCCTGGTATTGTCTGGGCAACGCTTATCCGTTCAATTCAACCTCATGTACTGTGCATGCTATGTAAACCCTTGAACAACGTTAGCCGTAAAACACTAAATTAATATTATTTCAGTTCAACAGCTGTGTCATATTTTCATACATCTTTATAGACTAAGACCCGTTCTTAGATTTAGTCGTTAGCTAAGCTAAAACAGCCGCAACAGCGGCAACAGCGGCAGCAATGCGAACAAAACAAAATGAACTGTAAGCTGTGTTTATTTATACGCTATTCACTGTCTTTGGCATGCAAATGAGCTTTTAAAAAAGGAATGAAATGACACACACACCCGCACGTTTATGGGACATAATCAAAAGAAAATATTGTTCATTAAATAATTAAGTTACGCCCGGAATTACTAATATAATAACAGGACTTAATGACAATTATCACTAAATGGAGAGTGAAAATAATTGAGAGGAAAGCCTAACAACTCACTTCCTTATGCAATTCCTTTCTTTTCGAACTTTTCTTTTTAGGTTTTTTTATTTTTTTATTTACAGTAAAAAAGAGGAATTATATGGAAAAAAAATACTGAACAAAACATAAGAGATCGCTAAGAAAAGTAATTAACATGTTTATTTGCTTTGTGTCGTAATAAAAGTGGAAAACATTATCGTAAACATTTATTTTCAAGGCAAACAAGTTGGCGCACTCTTCCACTACTATGTAACATAGTTGACTTACGTGCCTGGCCTCTTTGCCTGTTGGTTGCTTGGTTGCTTGCCTAGTTGGCATTTGTACGTGTGTAGATATGATGTCTACTCATATGCTATAAAAATTCATCTTTTTCACTCTACTTACACTTTTCTTTTTCACAAACGTACCATGTTTGTACTATATTATGCGATGTGTTTATAATAAAAAAAGGAAAAACTATCAATTTCTGTTTGGTTTCGCTGCTTTTTTTTTGGAGAATCTCTTACACATGTATTTACATGGTGTATTGTATGGTGTGTGTAGGTGCACATTTCCTTTCATTCTTTTTCTTGCTTATTTCTTTAGGAAAAACGTAAGAACCCAAGTTAGCCATAAAACATTTTGTTAAGTGCTAAATAAATTCATATAATGAGTTTGAAAGCGTACAGAGCGCTCGCAAAAGGAGAAATATTTCTCTTCTGCCTATTTTTTGTTCTTCATCTTTTTACACAGACATTCTACACATTTTTCTTAATACCCTTCTTTTTGATACATTTTTTACTTTTTTGAATATTTACATACAACCTTTATGAGCTTAAGGGAACAGTTCTTTAATGGTGCATGGATTCGGGGAGATTTGTGCGTGTTGGCAAAAGAGTTTTGTGTCTACATTGAATGATATCGCTTTTAACTATGAAAAACAAAGTATTCAGCTTGGGTTTGTAGGTCCAAAACTCGTAGAAGCTTTCTTTGAAGGTAAAAGCTTTGCATTAAAAAATTCATAATAACTTTGACTTCTCAAAAAGTAAAGGGTTTATATATGACTGCTACTAATCTCGTTTTTGATGAAATTTGATACAACAAGTAAAAATTTTATAGTCGGTAAAGCCTAATCATTTAATACCTCACACCATCTTGTATATGAATAGTCAAGGCCCTGCCATTTAAGTTACTTTGTTCTAAATTGATCTGATCGGGTCTAAATCTGGCACCGCCCAATATGAAGCTATTTAATTATTCTTCTGGGGCGAATAAATGTCGTTATATCAAATTTCATCAAAATATCTCAATATCTACAGCTTGCGCACATTTTATACGGACACACGGACCGACAGACGGGCATAGCTAAAATGATTCAAATTTTGATGATGAATGATGTCAAGAATTAGCACCACTTAGGTATTTTGTATAATAAGTAGTTTACTTTACTAAAATGTGGTCCGTTTGAATTGTTTGCAGAACCCTTATTTGCGTAGGGATATAATAAGTTTTATGTTTCCTTAGCAGGAACTAGGTTTGTTCGGTACTTTTACATTCGTAAATTTCGGGTTGTCAAGCTTAAGTTGAGTTTAGAAGCTTGAGTATGGTTGCATAAAAAACCCGCCCCATATTTTTGTGTAATTACTTCAATACTCTATTAGTGGGCGTAATCATGTATTTACCACGCTTACATTTTTGTAGAATGTGATAAAGTATAAAATTTTCCTTTCGTTCTATTTATAAAAATTTCATCATCGAAAAAAAAAAAAAAGGAAAAAAATTCAAATATTAGCCAATAATCAATCATGAACTTATGAAAACTGTTTTGGTCGTGCTTTGTTGCCACGTTAATGTTTTATTATTTCCTTAAATGCTTCTTTCTTGTTAACAAATATTTACTCGCCCTCTCGTCACACAGAGAACACACATTCGCGTTTGTTTTCACCACATCTCTGCACATTTTTTTCCGTTAAATAATAAAAAAAAATTGTTGAAATTTAATATTCTTCCATTTCATTTAAATGTCTAGTTGTCAGCCAATTTGTTTGTTTGTTGCTACGTCCCTTATGTCCATGCATTCGTCCATTATCTCTCCAAGCATAACAAAATAATTCTCAATTGTGCGGTAAAACGCTTCAACATTCATGTAAATTTTTGTTTTTTTTTTTTTTTTTTATATTTGACAGTTTACACTGTTGTTCTGGTGCTTCTTCTTCTTCTATTACTAAAGTAATACTCGTAACAAAAAATTATATTGTATTGTGTGTGTGTGTTGGTCCTTGTTTGTAAGCAATGATTGTTTGGGTAGTTTTGACTTTATTATCTCACTTGTGATATGTGTTCACTCAATTTCACTCCATATTTTTCACTCTATTGCTTTGGGATGGTGGTGCTGGGGGAGATGCTTAATTGTTTTTTTGGCTTTTCTATTTTGTACGCATTTGTTTGGTTGCTTGTGGTCATTTAAGTAGGATTTTATTTCTGTACATGGCTTTGCCGTTAAATAATTGCTCCTCATAACTCATTTGTTGATTAAATTTGCATTTTTTTTTTGTTTCACACCATTATTAGATGTTTAAGATAACGTAATATATTTTGTAAAAATCAAATTTTTACTTATTTTATTTAATTTGAAGTGGAAGAATAGAGAGTGTAATAGAAGGCGTATGAGTGATTTTTTAAAGGCAAAAAAAAGAAAAATTGAATTTTCAATCTATTTTAAGGACACACCATTAACATTTATATACAATAACATGAAAATCATAAGAAAATATTTGTTGTTGTTGCCAAAAAAAAAAAAATAAAAATTAATGGAAATGTTTTTCATAAGTTTGTGTCTCTGGATTACGGTTCATAAAAATTGTAAAGATAATAAAAAAATTTCAAGTCACCATTTGTTGTTGTTATTATTGTTGTTGCTATTTCATATTTATGGTTGTATTCAGTTACTGATGTTGGTTGCGGTTTGACTAATGTTACGTACATCATATGTCACGAGTTTGAGGTTAAAATTTCTGTGGCCACAAATTCAAAATCCACAACTTTACCAAAACCCTAAACACCACAATATACTCAATCGGAATTAAACATACACACACATATATACATATGTGTGCAATATGTATATAAATGGCGGAAGATGATATACGAGCATAGTATGTATACAAAATATGGAGAAAGTGGTCGAGAGAGACATAAAAGACAGGCATACGAAAGGACAACTCAACAAATCAAATAAAAAAAATAATTCATTTCGCTTAAGTCAAATTATAACTACTCTATAAACAACAAGTGGGTGTGGCAGGTACCTGATTCAGCCCTACAAACAGAAATTAGAAATATTTGAACACAATTTTAAAATGGTTGGTGTCACACCCACCTTTAATTATAATGATCGATTCAGCATCAAAATCTGAATTGATTTAAACATGTCCGTCTGTCCATGTAAATTTGTGTGCAAGCTAAAGGTCGCTTTTTTTTTTTTTTAAATATTTCGATGAAATTTGGTTCCATTGGCCGAAATAGGAACTTTTTTAAAAATGGAGCGGATTGGACCTTTTTTAGACCCCCTTCCTATATAATTATATACATTTCAGAAAGTAACTTTTATGGCAGTGTATGCAGATACAATATAAATAAAATAATTGTAGCATTATTTAAGGGGCTAAATAGTGTAAGGTTTTAAATGGTCGGGCTCGACCGACTATAATATTTTTTCTTTAAAAAATATATAAAATATTGCCACCTAAGCATTTAAGTTAAAGTCTACGTGAATGTAAAACGTAATATTTCTCTCTCAGCCCACACACTTTTCTTCACCATGTATGCAAATGCATACAGTACAAATAGAAATCAATTGTTATGTATATGCAATGTGTAAAATAAGAGAAATCTGACAAAATAACAAAATACGATCATTGTAGCGTATTATTATTAAACACAATACTATACAACCAGTTCTGTTATACGGGATGATTTTTGCTTTGTTTATAATAAAATGCTGAAATCAAGAAATTGTTAATTGTTTTGTTGTTGTTGTAAGACTGGTTCAGTGATTGGTAGAAATGGGGAGAAAGGGTAGGCAGTGGTAAGTAATTTCCACTTTATTGCAGCGAAACGTCGTTGTTGATAGCAAAGTAAGTGGACTGGAAAGTTGTAGAATGTTATACTTGAATACTTGTACATTTTCCTACAGCTAACATGCCTTTGAATTGTATTTTTTTGTTTTTATTTTCATTTTCATTTGTGTTTTCGTGTTAGTTTATTGCACTTTGATTTTGACCCACCGAATTCACCGAATAGTTGCACGGCCTGTCATTTTTTATTACAAATGTGTTGTTTATATTTCTCTACTCTGTGTATTTACATGAAATATTGTATATGATATGTTACAACAAAAGAAACAAAAGTAGACGAAACTAAAACGATAAAAAAATCTCGAATATGTAGTGGATTATACAGATAATATTTGGTAGAATAAAAGCGCGGCGACCTTTGGGGAGCCTATCAATTTATGTTTGTTTAGGTGGAAAAGTCTTAATAGACTCTTAAATTAAGTTCAGGCACTAAATCCATTTGTACTGGGAGATGTACTATATTGCATGGTGTTCACATTATTTTGTTCATCCCCTGTATTTCTTGCATTTAAATCAGTTTATACATTAAAATAAATAAATTTATAAACATTTTTAAAGTAAAACATTAAATAGCAAAATATGCATTGGAGCCAGACACACATACTATGAAAAAATAAAATATATTCACACACACACACACACATACACACAACTGTGGGAAACTGAAATAAGATATGTTTTGGTCTTTGATTTGTCATCAAGTTTTTTTCTTTTTGCTCGGCTGTGTGTCTATTTAGCCGTTGGTTATATTGCGTGATGAAAAAGTTTTCTGAGGTTTGAACTGTTTCCCAACGACAATAGGCCTAAGCGAGCAGCGTTTCATGTTGGAATGAATAGAGAAATATTGATACTAACAAAAGCAAGAAAAGGAATTTCTCACTATGGACTTATGCTGCATTCCATCATGGTAGTTAAGGTGCATTATTGTGTTTGTAACTATCAGAAAGGTGCTTCAGACAACCCATAAAGCATATATTACTGGTTAATTTAAGAATGTTGTTATGTCCGCGTATATATTTGACTGCACTGAAAATGTACAGAAAATGGAAAAAATCGTTCATTTAGTATTTCATAATCGTTCAAAAAAGTAATGCACATTTCCGTGGTCGTTGAATGTGAGCTCAAGTATAGGGAGGGTATCAAAGGTTTGGCTTAAGTCAAATTAAGCTTTTTATACCACCTACCACTGGGAGTTTGTTATTACATTTGAAACATCTAAACGTACGCATCAAAGACTTTACATTGTATAATCTTGATCAGCATCGAAATACGAGTTGAAACTGGTTGACTGGTTCGTGTGTATTTGTTATTTTGAGATATTGAGCTAAAATTTTGCACAGAAGTGCCACGCCCTCAATAGACAAAAATTGTTGTAATAGGTACGACAAAGTTAAAATTTAGTAAGTTTCCATCTGTATATGTCTATGTATGTCTATATGTCCAGGTTCACTCCCTCCAGTCGTTAAATATTAATTTTTCACATTTTTAATTCATTACAACCTTAAGCATGGTCAAGCTGACATTTTCATTTCAAAACATAAAGTAGAAATTTGTTAAAAATATTTATAAGTAATGCAACCATTTATTTGTTAAAAATGGGCGCGGTCATAACCACTAACCACTCACAATCACTTATATTTGATGCATAGAATTCGACTTGTAAGTGACGTAATCAGGTATCTGCCACGCCTAGAATTTATTTTTAAATATGCAGCGCATGTAAAGTTAGGCCTAAACAAAATTTATTCTTTTCTAATTCTTTTTTATTCAAGTTTTTCTCAATCACTATTTTTATTTTACTATCTACGTTGAATGATTTAATATTTTTTTTTTTTGTTAAATGTCGAATTGAAGAATACGTTTCTATTGTGTAACTATTTTATTATTACAAAGACAATGAACAATAAATAATGATAATAATAATAATCATTATCATCATCGTTATATTTCATACAGCACCTTAAACAATCCAACAATTTCCTTTCATCTTGACAATCATTATCATTGTCACTATGATTTTGTCATGTAAAAAATATCATTATTATAATTTTTTTTATTATTTTCATTACAACAACAACAACAACAAGCAGCATCAAGTCATAATCATTATATTTTTAAAGAGATGGACTTAGACTGAAAGGTATTTGTTAGTTAAATATTATATTTCCATATAACAGTTAAAGACTGGAGCTCAGATTATGATGAAAGTGTGATGCCTCTTAATATACAATAAGTGTACAATTATTATAAAAATGTGAAAAATGGATCTGTCGGCCTGTTTTTACTCTATTTAGCTAAGGAGAAAACAAGTTTTTGTCTTAATAAAATGTGTAAACTAACGACATTTTTTCAACTGAAATTTGAAATTGTCTGTTGATGGTTAAAATCTGACTTGTCGTTGATATAATAGGCTTTAAAACCATAGGTTTCTTCCTTGTGTTTGTGTTTTTCTTTATACGTATGAATAATTATATATAAACAAAGAAATATTGGGCGTAAATTTACAAGATTTTGAGGAAATTGTTTTTTTGTACATTATGGGCACGTGTGCTCTGAGCTTGCCTATATTTGGCATATCGAAGTATTGGCCAATTAGAAACATTTTTGTCATATTTCAACTTCTTAATTAAACTTTTAAGGCTGCTAGATAGTTTTTTGTCGATTGTAATCTAAGTAACAACAGATGGTTACAAGGACGGATATGATTAAATCGATTTAAATATTGCGATGCTTTGTTTTAATTACAAATGGAATGACAAAGTAGTTATATTTTATATATGTACATTAATATAGAGGTTATAATAAACTTCACAGGAAGTAAAATTATTGTTCATACGCAGCATTTGTTGTAGTAGAGGCAGATAAGAGTAGTAGTAGTAGTGATAGTAGCAATCGATAGTAGTATTAGTACAGAAGAGTAATGTTCTTTTAAATACTCAAAGTATGAATTGTCAAGAGACGATATTGAATTTCAACAAAACATATACAATATAATCCCAAACAGCAATAACAATAGGACTAAAAAAACAAAACAAAAAAACGAAAAAAAAAAAAAAAAGAGAAAAAGTTATCAGTTACAAACAATAATGATTGACAGGAAAAAAGCAAAAATATAAATAAACGGGGAAAAAAACTTAAGTCGGCTTAAGCCAAATCCTAAACACCCTCCACATCTGTATAAAAGTGGTGGTGGTGAAAGGAAATGAATACACCCTCTAATGGGGTATGTATTACGTATCAACTTGCAAGTCGAATTTGGTAATTGTGGGCGTGCTTGTTATCTAAAACCTATGCCTATCAGAAGTTAGGATAATTATAAATATGGTCGATTTTTCTGGCAGATATATATATTTTGGTCGATGTTTGTTTCCTGCATGCAAAATTGGTGTACAATCGCTGTTTTTACAAAATTTCAGTTCAATATCTCAAAATTTACGCTCGTGAGTATGCTAACAACAGACAGACGTAGAGACATAAGTGCCTAGATCGACTCGGTTTTGGATGTTGATCAAGAATATATATATTTGGTAGCATATCTGACACCTTGCAAATGAAAAAACAAACTTAGTATACTGCCCATCTAATGTGGAGAGTATAAAAAACAATCGCACAGTAGGCAGCATTCTCACACTACCAACTAATATATAAAAAAAGTTATGAACATGAAATGAATGATATAAGGAGAGAGCGAATGGCTTCACTCGTCTTTCCATACAGAGTGAAACATTTAACAAATAAATGCAGCAACAACAACAACAACAACAACAACAATATAATCAATCAATGTGTATAATAGGTGGCACGCATGCATATGAGCAGCAAGCAAGACAATTGAAAGAATAAGAACTACAAGATGAACACTGAGCAATAAAAGCAAATAAATGAACAACAACAAAATCAAACATGCAACAATTTATGTAGGGTAGGTAGGTAGATATGTGTGTGTAATAAAAATAGAAACAAGGATAACAACAACAACAAAAATTATAATTGTAATGAACACGTAAGCATTGAAAAATCAATTGTGAAAGAAACAGCAACAACAACAATAAAACAGCAGCCGGCATTTAGTAAATCTTTAACGGGGCTTACGGATGAAAACATTACATTAGTCGTGCAGAAGAAAGGGCAGAGGCAGAATTTTAACTGCATGCACAAGCTAAGTGTGAGTGTTTGTTTATTTGTACAAGTGTATCACATGTATATCAATAATAATTAACAAATGTTGATAATAAAAACGAATACAAACACATACACACACACAATAAAAAAAATTGAATGCATGCCTGACCGCCAGCCATCATGCTTGATGTAATATCAATAGATAATCTATGCGAGAGATGTGCTTAATGTACATAACAATACATATATTGATGCCTCTCTCTTTCTAATATTAATGAATTTTTAAAAACAAATGTATCCATTTATAAATACACACACACACACACACACACACACACACACATGCAACATAATGCAACGGTATGCAGTGTATAAATGAAATGCTTGTAAATAGAGAAATCATTGTAAGCGTTTAAGAGCTGTCAGGACTTTATTCATTCATACAGTAATTTAATATGCAAAAATCGTTTATATTGCAGAAATCTATATTAACGAAAATTAATTTAATTTTATTGATATATTCTACACGCATAACAATTTTCATGGTTGCAACATTAGTGACATGCATAGAGAGTGAACAATTTATTAAGTAAGAAAAAACTGTCTTAGGATAAATTTTCAATATCGTCCACAGGTTTTGTGACAGATACATAGATTTACAGGTGTTTGTAAACTTTAAAAAGAAGAAGCTACATTTTTATACACTAATTAGCTTTGCATCAAAATTTGGTTCTTATCAACCATGACCGTCTGTACGTCCATATATTTGTTATAAATAACTTATAAGGCGTAACTTTTGATATTTATTGATGAAAGTTTGCATTTGGATATCTTTTGAATTGAGAATAGTTACAATTAAAAATGGACCTGATTGGTTTATTTTTAGGATGCCACCTCATATAATGTCAGGTTTTAAAATAAGCCTTTACACGACAAAAATTCGCAATTCTTTAAATTGTTTAAAAAAAAATTTATTAAAGAATAATTAATTAGCTTATTAATTGACTGTTCTAAATTTGAATTCAATGGAGTCATTTTTAAAATCCTTCTCCATATAACGCTTTTTCACAGAGTGACATTTACGTGACAAGGAGTCGAGTTTACTCATCCAACTCAACTAATTACGGCATAAATTATAGAATTAAGTAATATAGAGTATGAAAAGATCGGGTGATAATATTTTCACCCATCACCAGAATTAGGCGTTAAAGCGTCTGGGTGATCATTTGTTGTTGAAACTCAGGATATATGAAATTTAATTATAATTTTGTACATATATTTCTAGTTACTGCACGAAGGTTGCTATGCAGCCGCCCCTGTAATCGACAAAATTCTATCAAAATCCAACTTCTAATATGTTGAGCTTTTGATTGTTGACTTAATCAGGTACCTGTCACGATCACAGCTTGCATATATGACGAGTAGAGTATTTAAGATTTAATCGAAGCCACGTCGGTTAAGTGCACTTCCGTTGAATATGAAAAATTTCACTTTTCTTATTTCCTCTACATTCATACTTTTTTTTTTATACAAATACGGTAGAATTATATAAATTTTGCTCACACGTACATACAATTTTAGCTTATTAGAAATTGAGAACTCTAGAGTGTAATAAATTCCAGTTCATATCTCCATTTAATATAAAGAAAGAAAGAAAGGAAAAAAAAAAAAACAGAACTTTTAAATCTCTAACTGTTTAAGGAAAGGTCGCTGTTGAGCACTGAGCTCTATTTCACAAGCAGTTACTCGTAAACCATGTTGCCATTACTAATAATTTCTTTAACCTTATGTGCCCCGCTGCCCGTGAAGCATTACTGACTTGCTATTGTTGTGGTTGTTGTTGTTGTTGTTATTATTGTTGTTGTTGTTATGTGAAAGTTTATCACCACCTTGTCGTTCTTTTCCATTTACGAAATGGATTCTTTCAGTCTTTCAGTGTTTCTTTCCTTCTTTCGTTCACTTTGCTTATTTGTTTCGAAATATTTCATGTTTAAGAATCTAAGAAACAACAACAACAACAAGATACAAGGTACGTGCAGCAAAAAAAGTAAAAGTATGTTGATTTTGTAAATTGATTTGTTGCACCTGAATAGATGGATCTTTTCTGGAAGACAGACTGACAGACAAAATATTTTAACTATTTTAAAGTCGTTTAAACGAAGATTTCCCCTAAAGCTTTTTCAAACACAACTTTCCCCTTAATGTAGGATCGAATAATTTTTTGTAAATATACTAAAGAAAGCACAAACAGAGAAGGAAAATTTATTGCAAACATTATGACAAACGAAAGTTATATTTTCTTTTTACAATTTTTCGATTATTCAGAACAAGAATACATTTTTCTTTTGTTGTTATTTTTGTAATGGTACGCGAGGGCAAATTATCATACCACTAGTTGATGAGTGTGGGTGTGGAATAGAAATCACATCGTAAAAATGTCCAAAATGTTGTAAAGCTCACAAGACGTAGATGGCTTACAAAATGCCAATAACAATAACAACAACAATACAACTGCGATACGTACTACTACAATAACAATGAATTCCACCTGATGAATACGAATATGAATTCATGAAGCACCCTTTTCTTATTTATATATTTTTTATTTTTATTCTTTTTTTGGATACTTTCACGCACTCACCTGAGATATGCGGATATTGTGTGTGTACCACCTTTAATATGTTTGTCTTGTCTTTGGTTTTGTATTGGGTTGGCAACAATTTATTGTCATTTTATTTTCTTATACAAAAGAATGGAACAACACAGACAATGCGACAGTATCGGACTCAATGGCATAACTTTAAGTTTATAATATGTTATCATTTATAATTGAAATGACACCACAACAGCACTTTTTTTTTCTACTTGATTCAAACATATAATATATTGATGTAGGGACTTGCTTGTTTCCGAATTTCTATCACAACATTTATGTCACGGTAACAAAGAGTTGTGCGAATCTACAGAGTAGGTAAGACAAGCAATTCTATAATTTTTGGAATACAGTTTTCATCTGAATTGTTAGAGTAATAATAGATAGATATGCTGAGATTACCAATTACAGTTTATTAATTTTTTACTTATTTTTAAACATAATTTAAAATATTTATGCATTCACCTCCAAGAGGAAGGTGAAATCTACATTGAATCCGAAAGGAACTTTAAAATTATATATTTAAATATAAATACTTATACCTATACGTATATGGAGAAATGAATAAATACATAGTTGCAGGCATTTGCAGCAAAATGAAGGCTACAGCTTAAGCTTAAGCAATCATATTAGGAAACGTGTGTGCGTGTGTTTGTGTGCTTGTGCAGCATTTTATGATAAAATGAAAAGTAATTTTGTTAATTACATTTATCACCCACAAACGACACACACGCCTATTTTCACATTCACCTACACATATAAACACACAGCTGAACATTATAATTCTCAGTATGTTGTCAATCATTACTGTAAGCTTGAGTGTGTAACTGTATGCTTGAACGTAAAATGGGATCAAATGTTGATTGCGCAAGCTAGGGTATATCTAACGATAATAACAACAATAAAAACACAGTTAAAACAAAGATTCATTAATATATTGCCATTATAAACATATTTATATGCCGGCACATACGTCAATTTGTTGAAAACAAGTGCCCTCCCTTCATGTCTATATATGATAGGAAAACAAACGTTCTGCAAATTGCTACCTATGTGTAAGTAGTGAAGAGTACTACTGGTCCAGAAAGACCGATTTTACTCTAAACTTGTTTTTTTTGCAAACTGAGGGCCTATCTATTATACATTTGCCACGCCCACCGTTGTGAATGTGGAAGGTATTTAAGATTTGGTTTAAGTCAAATTTAGTTTTCTTACATGTTTTACTTTAAAATGTTATAAAATTTATGGCAAATGATTTGTTTCTCAATCAAACTGAGTGAATGACACTTTGTACTAAAGCAATACTTTTCAAAATCCATAATTGTCTAATTGAGGTCAATAAACAAACAGCCCGACAATAAATACACAAATAACAGTCACATACAATAGATGGAGAAAATAATAAAGCAACATTATAGTTATATAAGTGTATGTAAATGTACAAGAATTTCAATTGAAATATAACATATAATGGAAACCAAACATGTGCAAACATTCAATATGAAAATGTGCAAACATTTCTATATTTATACATTTTTAAAACAATTCTTGATAACAAACAACAAAGATATATTATTTCTTTCTCTTTCTTTCTTTTATTACATTATACTTTTAGCAATTGTTAAATAAACAAATAGCAAATGAATAAATATTTGATATAAACATTTATAAAGATAAAGGCACCGAGTGATAGAAGTTTTTTTTATGTGTAAAGGCCCCAAAAACACAATTCTGTATGCTGCTCATTCATTCATTCATTCATTGTATGCAAATAAAATATGCAACATGCATAAGTTTGTGTGTCTGTCTGTCTGTCTGTCTATCAATCTGACTCACATAGTTTAACCACAACCATATATATATATATATATAAATCCATATAATTACATGAACACACGTGCAAATGGACAAAAGAATGCGTTTGTTGAAGTATACAATATATGTATAATTGTTGCTGCTACTGCTGCTGCTGGTTAGTTGATATGAATGGTTATTGTTATTGTTGTTTCGTTTGTTGTAGTAATTTGTTGAGAAATTCCTTGTCATTTGTTGGCCACAAAATGCGGGCTACCAAGTGTTAAAACAAAGACACATGACAGACATTTCTATAATATTTATACATATATACATACATACATACATATATATATATATATATAGATTTATATAAAAAATATGTATTTTTGCACACACATGCATATAAAATTAAGGTATAACGGATAAGGGATATATAAGAAAACATCATCCTAGATATCGTAATTCTTTTCATTTATACAATACATATAAAAGAAATAAGTTCGTGAGAGTAAGACATCAAGGGAGCGGAGCTAGGGAAATGGTAAGCATCCAATTAAATACATATATGCAATGTCTTTTTATGCACTATAAAAGAATCGTATTTTACGGCACTGCACATATGTTTACTCACGAGAGATAAATTTAAGTATAAGAACACGCGCATGTATGTGAGTGCGAACGTATACCAGTTGGAATAAAAACTAAAATGAGCATAAAAATAAATGCATGGAAATATTAAAAAAGTTATTTTATTTTATTTAATAGAAACATTGGCCATCAACTGTTTTATTGTCTATCATTTAGTTTCTATTACGATTAAACTTGAGGTTTAGGCTGGTGAGTTTTCGAAGGGCGGAAATTTTACACTTGGAGAGACTTTTACAATTTGAAGCAGCATCAAGACACCTATTGGTCTAAATATGCCAGATCGTTCTACATATAATGTATTTGTTATTGGAACGTTGTCGTTAATGATCGCAATACACAAATCGAAGCTAAATACATTTTAAAATTATTCATAAAAGTGCTGATCTTTTCGTAGGTGGTTGTTATTAACATTGTGTACAATTTGCATCAGGAACTGTAATATAGATAATGTTTAAGGTTTTTTGCTTTATATTATTATACGGGACGTAATGTTTAATGAATTGGTTTTGGGGCTAAGTTGAATTTAAGTTTTTTGTTACTTTTATTTAGGGAATCTCTCTAGTACAGCATTTCAAAGCAAGTGTTCCGCAGAGCCCTGGGGCTCAGTGAGCCAACTCAAAGGGCTCCGCGAATCTCTTTGGTGTTATACATAATTAGTAATTACTGAATCACTGGAGTTCCGCGTCAATTATTTTGCCTTTGCAGAGCTCAGCAGTTAGCAGTTTAAAAAGTTTGAGAACCGCTGCTTTAGTGTATAAATTTATATATTAAAAAAAGTAAAAAAGCTAAATTTTACAAAATCTTAAATACTCTGCACATCTCTTTACGAAATGGAGCATGGCAGGTACTTGATTTAATAGAAGACGAATAAGGCGTGGCAGGTACGCGCTTTAATAGAATACCGAAAACATTTAAAATGTCATGTATTTGTATAAAAAAAGTTTATTTTTTGTAGATTATAAGCTTGTCTGTTATCCAAGATTCATAAAGGATTTGTTATATATATGTGTACCAAATATTAATTTTGAAGCTGAATTTTTGAGACTGATAGATAAATTTTTGTCGTTTATAGGCATGCCTTTCTACTCATTTTGTCAAATTTACAAAATTTATAGAAAATTTCAGCTTATTTAATAAATTAAAATTTATGGACAGACAGACATAATTAAAATATCCTTCACTTTTTTGCTGTACGAAAGTATTTGTATATAATGTCTTGGATTTCTGATATTTTTATATAACTGTTATACTGATTGTAACTGTTATACTGGTTAGCATTTCTTTCAATCACTAAAACAAAGGGATTAATACAAGGTATATTTCCAATAGCTTCATGGAAAAGATTTCTTAAAGTTGATTAACGAAAAGAGATTTCATTTACAGAGCATTTAAGCTAGACTACTAATAAAACAAAAAACAAAAAACCAAAAAAAAAAAAAAATTATTCGTTTATACATACTTTACTATAAAGAATGTTAGAGAAAGATAGAGAAAAAGGTCATTTTGCAGTACTTAAAAAGTCATGTATCTACATGAAACATCTTAATGGTTAAGTGTAATGATCTCAAGACAAGCAACCTTTAATACCAATTTACCAATACAAACAAACTCTCATTACACAAACTTATATATACATACATACACCGACACTTAATAGTAGTACATTTATAGAGCTGAATATATAATGAGCAGAGTGACTGGGGTGGGGAGAGAAAGACAACAGCGCTAACATTCAAATAGATTTAAGTTGGATATAATAAGATGTCACATTAAACAAGGGGATCATACACATGATAATAACAAAAGACGCATATTCAAGTATGCCAGTTCGTTTAGTTTATACAGAAAAAAAAAAAAAAAAAAAAAAAAAAGAAGAGTATTATGTGATATGGGTGATAAGCAACATACTTGTTTAGAGAGGGGAAGGCCAGCCTGACATATGATAGTTAAAATACGCCGTAATATCCCACTTTATCTCTCTTGCCTTACTATTATTACACACGTACTTTGCTACTACTTAACTACCATGTATACAATGTACACATTGGTGTATATGTGCGTATGTTTGTGTGAATGCTTAGAGATGTTTAACAACAATTCAATTGACTTTTTACGATAGCCAAGCAAATAAAATCCCATTTTTTTCCTTCTTTCTTTCTGTCTTTCATCATATACACGAAAGTATCAGCAAAATAGTAACATAAGCTTTAATAAAGCTAACCTGTAATGAGCCTGAAAAGAAAAAAAAAGAAAGGGTTAAGTCTGTAGAAAAAAGTATAAACATTTTGTTAGGGGTAATAAAAAGTGTTATTTATAGTGTAATGGTAACACGCGTGTGTGGTAGAGTGAAGACCACAAAAATAAAACTTAACATTATTGAATATGTGAATGGCTGCTGAAGGGTTGAATATTTATTATAAGAAAGCGAAAAACAGTTAAAGCTACAACATAAACTTTTGTTAATATAAACGCAGTTGATTTTTCTTTTTTTATGTCAGAAATCATTCATAAAAAATCCTGAAAAGCTATTTAACATAATGACAACAATAAAAAAATATAAATATACATTTATATATAATAGAATATAATAAATGAACTCCAGAACTGAAGTCTTAGGATCATGTGAGATGCCAAATCTTTTGTTATGTCCTTATTGAAAAGCTTTATGCAAGAACAATTTATTTTAAACAAAGCAAGAAAAAAATTTACAAATGTAGGAGTGGCAAGTATAGGATTACTTTTTATAACACTGTATACATTTTGTATCAACATGCGAATTGGATTTTTTAAAAAATAGTTTTTTTTTTTGCAAATTGTGGGCGTGCCTGTTATTTGATCCAACCAATTTTAGGTAAATGAAATATTTGTACATGAAATTTGATTTCAATTTTTGTGCCTGATAAATAGATTTTCGTCGATTGTATGCGTGGCTCTTAACCTCAATTTAAATAGTAAACTGGAAATGTCTATATTTCAGCTCATTATCTAAAAATTTACGATACACACAAAGACACCCGGACTGACATGGCTAGGTGGTCTCAAGATCTGCTGATCAAGATGATTATATTTTGTGGGACCTTTTCACAGACTTAACAAACTTTGTGCCCACCAATCAGATGTGAAGGGTATAAAAATGATTTTAGACTTGGTTCTACGTTAAGCTTGCCATTTAGACACATGTGTGCATTGTTGTAATAGAATTATCATAATACGATTCTTATACATTTTTACAATTGCGTGCACTTCTAATAACGGTATGGACGTGCAGTTATTATTAAACAAAACATTTAATGATGGAGGGGGGTGGGGTGTTTATTTTTTTACGAATTGTGAAGAATATTTCAACATATTTAATACAAAACATCTTGGCTGGGGGTCATAACAACAAATAATAACAACAACATATTAATAACCGAAACCATAATATAACAACAACAACAACAACAACATCAACACAAAAATTACATTCTAAAAGGCTATATATTGTACAGTGAGTGAGCCTTACTATCTATTAACAAGTGTTTGTATATGTGTAAGATTGCAACGACAACAAACAATACAATGAAAGCCTGAAATAATCAAAGTAATGCAAAATAATATAAAATGAATATAAACAACCTATAACAACTACAACCACAACAATAACAATAACAACAAAAACAATAAACAATATAATCAAGCCAAAAATTTATACCCCAGTACCCAGGCTGTGGAGTGTGTTGGCCATGTAGTTTGAAAAGAGGATCCAAATATTTTTAGCAGCATCAGTGGCAGCTAGAACAATAATCATAAAAAAAAAAAATAAAAATGAAACGTATTTCATTAGTAAAAATGTTTTATAACAATAATAATAAACAACAACAACAGCCACAATAATAATAACTTCAACCGAATATCATCATAACAATACCACTCATAAAATAAAATATATTTTAAACACAGCAAGAAGGCAAGAACAAGAAAAGGTAGCACATAAAGACCAAGAGTAAGAGAGATAAATATTAAAGCCGATGTTTATAATAATACTGAATTTCAAGAGACAGTATCATTTTCCACTACGGCACAGCCACCTCATCCTCTAATGCCTTTCAAGTGGCAAAAAGCTCGGAGACATATTAATTGAAGCGGCGAACCGTCACAGTCATAGCAGCAACAGCAACAATAACAATAATAACAATAACAACTACAATAATCTCTCCATCTCTCCATTTTATCATAATTCATGTAAAAGACTTAAACTTCTCTTACCCTCCTTCCTTAATTTTACCCCAATTACTCACTCACTCACTCATTCTTCCTCTTTGACTTTTTACTTAGCAAAATAATACTTATGCTTGTATAAGCCAAAATATTGAGTTAAGAGGGTGGGTGGTTGGTTGCTTTGGTTATACATGTAGTGTGGTTGGTGTGTTATTAACTCAAAAATGCCACTAAAAGCTGTTTGTTGCTGATGCAGCAAATGTTGCATGCCGTTGTTATAAAATGAAATTTCGTCACCACCATCACCATCTCCATTGCGGTAAAAATTGTGTATTCACGAATTGAGCAACTGTACTATACCAGCGAAACAACAATAAGAATCACTACACACCCACTCATACACACGCATGGGCTGCATTTCATTTCGTTTCAGTTTTTCACCCGATACGGTTTTTTTTCCATTTATTCGCCTTTTTTTCGTATCATAGTTGTAAAAGATAAAATTTTTATATGAATTTCACAACAACACAAAAAATATATGAATTGGCAAACAGCACAAACGTACCGGCAAACATATGTATTTAAGTTGTGCCAAGGATACATTGAATAATATGTATACTCAGGCCGCACCATTCCTATAAAATATTCTTACCTTTATTCTTGTTAAAAAAAAAGAAGAAAGAAAAAGCAGCAACAAGGAGAAATGAAAAAAGAAAATAAACATAAAACTCATCACGAAAAAGCTTCAATCCAACTGTTGGCTGCTTGAGTGCCAACTTGCCGGCTTCTCTGCCTGCCTGCTTGCCTTCCTGGTTAGATTTTTATATTATACATATATATACACACTTGTAATAATCCCTCATATTTATTTTGTAAAATTATTTGTTTAGTCTGATTGAGGATTTACAAGTGCATCATAGTTTGTTTAAAGATTTTCTGTATACAATGTCACCCACCAAGACGACAACATCCAAGGGCAATGATTGCACCATTCTAACAATGCTTTCCCTCTTACAATCTGTGATAACTTTTCTAACAAATATATATAAACCTAGATATATATATGTGTGTATGTGTGACTATCTTTACATATAGTTTCGTTTCGTTTTTTGCTGTAGTTTGTTAAGGTTTGTCAGTTCAGAACCTTGGTTTTCTGCAACATATTGAAAAGCTTTATGTAGCGCATCCTACCAAATTCATTATAAGCCTAACCCCCACATAACTAAATTTTTGTATGTATGTATGTGTGCATGCGTTAAAATTGCACCTGCATACTCATTTAACTTAAACACTAATATGTACATACTAGAGGCTACAGCTTATGTTATTGTATATATAATATGTTAGTAACCACAAACATTTTTGTCATGTATGTAATATTCTGTTATCCTTGTTTAGTAAGGTTATCAACACGGTAAACTTGTGCTATTTACACTTTTCCTTTGGTTTAGATGATGAAGCTGGAAGATTACATTTGTAGTGGATTTAAGAAAAGGATTTAACGCTTGCAACATTCAGGTATTAAGTTTCAGTTCCCTTTCACGTTTATATACCTTTTTAGGTGCTTCTGTAAAGATATAGATGCGGGCACAAGACGAAAAAAACTATATGGTCCAGTTTTGTTTGCATTATTCTACAAAGTGTTGATGAGAATAACAGTATGAGTCGGTATAAATATGTCCGTCCCAGTTTTATTAATTGGAAAAATCAAGTTAAGTTAAATTAAAGTCGGCTATACACATACAATTACATTATTATTCGATATGTTAAATACAAAAGATATCATAGCATGCCACGTCCACAATACGAGTATACAAAAATTCAATTCGATCAATTCATTTTGTGATAAATAATAACAAACACATATTTCAGTAGGCATTAAAAGGAGACACAATTGATGTCTGCAACGCCTACACTTTGCATAAAAAAGTAGAGAATTTATTGGATTAAATCCAAATTTAGTTTTTTTTACGTGTTTTATTTGTTATTTGCTAATGTTAACAGCATTAGATATCAATACTCACCCGAAATAAGTTCTCCCTTGATTTGTAATGACTCATGGGTGTGAGCACGAGTGCGTGTGTGTGTGTAGGTTTAGGTCAAATACATTCCTTTTAGAATACGTTGAAAAGTTATTTTGTTTTTAGTTTTTCTTAAAGTTTTCTATATGAAAATCGTTGAATTTTGAACATTTCCACTCGGTTCCACAATTTCGTTCCACACAAAAACTATTTTAGATTTAGGGTTTTCATTGGAAAAGTGCTTAAAACATACGTTCAATGGCACTAAATGAACATGAAAACAAACGAAATTTAGAAGAAGAATGTGCTACAACAACAACAATAATATTTCAACATAAAAAGATAGAAAATCTTTTGAACAGCTTTAGCAGTGTATTTAGAAATGTGGTTGCATTTGGAGTTGTTTTGTTTTATATGTTAGTTGAGTTATGTTTTTGATTTTGTGTTGACAATGAGTACATAACAAAATTTATTGTCAGCACAAACACTAAAATAAGCAAATGCATATACACAGACACCCACATGGGTAGATGTAATATACATATGTGCAGATGTATGTAACATACAACTTAACTCTATGCAGATAGTATCCAACCAGTCAGCCAGCCATCCATGTGGCTAAAATAAATGGTTGAATTGTTGATTGTGCCGTGCAAGTGTGAGTGTATGTGCGTATGTGTGCTTGTGTTGATTTCTGTTTATAACAACAATTCCATCATTTGTTGCTTAACAAACACAAAATGTCATCGTTAAATGCATTTCTCAGGCTCTCAGCTTACGCACACAACTTTGCTTTGCATCTTTGCTTTGCCCCTGCTAACGGCTCTTGCCCATCACTATCATACCAAAAAGGCCCACAATACACACATATGTAAATGTGCAGCGTGTTTGTTTGTCTGTAGCTATTTAAAGGCTTTCACGTGTTGTGTGTTGCCTTCAAGTTTATGCATTTGTAATCCTAACATATATGGAGGCGTGGCAATGACATTAACACACTCTATACTAATTTTGAGGCTTAACAAATTTACAGCTAAAATTTACAACAACAACAACAGCAGTAACTACAGCTATAACATAAGGATATGATAGCATAAGCTTGATAGTGAACTGGGCAGTCAGTGTATGTGTAGTCAGGTTTTTGTATTTAAATTACTGTTGATACTGATGCCATATGACGGTCCCTTACAATGTTCCTACTATTGCTACACATACACTTTTATAGTTTATGGTTATATTTGTTGTTGTTATTACATTTGTTGTTGTTGTTGTTGTTGTTGTTGTTGTATTAATGTTAGTGTTAATGTTATTTTGGTTGATAATGATAAAATGCATGCTCGGTGTAGGGTGCGTATGAGTGATATTTAATTTAAACAAATGAAAATATTGCGCAAGAGTCAATTAAGTTTAGTTCTTTAATACCTTAAATGATATGGTTTGGGCGTACTATCAATAATTTGTAAATATAAATATCTTAATTATATCTGCATTATAACTTATAAGTTTCTGAATCAAGTATTTTCTATAATTATGGGCGTGTCTTTTACATAATCGTGCCCATATTTGGTACGTCGATAAATGCGCTAAAAAGCAAAGTTCATAAGTCAATTTTATTAAATTATATTTAAAGTTTTGCCGGTTGTGAACGTGATAATTACGCCAAATAATTGATTTCACCAATTTCAACCTGCGTAAATAACTAAAAATGTCTTTCCAAAAATTTGAGTTTAATATGTTGAAATTTATACCGTGTTAGTGTAAACCAGCGGTTCTCACATTTTTTCAGCTGTGCAGTCCTTCACAGACATAATCATTTACACGGAACTCCAGTGGTTCAGTAATGACTAATAGGCCTACACATGAGTATTATGTCTAAAACAATCTTTTTGTCACAAACAGAATGAAAAACTTCTTATACCTCCTCTTATGTGGTATACTGTATATAATAAACAGTATTCCTAAACGAAAAAACATCATTATTTCTTATTTGAAATCTCAATTTACAGAGTATGCTGCAGTCATAATAAATAGAAAAGAAAATATTACATATTACGAAGAAAAAAAAAAAAAGAAAGAAAAACAACAAATGCGAAAAGTACAAAAAAAAAAAAAAATAATCAAATGATGGTTGGAAGAGCTGTACTAATTGAAATCAAGTAGCTGTGAATCTAACTAACACTTAAGCCAGGCTACCCAACCTGACCAAACTATTCGTTCTGATTACTTGCTTCACTGCTTGCTCGGTTGCTGACTTGAAATTCCACAAAATAAGATGTGTTGATAAGATAAGCTGCTGCAGCTGCTGCTGCTGTAACACATATGCTTGCTTGTGTATTTGCCAAAGGTAATAATATCAACAGCAACAACAACCATAACAAAAACAATAACATGAACGACATACAAAAACATATCCAACTGGATATAACCAACACAATAAAGTTGAATAGTTCATGTTGGGCATAAAAAAGGTCAACAATGAAAAAAAATTAAGTAAGAATGTATTGGTAGCATTGTTGTTGTTGTTGTTGTTTTTGTTTTTGTTGTACGTAGAAAAATTACGATATTTCAAGGTGTATAAAGATTTTTGAAGGAGAGAAACGGGAGTGAGAGAAAGGGAAAAATCAAGATAGAGTGAAGAAAGAAATGTAGTAGAAGAAAAAAATACATAACGTGGGTACATGAGTGGCTTAGTTTAAGTTTTGTAATTATACGGTTATATGTTAGTTATATATTTGCACATGATTTGTCTACATTTGAACTTGTTAACAAATCAATGCTGTCAACATGATGAATTGTTTTGAAGTTAATTGTATTGTAATTGTGTTCACATAACATCTGGGAATTGTACCAAGTGACTTAAATCTGTCTCTTTTATTAATAACAACGATATATTAAAATAGTAAATACTTTGAAATATAAAGATCAAGCATTTTTGACAACTTGCTTATTATAATATAAACAAGGACTGACGGACAATTCCATTTGTAAATACACGTCATATGAAACATTTTAATGTTATAAATATTTTAATGAATTTTATTTACTTAAAGTATTATACATAAAGTTTTTTATGCGAAATATATAAAAAAAATCTTATCATGTCGAAGTAAAACTCACGTGAATAAAAAGGAAATTATAAAAATACGAAGACTATTCACTGCCTTACCTAATTGCCTAATTATGCTTTACAAAATTTTCGTTTTCACAATAAACATAGAATTCCACAATATACAGATACTCGTGTTCTATTGAATTGCCACAAATTTTCTTTATAGTTGAAAAATATTCTATGCAAAGCTCATAAGTGTTATTCCCATTATTAGCCTTATGCATATAAATTACTAATACTGTAGGCTCGCATGTTTATTATAATTATATATGTTTAGAAAATCAAACACAAAAAATTCAACAAATTCACAACAAAGAATTCACTTGATGATTACGCATACCAATGATTGCACGGTTTACCATTAACAATATCATATAGTTAGCGGTTGGCGATAATGGCTGGCAATGTATAATAAATTTATTTAAAAAAGCTTTTATGTAAATATTTGTATACAAATATTGAATTTTTAAGTTATTTATAGTGTAGCAAAAAAAAAAAAAAAAAGAAAAATTATAATAATAATAATAAACCAATAAACTGGTTTATCAAGCCAAACTATGATACCCTAAGTGGTTGAAATTTAGAAATCAGTAAAAAGGCGACAAGTGCTTTTCAAAATCATTATATAAATGAATGATTTAATTGAGAAAAATGAATTATCTTTTTTTATTTGATTTTTACTAAACTTTATGTTTTATAAAGTTAGATTAAGTTATGTGCGATTGAAAAGATGTTCGACCTAAAGGCTATTCATTTACACCGTATGGTGTATTATGGTACTCCCATTAAGAGAAAGAACAATCGAGATAATGTTATAACTGAAAACGGAGAAGTGCAATTCTGATAGTGCTAGACACCAAGTTTAATATTGTTTTCTTTCAGACGTAGAAGATATTGTAGAGATTTTACCTCCTTCACGACATCCCTTAATAACTTCGATGATGGTAGAGGTCGATTAAAAGTCATTGTTAAGTACATTTTACGACCATCTTCATATATATTTGGGGGTATATGTATAAAATATTTGCAACGCCAATATTACATTAAATATTCTCAATCAGCATTGAATACTAAGTCTATCTGGCATTGTCTGCTTTTGTGTGTGTGCGGGTACAAAATCAGGCAAACGACACGCCCCTAATGCACCAGAAACTGATAAAAAAGTAATTCATCAAGTACGTTTTGTGTATTACTTATAAAATATAGAAGATATGTTAACATCTCGAAGAACGGGAGTGTATTTAATATTCGGCCTCGATCAAATATAGCTATTTTTTTTTCCTATTTTATTATACTTAATATCCGCTATGTTTATAAAGCTTACAAATAATTGAAATTTGCTTTTATCGATACTCTATGGCACAATGGGAAATATGTAAAATTCAATACTCCACTTAACCGTACGTTTTCCTCAATGCTATTATACAAAAATGTATATTTTGCATATAAATTTAATCAAAAATCTTTAGAAAAGATTTACACCTTAGGCGTTAAGTGAGAGAAAATGTTTATTTGAAGGAGCCTTCTGTTATACAACAAAAAACATTTTCAAGAAAGAAAAATTTTATAAAGAAAAAGCAATGCATTCTGTATTAATGCTATTTAATAATTACAATACTTCAATTACCGAAAATCACGTTTTGCCATTTTCGTCGATTGAAAGTTTTTTTTTTTTTTTTTTTTTTTTTTTGATTTTCATTGAAAAGTAATCATTATTAGCCTGATATAAGTACTTTTAAAAGTTATAAAGGAAGCGAAAAAAATGATACAAAAATAAATGTTTTATAGTTGAAGATATTTACAAGTGTTTTGAATTGTATTTAAAAGATAATTTATAGTATAATTTATCGAATTGGCTCTTTCCTAAAAACTGCGTATAAATGGATATGTTAGGTCTATAAGTTGATACTTTTCCAATAAGAAGATCTTTATTCCTCCTTTTGTTGGGAAATTTTTTAAAAATCTCTTGTGTTTCGAAAGGTTCGCACCATTGTATTCAAATTTAGCACAATGGTGCAGTATGAAATTGAATTCACCGAAATGACGTTTCATTGAAAAATATCAAGAATTGTGGATTTTTGTCATAGTGAAGTTTTTCCTCACAATACCAAATTTAAACTGTGATAACATTACGAAAAATTAACGTAGCCAGAAACTTTTTACAACATTTGAAAGCTTCTGTTCTTAAAATTGTTGTGAATATAAAATTTTATAAATACGATTCATATTGGATTGAAATGGAGCCACCCTTTCTCTATTACTTTTTCGAAATTCACTTTTTATGTTATATTAAAATCAGTACAGAAGCCAGTACAGTGATTTAATCAAGCTCAAATTTGCATAAGGTTTCTTGGAAAAGTATCGAGAATTATGAGTTTTTCTGCCAGTTTTGTTGGTTCAAATTTTTTCACTATAATACAAAGTTTCAACTGTGAACTGCGAAAAATGAACCTAAAAGAAGAACTACTACAATATATATCGTCTGAAATCATCTGCGGCCTTTTTCATTACTGTCTAATATATTAAAAAAGATGCCCCAACTCTGCCTTAAACTACTACATGCACAGCTGTAAGTTGCAAGCGAAAAGACAAATTTAGTGTACTCGCAATTGCATTGGAAAGGGTACAAAAAAGAAAATTTGTTTTCCAATTGACTTGTTATAGATTTCATTTTATAAAGAAGAAAATGCCCGTATTATTGTAAGCAAGAAGCGAAAATAAACTCAAGCTGTAGTTAATTTGTACAAAGATGTTGATCTTTTCTCCCACCACTGGAACTGCCATTATTAAAAAGTACAATATATCCCCACGTAATACGAAACGAAAAAGGTACGATGAAGGAAAAGTCAAACAGCAAACAACAATACAATTACGAAATAATTCTTGAACATGGTTTTTTCTTTAATTTTTTTTTTTAGCAATTTTGTGACTGTCAACGGCACTCGCCCAACAACTGAAGATCGATGGCATTGATAAGCCTCTTGGAAAAAAAGCTAACTGTGTATGTGTGTTCGTATATCAATGTGTAAGCTGAACAACCTGACATCATGTACCGCTATTGCATTCAATTTCAATAAATGTGCAAATGTTTGTATGGGTATAAAAACACAATAATATACAAAAAAAAAAAAAAAAATACACACACAAATACAAATTATTGTATCGTTTACGCTGACTAAGATTCGGACCTAACAACTTACACAACTTATTATAAACACACACACACACACACACAATGCCCGGCTCAATTGAATTGGAAAATTTGTAAATTACACAAACAGTTGAACACTAACAATAACGAATAAAAACATTTTCGCCAATAGTGAACAAAGAAAGAAAGAAACAAACAAACAGAAGGACAGACAGACAGACAAACACATAACACAAACAATGAAATAGTTCTTCAACATTCTTGCATTAATCGCAGGATTAAAATCAGTGATGATAAACGTTTAAACAATAACAACAACAACAACAACAACAATAATAATAATAATAATAATAATAATAACAACAACAACAATGGTAACAATAATATCAAGAAATCGGTTATCAATGGAAAAGGCTCAGGAATAAAATGATTGTTGTTATTGGTTTGTTGCTGTCAGCGCAAAAGTTGATGAATTTTATGATTAAAACGAAGTAAATGGACGTACGTAGGCTTAATCATGGATACGTTAAAATACATCATGTCAGAAGCGAATATAATTACTTGGCGCCACTACCATAATAAGGTAATCATTTTTAAGGTCCATTAGCTTAAACATAAAAACATTTTGTGTAAAAGATTTTTTGCCATTCTCTAGCCTTCTAGTGATCGCTTAGCCCGCGTATTTTTAAACAGAAAACCCAAAAAATTTAGTCTCTCTTTCTACAGGGATCATTAAGACAACATTAAGTTGTACAGAACAAGAAATATTTTTTATATTGCATTGCAGACAAGTCCCCAATGTGGCAATAAGTTCAGAATCTTTTTGTAGTGTGTCCAAAGGTCACATCAAAAGGCAAGATTTTATAGGAAAAAATGAGAAAAACAATTCTATTGTAAATATATAAGAGAGATGTGTATGAAAATGAGAGGTCGCAGTCCAGAAGGATAATTTACTATAAAATATGAAAAGTTGTCGAAGCGTTTGTAAAAATAATGTCATGAGGTATGTTTTCGTATCGATAATTAAAATGGGAATCTTGGACTGGCTAGGAAGTCAAGAAAAGACAATGAGAGTAATTTTTTTTTTTTGAAAATTCAAATATACGATATGCCAATTTGAAAATAAATTCAAGTTGATTCTTTTTTAATGCAATATAATTAAAAAAAAAAAAAAAAAAAAAAAATACTGAAGAAATTATAAAAAATGTTAAGAATAAAACGATTTGATACGATTGCCTAGACACGAAAAAAACCGATTCAACACGATTTCGTAACGAATCCAACGCAAAAGCTTCGCTTTTAAAACATTGTCGTTATTCAGAAAAGCTTAGAAATGAAAATGTTTCACAGCGGAGAGCAACGAAACAACTTTTTGGGACAAACTAGAAAGAGAGTAACAGAGATTTAGCTAAATGAGTAATAAAGAGAGTAAAGAGCTGCTGGAATCCAAGTGACTAAACAGCAGCATCCCATTCATTTTGTGATAAATTCTCTCCATGATTGTAAAACGACTCTCCCCCAGACTAAAATCTCATTATGCACACCTAACATGATATGAAGCAAGAGTTCATTTCTAAAAGGGATGGCAGAGTTGCTTATCAGCCTCTATTTTTTTTTTATACATAAGGGTTGTAAGCTGAGTTCATTTTGTTATTAGAATCATCGACCGTAGACCAAACGGAATTGTTAAGAGATTTAAGCATCACACACATAGTGTTTGTTTTTTTGATAATACGTTTCGTTTTGTGTGCTATTGTATGAGTTGTATTTTATGCCATTTTTTTGTAACATATCCCCACCCGGAAAATTTCATCGCTTGCGCTAGTGGTCCAGTATAAAAACCCCTCGCAACGTTCTTTAACTCTCATAAGTTCACAATACGTTGCGTACAGTTCACTTTCTGTCAAGTTTGTGCTCGTGCAAGAATTTTGTGAAGAAAATATTAAAACAAAAAACCATTTTTGGTTTTTTGTAGTAAACATAATGAAAATTATTAATTCATAAAAAAACAAGTGTTGTTGAAATATTTAAAAAAAAAAATGTATATAAAATAAAATGAAAGAATTTATTGTTTAGAATTGTGGACTTTTTAAGAAAATAAACAACAACAACAAGTATGTGAGAGTGAATTCAATTAATAAACAATGTGTGGCGGGACGAAGGGGAGGTGCAGCAAATGAGGGGTGATGATAATTAAAGGTGATTATATGCACTCCAATATCAAATCAGATTAATTAAATTAAATTTAAATTAAGACTTTTGTTCTTGCTAACATTCTATTGTTGTTATTATTGCCAACTTTTTTTCAAGTGTGCTTGAGTGAAAGAATACTATTTCATGTTGAAAATAATTCCAATTTAAATAAAAAAAAAAAAAAAAAAAAAGCAAATTATAATTAATAAAGGTATTAATGAATTTACATGAAATAATTTTTATATTAATTTAATGCTTACATTTTTATAAATTAAACATATTTTATTTTTATTTAATAAAATAAAAAATATAAAAAATAAACAAATCAAAAATCAAAAATAAACTAAATTATATAAATTATATATATTATATACAAATATCTGTATTTCCATTTTTATTGTACAATTCCACATCAGCATTCCCCTGCCGGTCGAAATATTTAACAAACTTTAAAAAAAAAAAATACATTTTAACGACAACATTATCATGATGCAACTATCACAATATTTTTCAATATATGTAAAATTACATACATTACAGGTATATAAGTATTCACTGTTGAAGGTCTCTCCGACAGTATTGTCAAGGAAAGTTGATTTCATCAACAGGCTAAAGAACTTTAAACACTCAAATCTTGGGTTTTGTTAAGCTTTGGACATTAAAGTAAAATTTGTGTCGAACGGTTTGTTCGAACTTTAAAATTCAAAAATATTTGTTCTATAAGTAAGCAGAAGTAATGATTCATCTAGTTTATAGGTTTTAAAATATAGTACCCGCCATTTGTTATGATCTTGCGATTGACATCTAGTTTATCTGCCTTAAAATAAACTTTAAGCATAATGTATGAATTTTTGATACTGGACTGGGCTGTATGACATTAAGGACAACTTTATTCAAGGAGGGCGGGAAGAGAGAGTGGTCAATTTTCATTGTTTTATATTAAATTTTTAAATTAAATTCTACTTAGAGGGTAATATCAATACGGTTTCTGCATTTGTACAAGTTTTATCTTGGCGGCCAATCCAAATAAACATTTTTGATCCAAAACCAACTTTCTGACTTCATGTCACATCATATGTCCATGATAATCATGAATCCTTAGTTAGTCATGCTTTAATGTATAATATATTCGAATTGTAACGATTTATCAAATGGATTCAAGAAATTTGGCACAAGAAAGTATTATAGTTCCAGCTTTACTATTAGTTTTTATTTTTATTTTAAAAAATGACACAAAAAAGCGAAACTTAATCCGCGTATTTAAATCGAGAGTGTTTTATTATTATAGTGATGCAACGGATCCAAGGGGTCTCTGATGTAAATCTTTGTTTTTACTTAAGGAGTCGGCTTCTGGGTTCTAGGGTGAAAGAACAAATGAAACCACACGTTGAAGTGATTTTTTCAAGTCACATATTAAACTTCAATTTCAATTAAAATGTTTATTATTTTAAATATTCCTCAAAAACTTTACATATTATACCCCATACTATATTTAGTGTAAGCAAAAACATGAAAATTCTTGAGCATGAAACTTTTTTAAAAAAAATTGTGGTTGTAATGTTGATTTTGATCTTTCCTCTTCTAAAGTAACAACTTTTGCAACAACTTGAAGTTTATTTGAACAATTTCATTCTAGACGTTATTCGGCAGTTGCTAACTTTTTACCTCACCCTGTATAATATAAGCCTCTAAGCGGTTATTTTATTGCTCATTAAAATTTTTTAATTAACCTTATTTTCGCTTGTTTGTATTTTTATGACTTTTATTGGTTATGTTTTTTTTTTTTTTGTACCCTACACCACAAAGTGAATATTTCTAGCTTTTAAGCACTTATCTTTAATTAATATGGCAATTCGATCAGAATAAATGTCTCATTCCATTTAAGAATGCTTGTCTGTACGTCCATGTATTCTATGCAATCATTGTATAGATCGAAATTTTTGATATTTTTTTAAATAAAATTTAGCATATTTAGCATTTTAAAAAATATGTTTTTATAGGACGAAAATTCACAATTCTTAATATTTTGGGGCAATCTCTGTCCAACTATTATTAGAACCTTTTCCATACAACGATATTTCGCGAACTTTATATGGCAATGACAACAATTTACAGATACAACTCAATTTATAAGATAAATTTTGTAAGTTAATGGTGCAGGGAATTAAATGGTCGAATACAACTGCTTGTAACATCGTCACTTGTGTTTCTTTATACTTTAAGAATATTCAACAACTGGCAGTAAAGTTGAAAACAGCTTTTAAAACTTTCTTGGAAATATTTTGAAAATGATTTTTATAGTTAATCTTTAATTTCTGTTTCGGTTTTTATTTTTATTTTTTTTATAAAGTTTATTTATTACTTTTATCCATTATTTACAAAAATTTAATTCCATATTGTTTTAAAAAATGTTAAATTTTTATTGTTCTTTGTTATGTTGTTCTCTGTGTCTATATTTTAATCATTTATTTGTATTATTTGTATATGGCGGTTAAAAAAGAACAGAAATTGTATGCAATTCATTTAAATTTTTAATTATGCAATAATATTAACGACACAACTAATTTGTGTTGCGGTTCTCTTTTGGTTTCACACGAAACACATTGCAACACACACATACACAGGCACACACATGAACTTGTACGGATATATGTATATATTTCAATTACATATGTATGTATGTAGGATTGTAAACTTAAAATGGCCATTTAGCACAAAACCACTACTTTCGCTATATAAAACGAGCAGCTACAATAACAACCAAAAAATCGTATTTAAATTGGTTTATGGGTTGGATAGAAGGATGTTGTTAATGTTGTTGTTGTTATTATTGCTATGGCTATAGTAACAATAGTAGGCAGGCAGTAGCAGCAGCAGCAACATCAACAACAACAACAATTTTAACAACCATAGTAAAACAAGAAACCCAATAACTGAATAAAGAATAAACAACAACAAAAACAAAAACAAAAACAAAAAACACTTTTAGTGTTGGAGTGTTGATTGTTGTTTTTAGTTAATGCTTGTGTGCGATAACATGCTTTATTGCATACTAACATATCTTTGCGCGTGTACGTGTGTCCTTTTGCTGCTCTGCCTCTTGCCGCGTCCACTATATGCATACACTACGCACACTGTTTTTTGTGTGTAGAGATGTAGTAATCCTAGATAAAACACAAACAACAATTTTATCTCATTTAAATATTACAACATTTTGAAGTTTACATTTATATATACATACGAGTACATACATACCATCCATATACATATTGTGTAGGGACAGTATATTGTACAAATGAATGTAAAGATAACTTCTTCATTCAACATCATATTGTACAGGGTGCGTACGGTGATTGAGGATAAATTGATAATAAAACTAATTTGTTCATATTTTTTAACATTAATTCACTTCTAAGCTATACAATTATTTAATAAAATCTTCATTAGCGGCAATAACGGACTTAATCCGGGGTCGGAAACGATTGCATGCTCGAATCAAGTGCTTTTTAGTAATTTTGATAATTGTTGTTGTTATAGCATCCTTCAGTGATGAAATAGTATTATGGCGATGTTTAATAATCTTCTGCTCAACTATGCTCCATACGTAATAATTCAGTGGATTAAGGTCAGGGGAACTAGGTGGCCGCAAGTTTGGGGTAATGAGGTCATAGAAATTTTCGGTCATCCAATTTTGTGTCGTCATGACTTTGTGTGAAAGAGTAAAGTCTTGCTAGAATATGTATGGTCTGTCCCTCCGTACACTATCAATTTTCTAAAATATCGATGTAGGCGGCAGTTTTCACCCTAAGCCTCTGACGTAAAAAGTTGGGTGGCATAACATGTCCTTCCTTCTTGCTCACAACTCCTCCTATAAAACCATGACAGTTGCTGGAAACATCCTGTCATTTCTTCGATAAATTTTTTGGTCTTGGTGGAAATTTTGTTCATTAGAAAAGAACCACAACATGTTAGGAACCTTAGCTTTTTAAAGAGACGTTTTCCTCAGATAAGTCTCTGTTTTCGATAATCTAACAAGAAAAAAAACAAACAAAATTGTTTGACATTGACATTCACATATATGTGAGTATCCTCAACTACCATACGCACCCTGTATTATTTATAAAAACCATAACTACTGAACTATTTTTCTTATTTTTATTACACATGGAAATATGAAAATATATCATATGTTGTTATTATGTTTTTCTTTTTTGTTTTTGTTGGGATTATTTAAAATATCGTATTAATTAATGTTGTTATTTTTTAATATGTTCGTACATATATGTGTATAACCTTTAATTACTGCGGGCCAACGATTTGTAGAAACGTGTCAAGTTTTGTGTTAACAATAATATACAACAGTTGTAATAACAATATAAATAATAATAACACTAACAATAACAATACGTTCTGATGAGCATTAATAACATTTTACATTAACTATTATATATGGGTTGGATACAATGGGTCACAATGGCGACAATGTTGTCAAAAGGGGTGAAAATTGGTGCATTGAACGGTTTTTTATGTTGGCGTTGATAAATTTACGTATAATTGAATACAAAAATGATTAAATATTTATGCAGATATAAAGATATATTTACTCTATACATTTTAACATAAAAATTGTTCATTGCTTGAAACAATGAATTATCGAAAAAAGTCATCTTTTTTAAAGTTAAATATTACAATAGGAAACCTCAATACTCCTTTAATTACAACAAGTAAGAAAAGTAAATTTGGCTAAAGCCAAATGTTAAATACCCTCCTCTATATATACAAACTGTGAGCGTGGCAGGTATATAGTAAGTACCTCTAATACAGTTAGTATTATATATCAGCTTAAAAATCACGTTTGCCGCTGAATATGGTTTCTTTTTAAATTGTGGGCGTGTCTGTTTCATAAATATATATACCAATTTTTATCTTAATAACTTAATCTTTGAAACAGATAAGAAAATTTTTGTTAATTGTAGGCGTGGCTCTTAGCCGATTTTACTCAGTATAAAAAAGATTTTTTAGAAAATCTCATAATTAAAAAATTTTTTCCTTACATCACATATTTCTATATATAACATTATTCCAAAGTATGACTACAATGTAATTGTATAAAAAAAAACTAGAGTTTTAATAAATCAATTAATACTTTGTGAAACTTTAATGAGATAAGTACAACAATTTATGCAACACACAAGTATTTTGTAAAACAATCGTCAATGATTTAATGAATTATTAATAATTTTCTTTTAATTGTGAAATAATTTAATCAAACGGATATGTTTGTTTATTAATAAACATATTTAAGTATATTTGAATTTTATTGTGATGTGTAATACAACGCTTTGGTGTCAAGAGGGCTGTAACATAAAGACAAATTTCGGTTGTTGGTGCCACTTGGTGAGTTATTGGATTTAGCGTATTATCAATTCGTGTTTGACTGGATGAAATGAAGTCACTTATGTGAAATAAGTTGATCTCAGCATATTCCTTTTAACTGAATTGTCATTTTGTTTTCAATCAAAAACTTTGTTAACACCTTTCAAGCTGAATTACATCTGTTTTAACCTTGAAGTGACTTAAATATCGTATAAAACTTCCCCAACTATGCAGATATGTTCAGTTTCAAGTGTATTTTATTTTATATGAAATGAACAATAGTTTTTAAGTAAAATTTACGCTTCTATGTTAAGTTGCTAAAAATGTGTGCAAACTGGAAATTTTTCGAGAATAAAACTTTTGCAAACAAGTTTCCGTGGTGTACGTTTTGGTTATTGTTCTTATTTTTACAAATGTTGTTTATTATTGTTGTTTTTGTTTTTGTTAAGAAATCTACGTAAAGTTTTTTGTTTATTTTATTTATTCAACACAGTAAACACATGCACACATACACACTTTCAGTTGCCAGAGACTTTGACAATAAAAGAGTAAAAAAAATAATCTTAATGAAAATTTGTGCATGTGTGTATATACGTATATGTATGGATACATATATTTAAAGAATATACAACAACAGCAATATTTTTCCAGAGTACCATGACAGTTAAGCGAAGCCTTGCTACCCAGGAATGCTTCTGTGTGTACAAGCACTGGGAGGATATGTATATAGGAAGTAAGGCTGGAGTTGGAAAATTATGACTTTTTAACTTTTTAAGAACTATACGATATGTACACGTGTGCGTGTGTGTATTTGCTAAAGTTATGCGAGTTAAATGATAGAGAAAACACTCGATATGGGTTGGACGGAAAACTGAGTTGATGCTTTCTTCTTCTCCCCACCTTTTTTTTCTTTCTTATTCTCTTTACACTTCCTCTCTAAAGTAAAGTTGTCAAAAAGTTAATATTTAAGAATTTTCGGTTTAACATGCTCTCTATCCGTATATGTATGTGTGTGCATGCCATTATTTATATAACATATAACACTATTTGTATATCTGCCTTAAGTTAGGTTAGGTTATGATCTAGTTTTAGTTTACATATTTCCATTTCCTATAGAAAAATAGTAAAAAAAACAAAAAAAAACAAAAAAAAAAAAAGAAAAGAAAAGAAAAACGTTGCCTTTACTATGTGTTGAAAAATCTGAATAAAATTATTTTCAAACTATGTGAAAATTTATGGTAAAAGTTGGATAAATTTCTTATTAAAATAGATTTTTATATAATAAAATATAATTTTACGACAACTATGAATAAAAGAGTGAAACTGTGTGTAACACATAAACTGAAATGTTTACAATTAATTAAAAAAGTTTAAGAAACCCTGACTGGAAGAATCCTTTGTTTGTTTGTTTAGTATTCATTTATTTATTCATTATGGCTAATATAGCCGCAAAACATATTAATTTAAATTAAAATTAAATGTGTACAAAACCCATTAACTCATGGGATAATTTAATAAATATTGACATTAAAATATATTACAGAAATCACCAACTAAATGGAAAGAAATGAAATATTTATAATAAAACATAATATAAATAAGTTTTTTTTCTGGCAAAAAAATAAAAAAAAAAAAAAATAAATTCATGCTGAACATGAAAATAGTCGTGGTGCAATAGGACATAAGCCACATAAATCTACAAGGCTTGGTAGCGATTAAATGAATTGGAAAAAACTAAAAGTCTTGTTAGAAAATTTCAGCTGAATATGTCAAAACTTGTGACCATGAGAATGCCAACAACAGACGGACATACGGACACACATGTCTAGATTGAAGCATATATTTTTCATCAATACATATTTTAATTTTTCCGAAATCTTGTAAATTAATTCAGCTTTCGAATGAAACATACGCCACCCATTTAGTTAATAAACAACATGTAATTTTTAAAAGTGATTTCCTAAGTAAATGGTCGGTGCCACGACCATCTATTACGAATCATTAAAAAGCCGCGAAAAATTCCCCTTGTTTGCAACAAATTTGAGCAAAATCGAAGCAGTAGTTTTCAAGTTATAAGCCAAGCAATTTTAACTTCATTCGTGCGGTCATAATTTGGAAAGTCATGCAAATATCAAAAAGTGTGCATGATACTAGGCGCCCTTGCTCAGCAAGCAAATCTGGGTTAAGAAAATTTTCAAACTCCTATATCTCATTCTCACATTTTATTTTGGCATGATTTTTAAAATTACGTGCACACGAATGAGCGTGAACTTGCGCGGCTCATAACTTTGGAACTACTGGTCCGATTTTGATGAAATTTTTTGCAAAAATTAGGAAATTTCTCCAGCTTTTCGGCGATATCTAACTAGTGGGCGTGGCATTGCCCATTTATTTGGGAAATGTGTATTTAAAAATACTTGCTTTTCAACTAAATTGTTGGTGCCACGCCCACATTGTATACTTCATTTGAAAGCTGGCGTAATTTACTATCTTTCACAACAAATTTGAACAAAATCCGTGCAGCCGTTCAAAAGTTATACGACTTTAAAGAATTGCTAAAATCAAAATTTGCTTGCTGAGACATGCTGGGCGCCTGGTATTTTGCTCTCATTTTATTTTGGCATGATTTTTAAAATTACGTGCACACGAATGAGCGTGAACTTGCGCGGCTCATAACTTTGGAACTACTGGTCCGATTTTGATGAAATTTTTTGCAAAAATTAGGAAATTTCTCCAGCTTTTCGGCGATATCTAACTAGTGGGCGTGGCATTGCCCATTTATTTGGGAAATGTGTATTTAAAAATACTTGTTTTTCAACTAAATTGTTGGTGCCACGCCCACATTGTATACTTCATTTGAAAGCTGGCGTAATTTACTATCTTTCACAACAAATTTGAACAAAATCCGTGCAGCCGTTCAAAAGTTATACGACTTTAAAGAATTGCTAAAATCAAAATTTGCTTGCTGAGACATGCTGGGCGCCTGGTATTTTGCTCTCATTTTATTTTGGCATGATTTTTAAAATTACGTGCACACGAATGAGCGTGAACTTGCGCGGCTCATAACTTTGGAACTACTGGTCCGATTTTGATGAAATTTTTTGCAAAAATTAGGAAATTTCTCCAGCTTTTCGGCGATATCTAACTAGTGGGCGTGGCATTGCCCATTTATTTGGGAAATGTGTATTTAAAAATACTTGTTTTTCAACTAAACTGTTGATGCCACGCCCACATTGTATACTTCATTTGAAAGCTGGCGTAATTTACTATCTTTCACAACAAATTTGAACAAAATCCGTGCAGCCGTTCAAAAGTTATACGACTTTAAAGAATTGCTAAAATCAAAATTTGCTTGCTGAGACATGCTGGGCGCCTGGTATTTTGCTCTCATTTTATTTTGGCATGATTTTTAAAATTACGTGCACACGAATGAGCGTGAACTTGCGCGGCTCATAACTTTGGAACTACTGGTCCGATTTTGATGAAATTTTTTGCAAAAATTAGGAAATTTCTCCAGCTTTTCGGCGATATCTAACTAGTGGGCGTGGCATTGCCCATTTATTTGGGAAATGTGTATTTAAAAATACTTGTTTTTCAACTAAACTGTTGATGCCACGCCCACATTGTATACTTCATTTGAAAGCTGGCGTAATTTACTATCTTTCACAACAAATTTGAACAAAATCCGTGCAGCCGTTCAAAAGTTATACGACTTTAAAGAATTGCTAAAATCAAAATTTGCTTGCTGAGACATGCTGGGCGCCTGGTATTTTGCTCTCATTTTATTTTGGCATGATTTTTAAAATTACGTGCACACGAATGAGCGTGAACTTGCGCGGCTCATAACTTTGGAACTACTGGTCCGATTTTGATGAAATTTTTTGCAAAAATTAGGAAATTTCTCCAGCTTTTCGGCGATATCTAACTAGTGGGCGTGGCATTGCCCATTTATTTGGGAAATGTGTATTTAAAAATACTTGTTTTTCAACTAAACTGTTGATGCCACGCCCACATTGTATACTTCATTTGAAAGCTGGCGTAATTTACTATCTTTCACAACAAATTTGAACAAAATCCGTGCAGCCGTTCAAAAGTTATACGACTTTAAAGAATTGCTAAAATCAAAATTTGCTTGCTGAGACATGCTGGGCGCCTGGTATTTTGCTCTCATTTTATTTTGGCATGATTTTTAAAATTACGTGCACACGAATGAGCGTGAACTTGCGCGGCTCATAACTTTGGAACTACTGGTCCGATTTTGATGAAATTTTTTGCAAAAATTAGGAAATTTCTCCAGCTTTTCGGCGATATCTAACTAGTGGGCGTGGCATTGCCCATTTATTTGGGAAATGTGTATTTAAAAATACTTGTTTTTCAACTAAACTGTTGATGCCACGCCCACATTGTATACTTCATTTGAAAGCTGGCGTAATTTACTATCTTCCACAACAAATTTGAACAAAATCCGTGCAGCCGTTCAAAAGTTATACGACTTTAAAGAATTGCTAAAATCAAAATTTGCTTGCTGAGACATGCTGGGCGCCTGGTATTTTGCTCTCATTTTATTTTGGCATGATTTTTAAAATTACGTGCACACGAATGAGCGTGAACTTGCGCGGCTCATAACTTTGGAACTACTGGTCCGATTTTGATGAAATTTTTTGCAAAAATTTGGAAATTTCTCCAGCTTTTCGGCGATATCTAACTAGTGGGCGTGTCATTGCCCATTTATTTGGGAAATGTGTATTTAAAAATACTTGTTTTTCAACTAAATTGTTGGTGCCAGGCCCACATTGTATACTTCATTTGAAAGCTGGCGTAATTTACTATCTTTCACAACAAATTTGAACAAAATCCGTGCAGCCGTTCAAAAGTTATACGACTTTAAAGAATTGCTAAAATCAAAATTTGCTTGCTGAGACATGCTGGGCGCCTGGTATTTTGCTCTCATTTTATTTTGGCATGATTTTTAAAATTACGTGCACACGAATGAGCGTGAACTTGCGCGGCTCATAACTTTGGAACTACTGGTCCGATTTTGATGAAATTTTTTGCAAAAATTAGGAAATTTCTCCAGCTTTTCGGCGATATCTAACTAGTGGGCGTGGCATTGCCCATTTATTTGGGAAATGTGTATTTAAAAATACTTGTTTTTCAACTAAACTGTTGATGCCACGCCCACATTGTATACTTCATTTGAAAGCTGGCGTAATTTACTATCTTTCACAACAAATTTGAACAAAATCCGTGCAGCCGTTCAAAAGTTATACGACTTTAAAGAATTGCTAAAATCAAAATTTGCTTGCTGAGACATGCTGGGCGCCTGGTATTTTGCTCTCATTTTATTTTGGCATGATTTTTAAAATTACGTGCACACGAATGAGCGTGAACTTGCGCGGCTCATAACTTTGGAACTACTGGTCCGATTTTGATGAAATTTTTTGCAAAAATTAGGAAATTTCTCCAGCTTTTCGGCGATATCTAACTAGTGGGCGTGGCATTGCCCATTTATTTGGGAAATGTGTATTTAAAAATACTTGTTTTTCAACTAAACTGTTGATGCCACGCCCACATTGTATACTTCATTTGAAAGCTGGCGTAATTTACTATCTTTCACAACAAATTTGAACAAAATCCGTGCAGCCGTTCAAAAGTTATACGACTTTAAAGAATTGCTAAAATCAAAATTTGCTTGCTGAGACATGCTGGGCGCCTGGTATTTTGCTCTCATTTTATTTTGGCATGATTTTTAAAATTACGTGCACACGAATGAGCGTGAACTTGCGCGGCTCATAACTTTGGAACTACTGGTCCGATTTTGATGAAATTTTTTGCAAAAATTAGGAAATTTCTCCAGCTTTTCGGCGATATCTAACTAGTGGGCGTGGCATTGCCCATTTATTTGGGAAATGTGTATTTAAAAATACTTGTTTTTCAACTAAACTGTTGATGCCACGCCCACATTGTATACTTCATTTGAAAGCTGGCGTAATTTACTATCTTTCACAACAAATTTGAACAAAATCCGTGCAGCCGTTCAAAAGTTATACGACTTTAAAGAATTGCTAAAATCAAAATTTGCTTGCTGAGACATGCTGGGCGCCTGGTATTTTGCTCTCATTTTATTTTGGCATGATTTTTAAAATTACGTGCACACGAATGAGCGTGAACTTGCGCGGCTCATAACTTTGGAACTACTGGTCCGATTTTGATGAAATTTTTTGCAAAAATTAGGAAATTTCTCCAGCTTTTCGGCGATATCTAACTAGTGGGCGTGGCATTGCCCATTTATTTGGGAAATGTGTATTTAAAAATACTTGCTTTTCAACTAAATTGTTGGTGCCACGCCCACATTGTATACTTCATTTGAAAGCTGGCGTAATTTACTATCTTTCACAACAAATTTGAACAAAATCCGTGCAGCCGTTCAAAAGTTATACGACTTTAAAGAATTGCTAAAATCAAAATTTGCTTGCTGAGACATGCTGGGCGCCTGGTATTTTGCTCTCATTTTATTTTGGCATGATTTTTAAAATTACGTGCACACGAATGAGCGTGAACTTGCGCGGCTCATAACTTTGGAACTACTGGTCCGATTTTGATGAAATTTTTTGCAAAAATTAGGAAATTTCTCCAGCTTTTCGGCGATATCTAACTAGTGGGCGTGGCATTGCCCATTTATTTGGGAAATGTGTATTTAAAAATACTTGTTTTTCAACTAAATTGTTGGTGCCACGCCCACATTGTATACTTCATTTGAAAGCTGGCGTAATTTACTATCTTTCACAACAAATTTGAACAAAATCCGTGCAGCCGTTCAAAAGTTATACGACTTTAAAGAATTGCTAAAATCAAAATTTGCTTGCTGAGACATGCTGGGCGCCTGGTATTTTGCTCTCATTTTATTTTGGCATGATTTTTAAAATTACGTGCACACGAATGAGCGTGAACTTGCGCGGCTCATAACTTTGGAACTACTGGTCCGATTTTGATGAAATTTTTTGCAAAAATTAGGAAATTTCTCCAGCTTTTCGGCGATATCTAACTAGTGGGCGTGGCATTGCCCATTTATTTGGGAAATGTGTATTTAAAAATACTTGTTTTTCAACTAAACTGTTGATGCCACGCCCACATTGTATACTTCATTTGAAAGCTGGCGTAATTTACTATCTTTCACAACAAATTTGAACAAAATCCGTGCGGCCGTTCAAAAGTTATACGACTTTAAAGAATTGCTAAAATCAAAATTTGCTTGCTGAGACATGCTGGGCGCCTGGTATTTTGCTCTCATTTTATTTTGGCATGATTTTTAAAATTACGTGCACACGAATGAGCGTGAACTTGCGCGGCTCATAACTTTGGAACTACTGGTCCGATTTTGATGAAATTTTTTGCAAAAATTAGGAAATTTCTCCAGCTTTTCGGCGATATCTAACTAGTGGGCGTGGCATTGCCCATTTATTTGGGAAATGTGTATTTAAAAATACTTGTTTTTCAACTAAACTGTTGATGCCACGCCCACATTGTATACTTCATTTGAAAGCTGGCGTAATTTACTATCTTTCACAACAAATTTGAACAAAATCCGTGCAGCCGTTCAAAAGTTATACGACTTTAAAGAATTGCTAAAATCAAAATTTGCTTGCTGAGACATGCTGGGCGCCTGGTATTTTGCTCTCATTTTATTTTGGCATGATTTTTAAAATTACGTGCACACGAATGAGCGTGAACTTGCGCGGCTCATAACTTTGGAACTACTGGTCCGATTTTGATGAAATTTTTTGCAAAAATTAGGAAATTTCTCCAGCTTTTCGGCGATATCTAACTAGTGGGCGTGTCATTGCCCATTTATTTGGGAAATGTGTATTTAAAAATACTTGTTTTTCAACTAAATTGTTGGTGCCAGGCCCACATTGTATACTTCATTTGAAAGCTGGCGTAATTTACTATCTTTCACAACAAATTTGAACAAAATCCGTGCAGCCGTTCAAAAGTTATACGACTTTAAAGAATTGCTAAAATCAAAATTTGCTTGCTGAGACATGCTGGGCGCCTGGTATTTTGCTCTCATTTTATTTTGGCATGATTTTTAAAATTACGTGCACACGAATGAGCGTGAACTTGCGCGGCTCATAACTTTGGAACTACTGGTCCGATTTTGATGAAATTTTTTGCAAAAATTAGGAAATTTCTCCAGCTTTTCGGCGATATCTAACTAGTGGGCGTGGCATTGCCCATTTATTTGGGAAATGTGTATTTAAAAATACTTGTTTTTCAACTAAACTGTTGATGCCACGCCCACATTGTATACTTCATTTGAAAGCTGGCGTAATTTACTATCTTTCACAACAAATTTGAACAAAATCCGTGCAGCCGTTCAAAAGTTATACGACTTTAAAGAATTGCTAAAATCAAAATTTGCTTGCTGAGACATGCTGGGCGCCTGGTATTTTGCTCTCATTTTATTTTGGCATGATTTTTAAAATTACGTGCACACGAATGAGCGTGAACTTGCGCGGCTCATAACTTTGGAACTACTGGTCCGATTTTGATGAAATTTTTTGCAAAAATTTGGAAATTTCTCCAGCTTTTCGGCGATATCTAACTAGTGGGCGTGGCATTGCCCATTTATTTGGGAAATGTGTATTTAAAAATACTTGTTTTTCAACTAAACTGTTGATGCCACGCCCACATTGTATACTTCATTTGAAAGCTGGCGTAATTTACTATCTTTCACAACAAATTTGAACAAAATCCGTGCAGCCGTTCAAAAGTTATACGACTTTAAAGAATTGCTAAAATCAAAATTTGCTTGCTGAGACATGCTGGGCGCCTGGTATTTTGCTCTCATTTTATTTTGGCATGATTTTTAAAATTACGTGCACACGAATGAGCGTGAACTTGCGCGGCTCATAACTTTGGAACTACTGGTCCGATTTTGATGAAATTTTTTGCACAAATTAGGAAATTTCTCCAGCTTTTCGGCGATATCTAACTAGTGGGCGTGGCATTGCCCATTTATTTGGGAAATGTGTATTTAAAAATACTTGTTTTTCAACTAAACTGTTGATGCCACGCCCACATTGTATACTTCATTTGAAAGCTGGCGTAATTTACTATCTTTCACAACAAATTTGAACAAAATCCGTGCAGCCGTTCAAAAGTTATACGACTTTAAAGAATTGCTAAAATCAAAATTTGCTTGCTGAGACATGCTGGGCGCCTGGTATTTTGCTCTCATTTTATTTTGGCATGATTTTTAAAATTACGTGCACACGAATGAGCGTGAACTTGCGCGGCTCATAACTTTGGAACTACTGGTCCGATTTTGATGAAATTTTTTGCAAAAATTTGGAAATTTCTCCAGCTTTTCGGCGATATCTAACTAGTGGGCGTGTCATTGCCCATTTATTTGGGAAATGTGTATTTAAAAATACTTGTTTTTCAACTAAATTGTTGGTGCCAGGCCCACATTGTATACTTCATTTGAAAGCTGGCGTAATTTACTATCTTTCACAACAAATTTGAACAAAATCCGTGCAGCCGTTCAAAAGTTATACGACTTTAAAGAATTGCTAAAATCAAAATTTGCTTGCTGAGACATGCTGGGCGCCTGGTATTTTGCTCTCATTTTATTTTGGCATGATTTTTAAAATTACGTGCACACGAATGAGCGTGAACTTGCGCGGCTCATAACTTTGGAACTACTGGTCCGATTTTGATGAAATTTTTTGCAAAAATTAGGAAATTTCTCCAGCTTTTCGGCGATATCTAACTAGTGGGCGTGGCATTGCCCATTTATTTGGGAAATGTGTATTTAAAAATACTTGTTTTTCAACTAAACTGTTGATGCCACGCCCACATTGTATACTTCATTTGAAAGCTGGCGTAATTTACTATCTTTCACAACAAATTTGAACAAAATCCGTGCAGCCGTTCAAAAGTTATACGACTTTAAAGAATTGCTAAAATCAAAATTTGCTTGCTGAGACATGCTGGGCGCCTGGTATTTTGCTCTCATTTTATTTTGGCATGATTTTTAAAATTACGTGCACACGAATGAGCGTGAACTTGCGCGGCTCATAACTTTGGAACTACTGGTCCGATTTTGATGAAATTTTTTGCAAAAATTAGGAAATTTCTCCAGCTTTTCGGCGATATCTAACTAGTGGGCGTGGCATTGCCCATTTATTTGGGAAATGTGTATTTAAAAATACTTGTTTTTCAACTAAATTGTTGGTGCCACGCCCACATTGTATACTTCATTTGAAAGCTGGCGTAATTTACTATCTTTCACAACAAATTTGAACAAAATCCGTGCAGCCGTTCAAAAGTTATATGACTTTAAAGAATTGCTAAAATCAAAATTTGCTTGCTGAGACATGCTGGGCGCCTGGTATTTTGCTCTCATTTTATTTTGGCATGATTTTTAAAATTACGTGCACACGAATGAGCGTGAACTTGCGCGGCTCATAACTTTGGAACTACTGGTCCTATTTTGATGAAATTTTTTGCAAAAATTAGGAAATTTCTCCAGCTTTTCGGCGATATCTAACTAGTGGGCGTGGCATTGCCCATTTATTTGGGAAATGTGTATTTAAAAATACTTGTTTTTCAACTAAACTGTTGATGCCACGCCCACATTGTATACTTCATTTGAAAGCTGGCGTAATTTACTATCTTTCACAACAAATTTGAACAAAATCCGTGCAGCCGTTCAAAAGTTATACGACTTTAAAGAATTGCTAAAATCAAAATTTGCTTGCTGAGACATGCTGGGCGCCTGGTATTTTGCTCTCATTTTATTTTGGCATGATTTTTAAAATTACGTGCACACGAATGAGCGTGAACTTGCGCGGCTCATAACTTTGGAACTACTGGTCCGATTTTGATGAAATTTTTTGCAAAAATTAGGAAATTTCTCCAGCTTTTCGGCGATATCTAACTAGTGGGCGTGGCATTGCCCATTTATTTGGGAAATGTGTATTTAAAAATACTTGTTTTTCAACTAAACTGTTGATGCCACGCCCACATTGTATACTTCATTTGAAAGCTGGCGTAATTTACTATCTTTCACAACAAATTTGAACAAAATCCGTGCAGCCGTTCAAAAGTTATACGACTTTAAAGAATTGCTAAAATCAAAATTTGCTTGCTGAGACATGCTGGGCGCCTGGTATTTTGCTCTCATTTTATTTTGGCATGATTTTTAAAATTACGTGCACACGAATGAGCGTGAACTTGCGCGGCTCATAACTTTGGAACTACTGGTCCGATTTTGATGAAATTTTTTGCAAAAATTAGGAAATTTCTCCAGCTTTTCGGCGATATCTAACTAGTGGGCGTGGCATTGCCCATTTATTTGGGAAATGTGTATTTAAAAATACTTGTTTTTCAACTAAACTGTTGATGCCACGCCCACATTGTATACTTCATTTGAAAGCTGGCGTAATTTACTATCTTTCACAACAAGTTTGAACAAAATCCGTGCAGCCGTTCAAAAGTTACACGACTTTAAAGAATTGCTAAAATCAAAATTTGCTTGCTGAGACATGCTGGGCGCCTGGTATTTTGCTCTCATTTTATTTTGGCATGATTTTTAAAATTACGTGCACACGAATGAGCGTGAACTTGCGCGGCTCATAACTTTGGAACTACTGGTCCGATTTTGATGAAATTTTTTGCAAAAATTAGGAAATTTCTCCAGCTTTTCGGCGATATCTAACTAGTGGGCGTGGCATTGCCCATTTATTTGGGAAATGTGTATTTAAAAATACTTGTTTTTCAACTAAATTGTTGGTGCCACGCCCACATTGTATACTTCATTTGAAAGCTGGCGTAATTTACTATCTTTCACAACAAGTTTGAACAAAATCCGTGCAGCCGTTCAAAAGTTATACGACTTTAAAGAATTGCTAAAATCAAAATTTGCTTGCTGAGACATGCTGGGCGCCTGGTATTTTGCTCTCATTTTATTTTGGCATGATTTTTAAAATTACGTGCACACGAATGAGCGTGAACTTGCGCGGCTCATAACTTTGGAACTACTGGTCCGATTTTGATGAAATTTTTTGCAAAAATTAGGAAATTTCTCCAGCTTTTCGGCGATATCTAACTAGTGGGCGTGGCATTGCCCATTTATTTGGGAAATGTGTATTTAAAAATACTTGTTTTTCAACTAAACTGTTGATGCCACGCCTACATTGTATACTTCATTTGAAAGCTGGCGTAATTTACTATCTTTCACAACAAGTTTGAACAAAATCCGTGCAGCCGTTCAAAAGTTATACGACTTTAAAGAATTGCTAAAATCAAAATTTGCTTGCTGAGACATGCTGGGCGCCTGGTATTTTGCTCTCATTTTATTTTGGCATGATTTTTAAAATTACGTGCACACGAATGAGCGTGAACTTGCGCGGCTCATAACTTTGGAACTACTGGTCCGATTTTGATGAAATTTTTTGCAAAAATTAGGAAATTTCTCCAGCTTTTCGGCGATATCTAACTAGTGGGCGTGGCATTGCCCATTTATTTGGGAAATGTGTATTTAAAAATACTTGTTTTTCAACTAAACTGTTGATGCCACGCCCACATTGTATACTTCATTTGAAAGCTGGCGTAATTTACTATCTTTCACAACAAGTTTGAACAAAATCCGTGCAGCCGTTCAAAAGTTACACGACTTTAAAGAATTGCTAAAATCAAAATTTGCTTGCTGAGACATGCTGGGCGCCTGGTATTTTGCTCTCATTTTATTTTGGCATGATTTTTAAAATTACGTGCACACGAATGAGCGTGAACTTGCGCGGCTCATAACTTTGGAACTACTGGTCCGATTTTGATGAAATTTTTTGCAAAAATTAGGAAATTTCTCCAGCTTTTCGGCGATATCTAACTAGTGGGCGTGGCATTGCCCATTTATTTGGGAAATGTGTATTTAAAAATACTTGTTTTTCAACTAAATTGTTGGTGCCACGCCCACATTGTATACTTCATTTGAAAGCTGGCGTAATTTACTATCTTTCACAACAAGTTTGAACAAAATCCGTGCAGCCGTTCAAAAGTTATACGACTTTAAAGAATTGCTAAAATCAAAATTTGCTTGCTGAGACATGCTGGGCGCCTGGTATTTTGCTCTCATTTTATTTTGGCATGATTTTTAAAATTACGTGCACACGAATGAGCGTGAACTTGCGCGGCTCATAACTTTGGAACTACTGGTCCGATTTTGATGAAATTTTTTGCAAAAATTAGGAAATTTCTCCAGCTTTTCGGCGATATCTAACTAGTGGGCGTGGCATTGCCCATTTATTTGGGAAATGTGTATTTAAAAATACTTGTTTTTCAACTAAACTGTTGATGCCACGCCTACATTGTATACTTCATTTGAAAGCTGGCGTAATTTACTATCTTTCACAACAAATTTGAACAAAATCCGTGCAGCCGTTCAAAAGTTATACGACTTTAAAGAATTGCTAAAATCAAAATTTGCTTGCTGAGACATGCTGGGCGCCTGGTATTTTGCTCTCATTTTATTTTGGCATGATTTTTAAAATTACGTGCACACGAATGAGCGTGAACTTGCGCGGCTCATAACTTTGGAACTACTGGTCCGATTTTGATGAAATTTTTTGCAAAAATTAGGAAATTTCTCCAGCTTTTCGGCGATATCTAACTAGTGGGCGTGGCATTGCCCATTTATTTGGGAAATGTGTATTTAAAAATACTTGTTTTTCAACTAAACTGTTGATGCCACGCCCACATTGTATACTTCATTTGAAAGCTGGCGTAATTTACTATCTTTCACAACAAGTTTGAACAAAATCCGTGCAGCCGTTCAAAAGTTACACGACTTTAAAGAATTGCTAAAATCAAAATTTGCTTGCTGAGACATGCTGGGCGCCTGGTATTTTGCTCTCATTTTATTTTGGCATGATTTTTAAAATTACGTGCACACGAATGAGCGTGAACTTGCGCGGCTCATAACTTTGGAACTACTGGTCCGATTTTGATGAAATTTTTTGCAAAAATTAGGAAATTTCTCCAGCTTTTCGGCGATATCTAACTAGTGGGCGTGGCATTGCCCATTTATTTGGGAAATGTGTATTTAAAAATACTTGTTTTTCAACTAAATTGTTGGTGCCACGCCCACATTGTATACTTCATTTGAAAGCTGGCGTAATTTACTATCTTTCACAACAAGTTTGAACAAAATCCGTGCAGCCGTTCAAAAGTTATACGACTTTAAAGAATTGCTAAAATCAAAATTTGCTTGCTGAGACATGCTGGGCGCCTGGTATTTTGCTCTCATTTTATTTTGGCATGATTTTTAAAATTACGTGCACACGAATGAGCGTGAACTTGCGCGGCTCATAACTTTGGAACTACTGGTCCGATTTTGATGAAATTTTTTGCAAAAATTAGGAAATTTCTCCAGCTTTTCGGCGATATCTAACTAGTGGGCGTGGCATTGCCCATTTATTTGGGAAATGTGTATTTAAAAATACTTGTTTTTCAACTAAACTGTTGATGCCACGCCTACATTGTATACTTCATTTGAAAGCTGGCGTAATTTACTATCTTTCACAACAAGTTTGAACAAAATCCGTGCAGCCGTTCAAAAGTTATACGACTTTAAAGAATTGCTAAAATCAAAATTTGCTTGCTGAGACATGCTGGGCGCCTGGTATTTTGCTCTCATTTTATTTTGGCATGATTTTTAAAATTACGTGCACACGAATGAGCGTGAACTTGCGCGGCTCATAACTTTGGAACTACTGGTCCGATTTTGATGAAATTTTTTGCAAAAATTAGGAAATTTCTCCAGCTTTTCGGCGATATCTAACTAGTGGGCGTGGCATTGCCCATTTATTTGGGAAATGTGTATTTAAAAATACTTGTTTTTCAACTAAACTGTTGATGCCACGCCCACATTGTATACTTCATTTGAAAGCTGGCGTAATTTACTATCTTTCACAACAAGTTTGAACAAAATCCGTGCAGCCGTTCAAAAGTTACACGACTTTAAAGAATTGCTAAAATCAAAATTTGCTTGCTGAGACATGCTGGGCGCCTGGTATTTTGCTCTCATTTTATTTTGGCATGATTTTTAAAATTACGTGCACACGAATGAGCGTGAACTTGCGCGGCTCATAACTTTGGAACTACTGGTCCGATTTTGATGAAATTTTTTGCAAAAATTAGGAAATTTCTCCAGCTTTTCGGCGATATCTAACTAGTGGGCGTGGCATTGCCCATTTATTTGGGAAATGTGTATTTAAAAATACTTGTTTTTCAACTAAATTGTTGGTGCCACGCCCACATTGTATACTTCATTTGAAAGCTGGCGTAATTTACTATCTTTCACAACAAGTTTGAACAAAATCCGTGCAGCCGTTCAAAAGTTATACGACTTTAAAGAATTGCTAAAATCAAAATTTGCTTGCTGAGACATGCTGGGCGCCTGGTATTTTGCTCTCATTTTATTTTGGCATGATTTTTAAAATTACGTGCACACGAATGAGCGTGAACTTGCGCGGCTCATAACTTTGGAACTACTGGTCCGATTTTGATGAAATTTTTTGCAAAAATTAGGAAATTTCTCCAGCTTTTCGGCGATATCTAACTAGTGGGCGTGGCATTGCCCATTTATTTGGGAAATGTGTATTTAAAAATACTTGTTTTTCAACTAAACTGTTGATGCCACGCCTACATTGTATACTTCATTTGAAAGCTGGCGTAATTTACTATCTTTCACAACAAGTTTGAACAAAATCCGTGCAGCCGTTCAAAAGTTATACGACTTTAAAGAATTGCTAAAATCAAAATTTGCTTGCTGAGGCATGCTGGGCGCCTGGTATTTTGCTCTCATTTTATTTTGGCATGATTTTTAAAATTACGTGCACACGAATGAGCGTGAACTTGCGCGGCTCATAACTTTGGAACTACTGGTCCGATTTTGATGAAATTTTTTGCAAAAATTAGGAAATTTCTCCAGCTTTTCGGCGATATCTAACTAGTGGGCGTGGCATTGCCCATTTATTTGGGAAATGTGTATTTAAAAATACTTGTTTTTCAACTAAACTGTTGATGCCACGCCCACATTGTATACTTCATTTGAAAGCTGGCGTAATTTACTATCTTTCACAACAAATTTGAACAAAATCCGTGCAGCCGTTCAAAAGTTATACGACTTTAAAGAATTGCTAAAATCAAAATTTGCTTGCTGAGACATGCTGGGCGCCTGGTATTTTGCTCTCATTTTATTTTGGCATGATTTTTAAAATTACGTGCACACGAATGAGCGTGAACTTGCGCGGCTCATAACTTTGGAACTACTGGTCCGATTTTGATGAAATTTTTTGCAAAAATTAGGAAATTTCTCCAGCTTTTCGGCGATATCTAACTAGTGGGCGTGGCATTGCCCATTTATTTGGGAAATGTGTATTTAAAAATACTTGTTTTTCAACTAAATTGTTGGTGCCACGCCCACATTGTATACTTCATTTGAAAGCTGGCGTAATTTACTATCTTTCACAACAAATTTGAACAAAATCCGTGCAGCCGTTCAAAAGTTATACGACTTTAAAGAATTGCTAAAATCAAAATTTGCTTGCTGAGACATGCTGGGCGCCTGGTATTTTGCTCTCATTTTATTTTGGCATGATTTTTAAAATTACGTGCACACGAATGAGCGTGAACTTGCGCGGCTCATAACTTTGGAACTACTGGTCCGATTTTGATGAAATTTTTTGCAAAAATTAGGAAATTGCTCCAGCTTTTCGGCGATATCTAACTAGTGGGCGTGGCATTGCCCATTTATTTGGGAAATGTGTATTTAAAAATACTTGTTTTTCAACTAAATTGTTGGTGCCACGCCCACATTGTATACTTCATTTGAAAGCTGGCGTAATTTACTATCTTTCACAACAAATTTGAACAAAATCCGTGCAGCCGTTCAAAAGTTATACGACTTTAAAGAATTGCTAAAATCAAAATTTGCTTGCTGAGACATGCTGGGCGCCTGGTATTTTGCTCTCATTTTATTTTGGCATGATTTTTAAAATTACGTGCACACGAATGAGCGTGAACTTGCGCGGCTCATAACTTTGGAACTACTGGTCCGATTTTGATGAAATTTTTTGCAAAAATTAGGAAATTTCTCCAGCTTTTCGGCGATATCTAACTAGTGGGCGTGGCATTGCCCATTTATTTGGGAAATGTGTATTTAAAAATACTTGTTTTTCAACTAAACTGTTGATGCCACGCCTACATTGTATACTTCATTTGAAAGCTGGCGTAATTTACTATCTTTCACAACAAATTTGAACAAAATCCGTGCAGCCGTTCAAAAGTTATACGACTTTAAAGAATTGCTAAAATCAAAATTTGCTTGCTGAGACATGCTGGGCGCCTGGTATTTTGCTCTCATTTTATTTTGGCATGATTTTTAAAATTACGTGCACACGAATGAGCGTGAACTTGCGCGGCTCATAACTTTGGAACTACTGGTCCGATTTTGATGAAATTTTTTGCAAAAATTAGGAAATTTCTCCAGCTTTTCGGCGATATCTAACTAGTGGGCGTGGCATTGCCCATTTATTTGGGAAATGTGTATTTAAAAATACTTGTTTTTCAACTAAATTGTTGGTGCCACGCCCACATTGTATACTTCATTTGAAAGCTGGCGTAATTTACTATCTTTCACAACAAATTTGAACAAAATCCGTGCAGCCGTTCAAAAGTTATACGACTTTAAAGAATTGCTAAAATCAAAATTTGCTTGCTGAGACATGCTGGGCGCCTGGTATTTTGCTCTCATTTTATTTTGGCATGATTTTTAAAATTACGTGCACACGAATGAGCGTGAACTTGCGCGGCTCATAACTTTGGAACTACTGGTCCGATTTTGATGAAATTTTTTGCAAAAATTAGGAAATTGCTCCAGCTTTTCGGCGATATCTAACTAGTGGGCGTGGCATTGCCCATTTATTTGGGAAATGTGTATTTAAAAATACTTGTTTTTCAACTAAATTGTTGGTGCCACGCCCACATTGTATACTTCATTTGAAAGCTGGCGTAATTTACTATCTTTCACAACAAATTTGAACAAAATCCGTGCAGCCGTTCAAAAGTTATACGACTTTAAAGAATTGCTAAAATCAAAATTTTCTTGCTGAGACATGCTGGGCGCCTGGTATTTTGCTCTCATTTTATTTTGGCATGATTTTTAAAATTACGTGCACACGAATGAGCGTGAACTTGCGCGGCTCATAACTTTGGAACTACTGGTCCGATTTTGATGAAATTTTTTGCAAAAATTAGGAAATTTCTCCAGCTTTTCGGCGATATCTAACTAGTGGGCGTGGCATTGCCCATTTATTTGGGAAATGTGTATTTAAAAATACTTGTTTTTCAACTAAATTGTTGGTGCCACGCCCACATTGTATACTTCATTTGAAAGCTGGCGTAATTTACTATCTTTCACAACAAATTTGAACAAAATCCGTGCAGCCGTTCAAAAGTTATACGACTTTAAAGAATTGCTAAAATCAAAATTTGCTTGCTGAGACATGCTGGGCGCCTGGTATTTTGCTCTCATTTTATTTTGGCATGATTTTTAAAATTACGTGCACACGAATGAGCGTGAACTTGCGCGGCTCATAACTTTGGAACTACTGGTCCGATTTTGATGAAATTTTTTGCAAAAATTAGGAAATTTCTCCAGCTTTTCGGCGATATCTAACTAGTGGGCGTGGCATTGCCCATTTATTTGGGAAATGTGTATTTAAAAATACTTGTTTTTCAACTAAACTGTTGATGCCACGCCCACATTGTATACTTCATTTGAAAGCTGGCGTAATTTACTATCTTTCACAACAAGTTTGAACAAAATCCGTGCAGCCGTTCAAAAGTTATACGACTTTAAAGAATTGCTAAAATCAAAATTTGCTTGCTGAGACATGCTGGGCGCCTGGTATTTTGCTCTCATTTTATTTTGGCATGATTTTTTAAATTACGTGCACACGAATGAGCGTGAACTTGCGCGGCTCATAACTTTGGAACTACTGGTCCGATTTTGATGAAATTTTTTGCAAAAATTAGGAAATTTCTCCAGCTTTTCGGCGATATCTAACTAGTGGGCGTGGCATTGCCCATTTATTTGGGAAATGTGTATTTAAAAATACTTGTTTTTCAACTAAACTGTTGATGCCACGCCCACATTGTATACTTCATTTGAAAGCTGGCGTAATTTACTATCTTTCACAACAAGTTTGAACAAAATCCGTGCAGCCGTTCAAAAGTTATACGACTTTAAAGAATTGCTAAAATCAAAATTTGCTTGCTGAGACATGCTGGGCGCCTGGTATTTTGCTCTCATTTTATTTTGGCATGATTTTTTAAATTACGTGCACACGAATGAGCGTGAACTTGCGCGGCTCATAACTTTGGAACTACTGGTCCGATTTTGATGAAATTTTTTGCAAAAATTAGGAAATTTCTCCAGCTTTTCGGCGATATCTAACTAGTGGGCGTGGCATTGCCCATTTATTTGGGAAATGTGTATTTAAAATACTTGTTTTTCAACTAAACTGTTGATGCCACGCCCACATTGTATACTTCATTTGAAAGCTGGCGTAATTTACTATCTTTCACAACAAGTTTGAACAAAATCCGTGCAGCCGTTCAAAAGTTATACGACTTTAAAGAATTGCTAAAATCAAAATTTGCTTGCTGAGACATGCTGGGCGCCTGGTATTTTGCTCTCATTTTATTTTGGCATGATTTTTTAAATTACGTGCACACGAATGAGCGTGAATTTGCGCGGCTCATAACTTTGGAACTACTGGTCCGATTTTGATGAATTTTTTTGCAAAAATTAGGAAATTTCTCCAGCTTTTCGGCGATATCTAACTAGTGGGCGTGGCATTGCCCATTTATTTGGGAAATGTGTATTTAAAAATACTTGTTTTTCAACTAAACTGTTGATGCCACGCCCACATTGTATACTTCATTTGAAAGCTGGCGTAATTTACTATCTTTCACAACAAGTTTGAACAAAATCCGTGCAGCCGTTCAAAAGTTATACGACTTTAAAGAATTGCTAAAATCAAAATTTGCTTGCTGAGACATGCTGGGCGCCTGGTATTTTGCTCTCATTTTATTTTGGCATGATTTTTAAAATTACGTGCACACGAATGAGCGTGAACTTGCGCGGCTCATAACTTTGGAACTACTGGTCCGATTTTGATGAAATTTTTTGCAAAAATTAGGAAATTTCTCCAGCTTTTCGGCGATATCTAACTAGTGGGCGTGGCATTGCCCATTTATTTGGGAAATGTGTATTTAAAAATACTTGTTTTTCAACTAAACTGTTGATGCCACGCCCACATTGTATACTTCATTTGAAAGCTGGCGTAATTTACTATCTTTCACAACAAGTTTGAACAAAATCCGTGCAGCCGTTCAAAAGTTATACGACTTTAAAGAATTGCTAAAATCAAAATTTGCTTGCTGAGACATGCTGGGCGCCTGGTATTTTGCTCTCATTTTATTTTGGCATGATTTTTTAAATTACGTGCACACGAATGAGCGTGAACTTGCGCGGCTCATAACTTTGGAACTACTGGTCCGATTTTGATGAAATTTTTTGCAAAAATTAGGAAATTTCTCCAGCTTTTCGGCGATATCTAACTAGTGGGCGTGGCATTGCCCATTTATTTGGGAAATGTGTATTTAAAAATACTTGTTTTTCAACTAAACTGTTGATGCCACGCCCACATTGTATACTTCATTTGAAAGCTGGCGTAATTTACTATCTTTCACAACAAGTTTGAACAAAATCCGTGCAGCCGTTCAAAAGTTATACGACTTTAAAGAATTGCTAAAATCAAAATTTGCTTGCTGAGACATGCTGGGCGCCTGGTATTTTGCTCTCATTTTATTTTGGCATGATTTTTAAAATTACGTGCACACGAATGAGCGTGAACTTGCGCGGCTCATAACTTTGGAACTACTGGTCCGATTTTGATGAAATTTTTTGCAAAAATTAGGAAATTTCTCCAGCTTTTCGGCGATATCTAACTAGTGGGCGTGGCATTGCCCATTTATTTGGGAAATGTGTATTTAAAAATACTTGTTTTTCAACTAAACTGTTGATGCCACGCCCACATTGTATACTTCATTTGAAAGCTGGCGTAATTTACTATCTTTCACAACAAGTTTGAACAAAATCCGTGCAGCCGTTCAAAAGTTATACGACTTTAAAGAATTGCTAAAATCAAAATTTGCTTGCTGAGACATGCTGGGCGCCTGGTATTTTGCTCTCATTTTATTTTGGCATGATTTTTTAAATTACGTGCACACGAATGAGCGTGAATTTGCGCGGCTCATAACTTTGGAACTACTGGTCCGATTTTGATGAATTTTTTTGCAAAAATTAGGAAATTTCTCCAGCTTTTCGGCGATATCTAACTAGTGGGCGTGGCATTGCCCATTTATTTGGGAAATGTGTATTTAAAAATACTTGTTTTTCAACTAAACTGTTGATGCCACGCCCACATTGTATACTTCATTTGAAAGCTGGCGTAATTTACTATCTTTCACAACAAGTTTGAACAAAATCCGTGCAGCCGTTCAAAAGTTATACGACTTTAAAGAATTGCTAAAATCAAAATTTGCTTGCTGAGACATGCTGGGCGCCTGGTATTTTGCTCTCATTTTATTTTGGCATGATTTTTTAAATTACGTGCACACGAATGAGCGTGAATTTGCGCGGCTCATAACTTTGGAACTACTGGTCCGATTTTGATGAATTTTTTTGCAAAAATTAGGAAATTTCTCCAGCTTTTCGGCGATATCTAACTAGTGGGCGTGGCATTGCCCATTTATTTGGGAAATGTGTATTTAAAAATACTTGTTTTTCAACTAAACTGTTGATGCCACGCCCACATTGTATACTTCATTTGAAAGCTGGCGTAATTTACTATCTTTCACAACAAGTTTGAACAAAATCCGTGCAGCCGTTCAAAAGTTATACGACTTTAAAGAATTGCTAAAATCAAAATTTGCTTGCTGAGACATGCTGGGCGCCTGGTATTTTGCTCTCATTTTATTTTGGCATGATTTTTTAAATTACGTGCACACGAATGAGCGTGAATTTGCGCGGCTCATAACTTTGGAACTACTGGTCCGATTTTGATGAATTTTTTTGCAAAAATTAGGAAATTTCTCCAGCTTTTCGGCGATATCTAACTAGTGGGCGTGGCATTGCCCATTTATTTGGGAAATGTGTATTTAAAAATACTTGTTTTTCAACTAAACTGTTGATGCCACGCCCACATTGTATACTTCATTTGAAAGCTGGCGTAATTTACTATCTTTCACAACAAGTTTGAACAAAATCCGTGCAGCCGTTCAAAAGTTATACGACTTTAAAGAATTGCTAAAATCAAAATTTGCTTGCTGAGACATGCTGGGCGCCTGGTATTTTGCTCTCATTTTATTTTGGCATGATTTTTTAAATTACGTGCACACGAATGAGCGTGAACTTGCGCGGCTCATAACTTTGGAACTACTGGTCCGATTTTGATGAAATTTTTTGCAAAAATTAGGAAATTTCTCCAGCTTTTCGGCGATATCTAACTAGTGGGCGTGGCATTGCCCATTTATTTGGGAAATGTGTATTTAAAATACTTGTTTTTCAACTAAACTGTTGATGCCACGCCCACATTGTATACTTCATTTGAAAGCTGGCGTAATTTACTATCTTTCACAACAAGTTTGAACAAAATCCGTGCAGCCGTTCAAAAGTTATACGACTTTAAAGAATTGCTAAAATCAAAATTTGCTTGCTGAGACATGCTGGGCGCCTGGTATTTTGCTCTCATTTTATTTTGGCATGATTTTTTAAATTACGTGCACACGAATGAGCGTGAATTTGCGCGGCTCATAACTTTGGAACTACTGGTCCGATTTTGATGAAATTTTTTGCAAAAATTAGGAAATTTCTCCAGCTTTTCGGCGATATCTAACTAGTGGGCGTGGCATTGCCCATTTATTTGGGAAATGTGTATTTAAAAATACTTGTTTTTCAACTAAACTGTTGATGCCACGCCCACATTGTATACTTCATTTGAAAGCTGGCGTAATTTACTATCTTTCACAACAAGTTTGAACAAAATCCGTGCAGCCGTTCAAAAGTTATACGACTTTAAAGAATTGCTAAAATCAAAATTTGCTTGCTGAGACATGCTGGGCGCCTGGTATTTTGCTCTCATTTTATTTTGGCATGATTTTTTAAATTACGTGCACACGAATGAGCGTGAACTTGCGCAGCTCATAACTTTGGAACTACTGGTCCGATTTTGATGAAATTTTTTGCAAAAATTAGGAAATTTCTCCAGCTTTTCGGCGATATCTAACTAGTGGGCGTGGCATTGCCCATTTATTTGGGAAATGTGTATTTAAAAATACTTGTTTTTCAACTAAACTGTTGATGCCACGCCCACATTGTATACTTCATTTGAAAGCTGGCGTAATTTACTATCTTTCACAACAAGTTTGAACAAAATCCGTGCAGCCGTTCAAAAGTTATACGACTTTAAAGAATTGCTAAAATCAAAATTTGCTTGCTGAGACATGCTGGGCGCCTGGTATTTTGCTCTCATTTTATTTTGGCATGATTTTTTAAATTACGTGCACACGAATGAGCGTGAATTTGCGCGGCTCATAACTTTGGAACTACTGGTCCGATTTTGATGAATTTTTTTGCAAAAATTAGGAAATTTCTCCAGCTTTTCGGCGATATCTAACTAGTGGGCGTGGCATTGCCCATTTATTTGGGAAATGTGTATTTAAAAATACTTGTTTTTCAACTAAACTGTTGATGCCACGCCCACATTGTATACTTCATTTGAAAGCTGGCGTAATTTACTATCTTTCACAACAAGTTTGAACAAAATCCGTGCAGCCGTTCAAAAGTTATACGACTTTAAAGAATTGCTAAAATCAAAATTTGCTTGCTGAGACATGCTGGGCGCCTGGTATTTTGCTCTCATTTTATTTTGGCATGATTTTTAAAATTACGTGCACACGAATGAGCGTGAACTTGCGCGGCTCATAACTTTGGAACTACTGGTCCGATTTTGATGAAATTTTTTGCAAAAATTAGGAAATTTCTCCAGCTTTTCGGCGATATCTAACTAGTGGGCGTGGCATTGCCCATTTATTTGGGAAATGTGTATTTAAAAATACTTGTTTTTCAACTAAACTGTTGATGCCACGCCCACATTGTATACTTCATTTGAAAGCTGGCGTAATTTACTATCTTTCACAACAAGTTTGAACAAAATCCGTGCAGCCGTTCAAAAGTTATACGACTTTAAAGAATTGCTAAAATCAAAATTTGCTTGCTGAGACATGCTGGGCGCCTGGTATTTTGCTCTCATTTTATTTTGGCATGATTTTTTAAATTACGTGCACACGAATGAGCGTGAATTTGCGCGGCTCATAACTTTGGAACTACTGGTCCGATTTTGATGAATTTTTTTGCAAAAATTAGGAAATTTCTCCAGCTTTTCGGCGATATCTAACTAGTGGGCGTGGCATTGCCCATTTATTTGGGAAATGTGTATTTAAAAATACTTGTTTTTCAACTAAACTGTTGATGCCACGCCCACATTGTATACTTCATTTGAAAGCTGGCGTAATTTACTATCTTTCACAACAAGTTTGAACAAAATCCGTGCAGCCGTTCAAAAGTTATACGACTTTAAAGAATTGCTAAAATCAAAATTTGCTTGCTGAGACATGCTGGGCGCCTGGTATTTTGCTCTCATTTTATTTTGGCATGATTTTTTAAATTACGTGCACACGAATGAGCGTGAATTTGCGCGGCTCATAACTTTGGAACTACTGGTCCGATTTTGATGAATTTTTTTGCAAAAATTAGGAAATTTCTCCAGCTTTTCGGCGATATCTAACTAGTGGGCGTGGCATTGCCCATTTATTTGGGAAATGTGTATTTAAAAATACTTGTTTTTCAACTAAACTGTTGATGCCACGCCCACATTGTATACTTCATTTGAAAGCTGGCGTAATTTACTATCTTTCACAACAAGTTTGAACAAAATCCGTGCAGCCGTTCAAAAGTTATACGACTTTAAAGAATTGCTAAAATCAAAATTTGCTTGCTGAGACATGCTGGGCGCCTGGTATTTTGCTCTCATTTTATTTTGGCATGATTTTTTAAATTACGTGCACACGAATGAGCGTGAACTTGCGCGGCTCATAACTTTGGAACTACTGGTCCGATTTTGATGAAATTTTTTGCAAAAATTAGGAAATTTCTCCAGCTTTTCGGCGATATCTAACTAGTGGGCGTGGCATTGCCCATTTATTTGGGAAATGTGTATTTAAAATACTTGTTTTTCAACTAAACTGTTGATGCCACGCCCACATTGTATACTTCATTTGAAAGCTGGCGTAATTTACTATCTTTCACAACAAGTTTGAACAAAATCCGTGCAGCCGTTCAAAAGTTATACGACTTTAAAGAATTGCTAAAATCAAAATTTGCTTGCTGAGACATGCTGGGCGCCTGGTATTTTGCTCTCATTTTATTTTGGCATGATTTTTTAAATTACGTGCACACGAATGAGCGTGAACTTGCGCGGCTCATAACTTTGGAACTACTGGTCCGATTTTGATGAAATTTTTTGCAAAAATTAGGAAATTTCTCCAGCTTTTCGGCGATATCTAACTAGTGGGCGTGGCATTGCCCATTTATTTGGGAAATGTGTATTTAAAAATACTTGTTTTTCAACTAAACTGTTGATGCCACGCCCACATTGTATACTTCATTTGAAAGCTGGCGTAATTTACTATCTTTCACAACAAGTTTGAACAAAATCCGTGCAGCCGTTCAAAAGTTATACGACTTTAAAGAATTGCTAAAATCAAAATTTGTTTGCTGAGACATGCTGGGCGCTTGGTATTTTGCTCTCATTTTATTTTGGCATGATTTTTAAAATTACGTGCACACGAATGAGCGTGAACTTGCGCGGCTCATAACTTTGGAACTACTGGTCCGATTTTGATGAAATTTTTTGCAAAAATTAGGAAATTTCTCCAGCTTTTCGGCGATATCTAACTAGTGGGCGTGGCATTGCCCATTTATTTGGGAAATGTGTATTTAAAAATACTTGTTTTTCAACTAAACTGTTGATGCCACGCCCACATTGTATACTTCATTTGAAAGCTGGCGTAATTTACTATCTTTCACAACAAGTTTGAACAAAATCCGTGCAGCCGTTCAAAAGTTATACGACTTTAAAGAATTGCTAAAATCAAAATTTGCTTGCTGAGACATGCTGGGCGCCTGGTATTTTGCTCTCATTTTATTTTGGCATGATTTTTTAAATTACGTGCACACGAATGAGCGTGAATTTGCGCGGCTCATAACTTTGGAACTACTGGTCCGATTTTGATGAATTTTTTTGCAAAAATTAGGAAATTTCTCCAGCTTTTCGGCGATATCTAACTAGTGGGCGTGGCATTGCCCATTTATTTGGGAAATGTGTATTTAAAAATACTTGTTTTTCAACTAAACTGTTGATGCCACGCCCACATTGTATACTTCATTTGAAAGCTGGCGTAATTTACTATCTTTCACAACAAGTTTGAACAAAATCCGTGCAGCCGTTCAAAAGTTATACGACTTTAAAGAATTGCTAAAATCAAAATTTGCTTGCTGAGACATGCTGGGCGCCTGGTATTTTGCTCTCATTTTATTTTGGCATGATTTTTTAAATTACGTGCACACGAATGAGCGTGAATTTGCGCGGCTCATAACTTTGGAACTACTGGTCCGATTTTGATGAATTTTTTTGCAAAAATTAGGAAATTTCTCCAGCTTTTCGGCGATATCTAACTAGTGGGCGTGGCATTGCCCATTTATTTGGGAAATGTGTATTTAAAAATACTTGTTTTTCAACTAAACTGTTGATGCCACGCCCACATTGTATACTTCATTTGAAAGCTGGCGTAATTTACTATCTTTCACAACAAGTTTGAACAAAATCCGTGCAGCCGTTCAAAAGTTATACGACTTTAAAGAATTGCTAAAATCAAAATTTGCTTGCTGAGACATGCTGGGCGCCTGGTATTTTGCTCTCATTTTATTTTGGCATGATTTTTTAAATTACGTGCACACGAATGAGCGTGAATTTGCGCGGCTCATAACTTTGGAACTACTGGTCCGATTTTGATGAATTTTTTTGCAAAAATTAGGAAATTTCTCCAGCTTTTCGGCGATATCTAACTAGTGGGCGTGGCATTGCCCACTTATTTGGGAAATGTGTATTTAAAAATACTTGTTTTTCAACTAAACTGTTGATGCCACGCCCACATTGTATACTTCATTTGAAAGCTGGCGTAATTTACTATCTTTCACAACAAGTTTGAACAAAATCCGTGCAGCCGTTCAAAAGTTATACGACTTTAAAGAATTGCTAAAATCAAAATTTGCTTGCTGAGACATGCTGGGCGCCTGGTATTTTGCTCTCATTTTATTTTGGCATGATTTTTAAAATTACGTGCACACGAATGAGCGTGAACTTGCGCGGCTCATAACTTTGGAACTACTGGTCCGATTTTGATGAAATTTTTTGCAAAAATTAGGAAATTTCTCCAGCTTTTCGGCGATATCTAACTAGTGGGCGTGGCATTGCCCATTTATTTGGGAAATGTGTATTTAAAAATACTTGTTTTTCAACTAAACTGTTGATGCCACGCCCACATTGTATACTTCATTTGAAAGCTGGCGTAATTTACTATCTTTCACAACAAGTTTGAACAAAATCCGTGCAGCCGTTCAAAAGTTATACGACTTTAAAGAATTGCTAAAATCAAAATTTGTTTGCTGAGACATGCTGGGCGCCTGGTATTTTGCTCTCATTTTATTTTGGCATGATTTTTAAAATTACGTGCACACGAATGAGCGTGAACTTGCGCGGCTCATAACTTTGGAACTACTGGTCCGATTTTGATGAAATTTTTTGCAAAAATTAGGAAATTTCTCCAGCTTTTCGGCGATATCTAACTAGTGGGCGTGGCATTGCCCATTTATTTGGGAAATGTGTATTTAAAAATATTTGTTTTTCAACTAAACTGTTGATGCCACGCCCACATTGTATACTTCATTTGAAAGCTGGCGTAATTTACTATCTTTCACAACAAGTTTGAACAAAATCCGTGCAGCCGTTCAAAAGTTATACGACTTTAAAGAATTGCTAAAATCAAAATTTGCTTGCTGAGACATGCTGGGCGCCTGGTATTTTGCTCTCATTTTATTTTGGCATGATTTTTTAAATTACGTGCACACGAATGAGCGTGAATTTGCGCGGCTCATAACTTTGGAACTACTGGTCCGATTTTGATGAATTTTTTTGCAAAAATTAGGAAATTTCTCCAGCTTTTCGGCGATATCTAACTAGTGGGCGTGGCATTGCCCACTTATTTGGGAAATGTGTATTTAAAAATACTTGTTTTTCAACTAAACTGTTGATGCCACGCCCACATTGTATACTTCATTTGAAAGCTGGCGTAATTTACTATCTTTCACAACAAGTTTGAACAAAATCCGTGCAGCCGTTCAAAAGTTATACGACTTTAAAGAATTGCTAAAATCAAAATTTGCTTGCTGAGACATGCTGGGCGCCTGGTATTTTGCTCTCATTTTATTTTGGCATGATTTTTAAAATTACGTGCACACGAATGAGCGTGAACTTGCGCGGCTCATAACTTTGGAACTACTGGTCCGATTTTGATGAAATTTTTTGCAAAAATTAGGAAATTTCTCCAGCTTTTCGGCGATATCTAACTAGTGGGCGTGGCATTGCCCATTTATTTGGGAAATGTGTATTTAAAAATACTTGTTTTTCAACTAAACTGTTGATGCCACGCCCACATTGTATACTTCATTTGAAAGCTGGTGTAATTTACTATCTTTCACAACAAGTTTGAACAAAATCCGTGCAGCCGTTCAAAAGTTATACGACTTTAAAGAATTGCTAAAATCAAAATTTGCTTGCTGAGACATGCTGCGCGCCTGGTATTTTGCTCTCATTTTATTTTGGCATGATTTTTTAAATTACGTGCACACGAATGAGCGTGAACTTGCGCGGCTCATAACTTTGGAACTACTGGTCCGATTTTGATGAAATTTTTTGCAAAAATTAGGAAATTTCTCCAGCTTTTCGGCGATATCTAACTAGTGTGCGTGGCATTGCCCATTTATTTGGGAAATGTGTATTTAAAAATACTTGTTTTTCAACTAAACTGTTGATGCCACGCCCACATTGTATACTTCATTTGAAAGCTGGCGTAATTTACTATCTTTCACAACAAGTTTGAACAAAATCCGTGCAGCCGTTCAAAAGTTATACGACTTTAAAGAATTGCTAAAATCAAAATTTGCTTGCTGAGACATGCTGGGCGCCTGGTATTTTGCTCTCATTTTATTTTGGCATGATTTTTAAAATTACGTGCACACGAATGAGCGTGAACTTGCGCGGCTCATAACTTTGGAACTACTGGTCCGATTTTGATGAAATTTTTTGCAAAAATTAGGAAATTTCTCCAGCTTTTCGGCGATATCTAACTAGTGGGCGTGGCATTGCCCATTGCCCGTGCAGCCGTTCAAAAGTTATACGACTTTAAAGAATTGCTAAAATCAAAATTTGCTTGCTGAGACATGCTGGGCGCCTGGTATTTTGCTCTCATTTTATTTTGGCATGATTTTTAAAATTACGTGCACACGAATGAGCGTGAACTTGCGCGGCTCATAACTTTGGAACTACTGGTCCGATTTTGATGAAATTTTTTGCAAAAATTAGGAAATTTCTCCAGCTTTTCGGCGATATCTAACTAGTGGGCGTGGCATTGCCCATTTATTTGGGAAATGTGTATTTAAAAATACTTGTTTTTCAACTAAACTGTTGATGCCACGCCCACATTGTATACTTCATTTAAAAGCTGGCGTAATTTACTATCTTTCACAACAAGTTTGAACAAAATCCGTGCAGCCGTTCAAAAGTTATACGACTTTAAAGAATTGCTAAAATCAAAATTTGCTTGCTGAGACATGCTGGGCGCCTGGTATTTTGCTCTCATTTTATTTTGGCATGATTTTTTAAATTACGTGCACACGAATGAGCGTGAACTTGCGCGGCTCATAACTTTGGAACTACTGGTCCGATTTTGATGAAATTTTTTGCAAAAATTAGGAAATTTCTCCAGCTTTTCGGCGATATCTAACTAGTGGGCGTGGCATTGCCCATTTATTTGGGAAATGTGTATTTAAAAATACTTGTTTTTCAACTAAACTGTTGATGCCACGCCCACATTGTATACTTCATTTGAAAGCTGGCGTAATTTACTATCTTTCACAACAAGTTTGAACAAAATCCGTGCAGCCGTTCAAAAGTTATACGACTTTAAAGAATTGCTAAAATCAAAATTTGCTTGCTGAGACATGCTGGGCGCCTGGTATTTTGCTCTCATTTTATTTTGGCATGATTTTTAAAATTACGTGCACACGAATGAACGTGAACTTGCGCGGCTCATAACTTTGGAACTACTGCTCCGATTTTGATGAAATTTTTTGCAAAAATTAGGAAATTTCTCCAGCTTTTCGGCGATATCTAACTAGTGGGCGTGGCATTGCCCATTTATTTGGGAAATGTGTATTTAAAAATACTTGTTTTTCAACTAAACTGTTGATGCCACGCCCACATTGTATACTTCATTTGAAAGCTGGCGTAATTTACTATCTTTCACAACAAGTTTGAACAAAATCCGTGCAGCCGTTCAAAAGTTATACGACTTTAAAGAATTGCTAAAATCAAAATTTGCTTGCTGAGACATGCTGGGCGCCTGGTATTTTGCTCTCATTTTATTTTGGCATGATTTTTAAAATTACGTGCACACGAATGAGCGTGAACTTGCGCGGCTCATAACTTTGGAACTACTGGTCCGATTTTGATGAAATTTTTTGCAAAAATTAGGAAATTTCTCCAGCTTTTCGGCGATATCTAACTAGTGGGCGTGGCATTGCCCATTTATTTGGGAAATGTGTATTTAAAAATACTTGTTTTTCAACTAAACTGTTGATGCCACGCCCACATTGTATACTTCATTTGAAAGCTGGCGTAATTTACTATCTTTCACAACAAGTTTGAACAAAATCCGTGCAGCCGTTCAAAAGTTATACGACTTTAAAGAATTGCTAAAATCAAAATTTGCTTGCTGAGACATGTTGGGCGCCTGGTATTTTGCTCACATTTTATTTTGGCATGATTTTTAAAATTACGTGCACACGAATGAGCGTGAACTTGCGCGGCTCATAACTTTGGAACTACTGGTCCGATTTTGATGAAATTTTTTGCAAAAATTAGGAAATTTCTCCAGCTTTTCGGCGATATCTAACTAGTGGGCGTGGCATTGCCCATTTATTTGGGAAATGTGTATTTAAAAATACTTGTTTTTCAACTAAACTGTTGATGCCACGCCCACATTGTATACTTCATTTGAAAGCTGGCGTAATTTACTATCTTTCACAACAAGTTTGAACAAAATCCGTGCAGCCGTTCAAAAGTTATACGACTTTAAAGAATTGCTAAAATCAAAATTTGCTTGCTGAGACATGCTGGGCGCCTGGTATTTTGCTCTCATTTTATTTTGGCATGATTTTTAAAATTACGTGCACACGAATGAGCGTGAACTTGCGCGGCTCATAACTTTGGAACTACTGGTCCGATTTTGATGAAATTTTTTGCAAAAATTAGGAAATTTCTCCAGCTTTTCGGCGATATCTAACTAGTGGGCGTGGCATTGCCCATTTATTTGGGAAATGTGTGTTTAAAATACTTGTTTTTCAACTAAACTGTTGATGCCACGCCCACATTGTATACTTCATTTGAAAGCTGGCGTAATTTACTATCTTTCACAACAAGTTTGAACAAAATCCGTGCAGCCGTTCAAAAGTTATACGACTTTAAAGAATTGCTAAAATCAAAATTTGCTTGCTGAGACATGCTGGGCGCCTGGTATTTTGCTCTCATTTTATTATGGCATGATTTTTTAAATTACGTGCACACGAATGAGCGTGAATTTGCGCGGCTCATAACTTTGGAACTACTGGTCCGATTTTGATGAATTTTTTTGCAAAAATTAGGAAATTTCTCCAGCTTTTCGGCGATATCTAACTAGTGGGCGTGGCATTGCCCATTTATTTGGGAAATGTGTATTTAAAAATACTTGTTTTTCAACTAAACTGTTGATGCCACGCCCACATTGTATACTTCATTTGAAAGCTGGCGTAATTTACTATCTTTCACAACAAGTTTGAACAAAATCCGTGCAGCCGTTCAAAAGTTATACGACTTTAAAGAATTGCTAAAATCAAAATTTGCTTGCTGAGACATGCTGGGCGCCTGGTATTTTGCTCTCATTTTATTTTGGCATGATTTTTAAAATTACGTGCACACGAATGAGCGTGAACTTGCGCGGCTCATAACTTTGGAACTACTGGTCCGATTTTGATGAAATTTTTTGCAAAAATTAGGAAATTTCTCCAGCTTTTCGGCGATATCTAACTAGTGGGCGTGGCATTGCCCATTTATTTGGGAAATGTGTATTTAAAAATACTTGTTTTTCAACTAAACTGTTGATGCCACGCCCACATTGTATACTTCATTTGAAAGCTGGCGTAATTTACTATCTTTCACAACAAGTTTGAACAAAATCCGTGCAGCCGTTCAAAAGTTATACGACTTTAAAGAATTGCTAAAATCAAAATTTGCTTGCTGAGACATGCTGGGCGCCTGGTATTTTGCTCTCATTTTATTTTGGCATGATTTTTAAAATTATGTGCACACGAATGAACGTGAACTTGCGCGGCTCATAACTTTGGAACTACTGCTCCGATTTTGATGAAATTTTTTGCAAAAATTAGGAAATTTCTCCAGCTTTTCGGCGATATCTAACTAGTGGGCGTGGCATTGCCCATTTATTTGGGAAATGTGTATTTAAAAATACTTGTTTTTCAACTAAACTGTTGATGCCACGTCCACATTGTATACTTCATTTGAAAGCTGGCGTAATTTACTATCTTTCACAACAAGTTTGAACAAAATCCGTGCAGCCGTTCAAAAGTTATACGACTTTAAAGAATTGCTAAAATCAAAATTTGCTTGCTGAGACATGTTGGGCGCCTGGTATTTTGCTCTCATTTTATTTTGGCATGATTTTTAAAATTACGTGCACACGAATGAGCGTGAACTTGCGCGGCTCATAACTTTGGAACTACTGGTCCGATTTTGATGAATTTTTTTGCAAAAATTAGGAAATTTCTCCAGCTTTTCGGCGATATCTAACTAGTGGGCGTGGCATTGCCCATTTATTTGGGAAATGTGTATTTAAAAATACTTGTTTTTCAACTAAACTGTTGATGCCACGCCCACATTGTATACTTCATTTGAAAGCTGGCGTAATTTACTATCTTTCACAACAAGTTTGAACAAAATCCGTGCAGCCGTTCAAAAGTTATACGACTTTAAAGAATTGCTAAAATCAAAATTTGCTTGCTGAGACATGCTGGGCGCCTGGTATTTTGCTCTCATTTTATTTTGGCATGATTTTTAAAATTACGTGCACACGAATGAGCGTGAACTTGCGCGGCTCATAACTTTGGAACTACTGGTCCGATTTTGATGAATTTTTTTTGCAAAAATTAGGAAATTTCTCCAGCTTTTCGGCGATATCTAACTAGTGGGCGTGGCATTGCCCATTTATTTGGGAAATGTGTATTTAAAAATACTTGTTTTTCAACTAAACTGTTGATGCCACGCCCACATTGTATACTTCATTTGAAAGCTGGCGTAATTTACTATCTTTCACAACAAGTTTGAACAAAATCCGTGCAGCCGTTCAAAAGTTATACGACTTTAAAGAATTGCTAAAATCAAAATTTGCTTGCTGAGACATGCTGGGCGCCTGGTATTTTGCTCTCATTTTATTTTGGCATGATTTTTAAAATTACGTGCACACGAATGAGCGTGAACTTGCGCGGCTCATAACTTTGGAACTACTGGTCCGATTTTGATGAAATTTTTTGCAAAAATTAGGAAATTTCTCCAGCTTTTCGGCGATATCTAACTAGTGGGCGTGGCATTGCCCATTTATTTGGGAAATGTGTATTTAAAAATACTTGTTTTTCAACTAAACTGTTGACGCCACGCCCACATTGTATACTTCATTTGAAAGCTGGCGTAATTTACTATCTTTCACAACAAGTTTGAACAAAATCCGTGCAGCCGTTCAAAAGTTATACGACTTTAAAGAATTGCTAAAATCAAAATTTGCTTGCTGAGACATGCTGGGCGCCTGGTATTTTGCTCTCATTTTATTTTGGCATGATTTTTAAAATTACGTGCACACGAATAAGCGTGAACTTGCGCGGCTCATAACTTTGGAACTACTGGTCCGATTTTGATGAAATTTTTTGCAAAAATTAGGAAATTTCTCCAGCTTTTCGGCGATATCTAACTAGTGGGCGTGGCATTGCCCATTTATTTGGGAAATGTGTATTTAAAAATACTTGTTTTTCAACTAAACTGTTGATGCCACGCCCACATTGTATACTTCATTTGAAAGCTGGCGTAATTTACTATCTTTCACAACAAGTTTGAACAAAATCCGTGCAGCCGTTCAAAAGTTATACGACTTTAAAGAATTGCTAAAATCAAAATTTGCTTGCTGAGACATGCTGGGCGCCTGGTATTTTGCTCTCATTTTATTTTGGCATGATTTTTTAAATTACGTGCACACGAATGAGCGTGAACTTGCGCGGCTCATAACTTTGGAACTACTGGTCCGATTTTGATGAAATTTTTTGCAAAAATTAGGAAATTTCTCCAGCTTTTCGGCGATATCTAACTAGTGGGCGTGTCATTGCCCATTTATTTGGGAAATGTGTGTTTAAAATACTTGTTTTTCAACTAAACTGTTGATGCCACGCCCACATTGTATACTTCATTTGAAAGCTGGCGTAATTTACTATCTTTCACAACAAGTTTGAACAAAATCCGTGCAGCCGTTCAAAAGTTATACGACTTTAAAGAATTGCTAAAATCAAAATTTGCTTGCTGAGACATGCTGGGCGCCTGGTATTTTGCTCTCATTTTATTTTGGCATGATTTTTTAAATTACGTGCACACGAATGAGCGTGAATTTGCGCGGCTCATAACTTTGGAACTACTGGTCCGATTTTGATGAATTTTTTTGCAAAAATTAGGAAATTTCTCCAGCTTTTCGGCGATATCTAACTAGTGGGCGTGGCATTGCCCATTTATTTGGGAAATGTGTATTTAAAAATACTTGTTTTTCAACTAAACTGTTGATGCCACGCCCACATTGTATACTTCATTTGAAAGCTGGCGTAATTTACTATCTTTCACAACAAGTTTGAACAAAATCCGTGCAGCCGTTCAAAAGTTATACGACTTTAAAGAATTGCTAAAATCAAAATTTGCTTGCTGAGACATGCTGGGCGCCTGGTATTTTGCTCTCATTTTATTTTGGCATGATTTTTAAAATTACGTGCACACGAATGAGCGTGAACTTGCGCGGCTCATAACTTTGGAACTACTGGTCCGATTTTGATGAAATTTTTTGCAAAAATTAGGAAATTTCTCCAGCTTTTCGGCGATATCTAACTAGTGGGCGTGGCATTGCCCATTTATTTGGGAAATGTGTATTTAAAAATACTTGTTTTTCAACTAAACTGTTGATGCCACGCCCACATTGTATACTTCATTTGAAAGCTGGCGTAATTTACTATCTTTCACAACAAGTTTGAACAAAATCCGTGCAGCCGTTCAAAAGTTATACGACTTTAAAGAATTGCTAAAATCAAAATTTGCTTGCTGAGACATGCTGGGCGCCTGGTATTTTGCTCTCATTTTATTTTGGCATGATTTTTAAAATTACGTGCACACGAATGAGCGTGAACTTGCGCGGCTCATAACTTTGGAACTACTGGTCCGATTTTGATGAAATTTTTTGCAAAAATTAGGAAATTTCTCCAGCTTTTCGGCGATATCTAACTAGTGGGCGTGGCATTGCCCATTTATTTGGGAAATTTGTATTTAAAAATACTTGTTTTTCAACTAAACTGTTGATGCCACGCCCACATTGTATACTTCATTTGAAAGCTGGCGTAATTTACTATCTTTCACAACAAGTTTGAACAAAATCCGTGCAGCCGTTCAAAAGTTATACGACTTTAAAGAATTGCTAAAATCAAAATTTGCTTGCTGAGACATGCTGGGCGCCTGGTATTTTGCTCTCATTTTATTTTGGCATGATTTTTTAAATTACGTGCACACGAATGAGCGTGAACTTGCGCGGCTCATAACTTTGGAACTACTGGTCCGATTTTGATGAATTTTTTTGCAAAAATTAGGAAATTTCTCCAGCTTTTCGGCGATATCTAACTAGTGGGCGTGGCATTGCCCATTTATTTGGGAAATGTGTATTTAAAAATACTTGTTTTTCAACTAAACTGTTGATGCCACGCCCACATTGTATACTTCATTTGAAAGCTGGCGTAATTTACTATCTTTCACAACAAGTTTGAACAAAATCCGTGCAGCCGTTCAAAAGTTATACGACTTTAAAGAATTGCTAAAATCAAAATTTGCTTGCTGAGACATGCTGGGCGCCTGGTATTTTGCTCTCATTTTATTTTGGCATGATTTTTTAAATTACGTGCACACGAATGAGCGTGAACTTGCGCGGCTCATAACTTTGGAACTACTGGTCCGATTTTGATGAAATTTTTTGCAAAAATTAGGAAATTTCTCCAGCTTTTCGGCGATATCTAACTAGTGGGCGTGGCATTGCCCATTTATTTGGGAAATGTGTGTTTAAAATACTTGTTTTTCAACTAAACTGTTGATGCCACGCCCACATTGTATACTTCATTTGAAAGCTGGCGTAATTTACTATCTTTCACAACAAGTTTGAACAAAATCCGTGCAGCCGTTCAAAAGTTATACGACTTTAAAGAATTGCTAAAATCAAAATTTGCTTGCTGAGACATGCTGGGCGCCTGGTATTTTGCTCTCATTTTATTTTGGCATGATTTTTTAAATTACGTGCACACGAATGAGCGTGAATTTGCGCGGCTCATAACTTTGGAACTACTGGTCCGATTTTGATGAATTTTTTTGCAAAAATTAGGAAATTTCTCCAGCTTTTCGGCGATATCTAACTAGTGGGCGTGGCATTGCCCATTTATTTGGGAAATGTGTATTTAAAAATACTTGTTTTTCAACTAAACTGTTGATGCCACGCCCACATTGTATACTTCATTTGAAAGCTGGCGTAATTTACTATCTTTCACAACAAGTTTGAACAAAATCCGTGCAGCCGTTCAAAAGTTATACGACTTTAAAGAATTGCTAAAATCAAAATTTGCTTGCTGAGACATGCTGGGCGCCTGGTATTTTGCTCTCATTTTATTTTGGCATGATTTTTAAAATTACGTGCACACGAATGAGCGTGAACTTGCGCGGCTCATAACTTTGGAACTACTGGTCCGATTTTGATGAAATTTTTTGCAAAAATTAGGAAATTTCTCCAGCTTTTCGGCGATATCTAACTAGTGGGCGTGGCATTGCCCATTTATTTGGGAAATGTGTATTTAAAAATACTTGTTTTTCAACTAAACTGTTGACGCCACGCCCACATTGTATACTTCATTTGAAAGCTGGCGTAATTTACTATCTTTCACAACAAGTTTGAACAAAATCCGTGCAGCCGTTCAAAAGTTATACGACTTTAAAGAATTGCTAAAATCAAAATTTGCTTGCTGAGACATGCTGGGCGCCTGGTATTTTGCTCTCATTTTATTTTGGCATGATTTTTAAAATTACGTGCACACGAATGAGCGTGAACTTGCGCGGCTCATAACTTTGGAACTACTGGTCCGATTTTGATGAAATTTTTTGCAAAAATTAGGAAATTTCTCCAGCTTTTCGGCGATATCTAACTAGTGGGCGTGGCATTGCCCATTTATTTGGGAAATGTGTATTTAAAAATACTTGTTTTTCAACTAAACTGTTGATGCCACGCCCACATTGTATACTTCATTTGAAATCTGGCGTAATTTACTATCTTTCACAACAAGTTTGAACAAAATCCGTGCAGCCGTTCAAAAGTTATACGACTTTAAAGAATTGCTAAAATCAAAATTTGCTTGCTGAGACATGCTGGGCGCCTGGTATTTTGCTCTCATTTTATTTTGGCATGATTTTTTAAATTACGTGCACACGAATGAGCGTGAACTTGCGCGGCTCATAACTTTGGAACTACTGGTCCGATTTTGATGAAATTTTTTGCAAAAATTAGGAAATTTCTCCAGCTTTTCGGCGATATCTAACTAGTGGGCGTGGCATTGCCCATTTATTTGGGAAATGTGTGTTTAAAATACTTGTTTTTCAACTAAACTGTTGATGCCACGCCCACATTGTATACTTCATTTGAAAGCTGGCGTAATTTACTATCTTTCACAACAAGTTTGAACAAAATCCGTGCAGCCGTTCAAAAGTTATACGACTTTAAAGAATTGCTAAAATCAAAATTTGCTTGCTGAGACATGCTGGGCGCCTGGTATTTTGCTCTCATTTTATTTTGGCATGATTTTTTAAATTACGTGCACACGAATGAGCGTGAATTTGCGCGGCTCATAACTTTGGAACTACTGGTCCGATTTTGATGAATTTTTTTGCAAAAATTAGGAAATTTCTCCAGCTTTTCGGCGATATCTAACTAGTGGGCGTGGCATTGCCCATTTATTTGGGAAATGTGTATTTAAAAATACTTGTTTTTCAACTAAACTGTTGATGCCACGCCCACATTGTATACTTCATTTGAAAGCTGGCGTAATTTACTATCTTTCACAACAAGTTTGAACAAAATCCGTGCAGCCGTTCAAAAGTTATACGACTTTAAAGAATTGCTAAAATCAAAATTTGCTTGCTGAGACATGCTGGGCGCCTGGTATTTTGCTCTCATTTTATTTTGGCATGATTTTTAAAATTACGTGCACACGAATGAGCGTGAACTTGCGCGGCTCATAACTTTGGAACTACTGGTCCGATTTTGATGAAATTTTTTGCAAAAATTAGGAAATTTCTCCAGCTTTTCGGCGATATCTAACTAGTGGGCGTGGCATTGCCCATTTATTTGGGAAATGTGTATTTAAAAATACTTGTTTTTCAACTAAACTGTTGACGCCACGCCCACATTGTATACTTCATTTGAAAGCTGGCGTAATTTACTATCTTTCACAACAAGTTTGAACAAAATCCGTGCAGCCGTTCAAAAGTTATACGACTTTAAAGAATTGCTAAAATCAAAATTTGCTTGCTGAGACATGCTGGGCGCCTGGTATTTTGCTCTCATTTTATTTTGGCATGATTTTTAAAATTACGTGCACACGAATGAGCGTGAACTTGCGCGGCTCATAACTTTGGAACTACTGGTCCGATTTTGATGAAATTTTTTGCAAAAATTAGGAAATTTCTCCAGCTTTTCGGCGATATCTAACTAGTGGGCGTGGCATTGCCCATTTATTTGGGAAATGTGTATTTAAAAATACTTGTTTTTCAACTAAACTGTTGATGCCACGCCCACATTGTATACTTCATTTGAAATCTGGCGTAATTTACTATCTTTCACAACAAGTTTGAACAAAATCCGTGCAGCCGTTCAAAAGTTATACGACTTTAAAGAATTGCTAAAATCAAAATTTGCTTGCTGAGACATGCTGGGCGCCTGGTATTTTGCTCTCATTTTATTTTGGCATGATTTTTTAAATTACGTGCACACGAATGAGCGTGAACTTGCGCGGCTCATAACTTTGGAACTACTGGTCCGATTTTGATGAAATTTTTTGCAAAAATTAGGAAATTTCTCCAGCTTTTCGGCGATATCTAACTAGTGGGCGTGGCATTGCCCATTTATTTGGGAAATGTGTGTTTAAAATACTTGTTTTTCAACTAAACTGTTGATGCCACGCCCACATTGTATACTTCATTTGAAAGCTGGCGTAATTTACTATCTTTCACAACAAGTTTGAACAAAATCCGTGCAGCCGTTCAAAAGTTATACGACTTTAAAGAATTGCTAAAATCAAAATTTGCTTGCTGAGACATGCTGGGCGCCTGGTATTTTGCTCTCATTTTATTTTGGCATGATTTTTTAAATTACGTGCACACGAATGAGCGTGAATTTGCGCGGCTCATAACTTTGGAACTACTGGTCCGATTTTGATGAATTTTTTTGCAAAAATTAGGAAATTTCTCCAGCTTTCGGGGATATCTAACTAGTGGGCGTGGCATTGCCCATTTATTTGGGAAATGTGTATTTAAAAATACTTGTTTTTCAACTAAACTGTTGATGCCACGCCCACATTGTATACTTCATTTGAAAGCTGGCGTAATTTACTATCTTTCACAACAAGTTTGAACAAAATCCGTGCAGCCGTTCAAAAGTTATACGACTTTAAAGAATTGCTAAAATCAAAATTTGCTTGCTGAGACATGCTGGGCGCCTGGTATTTTGCTCTCATTTTATTTTGGCATGATTTTTAAAATTACGTGCACACGAATGAGCGTGAACTTGCGCGGCTCATAACTTTGGAACTACTGGTCCGATTTTGATGAAATTTTTTGCAAAAATTAGGAAATTTCTCCAGCTTTTCGGCGATATCTAACTAGTGGGCGTGGCATTGCCCATTTATTTGGGAAATGTGTATTTAAAAATACTTGTTTTTCAACTAAACTGTTGACGCCACGCCCACATTGTATACTTCATTTGAAAGCTGGCGTAATTTACTATCTTTCACAACAAGTTTGAACAAAATCCGTGCAGCCGTTCAAAAGTTATACGACTTTAAAGAATTGCTAAAATCAAAATTTGCTTGCTGAGACATGCTGGGCGCCTGGTATTTTGCTCTCATTTTATTTTGGCATGATTTTTAAAATTATGTGCACACGAATGAACGTGAACTTGCGCGGCTCATAACTTTGGAACTACTGCTCCGATTTTGATGAAATTTTTTGCAAAAATTAGGAAATTTCTCCAGCTTTTCGGCGATATCTAACTAGTGGGCGTGGCATTGCCCATTTATTTGGGAAATGTGTATTTAAAAATACTTGTTTTTCAACTAAACTGTTGATGCCACGTCCACATTGTATACTTCATTTGAAAGCTGGCGTAATTTACTATCTTTCACAACAAGTTTGAACAAAATCCGTGCAGCCGTTCAAAAGTTATACGACTTTAAAGAATTGCTAAAATCAAAATTTGCTTGCTGAGACATGCTGGGCGCCTGGTATTTTGCTCTCATTTTATTTTGGCATGATTTTTTAAATTACGTGCACACGAATGAGCGTGAATTTGCGCGGCTCATAACTTTGGAACTACTGGTCCGATTTTGATGAATTTTTTTGCAAAAATTAGGAAATTTCTCCAGCTTTTCGGCGATATCTAACTAGTGGGCGTGGCATTGCCCATTTATTTGGGAAATGTGTATTTAAAAATACTTGTTTTTCAACTAAACTGTTGATGCCACGCTCACATTGTATACTTCATTTGAAAGCTGGCGTAATTTACTATCTTTCACAACAAGTTTGAACAAAATCCGTGCAGCCGTTCAAAAGTTATACGACTTTAAAGAATTGCTAAAATCAAAATTTGCTTGCTGAGACATGTTGGGCGCCTGGTATTTTGCTCTCATTTTATTTTGGCATGATTTTTAAAATTACGTGCACACGAATGAGCGTGAACTTGCGCGGCTCATAACTTTGGAACTACTGGTCCGATTTTGATGAAATTTTTTGCAAAAATTAGGAAATTTCTCCAGCTTTTCGGCGATATCTAACTAGTGGGCGTGGCATTGCCCATTTATTTGGGAAATGTGTATTTAAAAATACTTGTTTTTCAACTAAACTGTTGATGCCACGCCCACATTGTATACTTCATTTGAAAGCTGGCGTAATTTACTATCTTTCACAACAAGTTTGAACAAAATCCGTGCAGCCGTTCAAAAGTTATACGACTTTAAAGAATTGCTAAAATCAAAATTTGCTTGCTGAGACATGCTGGGCGCCTGGTATTTTGCTCTCATTTTATTTTGGCATGATTTTTAAAATTACGTGCACACGAATGAGCGTGAACTTGCGCGGCTCATAACTTTGGAACTACTGGTCCGATTTTGATGAAATTTTTTGCAAAAATTAGGAAATTTCTCCAGCTTTTCGGCGATATCTAACTAGTGGGCGTGGCATTGCCCATTTATTTGGGAAATGTGTATTTAAAAATACTTGTTTTTCAATTAAACTGTTGATGCCACGCCCACATTGTATACTTCATTTGAAAGCTGGCGTAATTTACTATCTTTCACAACAAGTTTGAACAAAATCCGTGCAGCCGTTCAAAAGTTATACGACTTTAAAGAATTGCTAAAATCAAAATTTGCTTGCTGAGACATGCTGGGCGCCTGGTATTTTGCTCTCATTTTATTTTGGCATGATTTTTTAAATTACGTGCACACGAATGAGCGTGAATTTGCGCGGCTCATAACTTTGGAACTACTGGTCCGATTTTGATGAAATTTTTTGCAAAAATTAGGAAATTTCTCCAGCTTTTCGGAGATATCTAACTAGTGGGCGCGGCATTGCCCATTTATTTGGGAAATGTGTATTTAAGAATACTTGTTTTTCAACTAAACTGTTGATGCCACGCCCACATTGTATACTTCATTTGAAAGCTGGCGTAATTTACTATCTTTCACAACAAGTTTGAACAAAATCCGTGCAGCCGTTCAAAAGTTATACGACTTTAAAGAATTGCTAAAATCAAAATTTGCTTGCTGAGACATGCTGGGCGCCTGGTATTTTGCTCTCATTTTATTTTGGCATGATTTTTAAAATTACGTGCACACGAATGAGCGTGAACTTGCGCGGCTCATAACTTTGGAACTACTGGTCCGATTTTGATGAAATTTTTTGCAAAAATTAGGAAATTTCTCCAGCTTTTCGGCGATATCTAACTAGTGGGCGTGGCATTGCCCATTTATTTGGGAAATGTGTATTTAAAAATACTTGTTTTTCAACTAAACTGTTGATGCCACGCCCACATTGTATACTTCATTTGAAAGCTGGCGTAATTTACTATCTTTCACAACAAGTTTGAACAAAATCCGTGCAGCCGTTCAAAAGTTATACGACTTTAAAGAATTGCTAAAATCAAAATTTGCTTGCTGAGACATGCTGGGCGCCTGGTATTTTGCTCTCATTTTATTTTGGCTTGATTTTTAAAATTACGTGCACACGAATGAGCGTGAATTTGCGCGGCTCATAACTTTGGAACTACTGGTCCGATTTTGATGAAATTTTTTGCAAAAATTAGGAAATTTCTCCAGCTTTTCGGCGATATCTAACTAGTGGGCGTGGCATTGCCCATTTATTTGGGAAATGTGTATTTAAAAATACTTGTTTTTCAACTAAACTGTTGATGCCACGCCCACATTGTATACTTCATTTGAAAGCTGGCGTAATTTACTATCTTTCACAACAAGTTTGAACAAAATCCGTGCAGCCGTTCAAAAGTTATACGACTTTAAAGAATTGCTAAAATCAAAATTTGCTTGCTGAGACATGCTGGGCGCCTGGTATTTTGCTCTCATTTTATTTTGGCATGATTTTTTAAATTACGTGCACACGAATGAGCGTGAATTTGCGCGGCTTATAACTTTGGAACTACTGGTCCGATTTTGATGAATTTTTTTGCAAAAATTAGGAAATTTCTCCAGCTTTTCGGCGATATCTAACTAGTGGGCGTGGCATTGCCCATTTATTTGGGAAATGTGTATTTAAAAATACTTGTTTTTCAACTAAACTGTTGATGCCACGCCCACATTGTATACTTCATTTGAAAGCTGGCGTAATTTACTATCTTTCACAACAAGTTTGAACAAAATCCGTGCAGCCGTTCAAAAGTTATACGACTTTAAAGAATTGCTAAAATCAAAATTTGCTTGCTGAGACATGCTGGGCGCCTGGTATTTTGCTCTCATTTTATTTTGGCTTGATTTTTAAAATTACGTGCACACGAATGAGCGTGAATTTGCGCGGCTCATAACTTTGGAACTACTGGTCCGATTTTGATGAAATTTTTTGCAAAAATTAGGAAATTTCTCCAGCTTTTCGGCGATATCTAACTAGTGGGCGTGGCATTGCCCATTTATTTGGGAAATGTGTATTAAAAAATACTTGTTTTTCAACTAAACTGTTGATGCCACGCCCACATTGTATACTTCATTTGAAAGCTGGCGTAATTTACTATCTTTCACAACAAGTTTGAACAAAATCCGTGCAGCCGTTCAAAAGTTATACGACTTTAAAGAATTGCTAAAATCAAAATTTGCTTGCTGAGACATGCTGGGCGCCTGGTATTTTGCTCTCATTTTATTTTGGCATGATTTTTTAAATTACGTGCACACGAATGAGCGTGAACTTGCGCGGCTCATAACTTTGGAACTACTGGTCCGATTTTGATGAAATTTTTTGCAAAAATTAGGAAATTTCTCCAGCTTTTCGGCGATATCTAACTAGTGGGCGTGGCATTGCCCATTTATTTGGGAAATGTGTATTTAAAAATACTTGTTTTTCAATTAAACTGTTGATGCCACGCCCACATTGTATACTTCATTTGAAAGCTGGCGTAATTTACTATCTTTCACAACAAGTTTGAACAAAATCCGTGCAGCCGTTCAAAAGTTATACGACTTTAAAGAATTGCTAAAATCAAAATTTGCTTGCTGAGACATGCTGGGCGCCTGGTATTTTGCTCTCATTTTATTTTGGCATGATTTTTTAAATTACGTGCACACGAATGAGCGTGAACTTGCGCGGCTCATAACTTTGGAACTACTGGTCCGATTTTGATGAAATTTTTTGCAAAAATTAGGAAATTTCTCCAGCTTTTCGGCGATATCTAACTAGTGGGCGTGGCATTGCCCATTTATTTGGGAAATGTGTATTTAAAAATACTTGTTTTTCAACTAAACTGTTGATGCCACGCCCACATTGTATACTTCATTTGAAAGCTGGCGTAATTTACTATCTTTCACAACAAGTTTGAACAAAATCCGTGCAGCCGTTCAAAAGTTATACGACTTTAAAGAATTGCTAAAATCAAAATTTGCTTGCTGAGACATGCTGGGCGCCTGGTATTTTGCTCTCATTTTATTTTGGCATGATTTTTTAAATTACGTGCACACGAATGAGCGTGAACTTGCGCGGCTCATAACTTTGGAACTACTGGTCCGATTTTGATGAAATTTTTTGCAAAAATTAGGAAATTTCTCCAGCTTTTCGGCGATATCTAACTAGTGGGCGTGGCATTGCCCATTTATTTGGGAAATGTGTATTTAAAAATACTTGTTTTTCAACTAAACTGTTGATGCCACGCCCACATTGTATACTTCATTTGAAAGCTGGCGTAATTTACTATCTTTCACAACAAGTTTGAACAAAATCCGTGCAGCCGTTCAAAAGTTATACGACTTTAAAGAATTGCTAAAATCAAAATTTGCTTGCTGAGACATGCTGGGCGCCTGGTATTTTGCTCTCATTTTATTTTGGCATGATTTTTTAAATTACGTGCACACGAATGAGCGTGAATTTGCGCGGCTCATAACTTTGGAACTACTGGTCCGATTTTGATGAATTTTTTTGCAAAAATTAGGAAATTTCTCCAGCTTTTCGGCGATATCTAACTAGTGGGCGTGGCATTGCCCATTTATTTGGGAAATGTGTATTTAAAAATACTTGTTTTTCAACTAAACTGTTGATGCCACGCCCACATTGTATACTTCATTTGAAAGCTGGCGTAATTTACTATCTTTCACAACAAGTTTGAACAAAATCCGTGCAGCCGTTCAAAAGTTATACGACTTTAAAGAATTGCTAAAATCAAAATTTGCTTGCTGAGACATGCTGGGCGCCTGGTATTTTGCTCTCATTTTATTTTGGCTTGATTTTTAAAATTACGTGCACACGAATGAGCGTGAATTTGCGCGGCTCATAACTTTGGAACTACTGGTCCGATTTTGATGAAATTTTTTGCAAAAATTAGGAAATTTCTCCAGCTTTTCGGCGATATCTAACTAGTGGGCGTGGCATTGCCCATTTATTTGGGAAATGTGTATTTAAAAATACTTGTTTTTCAACTAAACTGTTGATGCCACGCCCACATTGTATACTTCATTTGAAAGCTGGCGTAATTTACTATCTTTCACAACAAGTTTGAACAAAATCCGTGCAGCCGTTCAAAAGTTATACGACTTTAAAGAATTGCTAAAATCAAAATTTGCTTGCTGAGACATGCTGGGCGCCTGGTATTTTGCTCTCATTTTATTTTGGCATGATTTTTTAAATTACGTGCACACGAATGAGCGTGAATTTGCGCGGCTCATAACTTTGGAACTACTGGTCCGATTTTGATGAATTTTTTTGCAAAAATTAGGAAATTTCTCCAGCTTTTCGGCGATATCTAACTAGTGGGCGTGGCATTGCCCATTTATTTGGGAAATGTGTATTTAAAAATACTTGTTTTTCAACTAAACTGTTGATGCCACGCCCACATTGTATACTTCATTTGAAAGCTGGCGTAATTTACTATCTTTCACAACAAGTTTGAACAAAATCCGTGCAGCCGTTCAAAAGTTATACGACTTTAAAGAATTGCTAAAATCAAAATTTGCTTGCTGAGACATGCTGGGCGCCTGGTATTTTGCTCTCATTTTATTTTGGCATGATTTTTTAAATTACGTGCACACGAATGAGCGTGAACTTGCGCGGCTCATAACTTTGGAACTACTGGTCCGATTTTGATGAAATTTTTTGCAAAAATTAGGAAATTTCTCCAGCTTTTCGGCGATATCTAACTAGTGGGCGTGGCATTGCCCATTTATTTGGGAAATGTGTATTTAAAAATACTTGTTTTTCAACTAAACTGTTGATGCCACGCCCACATTGTATACTTCATTTGAAAGCTGGCGTAATTTACTATCTTTCACAACAAGTTTGAACAAAATCCGTGCAGCCGTTCAAAAGTTATACGACTTTAAAGAATTGCTAAAATCAAAATTTGCTTGCTGAGACATGCTGGGCGCCTGGTATTTTGCTCTCATTTTATTTTGGCATGATTTTTTAAATTACGTGCACACGAATGAGCGTGAACTTGCGCGGCTCATAACTTTGGAACTACTGGTCCGATTTTGATGAAATTTTTTGCAAAAATTAGGAAATTTCTCCAGCTTTTCGGCGATATCTAACTAGTGGGCGTGGCATTGCCCATTTATTTGGGAAATGTGTATTTAAAAATACTTGTTTTTCAACTAAACTGTTGATGCCACGCCCACATTGTATACTTCATTTGAAAGCTGGCGTAATTTACTATCTTTCACAACAAGTTTGAACAAAATCCGTGCAGCCGTTCAAAAGTTATACGACTTTAAAGAATTGCTAAAATCAAAATTTGCTTGCTGAGACATGCTGGGCGCCTGGTATTTTGCTCTCATTTTATTTTGGCATGATTTTTTAAATTACGTGCACACGAATGAGCGTGAACTTGCGCGGCTCATAACTTTGGAACTACTGGTCCGATTTTGATGAAATTTTTTGCAAAAATTAGGAAATTTCTCCAGCTTTTCGGCGATATCTAACTAGTGGGCGTGGCATTGCCCATTTATTTGGGAAATGTGTATTAAAAAATACTTGTTTTTCAACTAAACTGTTGATGCCACGCCCACATTGTATACTTCATTTGAAAGCTGGCGTAATTTACTATCTTTCACAACAAGTTTGAACAAAATCCGTGCAGCCGTTCAAAAGTTATACGACTTTAAAGAATTGCTAAAATCAAAATTTGCTTGCTGAGACATGCTGGGCGCCTGGTATTTTGCTCTCATTTTATTTTGGCATGATTTTTTAAATTACGTGCACACGAATGAGCGTGAACTTGCGCGGCTCATAACTTTGGAACTACTGGTCCGATTTTGATGAAATTTTTTGCAAAAATTAGGAAATTTCTCCAGCTTTTCGGCGATATCTAACTAGTGGGCGTGGCATTGCCCATTTATTTGGGAAATGTGTATTTAAAAATACTTGTTTTTCAATTAAACTGTTGATGCCACGCCCACATTGTATACTTCATTTGAAAGCTGGCGTAATTTACTATCTTTCACAACAAGTTTGAACAAAATCCGTGCAGCCGTTCAAAAGTTATACGACTTTAAAGAATTGCTAAAATCAAAATTTGCTTGCTGAGACATGCTGGGCGCCTGGTATTTTGCTCTCATTTTATTTTGGCATGATTTTTTAAATTACGTGCACACGAATGAGCGTGAACTTGCGCGGCTCATAACTTTGGAACTACTGGTCCGATTTTGATGAAATTTTTTGCAAAAATTAGGAAATTTCTCCAGCTTTTCGGCGATATCTAACTAGTGGGCGTGGCATTGCCCATTTATTTGGGAAATGTGTATTTAAAAATACTTGTTTTTCAACTAAACTGTTGATGCCACGCCCACATTGTATACTTCATTTGAAAGCTGGCGTAATTTACTATCTTTCACAACAAGTTTGAACAAAATCCGTGCAGCCGTTCAAAAGTTATACGACTTTAAAGAATTGCTAAAATCAAAATTTGCTTGCTGAGACATGCTGGGCGCCTGGTATTTTGCTCTCATTTTATTTTGGCATGATTTTTTAAATTACGTGCACACGAATGAGCGTGAACTTGCGCGGCTCATAACTTTGGAACTACTGGTCCGATTTTGATGAAATTTTTTGCAAAAATTAGGAAATTTCTCCAGCTTTTCGGCGATATCTAACTAGTGGGCGTGGCATTGCCCATTTATTTGGGAAATGTGTATTTAAAAATACTTGTTTTTCAACTAAACTGTTGATGCCACGCCCACATTGTATACTTCATTTGAAAGCTGGCGTAATTTACTATCTTTCACAACAAGTTTGAACAAAATCCGTGCAGCCGTTCAAAAGTTATACGACTTTAAAGAATTGCTAAAATCAAAATTTGCTTGCTGAGACATGCTGGGCGCCTGGTATTTTGCTCTCATTTTATTTTGGCATGATTTTTTAAATTACGTGCACACGAATGAGCGTGAATTTGCGCGGCTCATAACTTTGGAACTACTGGTCCGATTTTGATGAATTTTTTTGCAAAAATTAGGAAATTTCTCCAGCTTTTCGGCGATATCTAACTAGTGGGCGTGGCATTGCCCATTTATTTGGGAAATGTGTATTTAAAAATACTTGTTTTTCAACTAAACTGTTGATGCCACGCCCACATTGTATACTTCATTTGAAAGCTGGCGTAATTTACTATCTTTCACAACAAGTTTGAACAAAATCCGTGCAGCCGTTCAAAAGTTATACGACTTTAAAGAATTGCTAAAATCAAAATTTGCTTGCTGAGACATGCTGGGCGCCTGGTATTTTGCTCTCATTTTATTTTGGCTTGATTTTTAAAATTACGTGCACACGAATGAGCGTGAATTTGCGCGGCTCATAACTTTGGAACTACTGGTCCGATTTTGATGAAATTTTTTGCAAAAATTAGGAAATTTCTCCAGCTTTTCGGCGATATCTAACTAGTGGGCGTGGCATTGCCCATTTATTTGGGAAATGTGTATTTAAAAATACTTGTTTTTCAACTAAACTGTTGATGCCACGCCCACATTGTATACTTCATTTGAAAGCTGGCGTAATTTACTATCTTTCACAACAAGTTTGAACAAAATCCGTGCAGCCGTTCAAAAGTTATACGACTTTAAAGAATTGCTAAAATCAAAATTTGCTTGCTGAGACATGCTGGGCGCCTGGTATTTTGCTCTCATTTTATTTTGGCATGATTTTTTAAATTACGTGCACACGAATGAGCGTGAATTTGCGCGGCTCATAACTTTGGAACTACTGGTCCGATTTTGATGAATTTTTTTGCAAAAATTAGGAAATTTCTCCAGCTTTTCGGCGATATCTAACTAGTGGGCGTGGCATTGCCCATTTATTTGGGAAATGTGTATTTAAAAATACTTGTTTTTCAACTAAACTGTTGATGCCACGCCCACATTGTATACTTCATTTGAAAGCTGGCGTAATTTACTATCTTTCACAACAAGTTTGAACAAAATCCGTGCAGCCGTTCAAAAGTTATACGACTTTAAAGAATTGCTAAAATCAAAATTTGCTTGCTGAGACATGCTGGGCGCCTGGTATTTTGCTCTCATTTTATTTTGGCATGATTTTTTAAATTACGTGCACACGAATGAGCGTGAACTTGCGCGGCTCATAACTTTGGAACTACTGGTCCGATTTTGATGAAATTTTTTGCAAAAATTAGGAAATTTCTCCAGCTTTTCGGCGATATCTAACTAGTGGGCGTGGCATTGCCCATTTATTTGGGAAATGTGTATTTAAAAATACTTGTTTTTCAACTAAACTGTTGATGCCACGCCCACATTGTATACTTCATTTGAAAGCTGGCGTAATTTACTATCTTTCACAACAAGTTTGAACAAAATCCGTGCAGCCGTTCAAAAGTTATACGACTTTAAAGAATTGCTAAAATCAAAATTTGCTTGCTGAGACATGCTGGGCGCCTGGTATTTTGCTCTCATTTTATTTTGGCATGATTTTTTAAATTACGTGCACACGAATGAGCGTGAACTTGCGCGGCTCATAACTTTGGAACTACTGGTCCGATTTTGATGAAATTTTTTGCAAAAATTAGGAAATTTCTCCAGCTTTTCGGCGATATCTAACTAGTGGGCGTGGCATTGCCCATTTATTTGGGAAATGTGTATTTAAAAATACTTGTTTTTCAACTAAACTGTTGATGCCACGCCCACATTGTATACTTCATTTGAAAGCTGGCGTAATTTACTATCTTTCACAACAAGTTTGAACAAAATCCGTGCAGCCGTTCAAAAGTTATACGACTTTAAAGAATTGCTAAAATCAAAATTTGCTTGCTGAGACATGCTGGGCGCCTGGTATTTTGCTCTCATTTTATTTTGGCATGATTTTTTAAATTACGTGCACACGAATGAGCGTGAACTTGCGCGGCTCATAACTTTGGAACTACTGGTCCGATTTTGATGAAATTTTTTCCAAAAATTAGGAAATTTCTCCAGCTTTTCGGCGATATCTAACTAGTGGGCGTGGCATTGCCCATTTATTTGGGAAATGTGTATTTAAAAATATTTGTTTTTCAACTAAACTGTTGATGCCACGCCCACATTGTATACTTCATTTGAAAGCTGGCGTAATTTACTATCTTTCATAACAAATTTGAACAAAATCCGTGCAGCCGTTCAAAAGTTATACAACTTTAAAGAATTGCTAAAATCAAAATTTGCTTGCTGAGACATGCTGGGCGCCTGGTATTTTGCTCTCATTTTATTTTGGCATGATTTTTAAAATTACGTGCACACGAATGAGCGTGAACTTGCGCGGCTCATAACTTTGGAACTACTGGTCCGAATTTGATGAAATTTTTTGCAAAAATTAGGAAATTTCTCCAGCTTTTCGGCAATATCTAACTAGTGGGCGTGGCATTGCCCATTTATTTGGGAAATGTGTATTTAAAAATACTTGTTTTTCAACTAAACTGTTGATGCCACGCCCACATTGTATACTTCATTTGAAAGCTGGCGTAATTTACTATCTTTCACAACAAATTTGAACAAAATCCGTGTAGCCGTTCAAAAGTTATACGACTTTAAAGAATTGCTAAAATCAAAATTTGCTTGCTGAGACATGCTGGGCGCCTGGTATTTTGCTCTCATTTTATTTTGGCATGATTTTTAAAATTACGTGCACACGAATGAGCGTGAACTTGCGCGGCTCATAACTTTGGAACTACTGGTCCGACTTTGATGAAATTTTTTGCAAAAATTAGGAAATTTCTCCAGCTTTTCGGCGATATCTAACTAGTGGGCGTGGCATTGCCCATTTATTTGGGAAATGTGTATTTAAAAATACTTGTTTTTCAACTAAACTGTTGATGCCACGCCCACATTGTATACTTCATTTGAAAGCTGGCGTAATTTACTATCTTTCACAACAAGTTTGAACAAAATCCGTGCAGCCGTTCAAAAGTTATACGACTTTAAAGAATTGCTAAAATCAAAATTTGCTTGCTGAGACATGCTGGGCGCCTGGTATTTTGCTCTCATTTTATTTTGGCATGATTTTTAAAATTACGTGCACACGAATGAGCGTGAATTTGCGCGGCTCATAACTTTGGAACTACTGGTCCGATTTTGATGAAATTTTTTGCAAAAATTAGGAAATTTCTCCAGCTTTTCGGCGATATCTAACTAGTGGGCGTGGCATTGCCCATTTATTTGGGAAATGTGTATTTAAAAATACTTGTTTTTCAACTAAACTGTTGATGCCACGCCCACATTGTATACTTCATTTGAAAGCTGGCGTAATTTACTATCTTTCACAACAAGTTTGAACAAAATCCGTGCAGCCGTTCAAAAGTTATACGACTTTAAAGAATTGCTAAAATCAAAATTTGCTTGCTGAGACATGCTGGGCGCCTGGTATTTTGCTCTCATTTTATTTTGGCATGATTTTTTAAATTACGTGCACACGAATGAGCGTGAACTTGCGCGGCTCATAACTTTGGAACTACTGGTCCGATTTTGATGAAATTTTTTCCAAAAATTAGGAAATTTCTCCAGCTTTTCGGCGATATCTAACTAGTGGGCGTGGCATTGCCCATTTATTTGGGAAATGTGTATTTAAAAATATTTGTTTTTCAACTAAACTGTTGATGCCACGCCCACATTGTATACTTCATTTGAAAGCTGGCGTAATTTACTATCTTTCATAACAAATTTGAACAAAATCCGTGCAGCCGTTCAAAAGTTATACAACTTTAAAGAATTGCTAAAATCAAAATTTGCTTGCTGAGACATGCTGGGCGCCTGGTATTTTGCTCTCATTTTATTTTGGCATGATTTTTAAAATTACGTGCACACGAATGAGCGTGAACTTGCGCGGCTCATAACTTTGGAACTACTGGTCCGAATTTGATGAAATTTTTTGCAAAAATTAGGAAATTTCTCCAGCTTTTCGGCAATATCTAACTAGTGGGCGTGGCATTGCCCATTTATTTGGGAAATGTGTATTTAAAAATACTTGTTTTTCAACTAAACTGTTGATGCCACGCCCACATTGTATACTTCATTTGAAAGCTGGCGTAATTTACTATCTTTCACAACAAATTTGAACAAAATCCGTGTAGCCGTTCAAAAGTTATACGACTTTAAAGAATTGCTAAAATCAAAATTTGCTTGCTGAGACATGCTGGGCGCCTGGTATTTTGCTCTCATTTTATTTTGGCATGATTTTTAAAATTACGTGCACACGAATGAGCGTGAACTTGCGCGGCTCATAACTTTGGAACTACTGGTCCGACTTTGATGAAATTTTTTGCAAAAATTAGGAAATTTCTCCAGCTTTTCGGCGATATCTAACTAGTGGGCGTGGCATTGCCCATTTATTTGGGAAATGTGTATTTAAAAATACTTGTTTTTCAACTAAACTGTTGATGCCACGCCCACATTGTATACTTCATTTGAAAGCTGGCGTAATTTACTATCTTTCACAACAAGTTTGAACAAAATCCGTGCAGCCGTTCAAAAGTTATACGACTTTAAAGAATTGCTAAAATCAAAATTTGCTTGCTGAGACATGCTGGGCGCCTGGTATTTTGCTCTCATTTTATTTTGGCATGATTTTTAAAATTACGTGCACACGAATGAGCGTGAATTTGCGCGGCTCATAACTTTGGAACTACTGGTCCGATTTTGATGAAATTTTTTGCAAAAATTAGGAAATTTCTCCAGCTTTTCGGCGATATCTAACTAGTGGGCGTGGCATTGCCCATTTATTTGGGAAATGTGTATTTAAAAATACTTGTTTTTCAACTAAACTGTTGATGCCACGCCCACATTGTATACTTCATTTGAAAGCTGGCGTAATTTACTATCTTTCACAACAAGTTTGAACAAAATCCGTGCAGCCGTTCAAAAGTTATACGACTTTAAAGAATTGCTAAAATCAAAATTTGCTTGCTGAGACATGCTGGGCGCCTGGTATTTTGCTCTCATTTTATTTTGGCATGATTTTTAAAATTACGTGCACACGAATGAGCGTGAACTTGCGCGGCTCATAACTTTGGAACTACTGGTCCGATTTTGATGAAATTTTTTGCAAAAATTAGGAAATTTCTCCAGCTTTTCGGCAATATCTAACTAGTGGGCGTGGCATTGCCCATTTATTTGGGAAATGTGTATTTAAAAATACTTGTTTTTCAACTAAACTGTTGATGCCACGCCCACATTGTATACTTCATTTGAAAGCTGGCGTAATTTACTATCTTTCACAACAAATTTGAACAAAATCCGTGCAGCCGTTCAAAAGTTATACGACTTTAAAGAATTGCTAAAATCAAAATTTGCTTGCTGAGACATGCTGGGCGCCTGGTATTTTGCTCTCATTTTATTTTGGCATGATTTTTAAAATTACGTGCACACGAATGAGCGTGAATTTGCGCGGCTCATAACTTTGGAACTACTGGTCCGATTTTGATGAAATTTTTTGCAAAAATTAGGAAATTTCTCCAGCTTTTCGGCGATATCTAACTAGTGGGCGTGGCATTGCCCATTTATTTGGGAAATGTGTATTTAAAAATACTTGTTTTTCAACTAAACTGTTGATGCCACGCCCACATTGTATACTTCATTTGAAAGCTGGCGTAATTTACTATCTTTCATAACAAATTTGAACAAAATCCGTGCAGCCGTTCAAAAGTTATACAACTTTAAAGAATTGCTAAAATCAAAATTTGCTTGCTGAGACATGCTGGGCGCCTGGTATTTTGCTCTCATTTTATTTTGGCATGATTTTTAAAATTACGTGCACACGAATGAGCGTGAACTTGCGCGGCTCATAACTTTGGAACTACTGGTCCGATTTTGATGAAATTTTTTGCAAAAATTAGGAAATTTCTCCAGCTTTTCGGCAATATCTAACTAGTGGGCGTGGCATTGCCCATTTATTTGGGAAATGTGTATTTAAAAATACTTGTTTTTCAACTAAACTGTTGATGCCACGCCCACATTGTATACTTCATTTGAAAGCTGGCGTAATTTACTATCTTTCACAACAAGTTTGAACAAAATCCGTGCAGCCGTTCAAAAGTTATACGACTTTAAAGAATTGCTAAAATCAAAATTTGCTTGCTGAGACATGCTGGGCGCCTGGTATTTTGCTCTCATTTTATTTTGGCATGATTTTTAAAATTACGTGCACACGAATGAGCGTGAACTTGCGCGGCTCATAACTTTGGAACTACTGGTCCGATTTTGATGAAATTTTTTGCAAAAATTAGGAAATTTCTCCAGCTTTTCGGCGATATCTAACTAGTGGGCGTGGCATTGCCCATTTATTTGGGAAATGTGTATTTAAAAATACTTGTTTTTCAACTAAACTGTTGATGCCACGCCCACATTGTATACTTCATTTGAAAGCTGGCGTAATTTACTATCTTTCACAACAAATTTGAACAAAATCCGTGCAGCCGTTCAAAAGTTATACGACTTTAAAGAATTGCTAAAATCAAAATTTGCTTGCTGAGACATGCTGGGCGCCTGGTATTTTGCTCTCATTTTATTTTGGCATGATTTTTAAAATTACGTGCACACGAATGAGCGTGAACTTGCGCGGCTCATAACTTTGGAACTACTGGTCCGATTTTGATGAAATTTTTTGCAAAAATTAGGAAATTTCTCCAGCTTTTCGGCGATATCTAACTAGTGGGCGTGGCATTGCCCATTTATTTGGGAAATGTGTATTTAAAAATACTTGTTTTTCAACTAAACTGTTGATGCCACGCCCACATTGTATACTTCATTTGAAAGCTGGCGTAATTTACTATCTTTCACAACAAGTTTGAACAAAATCCGTGCAGCCGTTCAAAAGTTATACGACTTTAAAGAATTGCTAAAATCAAAATTTGCTTGCTGAGACATGCTGGGCGCTTGGTATTTTGCTCTCATTTTATTTTGGCATGATTTTTAAAATTACGTGCACACGAATGAGCGTGAATTTGCGCGGCTCATAACTTTGGAACTACTGGTCCGATTTTGATGAAATTTTTTGCAAAAATTAGGAAATTTCTCCAGCTTTTCGGCGATATCTAACTAGTGGGCGTGGCATTGCCCATTTATTTGGGAAATGTGTATTTAAAAATACTTGTTTTTCAACTAAACTGTTGATGCCACGCCCACATTGTATACTTCATTTGAAAGCTGGCGTAATTTACTATCTTTTACAACAAGTTTGAACAAAATCCGTGCAGCCGTTCAAAAGTTATACGACTTTAAAGAATTGCTAAAATCAAAATTTGCTTGCTGAGACATGCTGGGCGCCTGGTATTTTGCTCTCATTTTATTTTGGCATGATTTTTAAAATTACGTGCACACGAATGAGCGTGAATTTGCGCGGCTCATAACTTTGGAACTACTGGTCCGATTTTGATGAAATTTTTTGCAAAAATTAGGAAATTTCTCCAGCTTTTCGGCGATATCTAACTAGTGGGCGTGGCATTGCCCATTTATTTGGGAAATGTGTATTTAAAAATACTTGTTTTTCAACTAAACTGTTGATGCCACGTCCACATTGTATACTTCATTTGAAAGCTGGCGTAATTTACTATCTTTCACAACAAGTTTGAACAAAATCCGTGCAGCCGTTCAAAAGTTATACGACTTTAAAGAATTGCTAAAATCAAAATTTGCTTGCTGAGACATGCTGGGCGCCTGGTATTTTGCTCTCATTTTATTTTGGCATGATTTTTTAAATTACGTGCACACGAATGAGCGTGAATTTGCGCGGCTCATAACTTTGGAACTACTGGTCCGATTTTGATGAATTTTTTTGCAAAAATTAGGAAATTTCTCCAGCTTTTCGGCGATATCTAACTAGTGGGCGTGGCATTGCCCATTTATTTGGGAAATGTGTATTTAAAAATACTTGTTTTTCAACTAAACTGTTGATGCCACGCCCACATTGTATACTTCATTTGAAAGCTGGCGTAATTTACTATCTTTCACAACAAGTTTGAACAAAATCCGTGCAGCCGTTCAAAAGTTATACGACTTTAAAGAATTGCTAAAATCAAAATTTGCTTGCTGAGACATGCTGGGCGCCTGGTATTTTGCTCTCATTTTATTTTGGCATGATTTTTTAAATTACGTGCACACGAATGAGCGTGAACTTGCGCGGCTCATAACTTTGGAACTACTGGTCCGATTTTGATGAAATTTTTTGCAAAAATTAGGAAATTTCTCCAGCTTTTCGGCGATATCTAACTAGTGGGCGTGGCATTGCCCATTTATTTGGGAAATGTGTATTTAAAAATACTTGTTTTTCAACTAAACTGTTGATGCCACGCCCACATTGTATACTTCATTTGAAAGCTGGCGTAATTTACTATCTTTCACAACAAGTTTGAACAAAATCCGTGCAGCCGTTCAAAAGTTATACGACTTTAAAGAATTGCTAAAATCAAAATTTGCTTGCTGAGACATGCTGGGCGCCTGGTATTTTGCTCTCATTTTATTTTGGCATGATTTTTTAAATTACGTGCACACGAATGAGCGTGAACTTGCGCGGCTCATAACTTTGGAACTACTGGTCCGATTTTGATGAAATTTTTTGCAAAAATTAGGAAATTTCTCCAGCTTTTCGGCGATATCTAACTAGTGGGCGTGGCATTGCCCATTTATTTGGGAAATGTGTATTTAAAAATACTTGTTTTTCAACTAAACTGTTGATGCCACGCCCACATTGTATACTTCATTTGAAAGCTGGCGTAATTTACTATCTTTTACAACAAGTTTGAACAAAATCCGTGCAGCCGTTCAAAAGTTATACGACTTTAAAGAATTGCTAAAATCAAAATTTGCTTGCTGAGGCATGCTGGGCGCCTGGTATTTTGCTCTCATTTTATTTTGGCATGATTTTTAAAATTACGTGCACACGAATGAGCGTGAATTTGCGCGGCTCATAACTTTGGAACTACTGGTCCGATTTTGATGAAATTTTTTGCAAAAATTAGGAAATTTCTCCAGCTTTTCGGCGATATCTAACTAGTGGGCGTGGCATTGCCCATTTATTTGGGAAATGTGTATTTAAAAATACTTGTTTTTCAACTAAACTGTTGATGCCACGCCCACATTGTATACTTCATTTGAAAGCTGGCGTAATTTACTATCTTTCACAACAAGTTTGAACAAAATCCGTGCAGCCGTTCAAAAGTTATACGACTTTAAAGAATTGCTAAAATCAAAATTTGCTTGCTGAGACATGCTGGGCGCCTGGTATTTTGCTCTCATTTTATTTTGGCATGATTTTTTAAATTACGTGCACACGAATGAGCGTGAACTTGCGCGGCTCATAACTTTGGAACTACTGGTCCGATTTTGATGAAATTTTTTGCAAAAATTAGGAAATTTCTCCAGCTTTTCGGCGATATCTAACTAGTGGGCGTGGCATTGCCCATTTATTTGGGAAATGTGTATTTAAAAATACTTGTTTTTCAACTAAACTGTTGATGCCACGCCCACATTGTATACTTCATTTGAAAGCTGGCGTAATTTACTATCTTTTACAACAAGTTTGAACAAAATCCGTGCAGCCGTTCAAAAGTTATACGACTTTAAAGAATTGCTAAAATCAAAATTTGCTTGCTGAGGCATGCTGGGCGCCTGGTATTTTGCTCTCATTTTATTTTGGCATGATTTTTAAAATTACGTGCACACGAATGAGCGTGAATTTGCGCGGCTCATAACTTTGGAACTACTGGTCCGATTTTGATGAAATTTTTTGCAAAAATTAGGAAATTTCTCCAGCTTTTCGGCGATATCTAACTAGTGGGCGTGGCATTGCCCATTTATTTGGGAAATGTGTATTTAAAAATACTTGTTTTTCAACTAAACTGTTGATGCCACGCCCACATTGTATACTTCATTTGAAAGCTGGCGTAATTTACTATCTTTCACAACAAGTTTGAACAAAATCCGTGCAGCCGTTCAAAAGTTATACGACTTTAAAGAATTGCTAAAATCAAAATTTGCTTGCTGAGACATGCTGGGCGCCTGGTATTTTGCTCTCATTTTATTTTGGCATGATTTTTAAAATTACGTGCACACGAATGAACGTGAACTTGCGCGGCTCATAACTTTGGAACTACTGGTCCGATTTTGATGAAATTTTTTGCAAAAATTAGGAAATTTCTCCAGCTTTTCGGCGATATCTAACTAGTGGGCGTGGCATTGCCCATTTATTTGGGAAATGTGTATTTAAAAATACTTGTTTTTCAACTAAACTGTTGATGCCACGCCCACATTGTATACTTCATTTGAAAGCTGGCGTAATTTACTATCTTTCATAACAAATTTGAACAAAATCCGTGCAGCCGTTCAAAAGTTATACAACTTTAAAGAATTGCTAAAATCAAAATTTGCTTGCTGAGACATGCTGGGCGCCTGGTATTTTGCTCTCATTTTATTTTGGCATGATTTTTAAAATTACGTGCACACGAATGAGCGTGAACTTGCGCGGCTCATAACTTTGGAACTACTGGTCCGATTTTGATGAAATTTTTTGCAAAAATTAGGAAATTTCTCCAGCTTTTCGGCAATATCTAACTAGTGGGCGTGGCATTGCCCATTTATTTGGGAAATGTGTATTTAAAAATACTTGTTTTTCAACTAAACTGTTGATGCCACGCCCACATTGTATACTTCATTTGAAAGCTGGCGTAATTTACTATCTTTCACAACAAGTTTGAACAAAATCCGTGCAGCCGTTCAAAAGTTATACGACTTTAAAGAATTGCTAAAATCAAAATTTGCTTGCTGAGACATGCTGGGCGCCTGGTATTTTGCTCTCATTTTATTTTGGCATGATTTTTAAAATTACGTGCACACGAATGAACGTGAACTTGCGCGGCTCATAACTTTGGAACTACTGGTCCGATTTTGATGAAATTTTTTGCAAAAATTAGGAAATTTCTCCAGCTTTTCGGCGATATCTAACTAGTGGGCGTGGCATTGCCCATTTATTTGGGAAATGTGTATTTAAAAATACTTGTTTTTCAACTAAACTGTTGATGCCACGCCCACATTGTATACTTCATTTGAAAGCTGGCGTAATTTACTATCTTTCACAACAAGTTTGAACAAAATCCGTGCAGCCGTTCAAAAGTTATACGACTTTAAAGAATTGCTAAAATCAAAATTTGCTTGCTGAGACATGCTGGGCGCCTGGTATTTTGCTCTCATTTTATTTTGGCATGATTTTTTAAATTACGTGCACACGAATGAGCGTGAATTTGCGCGGCTCATAACTTTGGAACTACTGGTCCGATTTTGATGAATTTTTTTGCAAAAATTAGGAAATTTCTCCAGCTTTTCGGCGATATCTAACTAGTGGGCGTGGCATTGCCCATTTATTTGGGAAATGTGTATTTAAAAATACTTGTTTTTCAACTAAACTGTTGATGCCACGCCCACATTGTATACTTCATTTGAAAGCTGGCGTAATTTACTATCTTTCACAACAAGTTTGAACAAAATCCGTGCAGCCGTTCAAAAGTTATACGACTTTAAAGAATTGCTAAAATCAAAATTTGCTTGCTGAGACATGCTGGGCGCCTGGTATTTTGCTCTCATTTTATTTTGGCATGATTTTTTAAATTACGTGCACACGAATGAGCGTGAATTTGCGCGGCTCATAACTTTGGAACTACTGGTCCGATTTTGATGAATTTTTTTGCAAAAATTAGGAAATTTCTCCAGCTTTTCGGCGATATCTAACTAGTGGGCGTGGCATTGCCCATTTATTTGGGAAATGTGTATTTAAAAATACTTGTTTTTCAACTAAACTGTTGATGCCACGCCCACATTGTATACTTCATTTGAAAGCTGGCGTAATTTACTATCTTTCACAACAAGTTTGAACAAAATCCGTGCAGCCGTTCAAAAGTTATACGACTTTAAAGAATTGCTAAAATCAAAATTTGCTTGCTGAGACATGCTGGGCGCCTGGTATTTTGCTCTCATTTTATTTTGGCATGATTTTTTAAATTACGTGCACACGAATGAGCGTGAATTTGCGCGGCTCATAACTTTGGAACTACTGGTCCGATTTTGATGAATTTTTTTGCAAAAATTAGGAAATTTCTCCAGCTTTTCGGCGATATCTAACTAGTGGGCGTGGCATTGCCCATTTATTTGGGAAATGTGTATTTAAAAATACTTGTTTTTCAACTAAACTGTTGATGCCACGCCCACATTGTATACTTCATTTGAAAGCTGGCGTAATTTACTATCTTTCACAACAAGTTTGAACAAAATCCGTGCAGCCGTTCAAAAGTTATACGACTTTAAAGAATTGCTAAAATCAAAATTTGCTTGCTGAGACATGCTGGGCGCCTGGTATTTTGCTCTCATTTTATTTTGGCATGATTTTTAAAATTACGTGCACACGAATGAACGTGAACTTGCGCGGCTCATAACTTTGGAACTACTGGTCCGATTTTGATGAAATTTTTTGCAAAAATTAGGAAATTTCTCCAGCTTTTCGGCGATATCTAACTAGTGGGCGTGGCATTGCCCATTTATTTGGGAAATGTGTATTTAAAAATACTTGTTTTTCAACTAAACTGTTGATGCCACGCCCACATTGTATACTTCATTTGAAAGCTGGCGTAATTTACTATCTTTCACAACAAGTTTGAACAAAATCCGTGCAGCCGTTCAAAAGTTATACGACTTTAAAGAATTGCTAAAATCAAAATTTGCTTGCTGAGACATGCTGGGCGCCTGGTATTTTGCTCTCATTTTATTTTGGCATGATTTTTTAAATTACGTGCACACGAATGAGCGTGAATTTGCGCGGCTCATAACTTTGGAACTACTGGTCCGATTTTGATGAATTTTTTTGCAAAAATTAGGAAATTTCTCCAGCTTTTCGGCGATATCTAACTAGTGGGCGTGGCATTGCCCATTTATTTGGGAAATGTGTATTTAAAAATACTTGTTTTTCAACTAAACTGTTGATGCCACGCCCACATTGTATACTTCATTTGAAAGCTGGCGTAATTTACTATCTTTCACAACAAGTTTGAACAAAATCCGTGCAGCCGTTCAAAAGTTATACGACTTTAAAGAATTGCTAAAATCAAAATTTGCTTGCTGAGACATGCTGGGCGCCTGGTATTTTGCTCTCATTTTATTTTGGCATGATTTTTTAAATTACGTGCACACGAATGAGCGTGAATTTGCGCGGCTCATAACTTTGGAACTACTGGTCCGATTTTGATGAATTTTTTTGCAAAAATTAGGAAATTTCTCCAGCTTTTCGGCGATATCTAACTAGTGGGCGTGGCATTGCCCATTTATTTGGGAAATGTGTATTTAAAAATACTTGTTTTTCAACTAAACTGTTGATGCCACGCCCACATTGTATACTTCATTTGAAAGCTGGCGTAATTTACTATCTTTCACAACAAGTTTGAACAAAATCCGTGCAGCCGTTCAAAAGTTATACGACTTTAAAGAATTGCTAAAATCAAAATTTGCTTGCTGAGACATGCTGGGCGCCTGGTATTTTGCTCTCATTTTATTTTGGCATGATTTTTTAAATTACGTGCACACGAATGAGCGTGAATTTGCGCGGCTCATAACTTTGGAACTACTGGTCCGATTTTGATGAATTTTTTTGCAAAAATTAGGAAATTTCTCCAGCTTTTCGGCGATATCTAACTAGTGGGCGTGGCATTGCCCATTTATTTGGGAAATGTGTATTTAAAAATACTTGTTTTTCAACTAAACTGTTGATGCCACGCCCACATTGTATACTTCATTTGAAAGCTGGCGTAATTTACTATCTTTCACAACAAGTTTGAACAAAATCCGTGCAGCCGTTCAAAAGTTATACGACTTTAAAGAATTGCTAAAATCAAAATTTGCTTGCTGAGACATGCTGGGCGCCTGGTATTTTGCTCTCATTTTATTTTGGCATGATTTTTTAAATTACGTGCACACGAATGAGCGTGAATTTGCGCGGCTCATAACTTTGGAACTACTGGTCCGATTTTGATGAATTTTTTTGCAAAAATTAGGAAATTTCTCCAGCTTTTCGGCGATATCTAACTAGTGGGCGTGGCATTGCCCATTTATTTGGGAAATGTGTATTTAAAAATACTTGTTTTTCAACTAAACTGTTGATGCCACGCCCACATTGTATACTTCATTTGAAAGCTGGCGTAATTTACTATCTTTCACAACAAGTTTGAACAAAATCCGTGCAGCCGTTCAAAAGTTATACGACTTTAAAGAATTGCTAAAATCAAAATTTGCTTGCTGAGACATGCTGGGCGCCTGGTATTTTGCTCTCATTTTATTTTGGCATGATTTTTAAAATTACGTGCACACGAATGAACGTGAACTTGCGCGGCTCATAACTTTGGAACTACTGGTCCGATTTTGATGAAATTTTTTGCAAAAATTAGGAAATTTCTCCAGCTTTTCGGCGATATCTAACTAGTGGGCGTGGCATTGCCCATTTATTTGGGAAATGTGTATTTAAAAATACTTGTTTTTCAACTAAACTGTTGATGCCACGCCCACATTGTATACTTCATTTGAAAGCTGGCGTAATTTACTATCTTTCACAACAAGTTTGAACAAAATCCGTGCAGCCGTTCAAAAGTTATACGACTTTAAAGAATTGCTAAAATCAAAATTTGCTTGCTGAGACATGCTGGGCGCCTGGTATTTTGCTCTCATTTTATTTTGGCATGATTTTTTAAATTACGTGCACACGAATGAGCGTGAATTTGCGCGGCTCATAACTTTGGAACTACTGGTCCGATTTTGATGAATTTTTTTGCAAAAATTAGGAAATTTCTCCAGCTTTTCGGCGATATCTAACTAGTGGGCGTGGCATTGCCCATTTATTTGGGAAATGTGTATTTAAAAATACTTGTTTTTCAACTAAACTGTTGATGCCACGCCCACATTGTATACTTCATTTGAAAGCTGGCGTAATTTACTATCTTTCACAACAAGTTTGAACAAAATCCGTGCAGCCGTTCAAAAGTTATACGACTTTAAAGAATTGCTAAAATCAAAATTTGCTTGCTGAGACATGCTGGGCGCCTGGTATTTTGCTCTCATTTTATTTTGGCATGATTTTTTAAATTACGTGCACACGAATGAGCGTGAATTTGCGCGGCTCATAACTTTGGAACTACTGGTCCGATTTTGATGAATTTTTTTGCAAAAATTAGGAAATTTCTCCAGCTTTTCGGCGATATCTAACTAGTGGGCGTGGCATTGCCCATTTATTTGGGAAATGTGTATTTAAAAATACTTGTTTTTCAACTAAACTGTTGATGCCACGCCCACATTGTATACTTCATTTGAAAGCTGGCGTAATTTACTATCTTTCACAACAAGTTTGAACAAAATCCGTGCAGCCGTTCAAAAGTTATACGACTTTAAAGAATTGCTAAAATCAAAATTTGCTTGCTGAGACATGCTGGGCGCCTGGTATTTTGCTCTCATTTTATTTTGGCATGATTTTTTAAATTACGTGCACACGAATGAGCGTGAATTTGCGCGGCTCATAACTTTGGAACTACTGGTCCGATTTTGATGAATTTTTTTGCAAAAATTAGGAAATTTCTCCAGCTTTTCGGCGATATCTAACTAGTGGGCGTGGCATTGCCCATTTATTTGGGAAATGTGTATTTAAAAATACTTGTTTTTCAACTAAACTGTTGATGCCACGCCCACATTGTATACTTCATTTGAAAGCTGGCGTAATTTACTATCTTTCACAACAAGTTTGAACAAAATCCGTGCAGCCGTTCAAAAGTTATACGACTTTAAAGAATTGCTAAAATCAAAATTTGCTTGCTGAGACATGCTGGGCGCCTGGTATTTTGCTCTCATTTTATTTTGGCATGATTTTTAAAATTACGTGCACACGAATGAGCGTGAATTTGCGCGGCTCATAACTTTGGAACTACTGGTCCGATTTTGATGAAATTTTTTGCAAAAATTAGGAAATTTCTCCAGCTTTTCGGAGATATCTAACTAGTGGGCGCGGCATTGCCCATTTATTTGGGAAATGTGTATTTAAGAATACTTGTTTTTCAACTAAACTGTTGATGCCACGCCCACATTGTATACTTCATTTGAAAGCTGGCGTAATTTACTATCTTTCATAACAAATTTGAACAAAATCCGTGCAGCCGTTCAAAAGTTATACAACTTTAAAGAATTGCTAAAATCAAAATTTGCTTGCTGAGACATGCTGGGCGCCTGGTATTTTGCTCTCATTTTATTTTGGCATGATTTTTAAAATTACGTGCACACGAATGAGCGTGAACTTGCGCGGCTCATAACTTTGGAACTACTGGTCCGATTTTGATGAAATTTTTTGCAAAAATTAGGAAATTTCTCCAGCTTTTCGGCAATATCTAACTAGTGGGCGTGGCATTGCCCATTTATTTGGGAAATGTGTATTTAAAAATACTTGTTTTTCAACTAAACTGTTGATGCCACGCCCACATTGTATACTTCATTTGAAAGCTGGCGTAATTTACTATCTTTCACAACAAGTTTGAACAAAATCCGTGCAGCCGTTCAAAAGTTATACGACTTTAAAGAATTGCTAAAATCAAAATTTGCTTGCTGAGACATGCTGGGCGCCTGGTATTTTGCTCTCATTTTATTTTGGCATGATTTTTAAAATTACGTGCACACGAATGAACGTGAACTTGCGCGGCTCATAACTTTGGAACTACTGGTCCGATTTTGATGAAATTTTTTGCAAAAATTAGGAAATTTCTCCAGCTTTTCGGCGATATCTAACTAGTGGGCGTGGCATTGCCCATTTATTTGGGAAATGTGTATTTAAAAATACTTGTTTTTCAACTAAACTGTTGATGCCACGCCCACATTGTATACTTCATTTGAAAGCTGGCGTAATTTACTATCTTTCATAACAAATTTGAACAAAATCCGTGCAGCCGTTCAAAAGTTATACAACTTTAAAGAATTGCTAAAATCAAAATTTGCTTGCTGAGACATGCTGGGCGCCTGGTATTTTGCTCTCATTTTATTTTGGCATGATTTTTAAAATTACGTGCACACGAATGAGCGTGAACTTGCGCGGCTCATAACTTTGGAACTACTGGTCCGATTTTGATGAAATTTTTTGCAAAAATTAGGAAATTTCTCCAGCTTTTCGGCAATATCTAACTAGTGGGCGTGGCATTGCCCATTTATTTGGGAAATGTGTATTTAAAAATACTTGTTTTTCAACTAAACTGTTGATGCCACGCCCACATGGTATACTTCATTTGAAAGCTGGCGTAATTTACTATCTTTCACAACAAGTTTGAACAAAATCCGTGCAGCCGTTCAAAAGTTATACGACTTTAAAGAATTGCTAAAATCAAAATTTGCTTGCTGAGACATGCTGGGCGCCTGGTATTTTGCTCTCATTTTATTTTGGCATGATTTTTTAAATTACGTGCACACGAATGAGCGTGAACTTGCGCGGCTCATAACTTTGGAACTACTGGTCCGATTTTGATGAAATTTTTTGCAAAAATTAGGAAATTTCTCCAGCTTTTCGGCGATATCTAACTAGTGGGCGTGGCATTGCCCATTTATTTGGGAAATGTGTATTTAAAAATACTTGTTTTTCAACTAAACTGTTGATGCCACGCCCACATTGTATACTTCATTTGAAAGCTGGCGTAATTTACTATCTTTTACAACAAGTTTGAACAAAATCCGTGCAGCCGTTCAAAAGTTATACGACTTTAAAGAATTGCTAAAATCAAAATTTGCTTGCTGAGGCATGCTGGGCGCCTGGTATTTTGCTCTCATTTTATTTTGGCATGATTTTTAAAATTACGTGCACACGAATGAGCGTGAACTTGCGCGGCTCATAACTTTGGAACTACTGGTCCGATTTTGATGAAATTTTTTGCAAAAATTAGGAAATTTCTCCAGCTTTTCGGCGATATCTAACTAGTGGGCGTGGCATTGCCCATTTATTTGGGAAATGTGTATTTAAAAATACTTGTTTTTCAACTAAACTGTTGATGCCACGCCCACATTGTATACTTCATTTGAAAGCTGGCGTAATTTACTATCTTTTACAACAAGTTTGAACAAAATCCGTGCAGCCGTTCAAAAGTTATACGACTTTAAAGAATTGCTAAAATCAAAATTTGCTTGCTGAGACATGCTGGGCGCCTGGTATTTTGCTCTCATTTTATTTTGGCATGATTTTTAAAATTACGTGCACACGAATGAGCGTGAACTTGCGCGGCTCATAACTTTGGAACTACTGGTCCGATTTTGATGAAATTTTTTGCAAAAATTAGGAAATTTCTCCAGCTTTTCGGCGATATCTAACTAGTGGGCGTGGCATTGCCCATTTATTTGGGAAATGTGTATTTAAAAATACTTGTTTTTCAACTAAACTGTTGATGCCACGCCCACATTGTATACTTCATTTGAAAGCTGGCGTAATTTACTATCTTTTACAACAAGTTTGAACAAAATCCGTGCAGCCGTTCAAAAGTTATACGACTTTAAAGAATTGCTAAAATCAAAATTTGCTTGCTGAGACATGCTGGGCGCCTGGTATTTTGCTCTCATTTTATTTTGGCATGATTTTTAAAATTACGTGCACACGAATGAGCGTGAATTTGCGCGGCTCATAACTTTGGAACTACTGGTCCGATTTTGATGAAATTTTTTGCAAAAATTAGGAAATTTCTCCAGCTTTTCGGAGATATCTAACTAGTGGGCGCGGCATTGCCCATTTATTTGGGAAATGTGTATTTAAGAATACTTGTTTTTCAACTAAACTGTTGATGCCACGCCCACATTGTATACTTCATTTGAAAGCTGGCGTAATTTACTATCTTTCACAACAAGTTTGAACAAAATCCGTGCAGCCGTTCAAAAGTTATACGACTTTAAAGAATTGCTAAAATCAAAATTTGCTTGCTGAGACATGCTGGGCGCCTGGTATTTTGCTCTCATTTTATTTTGGCATGATTTTTTAAATTACGTGCACACGAATGAGCGTGAATTTGCGCGGCTCATAACTTTGGAACTACTGGTCCGATTTTGATGAAATTTTTTGCAAAAATTAGGAAATTTCTCCAGCTTTTCGGAGATATCTAACTAGTGGGCGCGGCATTGCCCATTTATTTGGGAAATGTGTATTTAAGAATACTTGTTTTTCAACTAAACTGTTGATGCCACGCCCACATTGTATACTTCATTTGAAAGCTGGCGTAATTTACTATCTTTCACAACAAGTTTGAACAAAATCCGTGCAGCCGTTCAAAAGTTATACGACTTTAAAGAATTGCTAAAATCAAAATTTGCTTGCTGAGACATGCTGGGCGCCTGGTATTTTGCTCTCATTTTATTTTGGCATGATTTTTTAAATTACGTGCACACGAATGAGCGTGAACTTGCGCGGCTCATAACTTTGGAACTACTGGTCCGATTTTGATGAAATTTTTTGCAAAAATTAGGAAATTTCTCCAGCTTTTCGGAGATATCTAACTAGTGGGCGCGGCATTGCCCATTTATTTGGGAAATGTGTATTTAAGAATACTTGTTTTTCAACTAAACTGTTGATGCCACGCCCACATTGTATACTTCATTTGAAAGCTGGCGTAATTTACTATCTTTCACAACAAGTTTGAACAAAATCCGTGCAGCCGTTCAAAAGTTATACGACTTTAAAGAATTGCTAAAATCAAAATTTGCTTGCTGAGACATGCTGGGCGCCTGGTATTTTGCTCTCATTTTATTTTGGCATGATTTTTTAAATTACGTGCACACGAATGAGCGTGAATTTGCGCGGCTCATAACTTTGGAACTACTGGTCCGATTTTGATGAAATTTTTTGCAAAAATTAGGAAATTTCTCCAGCTTTTCGGAGATATCTAACTAGTGGGCGCGGCATTGCCCATTTATTTGGGAAATGTGTATTTAAGAATACTTGTTTTTCAACTAAACTGTTGATGCCACGCCCACATTGTATACTTCATTTGAAAGCTGGCGTAATTTACTATCTTTCACAACAAGTTTGAACAAAATCCGTGCAGCCGTTCAAAAGTTATACGACTTTAAAGAATTGCTAAAATCAAAATTTGCTTGCTGAGACATGCTGGGCGCCTGGTATTTTGCTCTCATTTTATTTTGGCATGATTTTTAAAATTACGTGCACACGAATGAACGTGAACTTGCGCGGCTCATAACTTTGGAACTACTGGTCCGATTTTGATGAAATTTTTTGCAAAAATTAGGAAATTTCTCCAGCTTTTCGGAGATATCTAACTAGTGGGCGCGGCATTGCCCATTTATTTGGGAAATGTGTATTTAAAAATACTTGTTTTTCAACTAAACTGTTGATGCCACGCCCACATTGTATACTTCATTTGAAAGCTGGCGTAATTTACTATCTTTCACAACAAGTTTGAACAAAATCCGTGCAGCCGTTCAAAAGTTATACGACTTTAAAGAATTGCTAAAATCAAAATTTGCTTGCTGAGACATGCTGGGCGCCTGGTATTTTGCTCTCATTTTATTTTGGCATGATTTTTTAAATTACGTGCACACGAATGAGCGTGAATTTGCGCGGCTCATAACTTTGGAACTACTGGTCCGATTTTGATGAAATTTTTTGCAAAAATTAGGAAATTTCTCCAGCTTTTCGGAGATATCTAACTAGTGGGCGCGGCATTGCCCATTTATTTGGGAAATGTGTATTTAAGAATACTTGTTTTTCAACTAAACTGTTGATGCCACGCCCACATTGTATACTTCATTTGAAAGCTGGCGTAATTTACTATCTTTCACAACAAGTTTGAACAAAATCCGTGCAGCCGTTCAAAAGTTATACGACTTTAAAGAATTGCTAAAATCAAAATTTGCTTGCTGAGACATGCTGGGCGCCTGGTATTTTGCTCTCATTTTATTTTGGCATGATTTTTAAAATTACGTGCACACGAATGAGCGTGAACTTGCGCGGCTCATAACTTTGGAACTACTGGTCCGATTTTGATGAAATTTTTTGCAAAAATTAGGAAATTTCTCCAGCTTTTCGGCGATATCTAACTAGTGGGCGTGGCATTGCCCATTTATTTGGGAAATGTGTATTTAAAAATACTTGTTTTTCAACTAAACTGTTGATGCCACGCCCACATTGTATACTTCATTTGAAAGCTGGCGTAATTTACTATCTTTCACAACAAGTTTGAACAAAATCCGTGCAGCCGTTCAAAAGTTATACGACTTTAAAGAATTGCTAAAATCAAAATTTGCTTGCTGAGACATGCTGGGCGCCTGGTATTTTGCTCTCATTTTATTTTGGCATGATTTTTAAAATTACGTGCACACGAATGAACGTGAACTTGCGCGGCTCATAACTTTGGAACTACTGGTCCGATTTTGATGAAATTTTTTGCAAAAATTAGGAAATTTCTCCAGCTTTTCGGAGATATCTAACTAGTGGGCGCGGCATTGCCCATTTATTTGGGAAATGTGTATTTAAGAATACTTGTTTTTCAACTAAACTGTTGATGCCACGCCCACATTGTATACTTCATTTGAAAGCTGGCGTAATTTACTATCTTTCACAACAAGTTTGAACAAAATCCGTGCAGCCGTTCAAAAGTTATACGACTTTAAAGAATTGCTAAAATCAAAATTTGCTTGCTGAGACATGCTGGGCGCCTGGTATTTTGCTCTCATTTTATTTTGGCATGATTTTTTAAATTACGTGCACACGAATGAGCGTGAACTTGCGCGGCTCATAACTTTGGAACTACTGGTCCGATTTTGATGAAATTTTTTGCAAAAATTAGGAAATTTCTCCAGCTTTTCGGCGATATCTAACTAGTGGGCGTGGCATTGCCCATTTATTTGGGAAATGTGTATTTAAAAATACTTGTTTTTCAACTAAACTGTTGATGCCACGCCCACATTGTATACTTCATTTGAAAGCTGGCGTAATTTACTATCTTTCACAACAAGTTTGAACAAAATCCGTGCAGCCGTTCAAAAGTTATACGACTTTAAAGAATTGCTAAAATCAAAATTTGCTTGCTGAGACATGCTGGGCGCCTGGTATTTTGCTCTCATTTTATTTTGGCATGATTTTTTAAATTACGTGCACACGAATGAGCGTGAATTTGCGCGGCTCATAACTTTGGAACTACTGGTCCGATTTTGATGAAATTTTTTGCAAAAATTAGGAAATTTCTCCAGCTTTTCGGAGATATCTAACTAGTGGGCGCGGCATTGCCCATTTATTTGGGAAATGTGTATTTAAGAATACTTGTTTTTCAACTAAACTGTTGATGCCACGCCCACATTGTATACTTCATTTGAAAGCTGGCGTAATTTACTATCTTTCACAACAAGTTTGAACAAAATCCGTGCAGCCGTTCAAAAGTTATACGACTTTAAAGAATTGCTAAAATCAAAATTTGCTTGCTGAGACATGCTGGGCGCCTGGTATTTTGCTCTCATTTTATTTTGGCATGATTTTTTAAATTACGTGCACACGAATGAGCGTGAATTTGCGCGGCTCATAACTTTGGAACTACTGGTCCGATTTTGATGAAATTTTTTGCAAAAATTAGGAAATTTCTCCAGCTTTTCGGAGATATCTAACTAGTGGGCGCGGCATTGCCCATTTATTTGGGAAATGTGTATTTAAGAATACTTGTTTTTCAACTAAACTGTTGATGCCACGCCCACATTGTATACTTCATTTGAAAGCTGGCGTAATTTACTATCTTTCACAACAAGTTTGAACAAAATCCGTGCAGCCGTTCAAAAGTTATACGACTTTAAAGAATTGCTAAAATCAAAATTTGCTTGCTGAGACATGCTGGGCGCCTGGTATTTTGCTCTCATTTTATTTTGGCATGATTTTTAAAATTACGTGCACACGAATGAGCGTGAACTTGCGCGGCTCATAACTTTGGAACTACTGGTCCGATTTTGATGAAATTTTTTGCAAAAATTAGGAAATTTCTCCAGCTTTTCGGCGATATCTAACTAGTGGGCGTGGCATTGCCCATTTATTTGGGAAATGTGTATTTAAAAATACTTGTTTTTCAACTAAACTGTTGATGCCACGCCCACATTGTATACTTCATTTGAAAGCTGGCGTAATTTACTATCTTTCACAACAAGTTTGAACAAAATCCGTGCAGCCGTTCAAAAGTTATACGACTTTAAAGAATTGCTAAAATCAAAATTTGCTTGCTGAGACATGCTGGGCGCCTGGTATTTTGCTCTCATTTTATTTTGGCATGATTTTTAAAATTACGTGCACACGAATGAACGTGAACTTGCGCGGCTCATAACTTTGGAACTACTGGTCCGATTTTGATGAAATTTTTTGCAAAAATTAGGAAATTTCTCCAGCTTTTCGGCGATATCTAACTAGTGGGCGTGGCATTGCCCATTTATTTGGGAAATGTGTATTTAAAAATACTTGTTTTTCAACTAAACTGTTGATGCCACGTCCACATTGTATACTTCATTTGAAAGCTGGCGTAATTTACTATCTTTCACAACAAGTTTGAACAAAATCCGTGCAGCCGTTCAAAAGTTATACGACTTTAAAGAATTGCTAAAATCAAAATTTGCTTGCTGAGACATGCTGGGCGCCTGGTATTTTGCTCTCATTTTATTTTGGCATGATTTTTAAAATTACGTGCACACGAATGAGCGTGAATTTGCGCGGCTCATAACTTTGGAACTACTGGTCCGATTTTGATGAAATTTTTTGCAAAAATTAGGAAATTTCTCCAGCTTTTCGGAGATATCTAACTAGTGGGCGCGGCATTGCCCATTTATTTGGGAAATGTGTATTTAAGAATACTTGTTTTTCAACTAAACTGTTGATGCCACGCCCACATTGTATACTTCATTTGAAAGCTGGCGTAATTTACTATCTTTCACAACAAGTTTGAACAAAATCCGTGCAGCCGTTCAAAAGTTATACGACTTTAAAGAATTGCTAAAATCAAAATTTGCTTGCTGAGACATGCTGGGCGCCTGGTATTTTGCTCTCATTTTATTTTGGCATGATTTTTTAAATTACGTGCACACGAATGAGCGTGAATTTGCGCGGCTCATAACTTTGGAACTACTGGTCCGATTTTGATGAATTTTTTTGCAAAAATTAGGAAATTTCTCCAGCTTTTCGGCGATATCTAACTAGTGGGCGTGGCATTGCCCATTTATTTGGGAAATGTGTATTTAAGAATACTTGTTTTTCAACTAAACTGTTGATGCCACGCCCACATTGTATACTTCATTTGAAAGCTGGCGTAATTTACTATCTTTCACAACAAGTTTGAACAAAATCCGTGCAGCCGTTCAAAAGTTATACGACTTTAAAGAATTGCTAAAATCAAAATTTGCTTGCTGAGACATGCTGGGCGCCTGGTATTTTGCTCTCATTTTATTTTGGCATGATTTTTTAAATTACGTGCACACGAATGAGCGTGAACTTGCGCGGCTCATAACTTTGGAACTACTGGTCCGATTTTGATGAAATTTTTTGCAAAAATTAGGAAATTTCTCCAGCTTTTCGGCGATATCTAACTAGTGGGCGTGGCATTGCCCATTTATTTGGGAAATGTGTATTTAAAAATACTTGTTTTTCAACTAAACTGTTGATGCCACGCCCACATTGTATACTTCATTTGAAAGCTGGCGTAATTTACTATCTTTCACAACAAGTTTGAACAAAATCCGTGCAGCCGTTCAAAAGTTATACGACTTTAAAGAATTGCTAAAATCAAAATTTGCTTGCTGAGACATGCTGGGCGCCTGGTATTTTGCTCTCATTTTATTTTGGCATGATTTTTAAAATTACGTGCACACGAATGAACGTGAACTTGCGCGGCTCATAACTTTGGAACTACTGGTCCGATTTTGATGAAATTTTTTGCAAAAATTAGGAAATTTCTCCAGCTTTTCGGCGATATCTAACTAGTGGGCGTGGCATTGCCCATTTATTTGGGAAATGTGTATTTAAAAATACTTGTTTTTCAACTAAACTGTTGATGCCACGTCCACATTGTATACTTCATTTGAAAGCTGGCGTAATTTACTATCTTTCACAACAAGTTTGAACAAAATCCGTGCAGCCGTTCAAAAGTTATACGACTTTAAAGAATTGCTAAAATCAAAATTTGCTTGCGGAGACATGCTGGGCGCCTAGTATTTTGCTCTCATTTTATTTTGGCATGATTTTTTAAATTACGTGCACACGAATGAGCGTGAATTTGCGCGGCTCATAACTTTGGAACTACTGGTCCGATTTTGATGAATTTTTTTGCAAAAATTAGGAAATTTCTCCAGCTTTTCGGCGATATCTAACTAGTGGGCGTGGCATTGCCCATTTATTTGGGAAATGTGTATTTAAAAATACTTGTTTTTCAACTAAACTGTTGATGCCACGCCCACATTGTATACTTCATTTGAAAGCTGGCGTAATTTACTATCTTTCACAACAAGTTTGAACAAAATCCGTGCAGCCGTTCAAAAGTTATACGACTTTAAAGAATTGCTAAAATCAAAATTTGCTTGCTGAGACATGCTGGGCGCCTGGTATTTTGCTCTCATTTTATTTTGGCATGATTTTTTAAATTACGTGCACACGAATGAGCGTGAATTTGCGCGGCTCATAACTTTGGAACTACTGGTCCGATTTTGATGAATTTTTTTGCAAAAATTAGGAAATTTCTCCAGCTTTTCGGCGATATCTAACTAGTGGGCGTGGCATTGCCCATTTATTTGGGAAATGTGTATTTAAAAATACTTGTTTTTCAACTAAACTGTTGATGCCACGCCCACATTGTATACTTCATTTGAAAGCTGGCGTAATTTACTATCTTTCACAACAAGTTTGAACAAAATCCGTGCAGCCGTTCAAAAGTTATACGACTTTAAAGAATTGCTAAAATCAAAATTTGCTTGCTGAGACATGCTGGGCGCCTGGTATTTTGCTCTCATTTTATTTTGGCATGATTTTTAAAATTACGTGCACACGAATGAGCGTGAACTTGCGCGGCTCATAACTTTGGAACTACTGGTCCGATTTTGATGAAATTTTTTGCAAAAATTAGGAAATTTCTCCAGCTTTTCGGCGATATCTAACTAGTGGGCGTGGCATTGCCCATTTATTTGGGAAATGTGTATTTAAAAATACTTGTTTTTCAACTAAACTGTTGATGCCACGCCCACATTGTATACTTCATTTGAAAGCTGGCGTAATTTACTATCTTTTACAACAAGTTTGAACAAAATCCGTGCAGCCGTTCAAAAGTTATACGACTTTAAAGAATTGCTAAAATCAAAATTTGCTTGCTGAGACATGCTGGGCGCCTGGTATTTTGCTCTCATTTTATTTTGGCATGATTTTTTAAATTACGTGCACACGAATGAGCGTGAATTTGCGCGGCTCATAACTTTGGAACTACTGGTCCGATTTTGATGAAATTTTTTGCAAAAATTAGGAAATTTCTCCAGCTTTTCGGAGATATCTAACTAGTGGGCGCGGCATTGCCCATTTATTTGGGAAATGTGTATTTAAGAATACTTGTTTTTCAACTAAACTGTTGATGCCACGCCCACATTGTATACTTCATTTGAAAGCTGGCGTAATTTACTATCTTTCACAACAAGTTTGAACAAAATCCGTGCAGCCGTTCAAAAGTTATACGACTTTAAAGAATTGCTAAAATCAAAATTTGCTTGCTGAGACATGCTGGGCGCCTGGTATTTTGCTCTCATTTTATTTTGGCATGATTTTTAAAATTACGTGCACACGAATGAGCGTGAACTTGCGCGGCTCATAACTTTGGAACTACTGGTCCGATTTTGATGAAATTTTTTGCAAAAATTAGGAAATTTCTCCAGCTTTTCGGCGATATCTAACTAGTGGGCGTGGCATTGCCCATTTATTTGGGAAATGTGTATTTAAAAATACTTGTTTTTCAACTAAACTGTTGATGCCACGCCCACATTGTATACTTCATTTGAAAGCTGGCGTAATTTACTATCTTTCACAACAAGTTTGAACAAAATCCGTGCAGCCGTTCAAAAGTTATACGATTTTAAAGAATTGCTAAAATCAAAATTTGCTTGCTGAGACATGCTGGGCGCCTGGTATTTTGCTCTCATTTTATTTTGGCATGATTTTTAAAATTACGTGCACACGAATGAGCGTGAATTTGCGCGGCTCATAACTTTGGAACTACTGGTCCGACTTTGATGAAATTTTTTGCAAAAATTAGGAAATTTCTCCAGCTTTTCGGAGATATCTAACTAGTGGGCGTGGCATTGCCCATTTATTTGGGAAATGTGTATTTAAAAATACTTGTTTTTCAACTAAACTGTTGATGCCACGCCCACATTGTATACTTCATTTGAAAGCTGGCGTAATTTACTATCTTTCACAACAAGTTTGAACAAAATCCGTGCAGCCGTTCAAAAGTTATACGATTTTAAAGAATTGCTAAAATCAAAATTTGCTTGCTGAGACATGCTGGGCGCCTGGTATTTTGCTCTCATTTTATTTTGGCATGATTTTTAAAATTACGTGCACACGAATGAGCGTGAATTTGCGCGGCTCATAACTTTGGAACTACTGGTCCGACTTTGATGAAATTTTTTGCAAAAATTAGGAAATTTCTCCAGCTTTTCGGAGATATCTAACTAGTGGGCGTGGCATTGCCCATTTATTTGGGAAATGTGTATTTAAAAATACTTGTTTTTCAACTAAACTGTTGATGCCACGCCCACATTGTATACTTCATTTGAAAGCTGGCGTAATTTACTATCTTTCACAACAAGTTTGAACAAAATCCGTGCAGCCGTTCAAAAGTTATACGACTTTAAAGAATTGCTAAAATCAAAATTTGCTTGCTGAGACATGCTGGGCGCCTGGTATTTTGCTCTCATTTTATTTTGGCATGATTTTTAAAATTACATGCACACGAATGAACGTGAACTTGCGCGGCTCATAACTTTGGAACTACTGGTCCGATTTTGATGAAATTTTTTGCAAAAATTAGGAAATTTCTCCAGCTTTTCGGCGATATCTAACTAGTGGGCGTGGCATTGCCCATTTATTTGGGAAATGTGTATTTAAAAATACTTGTTTTTCAACTAAACTGTTGATGCCACGCCCACATTGTATACTTCATTTGAAAGCTGGCGTAATTTACTATCTTTCACAACAAGTTTGAACAAAATCCGTGCAGCCGTTCAAAAGTTATACGACTTTAAAGAATTGCTAAAATCAAAATTTGCTTGCTGAGACATGCTGGGCGCCTGGTATTTTGCTCTCATTTTATTTTGGCATGATTTTTAAAATTACGTGCACACGAATGAGCGTGAACTTGCGCGGCTCATAACTTTGGAACTACTGGTCCGATTTTGATGAAATTTTTTGCAAAAATTAGGAAATTTCTCCAGCTTTTCGGCGATATCTAAATAGTGGGCGTGGCATTGCCCATTTATTTGGGAAATGTGTATTTAAAAATACTTGTTTTTCAACTAAACTGTTGATGCCACGCCCACATTGTATACTTCATTTGAAAGCTGGCGTAATTTACTATCTTTCACAACAAGTTTGAACAAAATCCGTGCAGCCGTTCAAAAGTTATACGACTTTAAAGAATTGCTAAAATCAAAATTTGCTTGCTGAGACATGCTGGGCGCCTGGTATTTTGCTCTCATTTTATTTTGGCATGATTTTTAAAATTACGTGCACACGAATGAGCGTGAACTTGCGCGGCTCATAACTTTGGAACTACTGGTCCGATTTTGATGAAATTTTTTGCAAAAATTAGGAAATTTCTCCAGCTTTTCGGCGATATCTAAATAGTGGGCGTGGCATTGCCCATTTATTTGGGAAATGTGTATTTAAAAATACTTGTTTTTCAACTAAACTGTTGATGCCACGCCCACATTGTATACTTCATTTGAAAGCTGGCGTAATTTACTATCTTTCACAACAAGTTTGAACAAAATCCGTGCAGCCGTTCAAAAGTTATACGACTTTAAAGAATTGCTAAAATCAAAATTTGCTTGCTGAGACATGCTGGGCGCCTGGTATTTTGCTCTCATTTTATTTTGGCATGATTTTTTAAATTACGTGCACACGAATGAGCGTGAACTTGCGCGGCTCATAACTTTGGAACTACTGGTCCGATTTTGATGAAATTTTTTGCAAAAATTAGGAAATTTCTCCAGCTTTTCGGCGATATCTAACTAGTGGGCGTGGCATTGCCCATTTATTTGGGAAATGTGTATTTAAAAATACTTGTTTTTCAACTAAACTGTTGATGCCACGCCCACATTGTATACTTCATTTGAAAGCTGGCGTAATTTACTATCTTTCACAACAAGTTTGAACAAAATCCGTGCAGCCGTTCAAAAGTTATACGACTTTAAAGAATTGCTAAAATCAAAATTTGCTTGCTGAGACATGCTGGGCGCCTGGTATTTTGCTCTCATTTTATTTTGGCATGATTTTTTAAATTACGTGCACACGAATGAGCGTGAACTTGCGCGGCTCATAACTTTGGAACTACTGGTCCGATTTTGATGAAATTTTTTGCAAAAATTAGGAAATTTCTCCAGCTTTTCGGCGATATCTAACTAGTGGGCGTGGCATTGCCCATTTATTTGGGAAATGTGTATTTAAAAATACTTGTTTTTCAACTAAACTGTTGATGCCACGCCCACATTGTATACTTCATTTGAAAGCTGGCGTAATTTACTATCTTTCACAACAAGTTTGAACAAAATCCGTGCAGCCGTTCAAAAGTTATACGACTTTAAAGAATTGCTAAAATCAAAATTTGCTTGCTGAGACATGCTGGGCGCCTGGTATTTTGCTCTCATTTTATTTTGGCATGATTTTTAAAATTACGTGCACACGAATGAGCGTGAACTTGCGCGGCTCATAACTTTGGAACTACTGGTCCGATTTTGATGAAATTTTTTGCAAAAATTAGGAAATTTCTCCAGCTTTTCGGCGATATCTAACTAGTGGGCGTGGCATTGCCCATTTATTTGGGAAATGTGTATTTAAAAATACTTGTTTTTCAACTAAACTGTTGATGCCACGCCCACATTGTATACTTCATTTGAAAGCTGGCGTAATTTACTATCTTTTACAACAAGTTTGAACAAAATCCGTGCAGCCGTTCAAAAGTTATACGACTTTAAAGAATTGCTAAAATCAAAATTTGCTTGCTGAGACATGCTGGGCGCCTGGTATTTTGCTCTCATTTTATTTTGGCATGATTTTTAAAATTACGTGCACACGAATGAGCGTGAATTTGCGCGGCTCATAACTTTGGAACTACTGGTCCGATTTTGATGAAATTTTTTGCACAAATTAGGAAATTTCTCCAGCTTTTCGGCGATATCTAACTAGTGGGCGTGGCATTGCCCATTTATTTGGGAAATGTGTATTTAAAAATACTTGTTTTTCAACTAAACTGTTGATGCCACGCCCACATTGTATACTTCATTTGAAAGCTGGCGTAATTTACTATCTTTCACAACAAGTTTGAACAAAATCCGTGCAGCCGTTCAAAAGTTATACGACTTTAAAGAATTGCTAAAATCAAAATTTGCTTGCTGAGACATGCTGGGCGCCTGGTATTTTGCTCTCATTTTATTTTGGCATGATTTTTTAAATTACGTGCACACGAATGAGCGTGAACTTGCGCGGCTCATAACTTTGGAACTACTGGTCCGATTTTGATGAAATTTTTTGCAAAAATTAGGAAATTTCTCCAGCTTTTCGGCGATATCTAACTAGTGGGCGTGGCATTGCCCATTTATTTGGGAAATGTGTATTTAAAAATACTTGTTTTTCAACTAAACTGTTGATGCCACGCCCACATTGTATACTTCATTTGAAAGCTGGCGTAATTTACTATCTTTTACAACAAGTTTGAACAAAATCCGTGCAGCCGTTCAAAAGTTATACGACTTTAAAGAATTGCTAAAATCAAAATTTGCTTGCTGAGACATGCTGGGCGCCTGGTATTTTGCTCTCATTTTATTTTGGCATGATTTTTAAAATTACGTGCACACGAATGAGCGTGAATTTGCGCGGCTCATAACTTTGGAACTACTGGTCCGATTTTGATGAAATTTTTTGCAAAAATTAGGAAATTTCTCCAGCTTTTCGGCGATATCTAACTAGTGGGCGTGGCATTGCCCATTTATTTGGGAAATGTGTATTTAAAAATACTTGTTTTTCAACTAAACTGTTGATGCCACGCCCACATTGTATACTTCATTTGAAAGCTGGCGTAATTTACTATCTTTCACAACAAGTTTGAACAAAATCCGTGCAGCCGTTCAAAAGTTATACGACTTTAAAGAATTGCTAAAATCAAAATTTGCTTGCTGAGACATGCTGGGCGCCTGGTATTTTGCTCTCATTTTATTTTGGCATGATTTTTAAAATTACGTGCACACGAATGAACGTGAACTTGCGCGGCTCATAACTTTGGAACTACTGGTCCGATTTTGATGAAATTTTTTGCAAAAATTAGGAAATTTCTCCAGCTTTTCGGCGATATCTAACTAGTGGGCGTGGCATTGCACATTTATTTGGGAAATGTGTATTTAAAAATACTTGTTTTTCAACTAAACTGTTGATGCCACGTCCACATTGTATACTTCATTTGAAAGCTGGCGTAATTTACTATCTTTCACAACAAGTTTGAACAAAATCCGTGCAGCCGTTCAAAAGTTATACGACTTTAAAGAATTGCTAAAATCAAAATTTGCTTGCTGAGACATGCTGGGCGCCTGGTATTTTGCTCTCATTTTATTTTGGCATGATTTTTTAAATTACGTGCACACGAATGAGCGTGAATTTGCGCGGCTCATAACTTTGGAACTACTGGTCCGATTTTGATGAATTTTTTTGCAAAAATTAGGAAATTTCTCCAGCTTTTCGGCGATATCTAACTAGTGGGCGTGGCATTGCCCATTTATTTGGGAAATGTGTATTTAAAAATACTTGTTTTTCAACTAAACTGTTGATGCCACGCCCACATTGTATACTTCATTTGAAAGCTGGCGTAATTTACTATCTTTCACAACAAGTTTGAACAAAATCCGTGCAGCCGTTCAAAAGTTATACGACTTTAAAGAATTGCTAAAATCAAAATTTGCTTGCTGAGACATGCTGGGCGCCTGGTATTTTGCTCTCATTTTATTTTGGCATGATTTTTTAAATTACGTGCACACGAATGAGCGTGAACTTGCGCGGCTCATAACTTTGGAACTACTGGTCCGATTTTGATGAAATTTTTTGCAAAAATTAGGAAATTTCTCCAGCTTTTCGGCGATATCTAACTAGTGGGCGTGGCATTGCCCATTTATTTGGGAAATGTGTATTTAAAAATACTTGTTTTTCAACTAAACTGTTGATGCCACGCCCACATTGTATACTTCATTTGAAAGCTGGCGTAATTTACTATCTTTTACAACAAGTTTGAACAAAATCCGTGCAGCCGTTCAAAAGTTATACGACTTTAAAGAATTGCTAAAATCAAAATTTGCTTGCTGAGACATGCTGGGCGCCTGGTATTTTGCTCTCATTTTATTTTGGCATGATTTTTAAAATTACGTGCACACGAATGAGCGTGAATTTGCGCGGCTCATAACTTTGGAACTACTGGTCCGATTTTGATGAAATTTTTTGCAAAAATTAGGAAATTTCTCCAGCTTTTCGGCGATATCTAACTAGTGGGCGTGGCATTGCCCATTTATTTGGGAAATGTGTATTTAAAAATACTTGTTTTTCAACTAAACTGTTGATGCCACGCCCACATTGTATACTTCATTTGAAAGCTGGCGTAATTTACTATCTTTCACAATAAGTTTGAACAAAATCCGTGCAGCCGTTCAAAAGTTATACGACTTTAAAGAATTGCTAAAATCAAAATTTGCTTGCTGAGACATGCTGGGCGCCTGGTATTTTGCTCTCATTTTATTTTGGCATGATTTTTAAAATTACGTGCACACGAATGAACGTGAACTTGCGCGGCTCATAACTTTGGAACTACTGGTCCGATTTTGATGAAATTTTTTGCAAAAATCAGGAAATTTCTCCAGCTTTTCGGCGATATCTAACTAGTGGGCGTGGCATTGCCCATTTATTTGGGAAATGTGTATTTAAAAATACTTGTTTTTCAACTAAACTGTTGATGCCACGTCCACATTGTATACTTCATTTGAAAGCTGGCGTAATTTACTATCTTTCACAACAAGTTTGAACAAAATCCGTGCAGCCGTTCAAAAGTTATACGACTTTAAAGAATTGCTAAAATCAAAATTTGCTTGCTGAGACATGCTGGGCGCCTGGTATTTTGCTCTCATTTTATTTTGGCATGATTTTTTAAATTACGTGCACACGAATGAGCGTGAATTTGCGCGGCTCATAACTTTGGAACTACTGGTCCGATTTTGATGAATTTTTTTGCAAAAATTAGGAAATTTCTCCAGCTTTTCGGCGATATCTAACTAGTGGGCGTGGCATTGCCCATTTATTTGGGAAATGTGTATTTAAAAATACTTGTTTTTCAACTAAACTGTTGATGCCACGCCCACATTGTATACTTCATTTGAAAGCTGGCGTAATTTACTATCTTTCACAACAAGTTTGAACAAAATCCGTGCAGCCGTTCAAAAGTTATACGACTTTAAAGAATTGCTAAAATCAAAATTTGCTTGCTGAGACATGCTGGGCGCCTGGTATTTTGCTCTCATTTTATTTTGGCATGATTTTTTAAATTACGTGCACACGAATGAGCGTGAACTTGCGCGGCTCATAACTTTGGAACTACTGGTCCGATTTTGATGAAATTTTTTGCAAAAATTAGGAAATTTCTCCAGCTTTTCGGCGATATCTAACTAGTGGGCGTGGCATTGCCCATTTATTTGGGAAATGTGTATTTAAAAATACTTGTTTTTCAACTAAACTGTTGATGCCACGCCCACATTGTATACTTCATTTGAAAGCTGGCGTAATTTACTATCTTTCACAACAAGTTTGAACAAAATCCGTGCAGCCGTTCAAAAGTTATACGACTTTAAAGAATTGCTAAAATCAAAATTTGCTTGCTGAGACATGCTGGGCGCCTGGTATTTTGCTCTCATTTTATTTTGGCATGATTTTTTAAATTACGTGCACACGAATGAGCGTGAACTTGCGCGGCTCATAACTTTGGAACTACTGGTCCGATTTTGATGAAATTTTTTGCAAAAATTAGGAAATTTCTCCAGCTTTTCGGCGATATCTAACTAGTGGGCGTGGCATTGCCCATTTATTTGGGAAATGTGTATTTAAAAATACTTATTTTTCAACTAAACTGTTGATGCCACGCCCACATTGTATACTTCATTTGAAAGCTGGCGTAATTTACTATCTTTCACAACAAGTTTGAACAAAATCCGTGCAGCCGTTCAAAAGTTATACGACTTTAAAGAATTGCTAAAATCAAAATTTGCTTGCTGAGACATGCTGGGCGCCTGGTATTTTGCTCTCATTTTATTTTGGCATGATTTTTTAAATTACGTGCACACGAATGAGCGTGAATTTGCGCGGCTCATAACTTTGGAACTACTGGTCCGATTTTGATGAATTTTTTTGCAAAAATTAGGAAATTTCTCCAGCTTTTCGGCGATATCTAACTAGTGGGCGTGGCATTGCCCATTTATTTGGGAAATGTGTATTTAAAAATACTTATTTTTCAACTAAACTGTTGATGCCACGTCCACATTGTATACTTCATTTGAAAGCTGGCGTAATTTACTATCTTTCACAACAAGTTTGAACAAAATCCGTGCAGCCGTTCAAAAGTTATACGACTTTAAAGAATTGCTAAAATCAAAATTTGCTTGCTGAGACATGCTGGGCGCCTGGTATTTTGCTCTCATTTTATTTTGGCATGATTTTTTAAATTACGTGCACACGAATGAGCGTGAATTTGCGCGGCTCATAACTTTGGAACTACTGGTCCGATTTTGATGAATTTTTTTGCAAAAATTAGGAAATTTCTCCAGCTTTTCGGCGATATCTAACTAGTGGGCGTGGCATTGCCCATTTATTTGGGAAATGTGTATTTAAAAATACTTGTTTTTCAACTAAACTGTTGATGCCACGTCCACATTGTATACTTCATTTGAAAGCTGGCGTAATTTACTATCTTTCACAACAAGTTTGAACAAAATCCGTGCAGCCGTTCAAAAGTTATACGACTTTAAAGAATTGCTAAAATCAAAATTTGCTTGCTGAGACATGCTGGGCGCCTGGTATTTTGCTCTCATTTTATTTTGGCATGATTTTTAAAATTACGTGCACACGAATGAGCGTGAACTTGCGCGGCTCATAACTTTGGAACTACTGGTCCGATTTTGATGAATTTTTTTGCAAAAATTAGGAAATTTCTCCAGCTTTTCGGCGATATCTAACTAGTGGGCGTGGCATTGCCCATTTATTTGGGAAATGTGTATTTAAAAATACTTATTTTTCAACTAAACTGTTGATGCCACGCCCACATTGTATACTTCATTTGAAAGCTGGCGTAATTTACTATCTTTCACAACAAGTTTGAACAAAATCCGTGCAGCCGTTCAAAAGTTATACGACTTTAAAGAATTGCTAAAATCAAAATTTGCTTGCTGAGACATGCTGGGCGCCTGGTATTTTGCTCTCATTTTATTTTGGCATGATTTTTTAAATTACGTGCACACGAATGAGCGTGAATTTGCGCGGCTCATAACTTTGGAACTACTGGTCCGATTTTGATGAATTTTTTTGCAAAAATTAGGAAATTTCTCCAGCTTTTCGGCGATATCTAACTAGTGGGCGTGGCATTGCCCATTTATTTGGGAAATGTGTATTTAAAAATACTTATTTTTCAACTAAACTGTTGATGCCACGTCCACATTGTATACTTCATTTGAAAGCTGGCGTAATTTACTATCTTTCACAACAAGTTTGAACAAAATCCGTGCAGCCGTTCAAAAGTTATACGACTTTAAAGAATTGCTAAAATCAAAATTTGCTTGCTGAGACATGCTGGGCGCCTGGTATTTTGCTCTCATTTTATTTTGGCATGATTTTTTAAATTACGTGCACACGAATGAGCGTGAATTTGCGCGGCTCATAACTTTGGAACTACTGGTCCGATTTTGATGAATTTTTTTGCAAAAATTAGGAAATTTCTCCAGCTTTTCGGCGATATCTAACTAGTGGGCGTGGCATTGCCCATTTATTTGGGAAATGTGTATTTAAAAATACTTGTTTTTCAACTAAACTGTTGATGCCACGTCCACATTGTATACTTCATTTGAAAGCTGGCGTAATTTACTATCTTTCACAACAAGTTTGAACAAAATCCGTGCAGCCGTTCAAAAGTTATACGACTTTAAAGAATTGCTAAAATCAAAATTTGCTTGCTGAGACATGCTGGGCGCCTGGTATTTTGCTCTCATTTTATTTTGGCATGATTTTTAAAATTACGTGCACACGAATGAGCGTGAACTTGCGCGGCTCATAACTTTGGAACTACTGGTCCGATTTTGATGAATTTTTTTGCAAAAATTAGGAAATTTCTCCAGCTTTTCGGCGATATCTAACTAGTGGGCGTGGCATTGCCCATTTATTTGGGAAATGTGTATTTAAAAATACTTGTTTTTCAACTAAACTGTTGATGCCACGCCCACATTGTATACTTCATTTGAAAGCTGGCGTAATTTACTATCTTTCACAACAAGTTTGAACAAAATCCGTGCAGCCGTTCAAAAGTTATACGACTTTAAAGAATTGCTAAAATCAAAATTTGCTTGCTGAGACATGCTGGGCGCCTGGTATTTTGCTCTCATTTTATTTTGGCATGATTTTTTAAATTACGTGCACACGAATGAGCGTGAACTTGCGCGGCTCATAACTTTGGAACTACTGGTCCGATTTTGATGAAATTTTTTGCAAAAATTAGGAAATTTCTCCAGCTTTTCGGCGATATTTAACTAGTGGGCGTGGCTTTGCCCATTTATTTGGGAAATGTGTATTTAAAAATACTTGTTTTTCAACTAAACTGTTGATGCCACGCCCACATTGTATACTTCATTTGAAAGCTGGCGTAATTTACTATCTTTCACAACAAGTTTGAACAAAATCCGTGCAGCCGTTCAAAAGTTATACGACTTTAAAGAATTGCTAAAATCAAAATTTGCTTGCTGAGACATGCTGGGCGCCTGGTATTTTGCTCTCATTTTATTTTGGCATGATTTTTTAAATTACGTGCACACGAATGAGCGTGAACTTGCGCGGCTCATAACTTTGGAACTACTGGTCCGATTTTGATGAAATTTTTTGCAAAAATTAGGAAATTTCTCCAGCTTTTCGGCGATATCTAACTAGTGGGCGTGGCTTTGCCCATTTATTTGGGAAATGTGTATTTAAAAATACTTGTTTTTCAACTAAACTGTTGATGCCACGCCCACATTGTATACTTCATTTGAAAGCTGGCGTAATTTACTATCTTTCACAACAAGTTTGAACAAAATCCGTGCAGCCGTTCAAAAGTTATACGATTTTAAAGAATTGCTAAAATCAAAATTTGCTTGCTGAGACATGCTGGGCGCCTGGTATTTTGCTCTCATTTTATTTTGGCATGATTTTTAAAATTACGTGCACACGAATGAGCGTGAATTTGCGCGGCTCATAACTTTGGAACTACTGGTCCGACTTTGATGAAATTTTTTGCAAAAATTAGGAAATTTCTCCAGCTTTTCGGAGATATCTAACTAGTGGGCGTGGCATTGCCCATTTATTTGGGAAATGTGTATTTAAAAATACTTGTTTTTCAACTAAACTGTTGATGCCACGCCCACATTGTATACTTCATTTGAAAGCTGGCGTAATTTACTATCTTTCACAACAAGTTTGAACAAAATCCGTGCAGCCGTTCAAAAGTTATACGACTTTAAAGAATTGCTAAAATCAAAATTTGCTTGCTGAGACATGCTGGGCGCCTGGTATTTTGCTCTCATTTTATTTTGGCATGATTTTTAAAATTACATGCACACGAATGAACGTGAACTTGCGCGGCTCATAACTTTGGAACTACTGGTCCGATTTTGATGAAATTTTTTGCAAAAATTAGGAAATTTCTCCAGCTTTTCGGCGATATCTAACTAGTGGGCGTGACATTGCCCATTTATTTGGGAAATGTGTATTTAAAAATACTTGTTTTTCAACTAAACTGTTGATGCCACGCCCACATTGTATACTTCATTTGAAAGCTGGCGTAATTTACTATCTTTCACAACAAATTTGAACAAAATCCGTGCAGCCGTTCAAAAGTTATACGACTTTAAAGAATTGCTAAAATCAAAATTTGCTTGCTGAGACATGCTGGGCGCCTGGTATTTTGCTCTCATTTTATTTTGGCATGATTTTTTAAATTACGTGCACACGAATGAGCGTGAATTTGCGCGGCTCATAACTTTGGAACTACTGGTCCGATTTTGATGAATTTTTTTGCAAAAATTAGGAAATTTCTCCAGCTTTTCGGCGATATCTAACTAGTGGGCGTGGCATTGCCCATTTATTTGGGAAATGTGTATTTAAAAATACTTGTTTTTCAACTAAACTGTTGATGCCACGCCCACATTGTATACTTCATTTGAAAGCTGGCGTAATTTACTATCTTTCACAACAAGTTTGAACAAAATCCGTGCAGCCGTTCAAAAGTTATACGACTTTAAAGAATTGCTAAAATCAAAATTTGCTTGCTGAGACATGCTGGGCGCCTGGTATTTTGCTCTCATTTTATTTTGGCATGATTTTTTAAATTACGTGCACACGAATGAGCGTGAATTTGCGCGGCTCATAACTTTGGAACTACTGGTCCGATTTTGATGAATTTTTTTGCAAAAATTAGGAAATTTCTCCAGCTTTTCGGCGATATCTAACTAGTGGGCGTGGCATTGCCCATTTATTTGGGAAATGTGTATTTAAAAATACTTGTTTTTCAACTAAACTGTTGATGCCACGCCCACATTGTATACTTCATTTGAAAGCTGGCGTAATTTACTATCTTTCACAACAAGTTTGAACAAAATCCGTGCAGCCGTTCAAAAGTTATACGACTTTAAAGAATTGCTAAAATCAAAATTTGCTTGCTGAGACATGCTGGGCGCCTGGTATTTTGCTCTCATTTTATTTTGGCATGATTTTTAAAATTACGTGCACACGAATGAGCGTGAACTTGCGCGGCTCATAACTTTGGAACTACTGGTCCGATTTTGATGAATTTTTTTGCAAAAATTAGGAAATTTCTCCAGCTTTTCGGCGATATCTAACTAGTGGGCGTGGCATTGCCCATTTATTTGGGAAATGTGTATTTAAAAATACTTGTTTTTCAACTAAACTGTTGATGCCACGCCCACATTGTATACTTCATTTGAAAGCTGGCGTAATTTACTATCTTTCACAACAAGTTTGAACAAAATCCGTGCAGCCGTTCAAAAGTTATACGACTTTAAAGAATTGCTAAAATCAAAATTTGCTTGCTGAGACATGCTGGGCGCCTGGTATTTTGCTCTCATTTTATTTTGGCATGATTTTTTAAATTACGTGCACACGAATGAGCGTGAATTTGCGCGGCTCATAACTTTGGAACTACTGGTCCGATTTTGATGAATTTTTTTGCAAAAATTAGGAAATTTCTCCAGCTTTTCGGCGATATCTAACTAGTGGGCGTGGCATTGCCCATTTATTTGGGAAATGTGTATTTAAAAATACTTGTTTTTCAACTAAACTGTTGATGCCACGCCCACATTGTATACTTCATTTGAAAGCTGGCGTAATTTACTATCTTTCACAACAAGTTTGAACAAAATCCGTGCAGCCGTTCAAAAGTTATACGACTTTAAAGAATTGCTAAAATCAAAATTTGCTTGCTGAGACATGCTGGGCGCCTGGTATTTTGCTCTCATTTTATTTTGGCATGATTTTTAAAATTACGTGCACACGAATGAGCGTGAACTTGCGCGGCTCATAACTTTGGAACTACTGTTATACAGTAGTAAGTTATACGACTTTAAAGAATTGCTAAAATCAAAATTTGCTTGCTGAGACATGCTGGGCGCCTGGTATTTTGCTCTCATTTTATTTTGGCATGATTTTTAAAATTACGTGCACACGAATGAGCGTGAACTTGCGCGGCTCATAACTTTGGAACTACTGGTCCGATTTTGATGAAATTTTTTGCAAAAATTAGGAAATTTCTCCAGCTTTTCGGCGATATCTAACTAGTGGGCGTGGCATTGCCCATTTATTTGGGAAATGTGTATTTAAAAATACTTGTTTTTCAACTAAACTGTTGATGCCACGCCCACATTGTATACTTCATTTGAAAGCTGGCGTAATTTACTATCTTTCACAACAAGTTTGAACAAAATCCGTGCAGCCGTTCAAAAGTTATACGACTTTAAAGAATTGCTAAAATCAAAATTTGCTTGCTGAGACATGTTGGGCGCCTGGTATTTTGCTCTCATTTTATTTTGGCATGATTTTTAAAATTACGTGCACACGAATGAGCGTGAATTTGCGCGGCTCATAACTTTGGAACTACTGGTCCGATTTTGATGAAATTTTTTGCAAAAATTAGGAAATTTCTCCAGCTTTTCGGCGATATCTAACTAGTGGGCGTGGCATTGCCCATTTATTTGGGAAATGTGTATTTAAAAATACTTGTTTTTCAACTAAACTGTTGATGCCACGCCCACATTGTATACTTCATTTGAAAGCTGGCGTAATTTACTATCTTTCACAACAAATTTGAACAAAATCCGTGCAGCCGTTCAAAAGTTATACGACTTTAAAGAATTGCTAAAATCAAAATTTGCTTGCTGAGACATGCTGGGCGCCTGGTATTTTGCTCTCATTTTATTTTGGCATGATTTTTAAAATTACGTGCACACGAATGAGCGTGAACTTGCGCGGCTCATAACTTTGGAACTACTGGTCCGATTTTGATGAAATTTTTTGCAAAAATTAGGAAATTTCTCCAGCTTTTCGGCGATATCTAACTAGTGGGCGTGGCATTGCCCATTTATTTGGGAAATGTGTATTTAAAAATACTTGTTTTTCAACTAAACTGTTGATGCCACGCCCACATTGTATACTTCATTTGAAAGCTGGCGTAATTTACTATCTTTCACAACAAGTTTGAACAAAATCCGTGCAGCCGTTCAAAAGTTATACGACTTTAAAGAATTGCTAAAATCAAAATTTGCTTGCTGAGACATGTTGGGCGCCTGGTATTTTGCTCTCATTTTATTTTGGCATGATTTTTAAAATTACGTGCACACGAATGAGCGTGAATTTGCGCGGCTCATAACTTTGGAACTACTGGTCCGATTTTGATGAAATTTTTTGCAAAAATTAGGAAATTTCTCCAGCTTTTCGGCGATATCTAACTAGTGGGCGTGGCATTGCCCATTTATTTGGGAAATGTGTATTTAAAAATACTTGTTTTTCAACTAAACTGTTGATGCCACGCCCACATTGTATACTTCATTTGAAAGCTGGCGTAATTTACTATCTTTCACAACAAATTTGAACAAAATCCGTGCAGCCGTTCAAAAGTTATACGACTTTAAAGAATTGCTAAAATCAAAATTTGCTTGCTGAGACATGCTGGGCGCCTGGTATTTTGCTCTCATTTTATTTTGGCATGATTTTTAAAATTACGTGCACACGAATGAGCGTGAACTTGCGCGGCTCATAACTTTGGAACTACTGGTCCGATTTTGATGAAATTTTTTGCAAAAATTAGGAAATTTCTCCAGCTTTTCGGCAATATCTAACTAGTGGGCGTGGCATTGCCCATTTATTTGGGAAATGTGTATTTAAAAATACTTGTTTTTCAACTAAACTGTTGATGCCACGCCCACATTGTATACTTCATTTGAAAGCTGGCGTAATTTACTATCTTTCACAACAAATTTGAACAAAATCCGTGTAGCCGTTCAAAAGTTATACGACTTTAAAGAATTGCTAAAATCAAAATTTGCTTGCTGAGACATGCTGGGCGCCTGGTATTTTGCTCCCATTTTATTTTGGCATGATTTTTAAAATTACGTGCACACGAATGAGCGTGAACTTGCGCGGCTCATAACTTTGGAACTACTGGTCCGATTTTGATGAAATTTTTTGCAAAAATTAGGAAATTTCTCCAGCTTTTCGGCGATATCTAACTAGTGGGCGTGGCATTGCCCATTTATTTGGGAAATGTGTATTTAAAAATACTTGTTTTTCAACTAAACTGTTGATGCCACGCCCACATTGTATACTTCATTTGAAAGCTGGCGCAATTTACTATCTTTCACAACAAATTTGAACAAAATCCGTGCAGCCGTTCAAAAGTTATACGACTTTAAAGAATTGCTAAAATCAAAATTTGCTTGCTGAGACATGCTGGGCGCCTGGTATTTTGCTCTCATTTTATTTTGGCATGATTTTTAAAATTACGTGCACACGAATGAGCGTGAACTTGCGCGGCTCATAACTTTGGAACTACTGGTCCGATTTTGATGAAATTTTTTGCAAAAATTAGGAAATTTCTCCAGCTTTTCGGCAATATCTAACTAGTGGGCGTGGCATTGCCCATTTATTTGGGAAATGTGTATTTAAAAATACTTGTTTTTCAACTAAACTGTTGATGCCACGCCCACATTGTATACTTCATTTGAAAGCTGGCGTAATTTACTATCTTTCACAACAAATTTGAACAAAATCCGTGCAGCCGTTCAAAAGTTATACGACTTTAAAGAATTGCTAAAATCAAAATTTGCTTGCTGAGACATGCTGGGCGCCTGGTATTTTGCTCTCATTTTATTTTGGCATGATTTTTAAAATTACGTGCACACGAATGAGCGTGAATTTGCGCGGCTCATAACTTTGGAACTACTGGTCCGATTTTGATGAAATTTTTTGCAAAAATTAGGAAATTTCTCCAGCTTTTCGGCGATATCTAACTAGTGGGCGTGGCATTGCCCATTTATTTGGGAAATGTGTATTTAAAAATACTTGTTTTTCAACTAAACTGTTGATGCCACGCCCACATTGTATACTTCATTTGAAAGCTGGCGTAATTTACTATCTTTCATAACAAATTTGAACAAAATCCGTGCAGCCGTTCAAAAGTTATACAACTTTAAAGAATTGCTAAAATCAAAATTTGCTTGCTGAGACATGCTGGGCGCCTGGTATTTTGCTCTCATTTTATTTTGGCATGATTTTTAAAATTACGTGCACACGAATGAGCGTGAACTTGCGCGGCTCATAACTTTGGAACTACTGGTCCGATTTTGATGAAATTTTTTGCAAAAATTAGGAAATTTCTCCAGCTTTTCGGCAATATCTAACTAGTGGGCGTGGCATTGCCCATTTATTTGGGAAATGTGTATTTAAAAATACTTGTTTTTCAACTAAACTGTTGATGCCACGCCCACATTGTATACTTCATTTGAAAGCTGGCGTAATTTACTATCTTTCACAACAAGTTTGAACAAAATCCGTGCAGCCGTTCAAAAGTTATACGACTTTAAAGAATTGCTAAAATCAAAATTTGCTTGCTGAGACATGCTGGGCGCCTCGTATTTTGCTCTCATTTTATTTTGGCATGATTTTTAAAATTACGTGCACACGAATGAGCGTGAACTTGCGCGGCTCATAACTTTGGAACTACTGGTCCGATTTTGATGAAATTTTTTGCAAAAATTAGGAAATTTCTCCAGCTTTTCGGCGATATCTAACTAGTGGGCGTGGCATTGCCCATTTATTTGGGAAATGTGTATTTAAAAATACTTGTTTTTCAACTAAACTGTTGATGCCACGCCCACATTGTATACTTCATTTGAAAGCTGGCGTAATTTACTATCTTTCACAACAAGTTTGAACAAAATCCGTGCAGCCGTTCAAAAGTTATACGACTTTAAAGAATTGCTAAAATCAAAATTTGCTTGCTGAGACATGCTGGGCGCCTGGTATTTTGCTCTCATTTTATTTTGGCATGATTTTTAAAATTACGTGCACACGAATGAGCGTGAACTTGCGCGGCTCATAACTTTGGAACTACTGGTCCGACTTTGATGAAATTTTTTGCAAAAATTAGGAAATTTCTCCAGCTTTTCGGCGATATCTAACTAGTGGGCGTGGCATTGCCCATTTATTTGGGAAATGTGTATTTAAAAATACTTGTTTTTCAACTAAACTGTTGATGCCACGCCCACATTGTATACTTCATTTGAAAGCTGGCGTAATTTACTATCTTTCACAACAAGTTTGAACAAAATCCGTGCAGCCGTTCAAAAGTTATACGACTTTAAAGAATTGCTAAAATCAAAATTTGCTTGCTGAGACATGCTGGGCGCCTGGTATTTTGCTCTCATTTTATTTTGGCATGATTTTTAAAATTACGTGCACACGAATGAGCGTGAACTTGCGCGGCTCATAACTTTGGAACTACTGGTCCGATTTTGATGAAATTTTTTGCAAAAATTAGGAAATTTCTCCAGCTTTTCGGCGATATCTAACTAGTGGGCGTGGCATTGCCCATTTATTTGGGAAATGTGTATTTAAAAATACTTGTTTTTCAACTAAACTGTTGATGCCACGCCCACATTGTATACTTCATTTGAAAGCTGGCGTAATTTACTATCTTTCACAACAAATTTGAACAAAATCCGTGCAGCCGTTCAAAAGTTATACGACTTTAAAGAATTGCTAAAATCAAAATTTGCTTGCTGAGACATGCTGGGCGCCTGGTATTTTGCTCTCATTTTATTTTGGCATGATTTTTAAAATTACGTGCACACGAATGAGCGTGAACTTGCGCGGCTCATAACTTTGGAACTACTGGTCCGAATTTGATGAAATTTTTTGCAAAAATTAGGAAATTTCTCCAGCTTTTCGGCAATATCTAACTAGTGGGCGTGGCATTGCCCATTTATTTGGGAAATGTGTATTTAAAAATACTTGTTTTTCAACTAAACTGTTGATGCCACGCCCACATTGTATACTTCATTTGAAAGCTGGCGTAATTTACTATCTTTCACAACAAATTTGAACAAAATCCGTGTAGCCGTTCAAAAGTTATACGACTTTAAAGAATTGCTAAAATCAAAATTTGCTTGCTGAGACATGCTGGGCGCCTGGTATTTTGCTCTCATTTTATTTTGGCATGATTTTTAAAATTACGTGCACACGAATGAGCGTGAACTTGCGCGGCTCATAACTTTGGAACTACTGGTCCGATTTTGATGAAATTTTTTGCAAAAATTAGGAAATTTCTCCAGCTTTTCGGCGATATCTAACTAGTGGGCGTGGCATTGCCCATTTATTTGGGAAATGTGTATTTAAAAATATTTGTTTTTCAACTAAACTGTTGATGCCACGCCCACATTGTATACTTCATTTGAAAGCTGGCGTAATTTACTATCTTTCATAACAAATTTGAACAAAATCCGTGCAGCCGTTCAAAAGTTATACAACTTTAAAGAATTGCTAAAATCAAAATTTGCTTGCTGAGACATGCTGGGCGCCTGGTATTTTGCTCTCATTTTATTTTGGCATGATTTTTAAAATTACGTGCACACGAATGAGCGTGAACTTGCGCGGCTCATAACTTTGGAACTACTGGTCCGAATTTGATGAAATTTTTTGCAAAAATTAGGAAATTTCTCCAGCTTTTCGGCAATATCTAACTAGTGGGCGTGGCATTGCCCATTTATTTGGGAAATGTGTATTTAAAAATACTTGTTTTTCAACTAAACTGTTGATGCCACGCCCACATTGTATACTTCATTTGAAAGCTGGCGTAATTTACTATCTTTCACAACAAATTTGAACAAAATCCGTGTAGCCGTTCAAAAGTTATACGACTTTAAAGAATTGCTAAAATCAAAATTTGCTTGCTGAGACATGCTGGGCGCCTGGTATTTTGCTCTCATTTTATTTTGGCATGATTTTTAAAATTACGTGCACACGAATGAGCGTGAACTTGCGCGGCTCATAACTTTGGAACTACTGGTCCGATTTTGATGAAATTTTTTGCAAAAATTAGGAAATTTCTCCAGCTTTTCGGCGATATCTAACTAGTGGGCGTGGCATTGCCCATTTATTTGGGAAATGTGTATTTAAAAATACTTGTTTTTCAACTAAACTGTTGATGCCACGCCCACATTGTATACTTCATTTGAAAGCTGGCGTAATTTACTATCTTTCACAACAAATTTGAACAAAATCCGTGCAGCCGTTCAAAAGTTATACGACTTTAAAGAATTGCTAAAATCAAAATTTGCTTGCTGAGACATGCTGGGCGCCTGGTATTTTGCTCTCATTTTATTTTGGCATGATTTTTAAAATTACGTGCACACGAATGAGCGTGAATTTGCGCGGCTCATAACTTTGGAACTACTGGTCCGATTTTGATGAAATTTTTTGCAAAAATTAGGAAATTTCTCCAGCTTTTCGGCGATATCTAACTAGTGGGCGTGGCATTGCCCATTTATTTGGGAAATGTGTATTTAAAAATACTTGTTTTTCAACTAAACTGTTGATGCCACGCCCACATTGTATACTTCATTTGAAAGCTGGCGTAATTTACTATCTTTCACAACAAATTTGAACAAAATCCGTGTAGCCGTTCAAAAGTTATACGACTTTAAAGAATTGCTAAAATCAAAATTTGCTTGCTGAGACATGCTGGGCGCCTGGTATTTTGCTCTCATTTTATTTTGGCATGATTTTTAAAATTACGTGCACACGAATGAGCGTGAACTTGCGCGGCTCATAACTTTGGAACTACTGGTCCGACTTTGATGAAATTTTTTGCAAAAATTAGGAAATTTCTCCAGCTTTTCGGCGATATCTAACTAGTGGGCGTGGCATTGCCCATTTATTTGGGAAATGTGTATTTAAAAATACTTGTTTTTCAACTAAACTGTTGATGCCACGCCCACATTGTATACTTCATTTGAAAGCTGGCGTAATTTACTATCTTTCACAACAAGTTTGAACAAAATCCGTGCAGCCGTTCAAAAGTTATACGACTTTAAAGAATTGCTAAAATCAAAATTTGCTTGCTGAGACATGCTGGGCGCCTGGTATTTTGCTCTCATTTTATTTTGGCATGATTTTTAAAATTACGTGCACACGAATGAGCGTGAATTTGCGCGGCTCATAACTTTGGAACTACTGGTCCGATTTTGATGAAATTTTTTGCAAAAATTAGGAAATTTCTCCAGCTTTTCGGCGATATCTAACTAGTGGGCGTGGCATTGCCCATTTATTTGGGAAATGTGTATTTAAAAATACTTGTTTTTCAACTAAACTGTTGATGCCACGCCCACATTGTATACTTCATTTGAAAGCTGGCGTAATTTACTATCTTTCACAACAAATTTGAACAAAATCCGTGCAGCCGTTCAAAAGTTATACGACTTTAAAGAATTGCTAAAATCAAAATTTGCTTGCTGAGACATGCTGGGCGCCTGGTATTTTGCTCTCATTTTATTTTGGCATGATTTTTAAAATTACGTGCACACGAATGAGCGTGAACTTGCGCGGCTCATAACTTTGGAACTACTGGTCCGATTTTGATGAAATTTTTTGCAAAAATTAGGAAATTTCTCCAGCTTTTCGGCGATATCTAACTAGTGGGCGTGGCATTGCCCATTTATTTGGGAAATGTGTATTTAAAAATACTTGTTTTTCAACTAAACTGTTGATGCCACGCCCACATTGTATACTTCATTTGAAAGCTGGCGTAATTTACTATCTTTCATAACAAATTTGAACAAAATCCGTGCAGCCGTTCAAAAGTTATACAACTTTAAAGAATTGCTAAAATCAAAATTTGCTTGCTGAGACATGCTGGGCGCCTGGTATTTTGCTCTCATTTTATTTTGGCATGATTTTTAAAATTACGTGCACACGAATGAGCGTGAACTTGCGCGGCTCATAACTTTGGAACTACTGGTCCGATTTTGATGAAATTTTTTGCAAAAATTAGGAAATTTCTCCAGCTTTTCGGCAATATCTAACTAGTGGGCGTGGCATTGCCCATTTATTTGGGAAATGTGTATTTAAAAATACTTGTTTTTCAACTAAACTGTTGATGCCACGCCCACATTGTATACTTCATTTGAAAGCTGGCGTAATTTACTATCTTTCACAACAAATTTGAACAAAATCCGTGTAGCCGTTCAAAAGTTATACGACTTTAAAGAATTGCTAAAATCAAAATTTGCTTGCTGAGACATGCTGGGCGCCTGGTATTTTGCTCTCATTTTATTTTGGCATGATTTTTAAAATTACGTGCACACGAATGAGCGTGAACTTGCGCGGCTCATAACTTTGGAACTACTGGTCCGATTTTGATGAAATTTTTTGCAAAAATTAGGAAATTTCTCCAGCTTTTCGGCGATATCTAACTAGTGGGCGTGGCATTGCCCATTTATTTGGGAAATGTGTATTTAAAAATACTTGTTTTTCAACTAAACTGTTGATGCCACGCCCACATTGTATACTTCATTTGAAAGCTGGCGTAATTTACTATCTTTCACAACAAGTTTGAACAAAATCCGTGCAGCCGTTCAAAAGTTATACGACTTTAAAGAATTGCTAAAATCAAAATTTGCTTGCTGAGACATGCTGGGCGCCTGGTATTTTGCTCTCATTTTATTTTGGCATGATTTTTAAAATTACGTGCACACGAATGAGCGTGAACTTGCGCGGCTCATAACTTTGGAACTACTGGTCCGATTTTGATGAAATTTTTTGCAAAAATTAGGAAATTTCTCCAGCTTTTCGGCGATATCTAACTAGTGGGCGTGGCATTGCCCATTTATTTGGGAAATGTGTATTTAAAAATACTTGTTTTTCAACTAAACTGTTGATGCCACGCCCACATTGTATACTTCATTTGAAAGCTGGCGTAATTTACTATCTTTCACAACAAATTTGAACAAAATCCGTGCAGCCGTTCAAAAGTTATACGACTTTAAAGAATTGCTAAAATCAAAATTTGCTTGCTGAGACATGCTGGGCGCCTGGTATTTTGCTCTCATTTTATTTTGGCATGATTTTTAAAATTACGTGCACACGAATGAGCGTGAACTTGCGCGGCTCATAACTTTGGAACTACTGGTCAGATTTTGATGAAATTTTTTGCAAAAATTAGGAAATTTCTCCAGCTTTTCGGCGATATCTAACTAGTGGGCGTGGCATTGCCCATTTATTTGGGAAATGTGTATTTAAAAATATTTGTTTTTCAACTAAACTGTTGATGCCACGCCCACATTGTATACTTCATTTGAAAGCTGGCGTAATTTACTATCTTTCATAACAAATTTGAACAAAATCCGTGCAGCCGTTCAAAAGTTATACAACTTTAAAGAATTGCTAAAATCAAAATTTGCTTGCTGAGACATGCTGGGCGCCTGGTATTTTGCTCTCATTTTATTTTGGCATGATTTTTAAAATTACGTGCACACGAATGAGCGTGAACTTGCGCGGCTCATAACTTTGGAACTACTGGTCCGAATTTGATGAAATTTTTTGCAAAAATTAGGAAATTTCTCCAGCTTTTCGGCAATATCTAACTAGTGGGCGTGGCATTGCCCATTTATTTGGGAAATGTGTATTTAAAAATACTTGTTTTTCAACTAAACTGTTGATGCCACGCCCACATTGTATACTTCATTTGAAAGCTGGCGTAATTTACTATCTTTCACAACAAATTTGAACAAAATCCGTGTAGCCGTTCAAAAGTTATACGACTTTAAAGAATTGCTAAAATCAAAATTTGCTTGCTGAGACATGCTGGGCGCCTGGTATTTTGCTCTCATTTTATTTTGGCATGATTTTTAAAATTACGTGCACACGAATGAGCGTGAACTTGCGCGGCTCATAACTTTGGAACTACTGGTCCGATTTTGATGAAATTTTTTGCAAAAATTAGGAAATTTCTCCAGCTTTTCGGCGATATCTAACTAGTGGGCGTGGCATTGCCCATTTATTTGGGAAATGTGTATTTAAAAATACTTGTTTTTCAACTAAACTGTTGATGCCACGCCCACATTGTATACTTCATTTGAAAGCTGGCGTAATTTACTATCTTTCACAACAAATTTGAACAAAATCCGTGCAGCCGTTCAAAAGTTATACGACTTTAAAGAATTGCTAAAATCAAAATTTGCTTGCTGAGACATGCTGGGCGCCTGGTATTTTGCTCTCATTTTATTTTGGCATGATTTTTAAAATTACGTGCACACGAATGAGCGTGAATTTGCGCGGCTCATAACTTTGGAACTACTGGTCCGATTTTGATGAAATTTTTTGCAAAAATTAGGAAATTTCTCCAGCTTTTCGGCGATATCTAACTAGTGGGCGTGGCGTTGCCCATTTATTTGGGAAATGTGTATTTAAAAATACTTGTTTTTCAACTAAACTGTTGATGCCACGCCCACATTGTATACTTCATTTGAAAGCTGGCGTAATTTACTATCTTTCACAACAAATTTGAACAAAATCCGTGCAGCCGTTCAAAAGTTATACGACTTTAAAGAATTGCTAAAATCAAAATTTGCTTGCTGAGACATGCTGGGCGCCTGGTATTTTGCTCTCATTTTATTTTGGCATGATTTTTAAAATTACGTGCACACGAATGAGCGTGAACTTGCGCGGCTCATAACTTTGGAACTACTGGTCCGATTTTGATGAAATTTTTTGCAAAAATTAGGAAATTTCTCCAGCTTTTCGGCGATATCTAACTAGTGGGCGTGGCATTGCCCATTTATTTGGGAAATGTGTATTTAAAAATATTTGTTTTTCAACTAAACTGTTGATGCCACGCCCACATTGTATACTTCATTTGAAAGCTGGCGTAATTTACTATCTTTCATAACAAATTTGAACAAAATCCGTGCAGCCGTTCAAAAGTTATACAACTTTAAAGAATTGCTAAAATCAAAATTTGCTTGCTGAGACATGCTGGGCGCCTGGTATTTTGCTCTCATTTTATTTTGGCATGATTTTTAAAATTACGTGCACACGAATGAGCGTGAACTTGCGCGGCTCATAACTTTGGAACTACTGGTCCGAATTTGATGAAATTTTTTGCAAAAATTAGGAAATTTCTCCAGCTTTTCGGCAATATCTAACTAGTGGGCGTGGCATTGCCCATTTATTTGGGAAATGTGTATTTAAAAATACTTGTTTTTCAACTAAACTGTTGATGCCACGCCCACATTGTATACTTCATTTGAAAGCTGGCGTAATTTACTATCTTTCACAACAAATTTGAACAAAATCCGTGTAGCCGTTCAAAAGTTATACGACTTTAAAGAATTGCTAAAATCAAAATTTGCTTGCTGAGACATGCTGGGCGCCTGGTATTTTGCTCTCATTTTATTTTGGCATGATTTTTAAAATTACGTGCACACGAATGAGCGTGAACTTGCGCGGCTCATAACTTTGGAACTACTGGTCCGACTTTGATGAAATTTTTTGCAAAAATTAGGAAATTTCTCCAGCTTTTCGGCGATATCTAACTAGTGGGCGTGGCATTGCCCATTTATTTGGGAAATGTGTATTTAAAAATACTTGTTTTTCAACTAAACTGTTGATGCCACGCCCACATTGTATACTTCATTTGAAAGCTGGCGTAATTTACTATCTTTCACAACAAGTTTGAACAAAATCCGTGCAGCCGTTCAAAAGTTATACGACTTTAAAGAATTGCTAAAATCAAAATTTGCTTGCTGAGACATGCTGGGCGCCTGGTATTTTGCTCTCATTTTATTTTGGCATGATTTTTAAAATTACGTGCACACGAATGAGCGTGAATTTGCGCGGCTCATAACTTTGGAACTACTGGTCCGATTTTGATGAAATTTTTTGCAAAAATTAGGAAATTTCTCCAGCTTTTCGGCGATATCTAACTAGTGGGCGTGGCATTGCCCATTTATTTGGGAAATGTGTATTTAAAAATACTTGTTTTTCAACTAAACTGTTGATGCCACGCCCACATTGTATACTTCATTTGAAAGCTGGCGTAATTTACTATCTTTCACAACAAGTTTGAACAAAATCCGTGCAGCCGTTCAAAAGTTATACGACTTTAAAGAATTGCTAAAATCAAAATTTGCTTGCTGAGACATGCTGGGCGCCTGGTATTTTGCTCTCATTTTATTTTGGCATGATTTTTAAAATTACGTGCACACGAATGAGCGTGAACTTGCGCGGCTCATAACTTTGGAACTACTGGTCCGATTTTGATGAAATTTTTTGCAAAAATTAGGAAATTTCTCCAGCTTTTCGGCAATATCTAACTAGTGGGCGTGGCATTGCCCATTTATTTGGGAAATGTGTATTTAAAAATACTTGTTTTTCAACTAAACTGTTGATGCCACGCCCACATTGTATACTTCATTTGAAAGCTGGCGTAATTTACTATCTTTCACAACAAATTTGAACAAAATCCGTGCAGCCGTTCAAAAGTTATACGACTTTAAAGAATTGCTAAAATCAAAATTTGCTTGCTGAGACATGCTGGGCGCCTGGTATTTTGCTCTCATTTTATTTTGGCATGATTTTTAAAATTACGTGCACACGAATGAGCGTGAATTTGCGCGGCTCATAACTTTGGAACTACTGGTCCGATTTTGATGAAATTTTTTGCAAAAATTAGGAAATTTCTCCAGCTTTTCGGCGATATCTAACTAGTGGGCGTGGCATTGCCCATTTATTTGGGAAATGTGTATTTAAAAATACTTGTTTTTCAACTAAACTGTTGATGCCACGCCCACATTGTATACTTCATTTGAAAGCTGGCGTAATTTACTATCTTTCATAACAAATTTGAACAAAATCCGTGCAGCCGTTCAAAAGTTATACAACTTTAAAGAATTGCTAAAATCAAAATTTGCTTGCTGAGACATGCTGGGCGCCTGGTATTTTGCTCTCATTTTATTTTGGCATGATTTTTAAAATTACGTGCACACGAATGAGCGTGAACTTGCGCGGCTCATAACTTTGGAACTACTGGTCAGATTTTGATGAAATTTTTTGCAAAAATTAGGAAATTTCTCCAGCTTTTCGGCGATATCTAACTAGTGGGCGTGGCATTGCCCATTTATTTGGGAAATGTGTATTTAAAAATATTTGTTTTTCAACTAAACTGTTGATGCCACGCCCACATTGTATACTTCATTTGAAAGCTGGCGTAATTTACTATCTTTCATAACAAATTTGAACAAAATCCGTGCAGCCGTTCAAAAGTTATACAACTTTAAAGAATTGCTAAAATCAAAATTTGCTTGCTGAGACATGCTGGGCGCCTGGTATTTTGCTCTCATTTTATTTTGGCATGATTTTTAAAATTACGTGCACACGAATGAGCGTGAACTTGCGCGGCTCATAACTTTGGAACTACTGGTCCGAATTTGATGAAATTTTTTGCAAAAATTAGGAAATTTCTCCAGCTTTTCGGCAATATCTAACTAGTGGGCGTGGCATTGCCCATTTATTTGGGAAATGTGTATTTAAAAATACTTGTTTTTCAACTAAACTGTTGATGCCACGCCCACATTGTATACTTCATTTGAAAGCTGGCGTAATTTACTATCTTTCACAACAAATTTGAACAAAATCCGTGTAGCCGTTCAAAAGTTATACGACTTTAAAGAATTGCTAAAATCAAAATTTGCTTGCTGAGACATGCTGGGCGCCTGGTATTTTGCTCTCATTTTATTTTGGCATGATTTTTAAAATTACGTGCACACGAATGAGCGTGAACTTGCGCGGCTCATAACTTTGGAACTACTGGTCCGATTTTGATGAAATTTTTTGCAAAAATTAGGAAATTTCTCCAGCTTTTCGGCGATATCTAACTAGTGGGCGTGGCATTGCCCATTTATTTGGGAAATGTGTATTTAAAAATACTTGTTTTTCAACTAAACTGTTGATGCCACGCCCACATTGTATACTTCATTTGAAAGCTGGCGTAATTTACTATCTTTCACAACAAATTTGAACAAAATCCGTGCAGCCGTTCAAAAGTTATACGACTTTAAAGAATTGCTAAAATCAAAATTTGCTTGCTGAGACATGCTGGGCGCCTGGTATTTTGCTCTCATTTTATTTTGGCATGATTTTTAAAATTACGTGCACACGAATGAGCGTGAATTTGCGCGGCTCATAACTTTGGAACTACTGGTCCGATTTTGATGAAATTTTTTGCAAAAATTAGGAAATTTCTCCAGCTTTTCGGCGATATCTAACTAGTGGGCGTGGCGTTGCCCATTTATTTGGGAAATGTGTATTTAAAAATACTTGTTTTTCAACTAAACTGTTGATGCCACGCCCACATTGTATACTTCATTTGAAAGCTGGCGTAATTTACTATCTTTCACAACAAATTTGAACAAAATCCGTGCAGCCGTTCAAAAGTTATACGACTTTAAAGAATTGCTAAAATCAAAATTTGCTTGCTGAGACATGCTGGGCGCCTGGTATTTTGCTCTCATTTTATTTTGGCATGATTTTTAAAATTACGTGCACACGAATGAGCGTGAACTTGCGCGGCTCATAACTTTGGAACTACTGGTCCGATTTTGATGAAATTTTTTGCAAAAATTAGGAAATTTCTCCAGCTTTTCGGCGATATCTAACTAGTGGGCGTGGCATTGCCCATTTATTTGGGAAATGTGTATTTAAAAATATTTGTTTTTCAACTAAACTGTTGATGCCACGCCCACATTGTATACTTCATTTGAAAGCTGGCGTAATTTACTATCTTTCATAACAAATTTGAACAAAATCCGTGCAGCCGTTCAAAAGTTATACAACTTTAAAGAATTGCTAAAATCAAAATTTGCTTGCTGAGACATGCTGGGCGCCTGGTATTTTGCTCTCATTTTATTTTGGCATGATTTTTAAAATTACGTGCACACGAATGAGCGTGAACTTGCGCGGCTCATAACTTTGGAACTACTGGTCCGAATTTGATGAAATTTTTTGCAAAAATTAGGAAATTTCTCCAGCTTTTCGGCAATATCTAACTAGTGGGCGTGGCATTGCCCATTTATTTGGGAAATGTGTATTTAAAAATACTTGTTTTTCAACTAAACTGTTGATGCCACGCCCACATTGTATACTTCATTTGAAAGCTGGCGTAATTTACTATCTTTCACAACAAATTTGAACAAAATCCGTGTAGCCGTTCAAAAGTTATACGACTTTAAAGAATTGCTAAAATCAAAATTTGCTTGCTGAGACATGCTGGGCGCCTGGTATTTTGCTCTCATTTTATTTTGGCATGATTTTTAAAATTACGTGCACACGAATGAGCGTGAACTTGCGCGGCTCATAACTTTGGAACTACTGGTCCGACTTTGATGAAATTTTTTGCAAAAATTAGGAAATTTCTCCAGCTTTTCGGCGATATCTAACTAGTGGGCGTGGCATTGCCCATTTATTTGGGAAATGTGTATTTAAAAATACTTGTTTTTCAACTAAACTGTTGATGCCACGCCCACATTGTATACTTCATTTGAAAGCTGGCGTAATTTACTATCTTTCACAACAAGTTTGAACAAAATCCGTGCAGCCGTTCAAAAGTTATACGACTTTAAAGAATTGCTAAAATCAAAATTTGCTTGCTGAGACATGCTGGGCGCCTGGTATTTTGCTCTCATTTTATTTTGGCATGATTTTTAAAATTACGTGCACACGAATGAGCGTGAATTTGCGCGGCTCATAACTTTGGAACTACTGGTCCGATTTTGATGAAATTTTTTGCAAAAATTAGGAAATTTCTCCAGCTTTTCGGCGATATCTAACTAGTGGGCGTGGCATTGCCCATTTATTTGGGAAATGTGTATTTAAAAATACTTGTTTTTCAACTAAACTGTTGATGCCACGCCCACATTGTATACTTCATTTGAAAGCTGGCGTAATTTACTATCTTTCACAACAAGTTTGAACAAAATCCGTGCAGCCGTTCAAAAGTTATACGACTTTAAAGAATTGCTAAAATCAAAATTTGCTTGCTGAGACATGCTGGGCGCCTGGTATTTTGCTCTCATTTTATTTTGGCATGATTTTTAAAATTACGTGCACACGAATGAGCGTGAACTTGCGCGGCTCATAACTTTGGAACTACTGGTCCGATTTTGATGAAATTTTTTGCAAAAATTAGGAAATTTCTCCAGCTTTTCGGCAATATCTAACTAGTGGGCGTGGCATTGCCCATTTATTTGGGAAATGTGTATTTAAAAATACTTGTTTTTCAACTAAACTGTTGATGCCACGCCCACATTGTATACTTCATTTGAAAGCTGGCGTAATTTACTATCTTTCACAACAAATTTGAACAAAATCCGTGCAGCCGTTCAAAAGTTATACGACTTTAAAGAATTGCTAAAATCAAAATTTGCTTGCTGAGACATGCTGGGCGCCTGGTATTTTGCTCTCATTTTATTTTGGCATGATTTTTAAAATTACGTGCACACGAATGAGCGTGAATTTGCGCGGCTCATAACTTTGGAACTACTGGTCCGATTTTGATGAAATTTTTTGCAAAAATTAGGAAATTTCTCCAGCTTTTCGGCGATATCTAACTAGTGGGCGTGGCATTGCCCATTTATTTGGGAAATGTGTATTTAAAAATACTTGTTTTTCAACTAAACTGTTGATGCCACGCCCACATTGTATACTTCATTTGAAAGCTGGCGTAATTTACTATCTTTCATAACAAATTTGAACAAAATCCGTGCAGCCGTTCAAAAGTTATACAACTTTAAAGAATTGCTAAAATCAAAATTTGCTTGCTGAGACATGCTGGGCGCCTGGTATTTTGCTCTCATTTTATTTTGGCATGATTTTTAAAATTACGTGCACACGAATGAGCGTGAACTTGCGCGGCTCATAACTTTGGAACTACTGGTCCGATTTTGATGAAATTTTTTGCAAAAATTAGGAAATTTCTCCAGCTTTTCGGCAATATCTAACTAGTGGGCGTGGCATTGCCCATTTATTTGGGAAATGTGTATTTAAAAATACTTGTTTTTCAACTAAACTGTTGATGCCACGCCCACATTGTATACTTCATTTGAAAGCTGGCGTAATTTACTATCTTTCACAACAAGTTTGAACAAAATCCGTGCAGCCGTTCAAAAGTTATACGACTTTAAAGAATTGCTAAAATCAAAATTTGCTTGCTGAGACATGCTGGGCGCCTGGTATTTTGCTCTCATTTTATTTTGGCATGATTTTTAAAATTACGTGCACACGAATGAGCGTGAACTTGCGCGGCTCATAACTTTGGAACTACTGGTCCGATTTTGATGAAATTTTTTGCAAAAATTATAGGAAATTTCTCCAGCTTTTCGGCGATATCTAACTAGTGGGCGTGGCATTGCCCATTTATTTGGGAAATGTGTATTTAAAAATACTTGTTTTTCAACTAAACTGTTGATGCCACGCCCACATTGTATACTTCATTTGAAAGCTGGCGTAATTTACTATCTTTCACAACAAATTTGAACAAAATCCGTGCAGCCGTTCAAAAGTTATACGACTTTAAAGAATTGCTAAAATCAAAATTTGCTTGCTGAGACATGCTGGGCGCCTGGTATTTTGCTCTCATTTTATTTTGGCATGATTTTTAAAATTACGTGCACACGAATGAGCGTGAACTTGCGCGGCTCATAACTTTGGAACTACTGGTCCGATTTTGATGAAATTTTTTGCAAAAATTAGGAAATTTCTCCAGCTTTTCGGCGATATCTAACTAGTGGGCGTGGCATTGCCCATTTATTTGGGAAATGTGTATTTAAAAATACTTGTTTTTCAACTAAACTGTTGATGCCACGCCCACATTGTATACTTCATTTGAAAGCTGGCGTAATTTACTATCTTTCACAACAAGTTTGAACAAAATCCGTGCAGCCGTTCAAAAGTTATACGACTTTAAAGAATTGCTAAAATCAAAATTTGCTTGCTGAGACATGTTGGGCGCCTGGTATTTTGCTCTCATTTTATTTTGGCATGATTTTTAAAATTACGTGCACACGAATGAGCGTGAATTTGCGCGGCTCATAACTTTGGAACTACTGGTCCGATTTTGATGAAATTTTTTGCAAAAATTAGGAAATTTCTCCAGCTTTTCGGCGATATCTAACTAGTGGGCGTGGCATTGCCCATTTATTTGGGAAATGTGTATTTAAAAATACTTGTTTTTCAACTAAACTGTTGATGCCACGCCCACATTGTATACTTCATTTGAAAGCTGGCGTAATTTACTATCTTTCACAACAAATTTGAACAAAATCCGTGCAGCCGTTCAAAAGTTATACGACTTTAAAGAATTGCTAAAATCAAAATTTGCTTGCTGAGGCATGCTGGGCGCCTGATATTTTGCTCACATTTTTTAATTTTCAAAATTACGTGCACACGAATGAACGTGAACTTGCGCGGCTCATAACTTTGGAACTACTGGTCCGATTTTGATGAAATTTTTTGCAAAAATTAGGAAATTTCTCCAGCTTTTCGGCGATATCTAACTAGTGGGCGTGGCATTGCCCATTTATTTGGGAAATGTGTATTTAAAAATACTTGTTTTTCAACTAAACTGTTGATGCCACGCCCACATTGTATACTTCATTTGAAAGCTGGCGTAATTTACTATCTTTCACAACAAATTTGAACAAAATCCGTGCAGCCGTTCAAAAGTTATACGACTTTAAAGAATTGCTAAAATCAAAATTTGCTTGCTGAGACATGCTGGGCGCCTGGTATTTTGCTCACATTTTTTAATTTTCAAAATTACGTGCACACGAATGAACGTGAACTTGCGCGGCTCATAAAACGGCTAAACGGATTTAATTAAAACTTTTTTTGAAATCTTGAAAATTAATTCAGCTTTCGAATAAAGTTAATTATATGGGCGTGGCACCACAAATTTAGTTAATAAACAACATTTAATTTTTAAAAGTGATTTCCTGAGTAAATGGGCGGTGCTACGGCCATCAATTACGAATCCTTAAAAAGCCGTAGAAATTTCCCGTTGTTTGCAACAAATTTGAGCAAAATCGAAGCAGTAGTTTTCAAGTCATAAGTCAAGCAACTTTAACTTCATTCTTCGGTCATAATTTGGAAAGTCATGTTTATATTATATCTATATATATATAAATATTTTTTATACAATTTTACACATGCAGATGGACATTCAGAAATAGATACCGAATAGATCGGTGTTTGCGGCTTTTATCACATGTAAGTTGAAAACATCTGCACAAACTTAATGTACTCTTTGCCAAAAGTGGTGTAGGATCTAAAAAAGAGCAATAAATGCAGAATGAAAAGAACTTGTGTGCGGCTGTACACCCACAAACGCTTAATGTTGATGTATTTCTAAATAAATTTAAATATGAATATTAAAATAGGAAACTCTATTACATGAAAGGCAACACCAACGGCACTGCAGCAATGTAAACACTAAGAGCGAGAAAGAGTTTTATGTAGAGAAGGAAATGGAAACCAACCGTTGAGTAAGTGAATTGACTAAAAATTCATTTAACTAAGGTACACACGAAACTTACCTTACACCCAAGGCAACACAATACATTATCCCTCACACCCACATACATACTTGCACCATGTATATATGTTTGACATTCATTTGCCATACATGCCTAAGCATAACTTTGCATAGAAGCACAAGCATAAAGAAATGTACGCGTTTATGACATCAACACATATACAAATGTTTGTTTTAATATATGTATGTGTGCAGATACAATGCTTTGTATAGTTTAACACAAGCACACACCTCCATTCATTCATTCATTTCAGGCTTTATACGTAAGCATGTGTTTCGAAGCTTTCACATATATGACGCACATGAACATGTACATTGTGTGCATGCGTTTGTGAATATATTTACTTTAAGTGGCAGCTAACGTTTACAAAATTTTCATCACTAGTCGTCTTTTAACAAACATGCGGCATAAACAAGCAACCAAGTACAAAGTATTTTACGGTATACGTGTGCAGCACATTCCATGACATAACGTGACACAATGCATTGCCATAAGCTGTAATATATGTCAGTGTGTTCGTCTATATGTAAAAGCTTGTAGGCAGCTAACTGTTTGTAGTTATATGTATATTACCCGCAAACATATACAAACCGCCAAGCAAATATAAAATTGCATATAAGCATAATAACAAGCAATCTGTGAATGTGTGCTTGTGTCTATATAGTTAACTGTCAGAAACTCGCACACAAGTGAAACTTTACAGAAAAAACGCTCACAGTTATTATAGAAATACGTAATACTTGGCACATATGTGCACAATGCTGTCTAAAGATATATAGTTGCATGAGTTTACAAGTAAATATATATATATATATACAGCTCTGTCTGTACGTCCGCATGGTCTTTGGCATGCAAAACTCTTTTTGGTGTTAAAATTTTTTTATCATGGAGAACACACACTTAAACTTGCAATGTAATGGACGTACGGACATCGCCTTTAAATTAGGCTTTTCAGGGTTTCCAAGCATACCAATAGAGCCAAGTTCATATTCAACATAATGTTTATAAAATTTTATTATTAAATACTTTTCTGTTGCCTGTACTAACAAATGTGTTACATGTATTAGAAAATCTATTATAGCAACTAATAAAAGAGCCGCACCTTTGGATTATTAAATGCTACCACAAACTTATACGCTATTTATAAGTTTTTTCCTACAATGAAAACAGGTGTCTGTATGTGCGTTTTTCTTTCTTTAATTTTTTGAAATTTTTATATCTCTCCCAGCAATAAAAATCTAAATGGTTAAACCAGTTGAATAATATTTTATTCCTTCATATTAAATTAATTTATCAAATATGTTGCTTAAATGGATAAAATTTAAATAGCGTCGCTTTTAATAAATAAAAATAGTTTTGTTCATCCAGTAAAATTTAGTACTGACGGGGCAGCTATATACAAACTTTTAAACAATAAATGTGATCCATGTAAGTCACATTTTCCCAACTCTATGTTATATTTCCAATAATTGATAATTATTGTTGTGGCGTTGCTCTTATTGATCTTAAGTGTAATTAATATAATTCTGCCAACACATTTAAAACGATGGGAAAGTGTTTGAGAATTAAAAAAAAATTATAATTTTTTAACTAGAAACGAAGTCGAACCAGTCTGTACGTCCGTATGTACTATTTGCGTGCAGAAGAATGATCTTCTGGTCCCAAAAAGTGAAATTCTAAACTTCTTAGAAGTATCCTTAGCCTTTGTACGCTGTTATTTTAATTGGGCAAAATTAGCTAAATAACAAAGTCAGAGGGTAACAACAAATGAAAATAGGAAAATGTTTCCAAGGAATTTTTGGAAAGTGTAGAAAATCATTCACGGCACGTTTTCTCTTTAAATAACTTTAATGCCCAACAGGACAATGCATTTATTTGATTCCGAATTCATTAAAGTTTACCTTTTGTTGGAGTCACGTAGGCCTTTGATTTGGACAACAAAAGAATGAAATAGAAAATTATCACAAGCCTATGATGCAAAATTTGTATTTTAAAGAACTTTTATTTACATACAGTTAGTATTGTGTTGAATTTATAAACGTGTATTCTATTAAATGAGTTCATATTTAGTGTATTGTATGTAGATGGTAACTATTTGAGTAAACACCAACATGTATCGAGTGCAGCATCAACAGCATAAAAGCACACTAGAGGTTAATAGTTTTTATGGGCTCGTACATCAATAAGCAAAACAACCAAAAACCAAAACAAAAAAGGGCAAAAATGAAATTTTGCCAATTTACAGCCTACTAACAAAAACTGCGGTGTTACGCTTCAGCGGCTAAATTGATAAACGATATATTTTGTTTATTAAAAACTTTTTTTATTTTATTTTATTGTACTGCATAAATTTTCTCCCTTGTGAAAAATATGATGACAAAACAAATTATGGCTTTGTTTTTATTATGCCCATCATCGAATGTGTCAAAACGTTTGCAACGCCCAAAAGGAGGCGTCGAGGACTCTATAAAGTCTATACATTTTTAATTAGCATAGAATGGTGAGACGATCTAATCATGACTGTGGGTGTTCTAGGATAATCACTCTCCTGGTCGCAAAAATTGAGATATCAATTCCAAACTGGGCAGAATGGTCCATTAAAGTGTTCATTCAACAATTTTTTAAGTAAGTAAAGTACAGAACATATATTGACATATTTACTTGTCGGGAAACTGTAGTGCGTCGATGGCGGGTATTCAATTTTGCCTCAACCAAATATAGTTTTTTTTTTTACTTATTTCGTTACTTTTTTTTTGGTCACTGTAACAAACCAAATGAATAAACAATTAAAATATTAACGAATGATTGGATTGAATGAAAGAAACAAAATAAATATAAATTCAGTGCAGTACATGCGAATTTTAAAATAATTTGAAACAAATAAATTAATGAATTTTAAAGAAGAATTGAACGAATAATAAAATGTGATTATAAACAGAGGTAAAGAAATTTAACCGTTCTTCAAAATTGCAGCCTGTAAGTTGGACGGACAGATGCACAGACGGATATGGGTAAATTGATTTGAAACTTGAAGCGTTTCATGTATTTAAATATAGGTCTGGTGAAAACTTTTAATTACATTTCTTTTTTTCAAACTTTGCATTGAAGTGAAAAGTTTTACTTGGCGTCCTAAGAAAATATCGTTATATGGAAAAAATTTACAAATATTTATATTTTTCAAAGAAACTGAGCACATTAATTCCCTTTGCTATAAGGCTTAATTGTGTTTTGTTTGAAATCAAACGATTTTTACTTTTCTGCATTTTTTTTTTAAATCAAATCAAAGCAAAGATGGTAAATTTGCGAAAAATTTTATATCAAAATTTTGATGCCAATCGATAGTGATTGGCCAGACTAATGCAACGGTACAAGTTAAAGAATAATCAAACCAAGATTTTAAAGTACTGTGAAAAACGTCTTATGCAACTGGTTGAAAAGCTTGAATCATTTTGAGGTAAAGTGAATCAAAATTTTGAGAATGTAATCTTTTGAAGGATGTAATAGATTGTCTGCTACGTTCATTATGTGCCGTGGTGGACCACTGCCAACTTTGTATGTGGCTTACAAATTGTGGCCACATTTATACTAAATAGTAAGAACGTCGTAAAACTTTTAATTTTTCAGTATTTGTTAATGAAATCTTTCCACCTTATAGCCTAACAATAAAATTATGGAACCGACTGTGTTTAGTTGCACTACGATTATGTGGATGATTTAATAAATTGATGTGGATTTCCTTTTTTCGTTTCACTGTACGTTTAGTAAAAAACACTGATATTTATAAGGCTAACAAACATTATCCAGTAACAATAGCAAGGATATCAGTTTGTACAAATAATAAATAAATAATTTCGTTTTTTTCCACCACTGACTTATTTATTGGCATATATGCACAAAATATATGGTGTTGGCATGAGCGTATGACTGTGCAGTATTTATATACAACATATTTTGCATTAATAGATTGTTGATTTAATTTGTACAATTTTTTGATATAAACTGGAATAATAAAGCAAACAAGCTAGCAGGCAAATAACACATGCAGCAGAGGTACAGATAAAAAGGGGAAAAACCTAAAAAATGCTGCAAAGAAAATAACATTGAATTCATTATTCATCGTGTGTAAGCAAGCGTAACGTACAAACATTTTCTCTGTCTCTTTCTTTTTTCAACTACACATACATATATAGTTAATGCACTTACTTTTTATCATTTCCTGCGTCTCTCTCTCTCTCTGGGTGAATTTTTTTCATTTTTCATGCGACCCCTTAGTATGTGTAGCAATCATGTTTTTACATAGACAGGTAAAAATTCTAACAATTTATATTCATTCACTTGTATTTTGCCCCTATCTACATACTCCTACTGGTATCTTATCCGAATACTTAAAGTAAAATGCATTACTTCACCTAAGAAGATGAGTATACGGAGGATATGTGTGATTGTTAAACGAAACATTTCAAGTTATGGTCGTACAAGTACCATTTAAGGATAAATTTTTCTGCATACTTAGTGTGCTGCTCTTATGCGGATATGTTGGTGCTCGTATGAGGATGTTTTCTATGAATAAACTGTAAGCTGTTAGATATGACGACTTTCTATGATTGTTGAATAAAATGTTATTTAAACTTCTCTACTATACGGAGAACATGCATGTTTTTACTTGCTACCTGTTTACCTGCTTTACCTCGTTTGTTGATTTTTTTCATGTGCATGTGAGTCTGTATGTGTTGAAATGTTGTTTATGAAAAGGGCTTATCTTTAGTGAAATTTCTTTTGATATTTTTTGTGTTATTGCTGTTGGTGTGAAGTGTTTCTTTTTATCTCTTACGCTTTAGAAAAGAAAAATTGCTGATAAAATAACTACATTACACATATTTTATTTTTTCTTTGCCATCACTTAGTTCCCTTCATTTTTTCGCATCGTACATGTGTAGGGTTTATACGGTTATATGTTGTTTTATATCAATACATACGTGACGTATGTGCAGGCAAAAATTGTTGAAGAGAAAATTTAATTTTTTTAAATTCTTTATCTTCTCTACATAACATAAATGTTATATGTTAGCACCTTAATGATGAGCATAGTAATTATATATATTCATGATCAGCATTAAAATCGATCGATCTAGTTATGTCCGTTCATACATCTGCCTATTGTATGAACTCTAACAGTAGGACTGTGAATGTTGAACATATAACATAATTCTACTATCTGTACGTAGGTTTCTATTTAAATTAAGCAAAATCGGTCAAGTGTCACGCCCATGATATGCTTTCAATCAAAAACGAACTTGGTTAAAACTAACCTGAGCTTTACATTTAAAATCTGTGGGCATCCTATTGTCTATTATTGTACGTGTAACTGGTTGGTTGAATTCCGTACTAATTAAGGTTTTTTTTTTGTAAATTGTAGGCGTGTTGGTGTTCAATGAATCGTAAGAAGGGCTTGTGGGCTCTGTGAGTATACCAATTTCATTGTGCCCGTGACTGCTTTTTTCCATCGTGTTCGTCTAATAAAAATAGAAACCTATGTACAGAATTTCAGCTCAAATCATAGTGATTTTCAATTTTTATATTTGAAATGAAAATTTGGTATATGGCTTCCTTTTTTAAACCAGTATCATGTTTTAATTCCTTTCAAAGAATATTTTCATTAAGCTTTTATTTAAGATATCGAGAAATTCATGTTAATGATTATATATATGATAAAGTGGACGGAAGGACATTTTTCATATGAATTCAAGTAAAAGTATATCCTTAGTGGTAATTTAATGAATAAATCAAATCTTTAAAATATTAATTTTTCTTTAATAGAAAATCTCGTCTTTATTTACAAATTTCTGTTTTTCTTTGTATATGAATTACATTTAAATAGTTGGTTAAATTGTCGTTATTGTTGTTGTTGGAATTTTCTTTGTTACATGTTTGGAAACTTTTCATGTGTAAACTTTCCGATACGAAGAAAGTATAGGACGGGAGAGGAAATCGGAAATCTTGTTTATATGATTTTACAAATATAAATACAAATGCACACACACTTACACTTATTGCATTATTTCTATTAGATAAATGAAAAGGAGGTTTTACGCAAAATGCTTCAAATATTGCATTCACTTAACATTCATGATGATAAGAAATAAACTGAGCAATATAGTTATAAGCAAAGTTTAGAAATATATTTTTATATATTATATGTGTGTACGAGTATATATGTTGAAAACTAATAAGTCTTACTTACAGACTGTGGTTGTACCATAAGGCAATTTATTCATATTTAGAGAAATATTCGTGTTTCAATAAATGTTTTATATAATCAAGAATGTAAAGTGGAGAAGAAGAGGAAAGTATTGAGCCAATTAACTATTGTTCGCAAAATCGCCATATAAAGAGGTTTTTATGATAGGACCTTATACGAGGAAGGGTTGAATTGAGTTCTTTTATGAGGCAATATATGATATTATGACAATTTGTTGTTGAAATAACTTAAAAAATGCTCATTGATACATGAATACACGGACGGACAAACCTGATTAAATCGATTAGGAAAGTGCTTTGAAATCGGACCGCATAATAGAAGGGAAGCATAGAAAGTTCAAACAAAAGCATAAACTTAGCATTTAAATTTGTCACAAGTGATGTAGGGTATTAAGAGTTGACTGCATGATGAATTATTTCGCTTTTCGTAGCAAATTAAAAAGAGCGTATTTGTTATACGCCCACGCCCATTGGTCGAAATATAATCTAACTTTAATTTTAATTTTAACTTTTTTGCCGATCAAGAATTTACTTTATAAAGGGTGACTGCAGTTGGGCACTGGCTTGATTGTCAATGAAATGATAAACCAAGTGCGCCTCAATTATAATTTGAAAAGTATTGTATAAAAGCAGAAAACTATAGAAATGTAGAAAATCGGACGAAAAATTCGTCTGCTTTTTAAGAGGTTTTCAAGTGACCGCTTGCTTTTACATTTCTGTGTTGTTTTTGCTATTGCTGCTGCTGTTCACCTCCAAGAAATGTAACAACTCTTCATTAAAAGAATATATTTTTAAAGTGCTACCATGATCAAGATAAAGAGTGTCAAGAGAGATGATTAAAAAGGTAAAGCATGAAAAATGTTAAGAGAAGAAGAATTTAACAAAAGTTATTCTTTTAATTAGAGTAATTAAGGAAAATGTTTATATGTATATATAGAATGCCAAATAAATTTGTTAAATTTTAAAGAAATTTTATTATAACAAAAATTTGGGGAATTTCTTAACATTTCAAACAATAGAAAACATCTTTAAATTGATTTCATTTGTAATAATTATATTTAAAGAAGACACACACATAAACACACACACACACACACACACACAATAACAATAACCACAAACATACACTTGACTATAATTTTAATGGATTTTGTGGCCAAATTTAACCAAAACAAAATCAGAGACCCTTGTTCTGATACGTTTCTCTTCTCCTTTAAGTTTTTTTTTTATTTTGAAAAAGTGAAAGACCAAAAGTCAAGACTCTATGAAAAAAAACAAAACAAAATGTTAAGAAAAAAACAAAACTCCACACAACGAAAAACAATGAAAAATTGAATATATAACAAATTGAAGACTATTAAGCGGAAAACCTCAAAAGCCACAAATACACAGTACAGAGAGAGATATACATATTGTGTATGTGTGCGTACACATGTGTAAAAAAGACGAGAGAAAACACAAAAGGAAAATCTTACAAACGGGGCTGCTGCCCACACATATGTTACCTACACCTACACCTACACAACATATACACATGCCTACATAGCCGTGTAATAGATTGTTCTGTGACTGAGCGAGTGTTTTGTTTGTGTATGTGTTGGTGTAAAGTAAGTAAAAGCTAACAAAAGTATAGATTGCTAAATTTTTTGGTCTCTTCTTATTTATCTGGGGCTGTCTTCTCCCCCGGATCATTGCATTTTCAATTATGCCAATGCGAGCAGCAGCAGCCGCAGTAAATATATTTCAAATAAAAGCGACAACAACTAACCAAAGCCGAAAGTATAAGTAGCAAAATAAACAAGTAAGAAACGAAATTTGTTTTAAACCAAATCTTAAATACTCTTCACATCTATATATCAATCCATTTAAAAGCTGAATTAATTTACAAGATTTCAGAAAAAGACGCCTAGTATCATGCACACTTTTTGATATTTGCATGACTTTCCAAATTATGACCGCAAGAATGAAGTTAAAGTTGCTTGGCTTATAACTTGAAAACTACTGTTCCGACTTTGTTCAAATTTGTTGCAAACAACGGGAAATTTCTGCGGCTTTTTGGGGATTCGTAATTGATGGGCGTGGCATTGCCTATTTACTTAGAAAATCATTTTTAAAAATTAAATGTTGTTTATTGACTAAATGGGTGGTGCCACGCCCATATAATATACTTCATTCGAAAGCTGAATAACAAGAAAAGAATAATAAGCGGACATACGGATAAACGTAACTTGATTTAGATTTTGCTACTGATCAAGAAGAAAGGTTTTGCAAACGGAATAACAAACTTAATATACGCGTAAGGGCATAACAAGCTGTAACAACATACATCCGCATATACACGCACACATAATACGTGCAATAAAACAAAACAAGGAAATAATTGTATGAATTGTATTTCCGGTATGGCGTATTGTATAACTCTAAGCAAGCAACCAGTACAGTGTAGAGAGATAATCATTTATATACACACACGAACAGACCACACTCGGTATGGCCATATGTGTAAAACCACCATCTCTTTAGTTCGTAAGCGCAATTGTAAGTGAGTGTGTGTGCTTTTCTATTCTCTGACAATTGTATAAATTTATTGTATAAATAGTTCTCTTGTGTGCTTTGTCTCATTGCATGCATGTATGTATGCTGGTGATTGTTTGCTGCCATCATCAAATGTTTTGCTGTGTATTGGTAGAGTGCACAGTTTCAAATTCAATTTCTTTTCAGTTTCTTGGTTAGTCCGTAGTCAAGAAATTTCAATTTCGAACTTATGTTTTCTTTACGATAGTTTTTTGTTTTAACGAATAAATGATCAGATCACGCAAATGATTACAATAAATATTTCCGCTAATCTAAAGGCTTAAATTTATTTTGAACTTTTAAAAGTAATTTCATAAAGTTTGAAATCAGATTATTACCTCGTTGAATAGCTTATATTTTTAAAATTGAAATGAATATAAAAAAATTTCCTTTGTAATCCGAAGTTAATACAAATTCACTGATGAATGAATGTGATGAAATGGATCACATTTCTCAATTATTAATTAAATATCTCATTTTCACGATAGTTTGAAATTGCCCCAGAAACTGTCACAGTGACCTTATCATGCTTAAGCTGGGTCGATTGAATTTATTTGGAAAATGACTATAGATTGACACTAAAATTTTGGTATAAATTTTTATATTTAAGTTTATCATTTTCGCTTCGCTTATATTTTGAATGCCAAACAAATCGTGAAAGTTTACTCTAAATTGTTTGTTTTTATACACAATTTCTAGCAAGCTTCTCTTTTTACATGTATGTATTATATACATATGATCTACAGTTGTCTCTATAAGGCGCAGAAAGTCTACATTGACTTTCACTTGTCTTATGATCGATAACAAAATAAATTTTATATTGACTGCATAATGGCGATTAGAGAACGCCGGAGAATATTATGTCGACTGCACCTGTGCATGCCCACCTCTGGTATGTTGTAAGAAACAATCATAAAAGAACTGAAAAATGTCTTTTTTTACGTAAACAAAGTATTTCTCTTTTCTTTTTTTTTTTTGTCAAATTTTTCCGTAATGTTGTTTTAATATTCTGGCCTTTTGTGCACACAATTCCAAATGCATACTTGACACAATTTATTCTTGTTTATTTATTTTTGAGGGTCGTGATGGTGGTGGTGGCGGTGGCGGAAAGATGAACATTTTTACGTACACACACATGCATATTTATAAGAGTTCTCGTAAACAATGAGAAATATTTCGTTTACAATGCAGGCAACCAACAATATTAACAACAATAAACAACAACAACAACAACACTTTATAAAATCACAAACATAAAATTAGTTCCACAATTTGTCAACCTACAGAAATGTATGTATGTGTAAATAAAAAAAAAAAAAACAAAAAACAAAACAAAATAACAAAATCTGTCTAACAAAAAAATCTCTGTACCCGCATATATACGAGTATACCACCTCGTACATAACTATATGCATAAGCTGGTAAAAGCTACAGCTCTATGATGAACATTCTCAGTACAGATGAAAAATTCAGTACAAAACAAGATAATCAAATATAACCTTTTGCTCGCTCGATTTAAAAGATTTTTCCTTTCATATGTCTCTCAAAGGCCACTATATGATACACATTATATGCATACATGGTGCAAAGGGGGAGTAATGGGCTTATAATAAGAAATGTAAACTAAAGCGTATCCAGCATATCGGCAAATAAGAGGCTGCTTGCTCTATCCAGGCTAAATGCCTTTTGGCATACAAAAATATAACAATAGTTTCACCCAAAACAGCGAGCATGCAGGCTATATGGTAGAAGGAATACCAAACCAATATTAGCATTACCCAGAAGAAGGATGGTAGGAGAAAAGTAGCAAAGTAACTGGAATAGATTTTTAAGAAAGTAGACATAATCAAACCAGACTCAAACTCATACACAAACGGAGCAATTGAATAGATCCCAAAGCCGAAAAACCAGAGACCTGAACAGTTGAGAGGGAAGTGGCAGTAAAATGCTTAAAGGGATTAATAGATTATGCATAGAATGCATCACACATGATGTGTAAACGTTCAATCCCAAGGTAGGCCTTGAAGCTTGCATTCAATGAACATCATCTTACTTTGCCGAAAGCGTTGTTAATCAAACGTAGGCCGCCTTGCTTACATTTTCCTTATAATTAAAAAATTTTTACATTCTTATGTCTTACACGTGGATGTTCAAAGTCGGAATTCCTTTTAGACCTTAAGTAGACAGCATAGCATCTTTACTTCTTTGTAAATTGGTAGCATTACAGAACATTTCCATTATGATTGTTTTTGTCTTCATCTTCTGCCTCCTTCTTGTGTAGTTTCGAAAAGATTTTTTTTTTTTTTTATTCTTTTCGTTATATTCAGTTGCAGCTGTAGTCGTTATTTTTATATTTATTTTTATTTTTTACTTCTACTACAAATAATGCATTATTTCTTTTCTACATAAAATCTGTATTTATATATATTTTTATATACTAAACAAGTTGTAAATATATTTTTTTAAGCATCGTGCACCTGTACACAGTCGCTTACTTTGTAGAGTACGTAAAGCATTGTAATAATTTTTTTCTGTTTTTTTTCTATTTACTGACTTGTCTTCCTATGCTTGTTACCATCATTTCCTGTTTCGGTTTCGGGTGCCTGTGAATATGATTTGTTATATAATATATTCCAAGCAAAGACGTTTGCAACTCTTATTTATACAGGATGACATAATAAGTATCTACTGGTTTGTATGTGTGTGTTATTTGTTGTATTTTCTATATATTTATCATTTATTATAAGCTGTTATACCCTTAACTGCAAAAAACGTTACTACATAAATACATATTTCTTTGGAACTTGGAACAACTTGAGTTGAGGTTCTCTATAAATATATGACAATTGCATTTCCTAAATACGCCCTTTGGTGTGGGAAAAACAGAGCCATTGGAAATGATTTTGTACATGCTAAACAATAACGTTAGAGTTTTGCAAATAGACAGACCGACAGACACACCGTGATCGACTTTACCTTTGATTCTTTTGATTTTTTAAATTACCACATAACGATCAAAAAGTAAAGTTGCATGAGTGGACATGTAGTGGACATTATAAAGATAAAGAAACGAATAGAGAATAAAAGAACGTCTTGGCTTTATATTGCGTGTTGATGATTCTGAGCAGTGTTTGGCCATGTTCAAACGTAACAAACCCGAATTTTTGCGCCGATATGTGACAATGGATCCATCACTTCACTCCGGAAGCAAAAAGATTGTCATCTGAGTGGACAGCAACCAGTGAACTCATCCAAAGAGCTCAAAAGCATTACAATCAGCTGGAAAGGTTATGGCCTCAGTATTTTGGGATGCCCAAGGTATAATATTCATTAACTATCTTGAGAAGGGAAAGCGTTTGAAGGCCGAAAATGCAAAAAAAACGACCGCGTATGGTCACAAGTCAACGAAAACAAAACATGAATTGAAGTTCGAATTGCTTCCGCACCCATCATTTACTCCAGATTTAGCTCCCAGCGACTACTGGCTATTCGTAGACGTCAAAAAAATGCTCGCCGGTAGAAAATTTCGCTCGAATGAAGAGTTTATTAGTGAAACTGAGGCCTATTTTATGACAAAAGATAAATTGTTCTACAAAAATAGTATTGAAATGTTAGAACGGCGCTGGAATGATTGTGTTGCCCTTGATTGAAATTATATTGATGAATAAAGTCAATTTTTTAATCAAAAAAAACGTGTTTTCTTTGTTAGGTCCGAGACATTTCAGCCTATGTATTATGTCCTCATAATTCACACAATTCAGAAGTTAATAAACATTTTTCAAAATTTATTCAAATTCAATATATTTGATAAATTCATCCATACAGTGTACGTTACTTGATCAAATCAAATCAGATCAAATCAAATCAGATCAGATCAAATCAAATTCATTTTTAAATGTAAATTGCTCATGTTTTATGCACAATTAAATGTGTATTTATTCATTATTGAAGCGTTCTCTTGACTTTGATTTTGTGTTGATGTTGTTGTTGTTCCATGTTCTACTTCTGCCCTATGGTAGATGAATTTGTGTGTGTAGTGAGTTTGTGCTGCTAGCACAATAAGCTCTTTAATATTTGTGAAATTCAGCTAATTGGTGAGATTTTCATTATAAAGCAACAACATAGAAAACTATGCTTGATAATACATTAGTTATGAATGCCAGACTATGCCAGAATAGGTTTTGTTCGTTTCTATCTCTATCTCTCTCTCTCTCTCATTCTGTTTCTTTACTCCCTTTATATGAAATAAAACAAATAAAATAATGAGATTATTGTACACAACATTTTCCAAATTGCTGCAGAGGCGGTCTGGAGTGTAGTTAGATTTTCATTGTATTGCATTATGATGGTAAAATATTTCTTTCTTTTTTTTTTTTTAATCGAAAATATATTCATTCAACTATGAAAATTTTATAATATCATGCACCTGAGAATCTTCTCTACTTAAACGTAAGGATTCTATTCTTATATAGTGTCTGCATGGTAGTTATGTACCACCGTCAGTCAGGTTTTGTAGGGTATATTACCGAACAAAAAAAAAAAAGGTTCGCAACATTTTCCACTGAAACTATCACAACTATTGCCGCGACAACGACAACAACAACAATAACAATAACAAACATCATGGTTATTATCAATGGCATACTGAAACCATTTTATGTTTACTCTTAATTTATCTGATACGTTTTTATCAACCACACCACATAGACAAAAATATACACTTTGACGTGTACGCAACGTACACCATTCCATGAAGAGTGCAACTGGAAAAATTGCGTTATTGAGTGTGCATATAAATTGCATTCATTTAAATTTATCCCCACACGCACACAAACACACCTATACATACATAAGCAACCAAAAAATTTGTAAAGTCAAGTAAAGAAGCATAATATTACAAACATACTAACAGTTTTTGATGTTTGTAACCATTACATGAGAGGGAGGACAGATTAAATTCACTATTCCATTTGCAACACCATAAGACATCAAAGATCACATAAAATACATAAATTTTTGATAAGGATCAAAATCTGATTTGATCTAAGATATATATATATATGGTGTATGGACAATATCAAATGTCAGGTTTCTATTTCAAGAGAGTGACACGCCGACATTCGGACAAAATCTATATAATACAAAAATGGATCTAAGAGTATGAAATTTCCTATATATAGATAATATTAGAACATATATTTGTATGCCAAAAGTGGGCGTGATCGTATTACCGATATGTTCACAATGTACATAAAACCTTTTTTCTGCAGGATTTAACGTATAAGTTGACATGCCATCACATATCTGCCACGCCCATACTTTGTTTTTAGATGTGAACTGTATTTAAAATTTTACTTGAGCCTTATTTAGCTTTTTTACTTCCTTATATATACATATTTACTCCCATTGAAATTATTGACACATTTTGCATATCATTTACGTTCGTTACTCGTTGAAGTTGAGTTTAGTTAAGTATTAAAGAGAAATTTACCGTTACTACATGAACATAAAATTTGTGTAGTGTGTGTAGTCTCGTTGTAATTATTGTACTTTTTTTTTTTTGTCATATTACTTTAAATTGCTTTTGAGAGTTGAGTTCAAACACTTGTAACGAACAAAATAGTTAGTTAGCCAACGTGCTTAGACATGGCTTTAGTAATGAAATGTTTACTTTGAAAAGCTTTAACTAAAAAAAAAAATTCGGTACAAGGACATTAGCCTTAAGAGAAAAACCCTATTGAAAATGGACCGGATGGGAACCCATCCTCCATATAGTTGAATGAAATTATTTTACTGGACTGTTAAAGTTGTAATGATATTAGATAGTGCGAAAAATTAACAATTGGTGACTGAAGGGAATGAACTAAACCGGTTTCGAACTCGCCCTCATCGAGTTCTCATTGCACTAACAATTCTACACGATTTTTTTTACACATGGGTTATAAATACCGGTAAAGTTAATATTTAATATTATGTAGTAAAAATATTTCGAAACCAGGCAAATTTCGACCTGATCGGATAATTTTTAAAAGGACATTTCTCAAAGTTAAGAAGCTAAATGGTGTGGGGTATTAAACGATCGGGTTTAACTAACTTTTATTTGTTTTATATAAAATTTTATTGTGTTTTAATAATGGTTGTAATTTTTGTATTTTTAAAGAAAATCAAATTCTATTTATATTGAAAGGTTAAGAATCAATTTGATTTTTTTTTTTCTTTACACTCGGTTCCCTAATTGAGTTGTTTTTGACTCCCGCTTAATTGCATTTGATTTTGTGCCGTCTGCACCATCATTTAATTTATATACGTGTTTATAGATATAGCCTGACTCTGAACACTAATTCTAACCGAGACAATAAATTTCCCAAAAGTCTCGACAATATTCAAGCATTACACCCTCATCATTAACAGCGACATCATCAACATCATCAGCATCACCGTTTTAGCTTTACTTTCTTGTTACAACAAAGTCCTTCTGTTGGTCTTGAAGAAAGTAGAAATAAATACAAACTTATGGGTTAAGGAATAAGGCAGAGTTAAGAAATTATAACAACAACAACAACAACAACAACAACAACAACAACAAGAACAACTATTTGAACTCAATTGAATTTTAGTTGAGTTTAGGTTACAACTTAAGCAATTGCCTCAGCGTTAAACTGTCTGTCCGTCCCATCGTCTATCTGACTGTATTTTAACCAACTGCTGGTTATAACATTTATTACAAGGATAATTTTTTTTATTACACTTCATTTCACTGTTGCTGTTCGCACTGTATAGAACAGGATGGGTGGGCATGAATGTATATATATATATATACGAGTGTGCCTGGGTATCGTGTTGATGTAATTAAATTTTATTGAACTCACATAAACCTAAAACTAAAACGATAGGGACTCGTATGTAGAAAAAAGAGAGAATCTAAAGAATACACACAAGCACTAAATTGCACAACATGATTATAGACCTAAACGGCGTGCCATGTAACATATATAACACCCAACCAGACACCTTTACTTACCAAGTGCGGTATTAATGTGATGCTATGAAAAAATTTATTGTTGCCCTTTCATTCCCCACCTTTTTCCCTTAATTTTGTTTTAGCAACATTTTAATTAAAACTGTCGTCGTCTCATATCATTAAATTAAATAAAATACAGAAAAAAGCCGTCAGTCAGTCTAACACTTATTTGTTAAGCATACAAATTGGTTATAAATTTATTGGGGTTTACATTTACTTAAGGTGACGAATATATTAAATACCTGAAGTTCTTTTCTCTTTCATAACATGCTAAGCAAATATAGATTTTAGATTATATTGTAATGATTCCCTTAAATACCTAAAAGTTCTTAAATGGAGAACCTCCTTCTAATGTAAGTTCAAATCCTTCAAATACGTTCAAATACGAATTACTTGGCTTGGCAGAAAGGTGGGGTATTGGAACTCATGTTTCTGTCCCGATAAAGGAGCGCATATTAATCGGATAAGCTTCTATAAAATAATTTCTGCTCATGATTTTTATCAAAACAGACAAATCTGAGAATTTCTATACAAAAAATTTCTGCTCCTGAGAGTTTTATAATTTATGGAAAACAATTTACACTTCATGCACTTTCTAATGTTGCAGCAAAATTTTTTTAATTGTGACAATTTATATAAGAATGCCTCGTATTTACTGATGTAGTTAAACTAATTGTTGCATCATTAATGGTGTAGGGTATTAAATGGCCGCCCCTTGTCATATATTTTTTTTCACATCTTTATTTATATGCTTCAAGTCTCAAGTACGCCGGGCTACGCTCCGAATCATAATCTTTTATAATATTTCAATCTTCATTAAATGAAGACATTTAATCGATCATAGAACATCCTAAGAAAACTTCTGTATTCAAAAACATAAATAGAAACATGACATATTTGTTTAGGAATATTCAAATGATTTTTGCCCTTTTATGAGGTTGTGAATTATGTGTATGAACATATATAAAAATTCTATAAAAACAGAAACAGAAAAATATCACATATCGGTTGTTACGTATGGGTGTACTTTTGACAGAGGCTTGATCAAAAATATTTCATTTTTTTTTTGTTTGTTTGTTTTTTTCCTTTTTTTTTTTTTTTGTTTGTTTTATATTCTTTCGCCTGCGGGTGCACTCTTTAGTTTTTTGTTAATCAACTATTTAATCAATAATAATGACATCGCGTATCATTACAGGCGATGTCATTATTACATCCGTTTCAGATGCGCTATCATGTTGATCTTCCTGTTGTGCTTGTTGTTGTTGCGGCTGCTGTTGTTCAGATGATGAAGTCAAGTCAATATATTGTTCCGTAGACGATTCAATCAATTCATCTTCAGTATCTTCGTCGTTGATTACTAAAACGCCTGTTGAAACATTGAGTGTTGAAGCGTCAGCTCTATTACTGCTGTCATTGCTGTGTGATGAGTCGATTTCAATGGGACTATCTTCAAAATCATTATTAACATAACTAGTATCACGAGTATCATAATTTTGATACTCGTGGTCGATTCCTTCGCTATCGCTATCACTATCGCCAAAAGCGATATTTTCATAATCTATCTCATTTTCAGGGGAATAAAAGATGAACTCACGACGAGATTCATATGTAGTGTCTTCATCATTTTCAGATGTTTCATTTTCGTTTTCATTTGCATTTCTTTCTTCTTGCTGCTCCACCAATTCTGCAGGTACCAAATTTTGCTGCGAGGTAGCATTGCTGGTGTTGTTGTTGTTATCAACACTTGTATCTCTTTCTCTGAAAAAAGTACCCAAATAATCGATTGCACTGTCTAAGCGATTTCCCTGTTCAAGGTCATTTTCAACAGCTAGGGTTAGGAATTCTTCTAAAACGCTGTCGTTGCCAGCCCATTGTCGTATGGTTTGGTGCACATTGGTACTAGTGGAAGGTGGCGATAATAGCCTTGGTCGAACCGTTGCTCTGGAGTCTCTATCATCCAGACTATCTGAAGCTTTTCTTTTCACCTGGTCGCAATGATTTGTTCAATGGGAAAATATAAATTTCACATCTGACAATAAGTTCTATTGTTTTGTTGGCAAATACTCACGGAACGTGTCTTCTCCATAATTGTCGTACGACAAATGGGGCAACGACTGGCCCAAGCATACTTCTGATAGCTTTTGTAATGAGTGAAACATGTAGAGCAGAACGTATGGCCGCATTGTAAGGCCACTGGTGAGCGTTTCTCATCCAAGCATATAACGCATATCTCATTTTTCACATTATCTGTCATTGCATTAAAATTCGCTTCTAGGAACAAAATTAATCAAATTTTCTCCCAATATTAAACGTTTTCACTTCAAACATTCAAATAGTTGATTGATCGTTAGAATAATAATCTCTCTCCTCCGTAATGGGGAGCGTCAATGGTTTTTGAGTAGAAAATAAATAAAATACTGACAAATATAAAAGAAAATTTTTTTTTCCCAAAATAAAATTACAACACTTGTCAAGATTGTTGGGAAAAGATTTCAAATCGTTTCGAAATACGTTCCAATTTCTTAATGCTACGTAGCCAAGTTTCAAACCCAATTGAAAAAATACTTTTACATGAAGAAACACTTGCTTCTTTCATACCATGTCAAGATTTATTTTGCAACTTTTTTCCCTTATGCAAAATAAAGCTAAATACTGAGCATTGTGTGTTTTGGAAAAATGTTACAAAATCATTTGGCAGTGGTGACAATAAATTTGTAAATATTTCCTGACAACATAAATATCATTTAATTGCCTTTTGTTTTATTTCCAACAAGGACATATTGGACAAACAATTTATAACGAAATGACAAAGAATAATGCACAAAAACGAATTCAAATGGAACCAACAAAAAAAAAAAAAGAAGGAATTATTGTAAATAAACGGGCCCGTTTAAACAATTCAATAATTAAAGCCTACTTTTGCAATATGTCTCTCTTCATATCTCCTTCTCTTTCACACACATATTGTACAAATTGTTAATGTCATACATTGTCATATCCTTGTAATACTTAAGTATCCTATTGCATTATTTTCGCACAATATTTATTACATTTTTCCATTATCATTAATTTTGCCATGAACACCTGTTTCACATTTTGTATGCGCCTCCTTTGCGTTAATAATCATAAAAATTAATGCAATATAAGTGTAAATTACATCATACAACCACTTCACCAGATAATCGTATCTAACAAATGATTTTTGCATTCCATAAAAGGCATCGTTTCCAAAAAAATACTCATAATGCTTGAAAAGAAGTTTTACTCCATAAACTATTATAAAAAGCATATATACTTACTTTCTAACAAATATTTCAAGTACAGTGGATTTTCTATATGAAATGCCAGAGAAGTTGGAATAAATTTTGGTGGATAAATGAAAAGTTGTAGAGAAAAGGCTCGATTTTTGATATATTTAAAATTTCTGTATTGTTGAATCACTCTGTACAATACAGCAAAGAACCTGAAAGATTAATATATTCAAAAGGGTTGCCAGGTTCAAGTAAAGGCATGCTAGCGTACAAAGGCCTTGTCGATTTCCATTTGATTTAAATAAATTGCAACTGTCTAAGGAACAATATTTTCCAATTCCGTTTCAAACTAGTTACTGCTAAAGAAATTCTCATAGAAAAAAAGTACACAAAGGTCGGGCCTTCATAGGAAATAATATTCATCTTACATTTATTCCATAATGCCACTTGTTTGTTAGGAAAAATACATAAATTGATTTAATCTCTCAATTACACGTCGAGATGGAAATTTGTCAAATAAATGAAAATTTTGAAATAATTTTCACTGGCAGTTTAGTTGTAAATGACCATTCCGATTTGGTTTCTTCTTAGGGTAAAAGTAATTGCTATAAATCTTATTCGACTAATTATTCTACACCATCGATAATTGCTGAACGATTGCAAATATTCGATAACATTCCAAACTACTCTATAACTACAATAAAAAAAGGAAGAAAAGGTACTTTTTTTATTCAAAATGGGCAAAATCGATTAGTAGCCATGTCCAAGCTTCAAAGCCACAAAAATAAAGTTAAAATTTGGTGTACATTAACTCCATGGATAAAAGTCGAAAAATGGACTTTTGCACTTTTAAGGGTGAATTCGAAAAACAGACACACCCACTCACAAATGTACGCTAAGAAATTTTAAACCTTTTATAACTACTGTACCGCATAGAATACATACAATCTTGCCATTGTTTCAATACAAAAAAAATACGAATAAACATATAATAGAAATGTAAAAAAAAATTCATTTCTGTTTGTAAAAAAGTGCTTTTAAATAAGGAAGAAAGAATAAAAAAAGTGCCTTATATGCCATAAATTGGAAACAATAGTTAACCAAACCTCTGGCACAAATACCGCACCCATACACTACTATGTAACAGTAGTAGAGCTAGCAAATGACAAAATAAAAATATATTTAAAAAAAAATTATATAAAATAAAAATGAGCATTTATGCAGTAATTAAAAGCATAATTAAGGATTATGTGGTGTGTAGTAAAAAACAACTATACAACAAACAACAACTATAGCAGTAATTGTAATAATGACAATAACAACTAATAACAAAAGCTGTACAACTTTAATATTCTGTGATTTTTATCCTGCACAAACACTCACATACAATCGAACGTACATATAAATAATTTATATGCAATGCTCTTAACAATTTTTGCGTAATGCGTAATCACATAAATTGTTAAATGCCTGATGATAGTATTATAAGTGCATGCGTACGTGCTGTCTGCCTATCTAAGCCAAAAAAGAAAAAAAAGAGAAGAAAGAAAAACAAATTACATCCAAACACACAATGTACGCTCGTATGTGTGTGTGTAGGTTTGAAAAAACTCAACTTTTTAATCAAGTTGTTTTGTGCACAATTTATAACTTTTTGGATGACACGTTCAGACGCTAAATGAAGAATAAGCAGAAGCAAAACAGACAAACAAAAAAATTCCATAGGAAATCAACAAAAATAAAAGGGTGGGAAAAGAAGAAGAAGAGGAAGAAGAAGAAAAAACTTTTTCTAAACACCAAGGAAATGTGTTCTTAACCATCAATTGTGTGCGTGTTAGTATGTGTGTGCATGTGTTGTAAGTGTTCAAGTAATATGGTACTCAAAGTAACATTCTTTGGCAAGTTATGTGACTTTGGCTGTGCATGTCTGTCTGTCTGTTAAACAATTTTGAAGTGTTGTTTGATTCGTTATCAAGTATTTTGAGTTGATGACTCACTAACTGCTTGGCGGTTTTACACTATACTACTTTGTTGTTATTATTATTATTATTGTTGTTGTATTTATTTATGTTGTCCTTGTTATTTGCGACATTCTTTACAAGTATCATTATAACTGCCTTGTGCGTCTACAATTCAAATGTTAGCAATTGGTTCTGTTGGTCTTTTTATTCCAGCTAGTACTATTTGGTTACTCCCCCTTCTTCTTACAATTACATCCACACTTATATTTATTTATTTCTATTAAGTTAATAATCATGTCCTTATATTGTTGTTTTCTTTTTTTCCTACGAAGACGGAAGGGGAAACCCTTTATGGGTACCAATGCTGAACATGGTTATGTGGGAGTCATCACCATATGGCGACATACCCACTAAAACCCCTCCACAAATCCATTGCCCAGTCAGTATTACTTCGCAGGGCATGAATGGCTGACTGAGCGCTACACCATGTTTGGAGTGCGGTTTGCACGCCTCTCTCTCTTTCTAGCATTCTACGGCTTACGATGTCCCAGTTTTCCGGCGATGCAAACATTATTTCACTTATATTGGCTACCGTTATGGAACTGTTAGTTAGTGCCTCTGCTGTTCTACGCTCCCTTATAAACAGTGGGCATGTGAAGAACACGTGTTCGGCATTTTCTAAGTGTCCATCACATGTCGGACAATAAGAGTCATCCTCATGCCCAAAGCGATGGAGATACGCTTTGAAGCAACCATGCCCGCTAAGCATATGTGTGAAGTAGAAATTTACCTCGTCGTACCTCTTGTTTAGCCTAGGTTCGAGCCGTGGAATGATTGTATGCGTCCATCGACCTTTTGTTGACGATGTCCATCGTAGTTGCCATTCCAACAGACTTACCTGTCTGGCCATAGTTCGGGTCCCTTTCCGGTTTGAGGGAGCGGAGTCAACTAGCTCCTCTTCCTTTACTAGTAGATCGATTGGGATCATCCCAGCAATGACACATGCTGCATCATCCGATACTGTTCGGAAGCTGCAGCATATCCGAAGTGCCGCTAATCTGTAAATTGGCTCAATCATCTTTCGGTACATGTTGAACCTCATAGCACCAGCCCAAACACTAGCAGCGTATAAAATTGAACTTTTGACCGCCTCCATAAGGACCCGCCTTTGGAATTGCTTGGGCCCTTTGGTGTTTGGTAGGATACGAGCTAGCGAAGCACATACCTTTTCTGCCTTACTCTTTATATAGTCCAGGTGGTATCTAAACAACAGCCTGTCATCGATCGTCACACCTAAATATCGTAGATGTCTTCTAGACTTTATAACTTGATCAGCCACCATTATTGTGACCTGCTCAACACGCTTACGGCTTGATATCAGAACGGCCTCAGTCTTATGATTTGCCAGGCTAAGACCCATCGTTTCAAGCCACCTCTGCACCATGGTAGTAGCTGTATTCGCCACTCCTTCGATTTCACTAATGTGTTTGGCTACAATGGCTATTGCTACGTCGTCTGCAAAGCCTATTATTCTAACAGTTTCTGGGACGTTGAGTCGGAGAATACCATCATACGTGACATTTCATAGCAATGGCCCTAGAACAGAGCCTTGTGGGACCCCTCCTGTGACTTGGTAGGTTCGTTTACCTTCTATGGTCCCATACACTAGAAGTCTGTGACTTAGGTAACAAGCAACTATTTTTAACAAATAGAGAGGTACATTTATTCTCCGTAGGGCCTCTACTATCATATCCCATCGCACCGTGCTGAATGCATTCTTGATATCTAATGTAACTACCAGACAGTATGTCCTTATATTGTGTGTAAAACATGTTATTAGAGATTTTTCCTAATGAAAGCAAAATTAATGGGCGAGTAGCTAACAATTTGTACGTTTTATAAAAAAATTTAATCAAACAGCAATTCCTGCTCTTTTCTTATTAATTTCATATACATTCACTTGGCAAATTATTGTACTTGGGCTGTAATTTTTGTACAATTATGATCATGACATTCATTTGGAAACAGTGGTAGTCCAAATAAACATTTGAGTAGAAATACTCGCATAGATGCTTTATTGTTAAGCAAAATGTAGTCTTCTAATTAAAAAGAAGAGGCAACAGACCCAAGAATTTCCCAAGTCTTCTTCCAGACAAGTTCTATTAATTGCAAAGATACTAATTCCATAAAAATCACATCATTGTTCATGTTCTAGAATTGCTCTCAATTTTCCAAGAAGCAATTCAAAAGATTACTTGAACGAATAATATGATTGAAAATTTATGAAAATGCAAACAATCCGCATAGCCTACGTGTATGTGTGTTTGTCTATGAAAGAGCATGTAAAAATTATTTCTATCGGAGATGTAATTTTGTATTCATGCATATATGGGTGCTTATATCAAACACCATGTCATGTCAAATGGTGTTATTCTGTGCCACGATTTAAGGAAGCTTTAACAAAATGAAAACATATGTTGCATGTGTTGAAAAGCAGGCAATTTACCACACATTTTGCGGTAAACAATGTAACCACACACATATACATGTTTACGTATAAATAGACAAATGTTTGCTGCATATATATTGATGCATAAACAATTGAATGAATGGCCTGCCACATGTTACATTATGTAACTAATAATAACAACAACAACAACACATATGTATATATATCTGTTAGAAAAGAAACCCATGCTTTTATACTGCTGCTACACACACACACACACCATTGCATGGGTTTGGCTTTTTTATAAGGTAGTATAAGTATAAAAATAGAGTAAGAGAGTGAAGTAGAGACGATGACGTAGAGCGAGAGCTTAAAGTGACAAAACTTTAATTTGAATAAAGTGTATGTGTAGACAGAGGCCAACTGCAACTATAGCAATAATATTAACATGTAATCAAAAACTTTTTTCCTATACACGCTGCTGTGACTATATTCAGGGCAGTGCTCAGCACGGTTTGATGTTCTAAGCAAGCTGAAAACTACCCACATAATGAAAATAAGGGGAATTTATAAAATAATCATATATTGCTACTTATTTATGTAGGTCAGTGGTTCTCAATTATTTTATTTTTTATAAAAATATATTTAAACAGACGTGAATGGAAAATTCATAGAGTATGGCCATCTAACAAGAGATTTACTTCCATTACATGTAACATGAATTACAAAATTACGTTTGGGAAACAGTGATAGAGGGAATATGAACACGTGCAACTTTCATAAAGTGAATCCACATCATTTACTGTTTATCTACAAGTTTGGTTGGACACTTGTCTCTCTGTATGCACACATTCATTCTACTTAAGAACACCTCTCCACATACCTGTATATATCATATACTCGTATACTACATCCTACGTCCTACGTGCGTACATAAGTTGGTGTGATAATATACAAATTGGCGTAATGCCAAAAAATGTTCGTTCATATAATAAAAGTAAAATAGTTTGCCAAGCACAAAACAATGAGATGAGTGTAAATGAGAGATATGAACGGTGACGAGGAGGGGCGGAGGATAAACGACAGAGACTGAACAAACAACAAAAAGAACAAAATTTTCATGTTACCATGTTACAGGGACAATAGTTGAGGTAGAGCATGATACACCCACACATACATTCACACATTTATATGATACACTACTACTGTCAAGGAAGCCTTACACTCTTATATACTTAAGCCTATAGGTATAGGTATATAAAATGAAAGTTCATATTTATTCACACATACACACAAACGTTATGTATTACAGCTTATTGCATACATTGTACTCAATGTATATATATGAGTGTTCGTATTATCAAAATTGTTAGTGGTTGGCCCAAGTGTTTGCTTCTGCTGAAACGGTCATATTGATTTAAAGCAGACAAATTTTGGGTTTTTAGTGACTTACTTAAAATTTCAAAATTATAAAATGCGTGTCTTGCATGTATTGATCGTACCCATCCTGCTATTTGTCATATATTAAGCGGGAGGTGCGTTAATGAGCTACTAATTAAAGTCTCATTTATTCATAGTTTTATGACAAGAGGATAAAACGAAAAGTAGCCAATCTATAACACATAAAACTAAAGTATGTAAAAATCGTTAAAAAAAAATGTTATTTTAGATCAAATTTCAAATAATCAACGCATCCGTATATGAACAGATTATGCTCTGTAGCAATGCAAATAAAACAGATCAGCTTATTCGACCACGCCCATTTGTATTACATCAATAGATACTCTAATTATAAACATGTCTACCAAATTTTAACTTCATACGTATGTATATGTTTGCAACTGGTAGAGATTTTTGTTGATTGTGGGCGTGGCATTTGACCGATTGCAGTTAAAAATCTACAGATATTCGAAATATTTGTACATAATTTTATATCGATATCTCAAAATATACGACTGTGAGTGTTTAATAAGAGACAGACGGAAGGACATGTTTAGATTTACTTAGATTTTGCTGCTAATGTAGTACAGAAATACTTTAAGTGTTGTAAACATCATTAAAGTTAAGGGTATAAAAAGGCTGTTTTTCTACATAGAGAGCGTTTTGGTTATTCGATACTTATCATTTTTAGGACATCGATAGAAAGGCTTAAAAATGGATATATATTTTTTCATACATATATACTTTGCAAACGGCGCCTCTTTTCAGGTGTTGCAAACCAAACTCGTCAGGATATGTAGATGATGTAAAAAATTATAATTGGTATTAAATGAAAAATTAATACTGACAATGATGCTTATATGGGCGGAAAAAAAGAGTTCCAATCTTTGTTTTATTGCAAGCTTGTCTTTCAGTCAATTCTTCGCCATTTCAATACCAATCTGCATTAATTGACAGAAGATTACGCAGACGGACGGACAGACACAGCTAAATCGATTCTGAATTTCATACTTTCTCAAGAATACATACACTTTGTACAAACTCTGATGCTTTTTTTTTTTTGCTTTTAGAAGACAAATGAGTATAAAAATATCATTGAATAAGAAAAATATGAAACAATTGTAATTATTTAGGTTGTTACATATATCCACAGACTTTCTCTTGCTTCTTCTTCTTTCTTTAAACATATTATCAGTTATGAAATATATGGAATATAGAGATGTTTCCATAGAAAAGGCAAAAAAGAAAAATTCTGCTTACACAAGACAAACGATAGCTTGCACATCAATGGTACAAACGTAAGGCTTAGTTTATTGAACTATTCAAATATATTTACTTAAACTTTATACACACATATACATATATATGTGTGAATATATATGAAACAATACTCGAGAAAGAGAGAAAAGCAAAGACAGAGAGATTGACAATTTTTAAGAAAAATTTGATTTTGATTTTGTTATAATACCATTTCCAAAAATTACATTTTCTCAAATGATTTTTCAGGCTTGTATGCACTCGTTCATGTGTCATTAACCATATTGTAGATGCATATTTATTCAACTGCAAGTATAAAGCCTGCTGGCCATATACATACACATGTGCGTATATATATATAGTTTCAAAAAGATTATTGAAAATATGAAAACGATTGCATTGGAGAAGAAAAGCGAAAAAAAAAAAGCAAAAAATTGTCAAAAAGAAAAATCTGGGAAATGATATAAAAATTTGCACAAAATATGTAAATGATTGCAGCTGTTTGACAGAGAAATGAAGCAAGAAATATCAGGATCCAATTAACACACTGTAACTACTGTACATTTGTTGAATGAACTTTTAAAGTAGAACTTTTGAGGCATAGTTGGGATATCATCACTCACTCTCCACCCTTTACTGTTTACCTTGACTTAATATTTAGTTAAAGTTAAATATTTTTCCAGCTGTGTGCTCCTGGAGCATGAAAATTTGACAAAATTATAAAAAAAAATGTTACCATTGAACACTTTAAGATAATATTTCTGCATGCTATCACTTGATTGCTATTTTTAAGGGATTTAATAAGTTAAAAGCCACGCCCACAATCCATAAAAATCTATTCATCTGGCACAGAAATTAAGCTATTCTGTTATCCCATCTTTTATTGTGACAAAAATGGACATAAGAAGATAACACAACTTCCCACGATTTACAAAAAAAAAAATTCGGCCTTTTACCTGCCACGCTTTTTGTTTGCGTAGATGTGGAGAGTATTTAGGATTTGTTCTAAGTTCGATTTAATTTTTTACTTAGTTTTATGTTTTATTTTATAAAAATCCATTAAAAAAGTTAATAAATATTAAATAGTTTAATATAAAATTCATTTCAATTTCCCGCTTTTTATAAATTGTTTGCATATATTTTAGCTTTTTTTTTATCCTTTTTTATCTTATTTACATATAAATAAAACTAAAATTCACTGCCACAGCAGCTGGTAATGTGATAGGAATGTTAAATGGTTGTACACGGCGTATGAGTTAATTAATAAACAAGCAGCCGTTCTCGCAGCAGCAGCAGCAGCATCATCATCAGATATTAGCAACAAAGGCATGTAAATATATGCGTGCTTTGTAACTAAATACGATTTGAATTTTTTTTTTTTTCGTTTGTTATTCTTTTTGTTGCTGTTTTTGTTGCTTTTTTATTACATACATAATTGAAATTTTCATTATATGTGTTTTTTTTTATTAATATCATTACATTGTTCAAGTGGAATTTTGAAAAAAAAAAAAAAGAAAATACATGTTAACTTAACCACAAACACATGGTAATAATAACAACAACAATACAGAAGAGTGTAACATTTTCATTGTACGGCATGTATGGATGGATAAGTTTACTGAAACTTTTTTATTTTATAAATATTTCAAAATTATTTATTTAAAGTGTTACAGTCGGCTATATACGAACATTTAAAACGCTATATCACATTGTTATGCTATATGGTTTTTGTCATATAAGAGACTTCGCGAAATATGTTTAAATGGAAAGGGTCTTCAAGATGGTTCCATTGGGTCCAAATTAGCCAATTAACTAATAATTACCAAATGTTGTTACAAAAATATTAAAAATTGCTAATTTTCATTATATAAAGATTATTTTAATAGTTGGACTTTATGTGGGGAAGGGTTCTAAAAATGATCCCATTTGATACATTTTTAATTGTACTTCTCTTTGGTTCTTTGTACCAAAATTATTAAAATATCTCTTAAAATGCCACTTGTAGCTTGGGTAGATATTTACACGGACACAGGGTAAGTGTGGCATTTTCTGTTTAGGAGTTCTTAAATTAATTAACCTTTTTACCACATATCGTGTAAGGTAACATATAACGCATGCGATCCCCTAGAAATTTCCTTCTGGTTGTTGCATATGTGATGACAAGCCTAGTATACTTACCGCCCCATCCTAAATGGAGAATATAATAAAATTAAAAACAACACTGAATAGTGTGCTTATCTAAACAATTTTTTACCAAATAGTTCGTTTCAGAAACTTTTATAAAAACAACAACGAAAAAATGGTGCTTGTGTGACAGAGTGAAATATAATTGAATGCGAATAAAATATGAGTAAATAAAATATCACACATATCTAAGTAATGGAATTAAATTAAATTTATTATCATATTGAAAAGAAAGTGCATATTGTATGCGGATGTGGAATAAGCCATTTATAGTAAGTTTCATGCCGCATTAAGTATTAAGCGAGGTCGACTTTATTTCAAATATTTTCATAACAACAATAAATGACTAAAAATCATGAAATATTATGTTGTATGTACATGTGTATGTGTAAGTGTGTATATAGTATATTAACACACTTATTTAAATTTAATGGTCCGTAGCGAAAATCAAAGCCTAACTTTTACTACATTATTTATAGCAGTTGTTATTGTTGTTATTGTTATTACTAATTTGCTTCTTTCACTTACATAACACATATACAAACAAACAAGCAAGCATAACAGTAAAGGTGTTGGTCCACATGCCCATACGCAAACATACATAAAACTTTATATTATAGAAGATAATAGAAATTTATACAATACCAACACAGAAACACAAAAATAAACTTCTACGCGATGGTATGTTCTTGTAGATATATAATATGTATACAGCACACGCACACACCAGTCTCATACGATAAGTATTTGAGAGTAAGTGAGTGTAGCTGCTATTGTTATACCGTGGTGTGCATGGTGTCTATGCATTCAAAGCTAGCACAATTTGAATGCTCTTTAATCCCCAATGTAAACATCATTAGCCAATATTATATGCATTAAATTTAATGAGAAAATTGTGGCTACGGTTACTAGGCAGTGAATACGGAGAAATGAGAGAAAGACAAGAAATTTATATAGCACAAGAATGAACGGTTCGTGAGAACATGAACAACTAACTACAAACGTGCACATTAGAAATCTCCCTATTTTCTCATCATACACCTAAGAGAGCTCTTTCTTTGATTATAACCGAATATTGTGGAACGTTGCTCCTCTTGTTGCCCAAAGCAGACTTTCACATTATACTAATCAATTCAATTAAATTTTATGACCTTAATATATATTCTGACTAATTTTGTTAGTTTATATACAACACCCCCTACGGAAACGCCAGGTACTATGTAAAGTAAATTTATTCTTGATCAGCATCAAATTCTGAATTGATCCGTGTTCGTGTGAGACATTCCATTTAATTTTAAACTTTCCAACTAGGATGAAAACGCTTTAAAGCCACGCCCACAAACAATATTTAAGCCATTAAAATATAGCTAAAAGGTTGAAATTTGTCTCCTGTATTTATTATAAGTTTAAAATGGGCAGAGTTGGGTGCGCCCATAGTTTTACATATAATGAGATTTCAATGTTATTCAAGAGAAAACTAAGTACAGGCAACATAAATAAATCTGCTCTACATATTAAGCAGATTAAAGACAGAAGGACTGACATTACAACATTCAATCTCCTCTATTCTACTATTCACATATTTATTGTTCTTTATTTAAGGTTGAATGTTACACGCATTGTCTTGGCTAACTATGCATCCTTTACGTATTTATGATTAAATATGATTTGTAAGAAAATTATGAAAAAAATGAATCAAGAATCTTTATAATGGAGCATTTTCAGATTCATTCTCATTTCCGAGCATGCACCAGATATAAAACTTTAACAAGAATGCTTTAAAAACTGCTAAAACTCGCGGATAATAAACAGTGCTGTTTACTTTCAAGAAGATGAAGATTAGTAACTAATAGTGACTCATTGTATGCCTGCATCGCATGTGCCATATCAGGCAAGATAAAAGTAATTTGAAGTGCATATCGTTGAGAGAGAGGGAGAGAGAGAGAATAATAAAATCCACACTAATCCGGTGAATTTCATAACAAGAACTTATATGAAAACAAGTAAAAATGTTATAGTCGTTCAAATTTGACCATTTAACACCCCAACAGTATTTAGATCCTTAAATTATGCTATGTTAGTTTAGTTGTGTTTGTATTCAGCTTTCGAATGAAGTATATTATATGGGCGTGGCACCACCCATTTAGTTTCTGAAAGTGATTTCCCAAGTAAACGGGCGGTGCCACGCCCATTAATTACAAATCCTTAAAAAGCCACAGAAATTTCCTGTTGTTTGCAACAAATTTGAGCAAAATCGGAGCAGTAGTTTTCAAGTTATAAGCCAAGCAACTTTAACTTCATTCTTGTGGTCATAATTTGGAAAGTCATGCAAATATCAAAAAGTGTGTATGATACCAGGCGCCAGGATCAAATTGAAACTCCTCACACTAATTCTTAGTTTAATTTCGCTGTTCCGTATTGAAATTGGGCAAAATTGGTTCAGAAGCACGCCTACAATAAACGAAAATCTTAACATACCTCGAAAAAATTGTATCTTTAAAAAATTATATATCGCACAATACTATGCCTACCAAGTTGAAATTTGGTATAAATATAAGTGGTACCGTTACCCAACACTGTGCCAAAAATGGGCGTAATTTAATAACGCAAACGCCTATAATTTAAAAAAACGCTGTTTGCCTAAGTACTTGAATTTTTTAGAGGATTACAAAAGGTGGAGGGTATTTAAGCTTCGGTCTTAACCGAACTTTTCTATCTTGTTTGACATTATTTGGTCAAAAATAGTTAATTTATTTAATAATTGGCATTGCCAAAATTGGACCTGATCAGTCATAAGAACCCCTTTCTATATGATATTTCACAAAGTGACTTAAATGACAACGCCTACCTTTTATTAAAACAATTAAACTAATATAATTATAGCATAATTTGTGAAACTAAGTGGCGTAGGATATTCATTACTCAATACAGCCACAAAATCGTTAAATTTGTATTTTCCCTAAAGAAACAAAATATTAGAAAAGCAATCTATCAAACGTACAGCAGCAAATTCAATAAACAGAACTGGACAACAGAAATGGACAATAAACGGCTCAGAAAAAAGCTACAGCTTGAACAATTTCTGAGGTTATAACTGAGGTTATAACTGAACGTACTTCAGTGAAAATAGATTTTTCATTTAATTGCTTTTAAATATGAGTTAAAAAACAACAACGAGACAAACAATCAGCAAACAAATGAACTCTTAACTCCTGCTCTGTTTCGAAACGGATATGTGTGCAGAAACATAAAAATACAATACATATATATATGTATATATAGTATATTGTATAATAATGAAAAAAAAACAAAAAACAAAAGACGTTTATGAAACGAGAACGGGAAATAAATTAAGAAGAGCAAAGAATACATAGTTAGAATAGCAAAAATGAAATAAATATTAAAAGAAAAAACAACAGTGTATTCGTTTTGCGGACTAACGACAACGGAAGTGAAGTTTCCAGCATAACGGATGTTTAAGTAGAAGCTTTTTCGCTCACTCCAGCACTTGTACACACTTATACAAATTATTTTATACATTTTTTTTTTTCATTTCTCAAACTGTGACCATTATTTAGTGATAAGAAGAATGAGAAAATGGTGGAAAAATGTTAAGAGATAGGAAAATGTTTATGGTAAATATTTTAAACAGATATAAAACAATGTATTAATTTAAATAAAGTTCAACTTTAGACTTCTTATCTGAGAATATTTATACTTCACTCTACATGTCATTTAGCACTGTTTGTAAGCACATACGCTCACATTAGTGTATTTTGTCTAATTTCTACCTATTAACACTGAACTGAACTGGACTTTTAACATTTTTTTACAATTGTAAACATTTTTTTGTTCCAACTATCACTTATATCCCTAAAGGACATATTGGAAAAGTAAAATATTGAAAGTTTTATACATTAAATTAATAAAACTTTTATCAAATTGTGCGATTCAATCGAATGTTGACTTAGGACGAAGACTTGTGAATACCAATTTAAAAACAAAAAACTTCAATCTTAAATGTCCTCTATATCTTCAAAGGTGGGCGTGGCAGATGTATGTATTACGCCCTTTAATAATATTGCTTATTACCTATCAGCTTGCAAGTTGAGTTTTACGCTAAATATGGTTTTTTGTAAATTGTGGGCGTGTCTGTTGTCCGACCATGCCTATTTTTGGCACATTGATATAAATATCAAAATTGCAATATATTGGCTATATTTTTGTAGCAAATATATAAATTTGTGTCGATTGTGGGCGTGGATCTTGACAGGTTATGGCGATTTTAAATAGAGTTCCGCATGCAGAACTTACTTAGTATGGCCCACATTTCATATGAAGGCAATAAGGCCCGTTAAATAGACCTGAACTTTTATGGTATTGTTATTAACATTCGTTGGGTTATCAGTCCCACTTGACAGACGAGTTCAAAATCCACTTAAAAATCTTTTCACATTTTGATCCTCCAGCTGCTAGGTCGAGGCTTCAACTAACTCTACTACTGAGGAGAGAAATATTAATTCCTATTGAAATAAAAATAATTTCTTATAGAACCGGGAGAAGAATGACTTAAAAAGATGTTGCGAGTATCATTTTCTAACGGTGACTTCTTGAAATTAAAATACTTTCAGATTGTAAGAAATTTACAATTTATTAAGGCTCATCTTCAGCTACAATTTAAGCTTAATTAAAATTTATCTTTTTTGAGATAATAATATCCCATGGTGCACCTTTCTAAGGTTATATCATTTCTTTTTATTTCTAAACCTACAGTTTATTAAAAAGTGAGTTTAGACTCATTGCATCCATTCACACAATACTTGGCTGGCTGGCACTTTCTTATTCTCTCAGTACATTATTGTATGAGTAACTGTTATACAGCTGCCACCTGCAGTTTACCTGCCAGCATCCAGAACGGTTGATAATGTGCGTACGTATACGGTGTGTGCTGTCAAATTACATTAACCCTTTTTATGCGCTATTTAACCTTTGCTGAGACGACACGATACGAAACATCATTCTTCTGCACTAACTACACTAAATGGTGTAATGCGTGCGTGTGTGTATGTATGAGATTTAGAATTCTGCATGAATTGAAAGCACAATCTTTTTCATTTTCATAGATTCCTGTGAAATGTTTCTCGTCGTTTAATGTCTACTTTGGTTCATATGCCAGCAATTTATAAGCACGTTTTCCATACATGTTCGCCTGCCAGCCTTCTCTCGTCTGGCAGCCCAGTCAACTAGCAAACATGAATGTATATGCATGTGTTTGTCAGTTTATATGTATGTGTGCGTGTGTGTTCTTACAAAATGAATAATGTAGTGGCAAATGTTAGAGTGCAATGTGCATAAGTATAAAATCACTGACATCATTTTAATCCATTCATTTGGAGGTTTCAAGTTTTAGCCCAAACAGCAGCATTACCATCACAATCACGATCACCATTACCACCACAACACAAGATTTATGCGATTAAAAGTTTTTTTGTGTTTGTCCTATCTGTCTGTCTGTCTGTTCTATCTATTTCTCTTCCCCCACGCATTCTAGGGCCTTTTCATACCATTCCGAATAAAAAGCCTGAATTTTTCTTTCTTTGTGAAAGCCATCCTTTGTATAGAAGCAAACAAATTATAACGTTAGATTAGTATAATTCAGTTATTTAGTGAAGTTGTTTTTGTTACGAATGTTTAAGTATGCCGAAAAAGAAAATTATCAACCCACAAAAGCTTAAAGCAAAGTTGGCAGCTTCAGGAAAGTAACGAAAAAAAAAATTGTTTTTTTAACCAATAAAAAAACGTACACTTTTTTTCCAACTAATTCCAAATTTCGTATAAAAAAAAAGGGAAAATAAAAAATTACTGTTGCGGAAGGTTTCAATTGTCTAACGTATCCAACACCTTCAAGTTAACTAATTTTTAAATACAATAATTGATCCGAAATGGTTCCATTTGTTAAGTTTAACAATCGCTGAATGTAACTGTTTATTTAAGAGTAATTATAACAGTTCTACAATACTTGTCTAACAGATCATTTTTACATATTTGTTGTGTGCTGTCAAAGTGCGTTTTAAAAGAGGATCCACTCCATTCACAGAAGTCACAGAAGTCCTTATATCCCAAGAATCTGCTTTCTTAATATTTATACCCTGCACCAAGTATATGTGGAGTTTGTGCGGATGTTTTGTAACTTCTAAATGACAAATTTCATAGTCACCTTCGATTTTGAATAAAAATCTTAAGATTTAATCATGTCCGTCTGTCTGTCCATGTAAATTTGTACGCAATATACATAGATTGCATTGAGATATTTCGATGAAATTTGATACAAGGACATATATTAGCCTACAGAGGAACCCCATTGAAAATGAACCGAATTGGACCATTTTTAGGACCTTATAATATATAATGATATTTTACGAACTAACTTTTATTGGAAGTGTCTCGCGAGTACAGACATAACTAAACTAATTGTAGCATAATTTAAAAACCTAAATGGTGTGGATCTTGATCTAGTATAATATTTTTATATGTTTTTAATAAAATGTTATAGTTTGGTGTAAGAAATAAATTGGACCCGATCGATCGATTTTTAAAACTGCTTTCAATGAAAAGCTTTTTCCAAAATGAAATGAATCACAAAAAATATTTCTACATATAGACAAAGTGGTAGCCTATGTATGCTGACTGTTTTAAGTTTGGTTAGGATCGGTTTATTTTAAGAAATTTTCTCCCTATACTGAGTGACAACATTGAGGTTACAAGTACTTTGTACTCATTTCAACCATTGTTGTATCAAAAATGGGCAGATTAAAGACACGCCCATAACACAAAATGTCTTATTCAGTGTAAAATAGAACCGTTGGTTGAAAAAATTGATCATTATGTGATGCTAGAGAAAAACTAATTATGGCACGTTCATAATTTCGTTTCGAATATGAGCATATTGTTATCTGACTATAAGCATAACCCATATTTTATGGCATTCGACATGGTCTGTCAGTTTCCCCATCCATTATGACAACAACCCATCGTCCAACATATGTTTTATCTAACTCTCTCTGTCCAACAATTTCATATTATTCAAATTGTTATTACCCCAATTAAAATTTTACATGATATTTTATTTACCAACAATTTTATTTTACTTACTATTTATTCGTTATTGTTTTAATAAGATTTCATTTTGTCTCTCTCTTGGCAAAAAGTTGAGAATGAGAGAATATTTCCTTATTAAAATTTATTATACGTACAAATTTCACCAAAAGAAACTACTTAAAAACAAAACATTAAGCTGGAGTCAAAAGTTTCCTTTTGTATAATCCACAATATATTCACACATACACACTCACGCATGAGTTATATGTGCAGATGTGTGAAAGTGTATAAAATTGTGTACGTAATTGTTCTCATGTGAGAGTAATAAAATCAACTATTCATACCAATTTTCTTACTTTCATTCTTTGAATCACATATACACACACATACACATACAGTATATTGTATGCATGGTATGTTATGTGTGAACAGAACTGAATTCAGTTCTTTTGGGGGTTAAAAGTTTTTAATTACCAAGTTTTTTTTTTACCTTCACACGCATATACTGCTTATTCAAATATAAGTATTTTATGAGAGTATATATAGATATGTATATATATCATACTATATAAAAGCATACATGTTTATTCTTATGTGGCAAGTAGGTATTCTATTGTCCTTCTGAACTAATTTCTGTTATTTTATTGCATATATGTCTGTCTGTCTGTCTGTCTGTCTGTCTATCTACTTGTCTACTGCCATCTGTCTACTTGTGTTTCTATGCGTCCGTCCATTTCTTTAATTTAGTTACGAAATGTTTTCACTGTTTCTCTTTTCTGGTCTTTTACTTACTTTACTTTATTCTTCTAGCTATTGAACAAATTAAATAGACGTACTACACAAAATTTATATACATTTGCTTAAGGAAAGACACTTACAAGTGGTTGGCACATCTCTGTGTGTATGCACCTACATTTCTACATTTATAAATATTTAATTAAAATTCGGAGCAAAGTTAGAGGTTAAGTTTTCTTTTTCAACATTGCTTCTCAAACTCTTAAGCTTTTGTTGCTTTGCAAAAATTATTATTGAATATTTTATTTTTGATGATGATGATTCGGTTCGATATGATATTTATCCGAAAAAATATAAATGGGCAGTAGTAATAAATATTCATTAGCTTAAATGGAGAAGGCAGTGGGGGGAAGCATTTTGATTTAAATTAATGAAAAGTTGTTTTAATTTCGTTATGGACGCCTTTCATGGTAATAAGTTTTAACGCAAACTGTAATTGTCACTCATACGCATTGGTGCCCAATAATCCCTTCAGATAATATATGCAGTAAGTATAATAAATATATTTTATGTGTATATGAAGAACCCAGTATTTGTACAAATATACAGCACATCTACTGCCCAAGTTAACTTTATCACATATATAGCATAATAGGAATTAATTAAAAATTTATAAATTTTCTACATTTGAATATATTTTTAGATGTCTCTGTAAGCTGTACCACAGAAACCATAAATTTCCAGTTACTTTATATATATTTTATAAATCTAAGAAGAGAGCGAGGTGAAGAGCCATTAAAACACAAAGGAAGAGAAGTATTATAAAATTGTTTAATTAGAATTTATGATAATATTGAAAGGTAAGTTAGTATGTGTAAGGAAACATACATACACACACATAGCACATCACTGAGTGTATATCTTACACAAAGGATGTTTAAAAAGTAATTACGTTTTTTACAGTTACTTGCTGTTTATGTCATTTAAAATGAAAATTGATAAAATAATCAAAAAAAGGCGTGACCATAAAACTCGGAATTGTGATTATTTCCGAAAATATTTTTATATAGCTTTTTTGCTTTTTTTTGGGTCCCCAAATCTTTCTCCACACACCCTGTATACGATAATTTATTATTTTGTTAAAAAAAAAAAAAAAAAAAAAAAAACCATAAATCGATAATGAAAAAACTCAATAAATTACGACTAGAAAGGACGATAATTAATTATGAAATATTTGTAAAATGTGCTTCACAACCTTCGTTGTTAATACTTTTCATAAGTTTCACATATTTCGGAAATGCAAACAAGATAAGTTTACTTTACTGGCAGCTATGTGGTTAATAAAATTGGGATTATATTTAATATCTTACATCACTTAGCCCCTTAAATTATATTAAAATAGTTACAATAGTTGTATGTATACGCCAACCAGCACAGCCATCAAATCTATAAAATTTGTCTTTCATTCGCTTATTATAAAATAAACCAAGTAAAATTGTTCCATAAGGTTCCTTTTCTTTGTGTATCACCTAATTTTTTCCCCTAAGATTGATTGATTACTTTTGCAATAGTAAAACCTTTTTATAATCAATGTGTTAAACGCGTAGAGTTTCCAATATGCAATATATTTATAATAAAAACGTTTCACTCGAAACCTGACTTGATAATTAATTGTTACTTTATTATAATTAATGCTAAACCGCCAACAATTTACATGCTTTTGTTGGTGTAAGAGGCAAATAATTTCCACCATCGTTTCATTATTTAAAGCATCCTCTGCTGTATTATTAAATCCTATTATACGGTTATCCTACATTTTCTTTATTCCATTTAATTTTATATATATATTTGTATACTTTTTCACTTTGACATTTTTAAAATAAACTTTAAGACTTGTTCTACAAATTGTATTTTGTCTCAGCTGTGTGTTTATAAGAGATTATGGAGCGAGTAAAGAATGTTTGTGACTCTCAGATTTTCATTGAAACTTATTTTATGGTTAATGGAACTTATGTGGATTATAAATAACGGATTTGCCCCTTAACTAAGGGCCCCATAGCCATATAATGATATTTCAGAAAATAACTTATATGACAGTTTATATGTACAGGTATCATTAAACTAATTGTAGCATAATTTAAGGAGCTAAGTGACAAAGGATATTAAATGTTCGGGCTTAACCAACTATAACACTTTAACTTGTTTTACATTAAAATGGAGTTTTCCTATCAAACAGACTACAAGGGTGAAAACATAACATTTTTTTTAAATATTTAAAGTTTTTCCTTTCATTTGATATATATATCGAAACGATACAATTTTTTTAATCAATCATTCTTATTTGGAATCATCTTGTATTAAAAAAAAAAAAAAATTGTTGAAGCAGGTTTACACTTAACTTGATGTCACTTCCTTTATAACACGTATTAATAGAAACTTTTGAAAAAGTCTTTATTATGTTCTACTACCCCTACAAACTCCACCCGCTTTTCATTCTTTGCTTCCTTTTCAAAAATAGATTATATTTAGTAAAAAGAGAAGAAAACACACCAGCTCTGCATTAATTATCATACGAAGCCTGCGGTCATGATCAAATCAAACATTTCATTCTTTGAAGTTTTCCTTTTTCCCTCTGATGGAAGGCTTAAAAAAAGAAGAAAAAAAACTTGTAAATTAAAACGTCCACTCCTGCCTGCCCATTACATAAAAGAGAACATTAACATAATTTTTTTTTATTTCTTGTTTGAAATCCTTTTTATACACATATATATAATGGATGATAATGGGTGCGTAGGGGGGAATGTTTTGTTTATTTGCTTGTTGCTTAAAGAAATGCCATTATACCTGACATTTTCATAATTCGTCGTCTGGTGGCATTTAACGTCAACAACAATAATAACAACAGCTAGCAATGGAAAAAATAATTGCAAAATATAACAAAGATGCATAAAAAGTTGGTAGAGAAGGAAAAAAGAAAACCGTGCACCAATAGCAATAATAACAATGACAGTGCAATAACAAAGGAAACGAAAAATCTGAAAAGAACAGCATTAAGGACAACAAAGGCACAAAGAAGTATAGAAGAAACAGAAGATAGAGGATAGTAGGAATGAACCAAACCAAACGCAACAATACAAATTGTGTCACAATTTACAAGCAAGTGAACTTTACGGCAGCCCAACAGTATGCATGTAAGTATGGGTACGTGACATAACATACGCACAATGTACGCTGAAGGTACAATAGAAACAATATAAAATAAATAAAAAAACAATATGAACATAAAACGAACAAATAATAACATAAAGTTTCCGAATGACATTGATTAATGGTTATGGATAAAGCTTAGAATGAAATAGTGCTGAAGATGTGTGCGAATGTGTGGGGTATGAAGACAATGCACTTGTACTTATCCTACATGATATACCACACCAAGTAAACATATTTTATGTTAATTCTTCAATATTATTGATAATATTATCACAAACTGTTATACTTATTTGTCTATTACTTTAAAAACAACAAAAATGCAGCATCTTAATATACATAAAATGAAACAAGATAGCCTTTACAAGTTATCGCACGATGCTTATCTTAGCACCCATGGTCCAAATTTCATTTGAACATTCAGCCTCTTGCCTTCTACGGCACTTGAACGTAAAATGTTTTGTAACTTTAATAAAAGAACGACTGCCAAATATGAACTGTTAAGACTAATGCTTACCAAAATGGCGGCAAAACAAAATAATATACCTTCCCGATGGACACCCTGTATATATCATAATACGATGATAAGTCAAAACTATAAAAGAAGTATTTATTTTTATACTTTACACCATAAAGTGCCATAATGGTGTATTTTATAAGTACTACGAATGTTTATAATTTCTAAGTGATAAATAATATGAATCGATAAGATTTAATAATGAGAATCGATTTAATCATGTCCGTCCACCCGTCCATATATTACTAGTTTTTTTTCACATGAACTAAATGCTGTAAAATAATAGAGTAAAGTGATGGTACTCATTTGTTTAGCGAACAACATCCGACATTAAAACTTTGGTAAACATGATGTTCTGTCTAGAGGGATAATATCGACTCGGTTAACACATGCTATATAGATATATATCAAAAAAAGCCTTGTTTATAGTGTTAAAACTGCGTTTACATTGGTTCCAAATTGAAGCAACTTATTTATAAGAATCATTTTAGATATAACATCATATAATTGCACACTTATAAACTTTATAAATGATTCTTCTTCTCCTTCTCCTTCTTCTCTTTTTTTTTTTTTATTTATACTCGTACAGTACATTTTGCATTTCATGTTTCTGGCTTAGTGTCAGCAGATACCACGTGCAAATTAAAAGCTTATCAATACAAAAATCTGTACGTACAAGCATTAAAAATCTTACAATGCCAAATGTAAAGGCAGGCACATTTACTGGTATATACATACACTCGTACATATTTTCTATATATACTCATTTTATATAGAAATGGATGCATGCTTAAATGTTTATATAGGCAGAGGTCACTAGCCTTGATAAAGAAAGGAAACCAAAGTGTGGGATGCTGTGAATACTGTTGAGATTTAAAAGAGAAGTTAGAGTACTAACTAGTTAACACAATTACTGTAGAGTGTGTACTTTGAAGCAATTTCACATAAACAATCAGAGAGAAATGGATACTTTAGAAGAGAGTGCGTTTTTAGAAGAGAAATGACAGCAAAAGCTTCAATGAGTATCTGTAACGGTATATGCCCCGTAAGCAAAAGGTGGCCAATAAAAATTTCGTTTTATATTAATTGAATAGAGTTTGTGACTCTCTCGGTGAAGTTAAACTTATATTACTCTCCCTCTCTCTTTCTCTCTATTTATCTCTTGCTATCTTTTATGGTTTTTTTTACCATTATAAGTATCCTTTGTACAACTAACAAAGCGCATAAAAAATTGTGTTAAAAATTATGCACTCACTTAGTAAACTCAAATGGTTTTATTTCGTGAGAGAGATAGAGAGATATAGAGAGAATGTGTCACATGAGCCGAAAGCTTTTCATTATTATTATAATCATGTTGATGAAAACGATGATGGGATTGTTACAAAGCAGTATCAGCAGCAACAGCATCATCTCTGATATAAACTATGACACCGAAGTAGTTCTCTTAGTCACAAACAAGCACTTATCTCTACGAGTGTACTTATTTTATAGTAAATTTATTTACTGTGCGTGGGAGGTCACAATCCAATGTGCTACAAATTCATTTAGTTTCAGTCAATGGACGCGTTCAGTTGTGTTTTTGTGGACGTATCTTCTAAGCTATAAACATATAAACCGTGCCGCTCCCTCTCTCTCTATCATTAACATGGCCTTAGCACAATATGGTAAAGAAGTGAAAGAAAAAAATTCATATCGGACATTTTCTACATGTGTGTGTATTTGTGTTTATAACGTAGACAGTATAAGAAGTAAAAAATTGTGTTATTGTTACTGTTGTTTTGAATGCTGAAATTCTTCTGTTAAGATGGAAAAAAAAAGAAAAACTTTGAATAAAAACTCATAAATAATGATATTTTCATTCAATTTTTCCCATGCAGAAAGCCTCGAAAAATATATAAGTATACAATGGGATAAAAAAACACCAAACTTTTATCAGAACAAAGTGCTGTTAGTGTCCACCGACAAGAACAAAACTTTTTCTCATAAAAAAAAAAAAAAACTTGCGGTTCCGTTGAAATAATTTCGTTGTTTTTTTTTTTTCATTTCTCAGCATACTGATAACACAGAATGTTTACGTGTGAGTCAATGTGTATGAGTGTTCTGTTGTAACTATATAATATTCTTAAATTCAAAGCATATCGATGTGTGCGTCTAGGTATAATATCACAAACGCTACAAATATAAGTCTACTCGGATATAGAGATGTTTGGTTTCTATGCTAATGCAGGCGTATGTTTATTATAGAAAAAGAGAAATACCAGAGTGCTAGAGAGAAAATGTACGAGTGAGAAAGATAGAGTGTGTTTGCTTATACATTCAGCATATATGCTGGTACGCAATATATATGTAAGAGTGCAATTTTATGCGACCGGAAGTTGTTGAGGAAATTGGAAATGTGTAAAACGTACGTAAAAACTTTCTACACTCCGTTTTTTGTACGCGCATTTAAGCATATGTCCGCCGTATACATGCATGCACGTACAAATACGTCCAATAAAAATTCTATGATCGTTGTTGTAGTTGTTGCATGTGGTGCTGCGTTTGTCAACATGTTCTTTTTTTTTACAAAATTTATATAAATCATGTATAAACTCATAAATATTAAATAATTTAATATCATACAACTTAATATATAGTTTGGATGCACTTATTTCCCTCTCCCTCTCTCTCTCTTATCATATATAATAAAATATGCATTTTTATTGATAAGTAAGTAGAAAAAATGGGCAGATGTTTAAAATTTTTTTATAAATTTCTATTATGTAGAGAGAAAGTGGAACGAAATCAATGATTAGGGTAAATCGAATAAACAGTTATCCGGTATAACCAACATGAGCATGAGTGGATCAGGATTATAATATAAATTAACAATTAATAGGTAAATATCAGAAAAGGAAAGCTATTGAAAAAATTAAAAAAATAAAAATTTCAATTTCGGATTTTTATGTGACTGTAATTATGAAAGCCATGTTTCATAAAACTGAAAATTCGGTATGCAGTAAGTATACAGACATGGACTAAGAACTTTTATTAAAATAAAAAAAAAAATGATAATAAATTATGGGCGTGGTTTTTTAAAGCAACCCAAAAAATATTTGATGTTTAGTTAAAAGATTGTTCACATTTTTGGATGTAGACAGTACAAAGAACAGTGCCCTAATTTTCAGCTTTTTACTTATGAAAAATTTTGTTTTTATCAAAATTAAAAAAACCCTTTAAAAAGAGATTCTTCCTTAACTTTTTTTCTTTGGTTTAACTGTTCCTGACTTTTAAACGATTTTCCCTATTATCAATATAAATTTTCTTGCAAGAATGTAGTTCTGTTTCTAGTTTTAAATTGATTTAATTCGATTTTTTTCATTTCTTCAAACATAAATTACCACAGTGGACGGACAGACGCATATTTAAATTCCATTCAAGCATATATCAGATACGTACATTACGAAATTTCGTAAGTTAAGGCAAAAATGAAAATCGGTTACAATTGCAGTAAATTTTATATTATTAAAAAAAGTGAAAAGTATCATAAGAATTAGAATAGAATTTGCTTTAAATATAAGCTAATCTAAAAAAATGTGTCTGTACATACTGACTAATTCAAATTAAATATATGCAGGCATATGCCCCTACACATGCACACAACCATAGACACAGACTCATTGCTAAACTACATCCAGCAACACATAAATAAATGCTTGCTTGCGTGAATGCTATCTTATTTCATGTTCACATAAGAGTAAGAGAGTTAGCATATAATCTGTTATATCATATTGACTTAATGTGCTGCTGCATTGTTATTGTAATATTCACCAATTTCTCAACATAATCGCATATACATGTGTGTGTGTGTATGTGAGAGCGAATGGAATGTGAATTGAAGCAATCATAACTGAATTGAGAGATCTACATACATTTGCAGCTATATATGTGTGATAATGTGTATATGTGAGGGAGGTTATATTACTTGCCATGAAAGATTTTTTCTTTTTTTTCGTATACTTTATGTTAACATGTGTATATTTAATACTTGTATTATTGCTATCTTACACTTGTGAGCTGTTCAACGTAATATTAATAATAACGTATAGTTTTTATGTGATCATCACATATATACTTGGATACAATGCAAAAATACTGAGTCATAGGGCACATATTGCTTTGAGTAAAGCTGTTATTTTCATAAGCTTACTACCGCAACCGTATTGAGGGGATAAAAACCAATTGATTTTATGTAAATATCAAATTTAATTATAATTGTTACATATATGTAGGATGCATGAGATGGAAGGAATCTGAAGCTGAAAAATGGAATAAAAAATCCAATAAGAACAACTTTTAAAAAAAATTGAAAAAAATTAAATTTTAGATTAAAACTTAAATAAATGCTTTTTATATCTATATATGAACAATGGGCGTGGCAGGTGCGTGATTACGACCTCTTATAGTGTTTAGATTATGACTCAACTTGCAAATCGGTTTCTATCTTAAATTAGTTTTTTGTAAATTGTAGCCGCGTATTACCTTAAATTTTGGCCGATTGTTGGCGCGGCTCTAAACTGATGTTGTCTAATTCAAAAAAAGTTTTAGGTACAAAAAATTGAAACGTCAGTATGTCAGCTCCAGCACTCCATTTACGTTAGTGAAAAATCCAACAACAGACGGACTTAGATTGTGATACATATCAAGAATGTTTATAAACTATGTTGGGTCTCCGTTGCCTACTTTTTTGACTATTATTAGCATCTGAAAAACCATCTATATATTTGAACTTATTTATACTGTAATGTATATAATCACATAAAGCGTTGTCTTGATATTCGCTTGATTCTTGTTTTTATTCCAAATTATAAATTCACATACAATTCATAAAGATGTGATTGCTGCTATTGTAAGATTAGATTCTTAAAAAGAAAAATAATAAATAAATAAATAAGAGTTTGCTTCAATTAGGTGATCATCCAATCAACAAGATAAGATGTTTATCTAAATAAAGTCAATAAGCAAAACATAAGCTTGTCAAGCTGTCTCTTTTATAATAAATGTGAATTCATATCTTGAGGAAAAACAAAAAACGAAAAATATCTGAATTTCAAACTTGGCTGCAATTGTTTTTTTATTTGAATATTTCATCTTTTTACTTCATTTTTCTCCACTCTTACTACATTTAGGGTTTCATTTTTTCTTCCATTTTTAATTTTTTTTTTTGTCATAAATGCAAATGAACTGATTTCAAAGGAAATCTTGTTCATTTCCAATGCCGTCTACGCTTTTATCTATTGTAAGGCATCGTTCTAGTTTAACATTTAGTAGAAAAATTGAATAAAATATTCACCAAGACGTTAATTTTTTCATTGCATTTAGTTTGCAATGCAAATTCCAATCTGTATAAAAACGTTCATAGAAAGAAAGTGGTAGGGAAAGGACTGAAAAGTGTGGAAGGGATTTTGTATAGATTTTTGTAAAATATTTGTAAGTGAGCACGGTTTAAATTACATGAATAGATAAGAAGTCCGATTAACTTACGTTCACTGCAAGTGTCTGGACCGACGGACATAGTTGAGAAATAATCGGAACTTGATACAAATTAAATGAAAATTTTATATATTTTTGGAAATATTTCGTCTAAATATCTATAAGAATGGGCAGATGGCCATGTTAACTCTACAATTCGATTTCTCCCAATTTTCTTAACCATGAGTGTACGCACATATGTTTATAATTGAGCATGTTTAAGTATTTCATATAAGAGGCATCATATCCTCTTGAAGTTATAACTATGAATGTATTTCCCATTTAAAGGCCCTGCAGCCTCTAAATGCCATTAAAATTCTTGCTCACAGCAGGACAATGTTCTACTGTAGCATGAACATGAACAAAAAAACAAATAAAAGTAGTGAAAGAAAATTATATATTGAGTTGATTATGCCGTTTGCAATACCCGTAGGAAAGTACTGAAGAGATTACAAAGTATAAATACTTTTTATCAGCATCAATATCGGATTCGATCCATGGAAAGCTCACCATTACAGATTTTAAGAAATTTTGTACATAGGTTCCTAATTCAATTGATCAAAATCGCTCAAGAGCCATGCCTACAATTAAGAAAAATCTTACAGCAACAAAATTGAAGCTAAGTAGCTGAAATTTGGTTTAGATAAATATATTTGGGCGCCTATCGATTTGTTAAAAATGAGGATGATCATCGATCCCGTCCGAAATTTACGCAGAAGCAATACTGGGCAAAAAATAAAGCATACCATATTAAGGGTCTTTATCAGGTCCCTGCCACGCCCACAATTTGTATACTTATACGAAGTATATGTGAAGGACGCTTAAGATTTAGCTTAAGCCAAAAATTTAATTCTTTTTCAATTCTTAAATTATATCAACAACAAATTTACATACAAAAAAGTCATAAACTGTCATTTGTTTTTTTTCTTAGCTAAGCCAAGCAATTGGTTGAAGCAACTCTACCTGTATCCTTTACAGTTTATATGTACAGCGCAAATAGTACAAATTAGTAGCGAGTAAATGATCAAATGAATTCGATTATTACAAATGTAGGCAATGATTCAGAAAACAACAACAATTAACTAACAAGCGAAGCATAAATACAACGAGTTTACAAATAATTTCCGCCTTTTTTGTTCTTGTTGTCAACAAACCGCCATTTAACCGCAATCTCGATAATAGTTACAACTCCAACAACTCTAACAACAACACGAACTGTAAAAAAGCAAATAAAGTTAGAAATCGCTTAAAATAGGGGGAAAAAAAAATCATCAATCAAACTCTAAAGCTGAAAAGTATTCTTCTTCTTCTTCCTGTTCTTCTACTTTAGTGACAGGTTGAAGCGATTAATAAAATCTCGCAATTTCGGTGACTGGATTTGTTTCTCTCTCCATGCGCCATGCTCTTTCGCATGATTAACCGCAATCAACTATTGAGAATTAAGTAGCGTTAGCTATAAAAACAAAATAAAAAATGTTCTGATTTTATTGAAAAAGTTTTCAAATTATAATGAAGAAAAAAATTAAGAAGAAAATTTCTTTATTATGATTGAAATTTTTTGACCGGGTCATATGTATGCATTATGCATTATAATCACCCCTATAAAAATTTTCCAATTATATAATCGTTTCAGTCCAATTGAAAAAATATCACTTTCACCCTATGATGGAGGTCTTAGTTGGTCTTAGAATTATTAAACACAATACAAACTCTCAATAGATAATTTCCGGTGTTGTGCATGTTTATTAACCGCACAATAATGAATGCGATCATCACTTAGTCTCACTACAAAATTGTATAAATTGAACTGTACATGGGTATGAACTGTGCCATGAAAGAGTGTTAAAATAGGGACACTTCCACAATCATACAATTTATATGAAATTAAACTTTTACACACAATCATCAAAAAAACTTGCAGAGGAAAAAATTATTATATGTTTAATATCAAAGTTTGGAGCAGAAAGTGTTCTAAGTTTGTCATTTACAGTCAGAGGTTATAACATATATGTATTCACAAATTATCAACACACCAGATTAACATGTGAGTCATTGTAATCATATGCGTATGTATGTCCAGGTGTTTGTTGAAACTCTAATGTTGAGATATTCGGTTAAGTTTTGATGTAAAAATTCCCAATTCATGTGGGAAACTTGCCACGCCCATATTCGCTAAAATTCTTTCTCATATACATTACAGTTACTTTATACTTATATATACCGTTTCTTTCTTTTTGTTTTTTACATAAGCTCTCATATCCTCTTATTTGTGGCAATCACTGTAATTGCCATTTTATAAAAGTATTCATTTATTTATGTTTTTTGTTTTGTTTTAACAAATAACAATTTATTCATGTTATATGTATGTTAAGTTTTATAACCGAATAGTAAATAGTCGATGGCCCTTGCAGTCAACACTTCATACATTTATGCATGTTTGTACATGAAAAATGCGTTCTCGCAAAAAAGTCAATGTATGCATAGGTAAAATTTAAAATTTTAAATCGTACAATAACAAACAACGAACTTTTTATTTTATTAAATAATCCAAGTTTCACGCCAAAGTCTAAAGTGAAACCTGACGAATATCTCAATGGGAGAATATTTATCAAAATTGACATTTTCCTTACTTCAGATAACAATAATAATAGTTTCTTGACTCTCTGTGACATCGTAAATGATTCCCCCATTGTGATTATACGTTAAGTAGACAGAATAAACAGTTAATCTATTGTTCAAATTATTCAACCAGCAGCCATTCAGCCATTCAGCCAGCTAGCATTTGTGTAATGAAAGCAGCTGCATCCTTAATTATAAGCGATTGCAGGGTTAGTTAAAGGACATTTGAATAGTCACTAAAATACGCGGAAGTGTTCAAGTAGACGAATAAATATACAATTATAGTCTTAATCAACTTCTAACTGAACAACCCTCCCAATAAACATAATATATGTAATATTTCACACATTCAAACACACTTGTGTACAACGAGTAGAAATGCAAAAATTTTATGAATAAAGTATTATCATATCCTGTCAATGACTTAATGTGTGACTTGAAAGAACGAGCATGCATAAAAAAAGTAAAGGAAAACAGTAACAACAACAACAACAACAACAATAATAATAAGTAAAAACACAAATCTTCGTTTAGGACACAGGATCTAACACATAGTTATCCAAATAGTGGGCGTGGCAAATTCACTATTATGCTCTATAATAATGTATAAATTACGTATCAACTGGCAAGAATAGGGTTTTTTGTAAATTGTGGGAGTGTCTGTCATCCAAAACGCCTACTTTTGCCATAACGATGAATGATGTAATTATGTATCATCAATCTAATAGTTGAATATTTGTGACAGAAAAATCGATTATAAACGATTGTGGACGTAACCTTTGGTACATTTGGTTCAATTTAAACAGCGTTCTGCACCTAAAAACAGTAAGTGTCTGTACAAAATTTCAACTACTCCTTCTGCCACCTTCTTGCTTGCAAACAGAATAACAAACTTAGCATACCTTCTATTTTGGGTAGAGTGTATAATGAAAACAAAGCATTGTGTCACTGATGTCAACAGAACATACTCAATGAACTCGATCCAAAAAAAAAAAACGCATAATAAATAAAAGGTTTTGAAGGCTCTTCAGATTTTCGTTGACATATTATTGTGCATTTTTTTTTAACAGAAGTTCATTCACCATAACGTTAATAAATATATATAATAAAAATACTTATTAAAAATATAAATATATGTGTAGTTCTAAAGTCGTCAAAAGCTTACTTTTATAATAAAATTATTATGTGTAGTGTCAGTATAACTGTTAGTATATACCAATGTAAATATCCGTTATTCTACTTGTGCTTTTACGTTTACATTCTCCAACTTTACAATTTCCATGAAGAAAAGAAGAAAACGAAAAACGCACAATCGTCACACACTCGCAAGAGGATATCTTGTACACAGAGACAAGTATGTGAACGTTCTCACTTTTTTTTTTTTTTTTTGGATTTATAAGCACTACAACAACAACTGTGTATAGGATTTAAAGAATTCAACTAAACAAAGAATTTAATTCATTTGTTGTTCTATGCATTTTTTTTTTTCGTGTTCCTTATTTATACCCTGCATATAAGTTGGGCGGGTATACTAAATTTGTTTGACTGTTCGCAACATTTAGAATCGAACAAAGGTGCTTGATTAGCATTAAAATATGAGCTTTGTTCGCGTGTGTGTTCAGCTGTTGTTGCAACGTTCACGATCCTAAAATTTAGGTTTTTATTTAAATTAGGTAAAATCGAACAAGTTCCACGCCCCCAAACAAAAATTGAGCTATGCATTTAAAATTTTGTACAAGTATTTATACCCACTATTCACAAAAAAAAAGGGCGGGTTCAGATAATAGACACGCCCACAATTTACAAAAAAAATTATTTGGCGTACAGTTCATCATATGATTTTATATGCATCAACTAAATTGATATCTGCAGTATCCCACCTCTTCTATATGAACTCACGTGAAGGGCACCTAAGTTTTGGTCTAAGCCAAAAATTCATTTATTCTAGTTTTCTTTTTTCTTTTTTTTTTTTTTTTACTTTTTGATTTCAACATCACTTACAATAACAATAGCAGCAAGAACAACAACATCATTTCATATATATGTAACCAGTGTTTGTCTATGTATTCCAAGTGGTTGGTGTGAGTTGAAGAGTAATTGTTGTAAGCGACCCCTCTCTCTCGATACCACTATAAAGGCTTTGTCTTCCTTTTTTCCAATTCGTATGCTATGTGTGTTGTGCGAATTCAAAGTTTTTTTTTTCTTTTTTTTTTTGATGCGTTAACAAAGCGTAAAGAGGAGGGGCTTGGATTTAGTTTAGTATAGTTTAGTTCAGTTTTGTGTTCAAGTCGGGTCGCCAACAATGCTTTGAAAACAATAGAATTATTTAAGTATTAAGAATGTCCTTGTGGTTGTTGATTTGATTATGAGCTATTTTTCACAATGATGTGACGTGATGCGATGTGATTTGTATGGTGAAAAAACCAAAAAAAAAATACAATCGCAAAAAATCATTTAGTTGAAAATTTAATGCCTGATGAAATCTTGATTATTTTCCACTTTTAAACAACAACAACAACAACAACAACAATAAAAAAGGGGTAAAAATCAACAAAATGTGAGAAAAATGAAAACCGAAAATTAATATAAAATTCATGCATTCAAACATCCCAACATACACGTACTATATTTTATTGTACAATTTACATAAAATTAATATATATATATATATATTGTACATATATATATGCGTGTGTGTATGCATGCGAACGATATGAGTATAAAAGCAACTGTCAATGCCATTTTAATTTTATCCTCTTTTCTTATCTGCAGCACACAACGAATTATGATTTCAAGTGTTGTTCATGTTTACTCCGTTTCAGTTTTTATTGTCTCGTTCTTTGTCAACGAAATCTAAGCAGATGTTGAAGAAATATGTAAATATGACTTAAAAGAAGTTTATGGAAAAAAATCATACAAAAAAAAAAAAAAAACTTGATGATTAAAATATTTTATCACATCATTGGAAACTTGGTAAAAGATAAAAGTCGTTTTGTCTAACTAAAGAGGACAATCAACATATTGAACTAAGGCATGAGTACTCGTAGATATAAAAAAAAAAAAAAAATCATGACATGAAAAATGTTTAAACCGTAATGGAGCTAATCGTTCTCGATAATAGTAACAGTAAACTAAATGGTTAGGGCCACAAATTAAATACCCTCCCCAAGTATGTACAAACAAAGAGAGCGCGGCAGTAGTAAGTATTGCATTTCGCTCTTTAATTGCGTATGTAACGCGTATCAATGTTTGATTTTGCTTTAAAAGAAAGTTTTTTTTTCGGGGGGGAATAAGAGCCATGTTTGTTATGCGACCGCGTCTTTTTTTGGTACATTTTTCTCTACAACAACTTATAAATGTTATTATTAAATTTGGACTTTATAGTTCATAGATGTTTGTTGATTATGGGCGTGGCTTTTAGTCCATTTTTAGAATCTGTTTAGATCGCTTAAGATTTTCAAGGTTGATCAAGAATACATATACTTTGTACGCCTCTTTTTGGTTGTTTGCAAACAATCTTAGTATGTGAAGGACACATATGATATTTCAATGCTATAAATCCATTTTAGAAATAATTTAATACATAAAAAAAAAAACCTATCTATTATAAACATTTGAAAAATGTGAACTGTCTTTAAGGTTTCTTTTCCTTTACCAAGAACTTCTTATGATAACAATGACATGAATGCAAGTACTGAGCACAATCTTGCCAACATAACTTAAGTAAATGTTTATATAATGGCTGCTTTAAATTCATGTGTTGCCGTTATATTTCTTTGGAAATAAACATTATGTCACCCATTTGCATATATATGTAAAGCACAGCAGATACAGTAGATATACTGAATACATAACAAAAAATAAAAGTTTTGCATAAAAATCTCTTTCATTGTTTCTGACAATCTTTAACTCAAGTGAATAGTCTTGATATTAAAATGAATGAACACAATAATCATCGTCATCATTATGATCAGTCAGTGTACATGTATGCGTGTATGCCTAAACGCACAGTTATTATAATCGTTTTTCTATTTGTTAGTTTGAGGCACAAATTAAAACAATTCTGTGACAGTCCCTGTATTTTGTATTGTATGCACTTAAGTACACTCTCACATGTTTGTAAATTTTATATATTGTATTCTTCTTCTTCTTTTTGACAATGTAGTTGATAGCGAGACTATAACGTACAAGTAAAATTGTTCCACAGAGAGTATCAAAATATATTTATTTTTGTTATACAAACAGAGAAATGAAAGAGATGAACGATTTTTTATATAACACATATACACATATACATACAAAATACACCATATTTTTCATAGTATCTCATCCTTTGAGGTAACAAGTTATTCTAACAAAACATTTAAAAAGCTTAAAAGAAACGTCAGGTATATGCGTGATATGCGTGCGTAATCTTTGTCAGCATTTCATTCTTGGTGATGGGAAATTTATCCTTGTGTGGTTTTCATTTAAAATTCATTTTCAATGTTTTTGATTGAAATTATTTCATTTCTTAGGAACTTAGTTTTTATAGAATAGTTTTTTGATTAATTTGTTAAGTTCAAATGTACGTCTGTCCGAAATCCGTCTATTCATCTGTCTGTTGGCTGTCATTGGCGTCTATGCGTATGTCCATTAAACTATAAATATTTTATTCTAAAGTCTTAAAATATTATTCTGACTAAAATTGGGAATATGACTGCACTCCTTCTCTGGCCCTTTTTTGAAATTTTTGTTGAATAAAAAATTTTTTAACACTAGAAAATTTGTTTGGCTTCTCTTAAAATATACATTTTTTATATGCTAGGATCACATAAATGACCTCAAATTTATTTACTTTATGGTTCTTTATTTATATACTTAATCACTTAAATCCTTGAATTTTTCACAAAAAAGATTTTGTAAATTGTGAGCGTATATGTTGTCCGAACACATCGATGCATAATCTAAATAAAAATATTTGTATTATAATTTCAGCTTCATATAATTATGGCTGATATTAAGATATTATTTTATAATGGGCGTGGCTTTTGACCGATTTTGCTTAAATTTAAATTTCTTTTTACCTAAAGAAACTAAAAGTACAAAATTTTAGTATATCGCAAAATTTATGACCGTAAGAACACTAAAAACAGACAAAATGCTTAGACAGACATGTCTAGATCGACTCAGATTTTTATGCTGATCAAGAATATATATACTTTCTAGGCTGTCTGGCAACTGCTTCTACGTGTTGCAAACGAAATGGCAAACTAAAATTACTCTCATCACTGAAGTAGAGGGTAAAAAAAATACTTTTATGTTCACATGCACTTGATACCACGCAATACTACACTATAACATAATACTTAATGTGTGTATGTATGTGTGTGTGTGTGTGTGTGTGTGTGTGTATGTAAACGTATGGTATTAAATTATCAATGCTGGTTAGAGTATATAAGCATATGTATGTATTGGATTATATATGTACATATTTAAGTAGTTAAATATGTTAATTGAGATAAAGTGTTAAAAAAATTCTAAAAATCATGTCACTGCCATGTGTTACCCAAATGTTAAATGATTTTTAAACAGCAACAACAAAAAACAATACATTTAAATATTGTTTTAAAAGTATATACAATACATGTATGTATGTATATGTCTGTCTATCATATGTGCATACTTTCAGATGATACTTAATGTTGCTAATATTACCATAGAGTTGTACTAGTTTTTATTTTATCATACGCTACATATATACTCGATACAGTACCATATGATTCTCTTTCGAACAATTCACTGACATACATACATGTACATACTTGTGTAAATGAAACCAATTGAATTATTTTTAATGTTTTTTTTTTTTCTTCACATTTTACATTTCCATTAAAATTATATTTATATGTAATGTTTTTTTATTCGTACGGATGAATAGGGTTTCAAAGGACGGTTATAAATGTAAAAAATATTTTATTATGCCCCCCTGAACCATTTGGAGCACACGATACAGTAAGTTTGTGTGGATGAATGCCACAACCACCTTTAATTATATCGAACGATTCAGTATCAAGTTTTGAATCATTTTTACCATGTCCGTCTGTGCGTCCATGTAAGCTACATGTTTTTTTTTTTTTTTTTTGTGGAACATAAGGTCTGATTATAAAGTTTTTAGATAACGAAAAGTATACAGAAGAATAGTTAATTGGTACATATATAGAAATACACAAGATCCCTTGCTCCACCCATATATATATAAATATATTACAAATATTTTTACATAAAAGTGTAAAAAGTTTAAAAAGGTCTTTGGGTAAAATGAATAGAAAACGAAATTAGAAGCAACAAGCAGTCAACCAAGAATCAAACAAACAATTCAATATACACATATTAATATCAACAACAATAACGATAACAGCTATTCATTTACTCATCAAACAATAAAACCGAAGAGAGACAATGAAAAAAGTTAAATAGCTTTGGTTGAATTACAAATACCTTATATGGTAATCGAAAAACCTTCTCTGCGAGCAAATTTTGTATACTCTTCATATATTAATATATATGTAACCATAGAGCGTGACACGTATACAATTGTTCCCAATTTTAACGGCAGTTATATTTTATACTTCCCCAAAGCTAAACGATCCAATTATACAGCAAAAAAAGTATTTTGTTAATTGTGAGAGCGCCTGTTATATGATTCTTAAGTATTTTTAACACATTTTTGAATGTACTAAATATAAGCAAAATGTACAAAATATCAGATCTAAAATTGTATTTTAGAGATTTTTTGTGGGTGTGGCTATCTAGTACGACTTTTTTCAAATACGAAACTGTCTCCAATAAACTGTAAATATTTGTATCAATTTTCAGCTTTATATTCCAATTAGTGGAACACACGCACAGACGAACTGAGATATCGAGAAAGGTAAATAAATGCTAAATTTTGAATACCAATCAATTTGAGCCATTTAATGGGTGCTACTGCCTATAAATTATGGTTGGGTCCAATATTTTAGTTGAAAATCCTTAAAAGGAAATATTAAAAAATTGCCAAATTTGGTGGGAGTGTCTTTCGACTCATTTTATCAATTTTTAATATCCATCTGGTGGGCAATATCGCCCAATACTTCTGACAAGTTTCTCCATTTTCTCGAGCGATAGACAGACAGACAGATAGCTCTAAATCGATCGAACAATTTATATACAAAAAAGAGTTTTTTTTTTTTCTAGATAATAAAAACGTTTTGTGTATATTAAGAGTTAACTGTTCTTGTTTAAATAAAAAACAAATTTCTTCGAGTAATACCTGCAATCGTTTACTACACATAACATATAATAGAGTTGCTAGCTTTCTGAATAAATGCATAATAGTTTTACTAATGTTTTAAGTAGAAATGGAAAGCAAAGGTCATGTTTGGTGAAATAAATTCTATAATTTTCCACTTAAATACCAAAACAAACGAATGATACGCTTTTGAAATAATTATATGTTAATAACAGCCTTCATTGTTCTGTCTTACTATTTAGCTATGCCTATGCTAATTGCATGCAACTATACAATTATTATGTTTACATTTTGTAATTGTTTAAAGAATTTATTTTGTGTTGATGTTTTTCATAAATTACATTAAAATTATGCAGATTTCAAATGTTTTTGTATCAAAATATTTTAAATAGTTTATAATCATGTGGATGACCTTATACCCGCACCTAAATTGAAAGCATTAGCAATAGGAAGCCTATTAAATTCGATCTTTTCATACCCTACACTTCTATACACAATACCCCCAACTAGGATTCCATTTAATCTTTTGAGGGAAATCATAAGCGCTGATATTTATCACATATAAATCATCTCATCTTTTTAAAAAAAGACGACTTTTAACGAAGATCGATCCTGTAAAAATTTTTAGTATATGAGAATCGAATCCATGTTTAAAAACAATCCCATAACTAGTCCACGAAAATTTCAGATAACCTTAAAAACCACAATCGATGAGCTTTTTGTACCCTAAAAATTTTAATAAATGGCTTCGATTCTATCCTATGGTTTAAAACTTACAAACATATAGTTCCACAATTTAACCATTTTTGAATAGTTCTATCAGTAAATCTAAGTTATCTTCATTTTAAAATCACTTTGTAGAAAACGTTCTATTGACTTGGCCAAATTTTCGTACTATAAAAAGGGGGAGGGGTAGTACAAATAGACCGATTAGGTTCATTTTCAATAATGATTATCCTTGTTAATTAATTAATAACAAAAATTACGTTGTATACATTGATTATAAGACATATAAAGACGGACAGACGGACATTATTTAATATGTTTAAAATATTGATTCTGACTTGATTAATATAAATAAAGGAGAGTCTAGTATTCACTGTTACGAGTTACAAACATCTATAAAACCACAACGCCAGGGTTACGACTATAAAAGAAGAATTCAGAAAGGGGTGCTAAAATGTCACAATTCAACCCATTTTCACTACATAGTAGTGTAGTGTAGTAGCCGTACATGGATAAATCGATTCTTAACATAATTCCGATTCGTTTGATATATAAGGAATCACTTAATAATAATAGTTGAATTAGCATAAACTTAACATTTGTAGTGCCGTAAATATAAAACAACTTACGTAAGTAAGAGTAAGTTATGACGTGGCGACATAGAGTAGAAGAAAAACCATATTTAAAAGTACTAAACAGCCCATATGGTACATTCTACATTTTAGAATTATTTCCACAACGCCGCACACACTACCCTCTGCCGTCATGTTAGTTGTATGTTATGCCATGAAATCCCTAAATGAACGCATTTTTACTATTCGTTTGCGTTGGTATTACATACATATGCATCAGACCGCTATGCGATGAATGGCATTTACTTTGAGAGCGAATTCTACAAACGAATCGCTGAAAAAAAGTAAAAACCAACAAAAGTGAAAAAGAAAAAAACAGAAGAAAAAAAAACAACAAATGGAAGTAAAGAAAGCAAGAAATTTATTTTCATATGACAATCCGTTATAAATGGGCCAGTCAGTCTAACGGAAACAATCAGAGTGAGAGGAACGCGGACGTTTATCTAACGTGCGTTGTGACGCGTTGCCTGTGCCCGTTGTTTTCTTTCTCGCACCTAAGAGATTTTCATTTTACTACTTTTGAAGTGATGAAAAGATAATTACAATAAAAAAAAAATAAAATAAAATTGAAATGTGTTAAAATAAAAAATAAAAAAAAAAAGAACATAAACATAAGATAGCAGCGTATGTAAGAAATAAAAGAATGAAAAACACAAAGCAATTAATAGATTTTTATTAGAGCACATGTTCTGATAAGATAAGAAATTGTATTGTAGTGAAGTCTGTTAAGTAAAGCATAAAGAAACCAATGAGAGAGAGTGTAATAAAAAATTTTTAAAATTTACGCGATTATATATAAAAATACATGTGAACACAAAATGGACAAAAATTAACTAAAAAATATGGTAAATATATACAATTCTTGATTAAAAGATAATTAGTTCCAAAAGAAAATACCAAAGAAAGCCCAGAAGAGAAAAAATCTGTATCAAGTTATTTGGCTTCAGCTTATTAAACGGTTTATGAGTAATAAAAATATTTACAGCTTCAAGGCTGCGGCTATAGTTCTTCATGCCGACTTTCTCTTGCAGTAGCTTCATTTAAACAGAAAAACCAATTCATTGACAGTCCATTTCAACCGTTTGTCAATAATACATAAATATATGTTTTTTTTGGTGGATTTGATGTGAACTTTTGGACCGGCTATCGGCCAATATATTAAAAATCATATCCGAAGATATTCTCATTTACTTAGAATCTCTTAAAAATCAAAATTTCTCAACACTAAAACGATTAGATTTTGTCCTGTTAGCTTAAAGTAAACGAGTGCGCATACATCCGTCTAGTGCAAAAGTTAAACGCGCACTGATCAATAAAACAAAAACGCAAATTTATGTTTAAGCGTTAAGTTTTTCAAAAATATTTTTCAGACGATTTTTAGTTAAACCCGTTGTAATTAATACCGTTACCATTGGATTTGTAGTGCACATGAGTACAACCCACAGGGTACGTACTACGTACGAACTGTTTGTATATAGATAGAAGTGGAGGGTATTTATTATATGTCCTAAGTCGTTTTTTACTTGATTTATTTATTTTTCATAAAACACTCGCTATTAATATGCAACTCTATTAAAACCACATCATGGTAAAGTATGGGACAAACCGACAATCATGGATATCAAACGAATGGTTTCATTTGAATTTTGTACTTTATTAAACAATTAATTGAAGCGGTCTCTACAACATTGTTCTGTTTCTGTTTCTGTTTCTGTTTCTGTTTCTGTTTCTGTTTCTGTTTCTGTTTCTGTTTCTGTTCATTTCTGTTCTGGTTTTATATTATTCATGGTTTGTGTTTTTGTTGGAAGCGCTTTTTAATTAAAAATAATTGAAGACAATTAAATGGTTTCAGAAAAAGGAATAAAATTGAAAGAAAAAAAATGTTGAAATGGGTCAAAGGGCGCACCACACGCTTGCAACGTATACCAAAAATATTTACATTTCTTTGATTAGTTTTATTAAATAATGTTTATAAAGTAATTAAAAGGGAATTGAAAATGTTTAGAAAGTTGAATGTGATATAAAGTTGTGTCCGTACGTCCACATTCATGTTTCACATGAACAATTTCATGTGTAACTTAAGTAGCAGACTTTTTGTGTAGCGACACTTTTACATACATATTCATGTATGCTTGAATCTAGAATAGATTGTAGTTTAAAGTGTCATGTTTTATATGCGCATATATATGAATAAGTGATAAATGATTATTGTTATCGGTTATTTTCTCTCTCATTGGCTTTAAATCTAGTCTATTTACATATATTGTATTTACTTATGTAGTACGTATGTCCGGTATGATGACATCTGACCTCTTCTGTGATATAGAAAAATTTACATAAAGCACACACACGTGTGTGTGTGTGTCTTTCTCAAATGTAAAACTCTAGTTGAAAATAAATTATTCAACAGCTTGTTTTTTTTTTTTTTTTAGTTTCTGTTCTACTGTCCACAGGTATAGGCGTGCCATGAAGTCGCCCATTCTCAGTAAAGAACAAAATTTCAATTATGTAGCAAAACTTTTGTGGCTGAGAGAATTTTTTTAACGATTATAGGCGTGGCATTTCATTTCATTCAATTTAAATTTGCTTTGTGCTAAAACTTAAGTATTTTCCACTTCTATGTAAATTCAGAACGGAAATTTTTTTTTTTTTTTTTTTTTGGGTAAACTGTGGGCATGTCCGCAACAATTTTAATAGCCACTCACAAAATGTCTATTAGATCTCTCAAAAATTTACGACTGTGAGGCTTTCAAAAACCTTTTTGAGTGTAAAATTTACCGCAACTTAATTAATTGTTAAAAGAGAGCTCAATTATTTATATGTAAGAGATTTGTAGGTTTTTAATTTATAATTTATTAAAAACTTCTTCAAAGTATTTGTGCAAAAAATTTATTGTAATTAATTTTAATTTTCCCTAACGCCCGCTGTCTATTAAAATTTTATCTTAGAAAATCTTCTTCCAATTTATATCATTGAAGAGTCATTATTAATATTAAATAATGCATAAATGTAATCGATTATGGAAAGGACAGTTCATTTAGTGCTTTGTTATTTAATAGTTATTGTTATTATTGTTGTTATTCTTATTGTTGTTATAAGCTAATAAATTTATTCAATTTATCATTTTATACATTGTAGAGTGTGAGAGTAAGAAATGCAGAAACAGAGAGAGAGAGAGAGAGAGAGAATTTTCTGAGTTTTCCTAGTTTGTGTGTATTTAGGAAAAAGTTTTCATAACCGAAATTCATTCATTTAACGTTGGCTGTTAATTTATGCAATTATCCTTTAATTATAATTAATAATACGGATGCACTGAGAGAGATAATCGTAAACATAACGAGACGACAACAGCAGCAGGCTTTTACATACACACACACACACATCAAAAGAATGTGAATGTTGCACTGGGGACCCAAAATAATAATATATGCCTTCCATATAATAAACAAACATGTGGATATGGATACACTGAAAAAAATGTATAATTTATACCCACATCCACATAAAATGCAGCGTTTGCCCAAAAATAGACATCAACGATTTCACAAAATATATACATTCTTGATCAGCATCAAAATCTAAATTGATCTAGACGTGTCCGTCTGTTGTTAATGCTTAAACGATCGTAAATTTTAAGGTATTTAGATGAAATTTTGTTCAAATATTTCCATTTTTGATAAAAATCGATTAAAAACCACATCCACAGTCGTCATAAAACTAACTATTAGCCACAAAAACTGATCCAAATAATAAAAATTCAGAAAGCATATTATTGCATATTTTTTATCGATGACTTAAAAATGGGCGCTCGATCCTTTGATACGAAAATTTTAGGATTTTTACTTGTTTTTTTTTTCTCTTCCCGACAACTGTTTGAATTTTTCATTATTGATTACCATTTTTTTTTTTTCAGTGTATACTTCTACATATATATGTATGTACAAATAATACAGCTTTAAAGTATTTTATATGGGGATGCATATATGCCTTGTATGTAGTTATGTGTGTGTGTGTGTATAGATATTTGAGTTTACGTGTATAACTGATAGCTAAAGTTTATATCATTAAGTTATGCGCGTGTGTGTGTGTACGTGCACATATTTGCTAACAATTAACTGATAAACATCTTTAGGGATTGAAAAGTTTTGCTTCAAGCAAAAGCATCAACAATAGTAGAGGAGCGAGGCTGGGGATTTATAAGCATAATTTTATTATTACCATTTATTCGCTTATTTACCTACACACGCAGGAATTATTTGCATTACTTATGTGGGTAATATTGTAGCAAATTGTAAATTTCGATTTAATCAGATAGGCGCTGAATTATGCACATGAACATATTTTCCCTCCATTACTGTTAAGTGAAAGATAATTTTAATGCTCTGCCCCATCATATCATCTCTCCTTTAGCTAATTAATTAATGTGAATTTTCATAATGATAGAATTTCAATAGCGGCAAGTAAACCATCATCGCTACTAAGTATGAACTAGAGCCCCTTTCCCTTAATTGGAATGCATACAATCTCTCTAAATATCTTCAAAAAATTGATTTCGGTCAAGCAACACTACCATAATGTACAAAGTTTTGACTAATTTTTAAATGTTCTCCGTCTCCACTGGTATAAATTCGCTCAACATTATGAACATGTTGTTATTGTTGTGCTTTTTATATGACTCAACAATATTGTTCAAGTTTAAATTTATCATTTCACATTTTAGTTGTTATTGTTGTTATTATTTTATATAGAAATTTTCCTGTTATTCACACATATAATGTAAGGTGTGTGTATGTATGTGTGAATAAATTTTGAAACGTTGCCAAATCATATGGCATTCAAGTAAAATATTTTCATGATGATTTTTTCTCTCAATTCTTTGTGTATTTTTTATGTTTATTTTTATTTTTATTTATTTGTAAAAAGTTTATATATATACGAGTATATAAGTACATATGGCAGATTTTACTAAATCATTATTAATTTGCCAGCTGTACTTGTATATATCATCCGCAGTAGCAGCACTGATGGCAAAGAGAAATAGGAGAGAGATTTAAAAACACATGCACACTCAAGTACGAGTATGAAACAAATGTTATTCAACAACAACAACACCTTACAGTGCAACAGACAGATGGTTTCGTTTTACCAACGTCATCAGACACAGACATAAATTAGAGAAATATGCTTTTTATGCATTACCAACAACAACAACAAGTAATGCATTACTTACAATACATTGTGTATGAAAAGGTAACATATTCATATAAGAATTTGATTGAAAGTTATGTTATATAAAAGACATAATAGATGAACTCAATGTGAGTTAATTATATCCTGCACATAAGATAAGGTATAATATGTTTTTCATTCCTTTTGTATTCAACCAAAGAGCATGTGTATGAGTGTGTGGTTGTTGTTTTCTTTTTTAAAGCCTTTAAAGTCGCAAAAACTTATTTACTGAGCGTAAATAACTTTTCTTTTAAGTTTTCTCTAAGTGGGTGTGGCTTTTGCTCTATTTTTCTCAATTAAAAAAACATTCATAAAATAACTGTACCTTACAATTGATCAATTTTTGTATAGTTAGGAAGTTTAGTAAGGACACACGAACATTATTAAATCAACTTAAATATTGTTGATGATTATCTAATAGTTACATACAGAGTAACAAACTAATGTCTATGAAGGATATAAAAATAAAAAAAGCTTTAAGCTCCTTCGCTGGTCCAATTAGCCTCGACTTTCACTGCAATACTTCTACTGTTAAGTCCAATGCCAAATTCAAACTGAAAATATCTATTTCTTCATACTTCAAGACCTTGACTAAGCCGACTCGGCTATAGAAGTGGAAATATAACTCGTACATAACTTAAAAAACATAATCGTTTAAAGAAGGTGTACTTGTATGTTTGGCAGATCCTCACACCTTGTTTTATGTACGAGTTATATTCATGTACGAGTATATTCTTTGATGAAATCCCCTCAGATAGGCATATGTTTACATATATAACATACATGAGTACATATAAATACGATCATCTCCGGTATGGACATGGATGTACAGTATAAAAATTTATGAGTTTGGATAATCGCAGAAAATATATAACAAAACCAAAACAAAACCAAAACAAAACAGAACAGAACGAAACAACAACGAAAAATCTATTGTATGGCTAGGATGTGGTGGCATTGGTTTATGCGATAGATAAGGAAACCCAAGCAAAACTAGAAAAAAAACAACACAACGATGACAAGTGTGCAGCAGAGGCAACTAAAAACCATACAACAACAAAATATAAGCGCAATGAATTCAAAAATTCAACCAAAATTGAAATAGAAACTTCGCAGCAGAGTGTAGTACACTGAAAAAAAAAAAAAAACAACAACATCGAACCATAAGCTATTGTTCGCATCGTTTTTATTTATAAATGTACATACATGTGTGGGGATGCATTAATATTTCAATGGGATGCACACCGTTAGCGAAAGATAAAACCGTTAGAGTGGTTACAACGTGAATTAACTGAACAAACGTGATACATACCTGATGACCTTTTTCGCAATTTTTATTTTACGCTTTTCAACCGCTACACAAACATCAGAGAGACAGGAAGATGGATTATCCCTGAAAAGAAATAAAAGTAATATTAGATGTAGTTTATATAAGATCCAGTTTTGTAGTGCTGTTGTTATTGTATTTTAACAACAACAGCTGATTGTAGCACAATTTTGTTGATGGTAACAGTTTTTTATTCAAGTGTTCAGTTATATGAATATTTCATCATGATAAACGTGTCGTGTAAACGATCAACATATTTTTATGATTTTTTCATTACTCAGCACGATTCTCTTTTTTTACATACAACAACAACCATAGCAACAACGTTTGGTTTCATTTAAATTAAATGATTGAACGAACATATTAAATAATTAAAATAATTAACAGTAAAGTGTCAATAAATTATGTGTCGAATGTATAACAACAAACCATTGCAATAAAATTCCAAATGGTGCGAAAATATTCCCATTAAAGTGCACAGAATATGCTTTCAAACCCCCTCAGCCGTTTCTTCGTTTTACCGTTACGTCTGTGCTTGCTTGGTTTCTTAATATATTGTCTTTTGAGAATTTATAAAATACAATAAACCCTCAAGAGAGTGTGCAGTTATTAAATATGTAGCCGCAGAGCATAACAACAAAATAATGGTTACTTGACCTAATTACTTGGCCCAACCCGTAAATGCTTTTATCTGTTGTTTCAAGCAACTTCCTTTCATTTACCTGCAGTGTTGTTATTACTATTATAACTATTTACTGTTTTTATATATTTTATATGAAAAGTTAAGGAAATTCAGGAAAATTATGTAAACTTTTAAAGTTAAAATTTCATACTCTGACGTAAAGGTTTTAAAACTACTCCAATAATAGATGGTGGCTCTGTCTCTCAGCCCGTTTATTTTTATACCCTCCACATAAGATGGCGTGTATATTAAATTAATTTTTTCGTGTGCAAGACCCAGAAGAAGGCGTCAGAGACCCTATAAAGTATATTCTGGATCAACATCTGCCTGAGTTGATCTAGACATGTATGTCGGTATGTCCGTACGTCCGTCTATTGTTGGCATTCTTACGCTCGTGAGATTTTCAGATATTGAGCTGAAATTTTGTACAAGCGCACATCGCTATTTAAAATGGGAAAAATTGGTCAAGAGCCACGCCCACAATCAATAAAAAACTTTATATCTGCCACAAAAGTTGACCTATCAACTTTAAATTTTGTATTCTTAGCCATAGTTATTCTAAAATTTATTTTCTTACTTGCTCATTATTGTTTTTGTTAGTTTTTTTACTACATCAACAAAATTTATAAATATTGCGTGTTTTATAAATAAAATAAACCTTCGATACTCATCGATTAATGCTACATTTTGTATATTTTTTCTAAGCACATAATTGATGATTATTGACGTAATAATACGTAGACGCATTATTATTGATTTCAAAAAATATTTCTTTTACATTGATTGAATGAAATCATCATCGTATTCAATCGTTTTCTAAATATAAAACCATATGCTGACTGACGCCCAAGAATTATTCACATTTATGATAAGTGGAACAAAACAAAAAAGCAAACAAATAATTCTTCAAGTAACAACTGACAGACTGATTTACTGATACTGTTGTGTAAACCAGTAATAAAATTTCATAAGTTAAAATGGAAAATAAATAAATAAACAAAACTGTCGCTTGTGCTCAAGTGTATAGTTGTTAATAGAATTAAATAAACAAAGTGTAAAGAGACAATAACAATAACAAATTATACAGCAGTTAAGTATTAACTCAATTGATTCATATTATTAATTGGCTCTCTATGTAATGTAAATGAGTATGCGCGTTAAGTGATTAAATAAATTTACTTCCTAATAAGTTGAAGGAACGACAGTTCTTTTTTATACGGGTTATAAGTGTGTACATAATTTTTGTGGCACAACTTTATTATAAAGTTTCATACTTATGCGTAATATTATAGTTGTGCGTGCAAGAAATGCTTTGAAAGTGTTTTTTTTATTATACTCTCTACGTATAGAGGGAATGTATTATACAGTTTACAAGACATTCTCTTGGAGAGTGAGAGGTGAGAGCAGTTGATAAGAAACTGCTTTAGTATGTTTCGATTTAGACGAAATCTTAAATACTTTCTCTATATATGTATACTTACTCACGATGGGTGAGTTTTATGCTGAATACGGTCTTTTATTTTTTTTTTTTTTGTAAATTGTGAGCATCTCTATTATTTTATGTGGAGGTGGAGGTGGATAAAAATGTTGATAATAATGCATTTATTTTATCAGTAAGTGCAAAATTACTTTTTAACATCTTAAATTGTCCGTCTGTCCATTGCTTTGAATGTTCATTTATTGTCTTATTTCATGCTTTAGCTGCATTTTCAGTTATATTCTATTGAAATTCGTCATAAACATGTTGATTAAAAAAACAATTTAAGTTTTTTATTTGTCCAGGACACTGTAATTAATGCTTTATAGAGCCTTCCTTGCAGTGGATCAGGATATTAAATTGTTGATAAATTCGATTACAACTGCACCACTTATTTGTTGTACACAATATACTTGTATAATCCTCAAGGTTTTCAACGTGTGCCTTTAATAAGTAGCTAAAGTGACACAAGGTGATTAATTTATGTTGTTTCTTTACTTTGAAGTAATTTATATGCCATGCAAGGCTTTCTCTCTCTTTCTCTCTCCCTCACTCTCTCTCTGTTTCGGTAAGTGTGTTAATGCGCTGACAAAGGATTTAAGTAATCATTGTTGGCCATCAGGTGGAGTCAATTTCTTCTTCTTCTTCTTCTTCTATCAACATATTATTTAAGGTCTTTGGTGCCATCCACAACTGCCAATAAACTCATGCTCAGTGAAATATATTAAAAAATTGATTGAATGTGACACGTATGCAATGTCACAAAACAACATGCCGCTTAATGTGCTTCGTGATGTATGTACATACATGAATTTTGTACCCAATGTATAAATATTTAAAATAAATGACAGATATTTTGTATGCTGTTTGATGGGAAAACACAAACTGTGCCAGAAATGAATTTTATTTATTGCTTTTTCATATAAAAATATTTTCACTACAGTTAAATACTTTACTTTTTTTTATCAATATAAAGTGAACTCTATATATATATATATATATAGCTGTGTATGTGTGTATTATTTATATGTTGCATGTGTGTTTACACAATGCAAATGCCGGGCTAAAGGTATTTCCCGCACATCCACAACAAATAAAACTCTCTTTGCTTAAGCCTTAAGCTGTATAAAGAGCTTTTACATCTATCCGTCGCACTCGATCTTTTACATTTTCATTTCTTCTGATCTTTCATTTTTTGTTTTTCTGTTCTTTTTTTATTGTTACATTACAGATAAGACAACAGCAATTTTACACAATACAACTAACCTGAAGGTATTTGTTGTGTTACGGCATACATTTACGTATGTATGAGTGTATGTGTGCATATGACTCGTAAAATGATTGATTGACAGTTTCATGTCACCATCATCTCAACACTCACTCAATCACACACATAACTAACATAACGTAACGGTAATGGCAATGATAACGGAAGTATTGTATGCCAGCGGATATGCGTATGCATGCAAATGCCAGCCACATAAAATAAACAAGTTGAGGAATTTTATATGTTGTGGTGTATACTCCGGTATGCATCCCATTGTACAATTCTGTTGTGTTTTCTCTTTTTTGTTCAACAAACAACAATTGGACTTGAACGGTAAAAGGCACAGGCAGTAGCAGAGAGATCATAGGTATGTTGGGGACGCTGCTGCACATGTGGCCGGAAGTATTTGTTGTTATTATTATTATTGTCCATATTTGTTTTTATGCAACTCCTTCATTCTTCATCTCTTTTGTACAGCTTGCCACATATCAAACGTACATTGCTGCACATTGCACTCAATTCTGTACCTTTGTACAAAAATCAAATTTAATGGCTTTAAAAATGTGTTTTTATGTTCAACAACAACAACTACAAAACAAAACTATATATTTTTATCACAAATTATCGCGCCTCGTTTTTGCATATTCTCTGTTAGCATTTGATTGGATTTATGAGTGCGCGCGGTGTATTCCGTACCCTTATCATTCTTGCGCCCCGTGTGATTTTTAATATAACAACTGGACGGAGAACTGATAAGGGCTCGTATCACCAGTACAACAATAAAAATGCGCGCACAACAATCCCCTGATAAATGTTACAGATAATTTATATAAATTAACTATCAACAAAGCATTTTGCTGTACAATGTAATGTCAGTGCGAGTAATTGCACAATTTCGTTTATCTGATGCAACAACAGCAAAAAGGGCAATAATTGGATAGTGTTGAAAAAATTGGTAAGCATACAATGTATAAATAAATAAGTGAAATAAGTGATAATTGGCTTAAGCCAAATGCACACATTCATCTGCACGGTGGCGCAGTGGAGTGAAGGTGGTGCATTCCATCAACTAGCAAATCATAGCTGGATTCTTTTGATAAGTACATGAAAATAGTTCGTTTTAATGAAAAATGATAAAATCAATTGACAGCCACGCCTACATTTACTAAAAATTTCTTGCAACCGTAAGAGCTAAACTGAGCAAGTAAACAAATTTAATTTAGCTTAGATGCAATTCTTCATCTTAGTATCATCCTGAATATCTTTCAGTAGGCGTGGCAGATAACTGATTATGTTTTTTATAGTTTATGTATTAAGTATTAATTAAGAAGTCACATAATATGACTTATAAGTAAATTGTGGGCGTGTCAGGAGCCGATCTTCAAAATTGTTCAACTGCTTGTTTATATATATATTTTTTTTTCCTATTTAAATTGCACAAAATCGATTAAGGGGCACGCCCACAAATGAAAAACCCATATATATGCCACAAAATGTATACAATTGAAATTTGCTACACATGTTTATACCTATCCCATTTTTTGATAGACCAAAAGTGGGCGTGGTTGGACATCAGACATGCTCACAATTTACAAAAATTTTATTCAATCAAGAGATTAACGCGATTGTTGATATGTAGTACAAAACACATATTAGATAAGTAAAATCATAAACCTGCCACACCCACCCTTTATACCTAAATGCGTAGGAATGTTTCAGTTATGACTTAAGCCAGAATTGAAATGTTTAACTCGTTTTATTTGTTTTATATTTTTTCCTCTTTTCATTTCCATTTCCAGCACACTACTGAAAGAGGAGGCGTTCTCTATAATAATAACAATAAAATTTTCTTACTAAATATTTTTACCAAAGTTTTAAACATGAAAATTTCAAAGAATTGTAAACAATGAATATTAAAGCGCATGAAACCAAAATTGTATAAATATTGATTTGTGTACACAATGTAAATAATGACCGCACAGATGACCCAGGATGAATGAGTAACACAGAGGAGCCACAAACAATGTTAAACCAAACAAAGTATGTTGTTGTTGTTGTTATTATTATTGTTGCTTTATTTTATCAATTTTTTTAGTGTAATATGAGCGTTTGGGGAATTGAAGAGTCAACAACAGCAGCAAATCCCAAGAAAATGAAAATAATCAATAGTACATAAAATATACAAACTCACACACACACACACACACACATGTTAAGAAACACGAAATGGAAACACACACCAGCTCTTCTTCCTTTTCTTCTTTCTTGTACACATTTTACGATACCCCTGCCCGACCCCAACTTAATGCTGAAATATATTGTAACGCAGCAGAGAAATGGGAGGAATACCAAACAACTAATAAACGAAAATAAAAAAAAGAGTACAACAATAATTGCAACAGCCAAACGAAAGCAGTTATATGCAATCCATGTTATCCTTGGGTAAAATTCAAGTTTAGTTTCAGATGTTCGCGATATGTTGCTGCTGCTTTTGTTGTTGATGTTTTTGCCACAAATTGAAATAACATTTCACTTGGAAAGGTTTCTTTTCGCACACACACACACATTCGCTTTCCCTGCAGCAGCCATCAATACACTTTCAATGCCAGGCGTGAGCAATGGCGGTACATGACTTATTTTTTTTTTATCCTGTGCAAATGGTCGTTTCACGTGTTCGAAATTTCCTTTCAACTAATGGTGAATTTCCTGCCAGAAATAAAAAAAGTAGTGAACATTCCGAAAGTAAAATAGATGATGCTAAGATATAAGCTTCGGTCTACGGAGTATAAAGCTGCTGACAGGCGACAGCGTAGTAAATGGCAAATGCAATATCGATTTCTGGACAGGAAATTAATGAAAATTATGTTTTTTCAGTTATTTTTTTATACATAACATGCTAAGTAGGGCTGGATTCAATACCATCCCGTTTAATCGAAAAAACAGAAACTTCCATAGATGTTAAACGCCTTTAAAGTCTTTCAGAGACGAAGTATTTAATAATTTCATATCATTAACGGTAACGTGATTCATAATTACGGTGCGATTAAAAAATATATGAATTTTGGCTTTTCAAAGTTTACGCTTTTTAATATCTCCTTAAAGCTACAATTTGATTACTTATCTCTCATGCTAAGGACGAGACCTTAAAGAATGAGGTGCCGCAACCTCGACTACATCACTTCTTTTTACGCAATACAGTCAATGTGGTGCAATTTCTATCATTTCTTTTTCTCACAAGCATCAGGGACCTCTGTAAGGGTGAGAATCTGATTGTTGAGAACTATCCTTGGACTACCTTCTGAAGCATTGTGCAATGATCCAACAATACTTATCAAAATCTTATAAAAAAATCTATTCTTAACTTGGATAATAGGTTGTCTTAGTTTAGAAAAGGGTTTTATGGATTTTACTCGGAGGCCATCAAGGTTCAATCGGATGAAATTTTAATGAAAACTAGAGTAGAGAAAGTCTATTAGCCACCCTGTGCAGTTAGCGATTTCAGATCTTCCGCCAGCATAACGTCAATAATTTTGAGTTGTTCTGATTCCACCTTGTCTTATACCGCCTCGGCTTATATATAACTTATAAGTTTTTTAAATAGAAATTTCTCATTTCCTAGAACGTCAGAAAGCAAATGGAGAGCATTTTAGTTTCAGATTATTAGATTAGTTTAAATTGTCACTCTACTGTCCATACAAAATTTCTTACGCGATTGTCGTGGTAGCAACGAATAACTGTTAAAGCGATCCTTTACAAACTTAATGATTTTGATTCGAATCCTTTGTACTTCTCACATAAGTTTCCCACTTAGAAGGAGACACCAGAGACCCTACAAAGTATATATATTCTTCATCAATATCAAAAACTTGGTCGATTTAGTTATGTATTGTTCATGTGGGCAAAATCGGTCAAGAACCACGCCTACAATTAACAAAAATCTATATAACTGGCACAAAAATTGACCTATGACCTTGAAACTTTTTACATATATTTTTAAGTATCTCATCTATCGATATGCCTAAAGTGGGCATGGTCGTATAACAATAACGATCACGATTTAAAAAATCTATATATCTGTTACAAAACTTAACCATAGGTTACTCCACCCATCGATAAATCAAAAATGAGTGTGGCCGGATAACAGACATCCCCACAATTTACAAAAAAACCATATTCACCATAAAATTCGATTTGTAAGCTGATCCGTAATACATACAATATTAGAGAGAGAGAGAGAGAGAGAAATTGTAGAATTGGTCTAAGTCAAATTTAGTTTTCTTACTTGTTTTTACTTGTTCTTGTTAATGCACATAAATCATCGAGAATTAAATAAAACTTCACTATACTCCAACATTTCTTATTTATTATATTTATAACACATTTAACCTATTGCCACATATAACATATCCTCCCCGTTCTCTTTCCATCACTCCAGAGGTTAACTTTTTATTTATGTCGCACTAAATGCCATATAAAATATATTGGCGTATGGTGCATGTATTGATAAACGATTTCGTATATTCTACACGGAACGGAAGAGAAGAAAGAAGCGAAATAAATAAAATACGAAAATTAGTTATTGCAGTTGTACTTATATAAACATATAAAATGAACATATTTCCTCTATTCCAGCAAAACTGTATATGACAGCAAAAATCTATTACCGTTTTACCGTTTTACGCACTCTCAAGGAAACGTTAAAGTCATTCATGAATTTGAGAAAGGGAAGAGAAGAGCACGTTCATGGATTATTTTTACATTAGGGAGAGGATTTTCCACTATATGCGTTAGAGATTTAAAAAGAAACAGCTTGAGTAAAACACTTTAATGAATTTGCTGTAGTATTATCTGAGAAACACATATAAACAAACGTTGAGAAGTAAAAAATTTATGACCAGTAGTAGTTAACTAATGTTAACAATTACAGCGTCCCTTAAATAACCGAATACGGGTATGCGGTGTTTGTTGTACGTTCGAAAGATAATTGTGCCACTTGACTTGATTTTAAGTCTCTACTGGTTTAGCCAAATACTGTGCACTTAGAGCACTACCAACCCTATGGAAGCACAAACTATAAATATCTTCATTATAAAGACACAAGCAAGACAGACTCTAAAACACTTTTCTTGTGTTATCTTCATTGCTGTACTATTTCGTTGTTATACCCTCCACCTTAGGGATGACGGTATATTCACTTTATCATCCGTTTACAACACATCGAAGGAAGCCTCGGAGACCCCACAAACCAAATATATTCTTAATCAGCATGAAAAGAGAAATCGTTTGAGACTTGTCCGTCCGTGTGTCCGTCTGTTGTTGGCACTCTCACGGTCGTAATTTTTGAGATATCAAATTGAAACTCGTCACACTAATTCTTAGTTTAATTTCACTATTCCGTATTGAAATTGGACAAAATTGGTTAAGAGACACGCCCACAATAAACGAAAATCTCAACATACCTCAAAAAAATTGTATCTTTGAAAAATTATATATAGTACAATACTATGCCTATCAAGTTGAAATTTGGAATAAATATATAAGTGGTACCGTTATCCAACACTGTGCCAAAAATGGGCGTGATTGAATAACGCAAACGCCTATAATTTAAAAAAACGCTGTTTGCCTAAGTACTTGAATTTTTTAGAGGATTACAAAAGGTGGAGGGTATTTAAGCTTCGATATTAACCCAACTTTTCTATCTTGTTTTTACTTTTATTTACATCGATGCTGTTGTTGTTGTTGTTGCTGTTACTTTTACTAAAAACCTGGGTAGTGTTCTTAGCCAAAGATTTCACTTGATTTATAGTTTGTTTGTAATACAATAGTAATAGGAAAAACAACAACAACAACAACAGCTATATGACTTGGTTAAAGTTTCGTTTCTTTCATTCATAGAATAAATTGCACAGCAAAAGTTGTTTTCATTCTAAACAGTTCGTATTTGTGGTTTTCGATTTCGAATCCTTTGTTTTGTAGAAAATTTTATTAAAGGTTATAAACTTTGACCAACTTTTGTTACAATTTCTATCCAAGATCTTCGCTTACATTTTGTTATACTTGACTGTAACAGCATTAAGTGACTCTTACTCGAATCGTTAATAGTTTAAAAAAAATGCCTTCAGAATCGGTTAAATTTTCCTCTTGCGCGAAAAAATGGAATAAATTAAAATTTTCGATAAGTTTTTTTTATCTATATGTTCTACATGTTCTTCAAAAGACTACATTATAACTACCGTGTGGTTTAGATATCATGGCGGAGTTGTGATTAAATCATATTTTTTTTATCAAAGAAAAAATCGCTCTGTTACAGATAAATGTAATATATGTACTGTAACTGAACTGTAAATTTTGATTCAATATTTCAATTATTTTGTGTTTTAAACAAGTATGAAATTGTTATGTCCTTATTGAAATACCTGTTTAATAGTTTTGATGAAAAAGATCAATTTATTATCTTCTAAATTGCAATGCGATGTATGTTTTTGGTTTATTTTAAATTTGTGTGTTGCTGTTGTAGAGTAGATGACACAACCTATGACAGTATAAACACGTAAAATATTCCCCAAAAGCACAAGTAACAGACACACTAAAAATGTTAGCACTTTGTTGGCTGGATAAGTGAAAATAAATAAAATAGGAAAAAAAAACAAAAAACTACGTATTATACACGATTACACCCTCTGTTTATAGGTTAACTTGCAAGTCAAGTTTTACGCTGAATAGATTTTAAGAGATTTTAAGAATGGCAACAGCGGACACAACATACGAACGTACGCGTCTACATCGACTTAGATTTTGATACTGATACTGACTTTTTGGGTATCGCAAACATTTTCTTAGTATCCTATGCGAATGATGTACAATTTATAGGTCAGCTATGTAAGATAAAAAGCCACGCAAAATATGTAACGTATGTGTGTGTGTACATATTATATTTCGCAAAACAACACCTGATAAATTTATATTTTATATGTACGAGGTGTGTTCAAAACGTAACGAGAATTTTTGTTTTATGAAAAAAATATTTACTTATTCATCAATATCTATTTTGTCCCCTTCAAAGTAATCCCCCTCGGATATAATACACTTGTGCCAACGCTTTTTCCAATCCTCGAAACACTTTTGAAACTCGATCTTTGTAATAGCTTTTAGCTCTTTCAGCGATTCGCTTTTAATGTCATCTATGCTTGTAAAACGACGGCCTTTTAATGTTCTCTTTATTTTTGGAAATAGAAAAACGTCACACGGAGCCATATCTGGCGAATATGGAGTTTTGCTTTTGGCCAAAAATTCACGAACAAGCAATGAAGTGTGAGCAGGTGCATTATCGTGGTGCAAAAGCCATGAATTGTTTTGCCACAAATCCGGGCGTTTCTTTCGGATTGCTTCACGCAAACGGCGTTGAACTTGTAGGTAGTACTCCTTATTGATTGTTTGACCTTGTGGCAAGAATTCATGATGCACTATGCCATTAAAATCGAAGAACACAGTGAGCATAACCTTCACATTTGACCGCATTTGTCGAGCCTTTTTTGGTCTTGGCGATCCAGAATGCCTCCACTGGGACGATTGAGCCTTAGTTTCGACATCATATCCGTAAACCCATGTTTCGTCAGTAGTTCTGCATCGTTATTAATTTTAAAATTAAAATTTAATGCAGGTTCTTTGATGCATTTTTTTTCACTAACGAAAATCGCCAAGCTCGAAAAACACGTCTCACGTTAGCGGCTGCCACTTAAAAAGTAAACAATGAATATTGCTGAAAATTTTATCGTACTTCAGGGGCATATGTACCAACATAATAAAAAAAACTCTCTCTCCAAACCCGCGAAATTTAAAAATTCTCGTTACGTTTTGAACACACCTCGTATGTACGAGTAGTATGCGTACGACAGCTATTTACGTTCATAGCACGGTTATCGTTAATGTCATCAAATTTCATTTAAATTTGTGCAATAAAATCAAGGAGATACCGAGAGAGATGAAATTTAAGAAAAATTCTTTTAATATTAGATGAAGGTCTAAATTTATTATTTCATTTGGAAGACTTTAAAAAGGGGCGACAGAGATTCTACAATGAATATAAATTATGGATCAGTATACAAATCAAAACTGATCTGTTGTAACTGGGTGTCTCCGTTTAGAAGCGCTAATTTTGCATTAGTTTCAACAATTTTGTTTCTAGTTTCGGCCACAAAAATTATTCAGACATATTTATAATTATTGCTTCCATTTAATAGTCAAAAGTTGGCGTGGTATCATAAAAGCCACGCCCCTAAAATGCATTATTTTCACAACATAACATCCTGTGAAGTACTGAAGTATTGTCCCTTGTATAAGGTTTTTCTCTTCTAACTGTATTGAAAATTCACTGAACATATAAATACATACACCCGCACACTCATATTATGCGTTCTTTATAACCACACAATATACGCCTATACGAATAAATGCATCAAAATAATAATTTTTTCATAATTTGCGTGCCTTGTAGAGTACATATGTGTGTGAGTTGGTAAGTTTGCCTGTCAAATGATGCATACAGCTCGGAAGTGACCTTATTCTGTCATTCTATTCTTATTTATGCATCATCACTGACTGAGTAGTGATGCTAGTAAATGGTGACATTAAGGTCGCATTTATGCTTAGCATACATATACACCCGAAAGAGTTATAGTTGCTGAGATGATGAATGTTTAGTTGATATGCAGACAATGACAAGAAAACCGCTACGTAAGTACGTAACGAGGTAAGAGAGAAATATTATCAAAAAAGTAAACTCATTGTTACTCTCTTCTCGTCACTCCTATTGTATGTTTTACACAAGAGTACATCAGGAGTTTTACAACAGAATCGAAATGTTCGATAACCATTTAACGTTTCGATTATAATGATTTGATGAACATAGCATTCGAATGATAAACAAAATTTTTTTTATAAAAATGTATAATAAAATAATTTTTTCATATATTGAAATATTTTCTTCACTCATTGATTTCATATTTCAGAACAACACCAAGCCAACCTAACCAGAGGCCAATTGTGAGATAACTTTAAAAAGGCTTAATTCCGCTCTCATCTGTAATGTTTTGATTTAAATATTGTTTAAGGTAAATGAACAAATAATAACAACAACAACTACTGTTATACTGATAACATCAACAACAACAAAAACAAGCCTAAATATTTAATGAGCGGATTTAATAGCACTGAACCCACATCAACACATTTTCATCATAAGCATCATCATCATCAACATCACATCACATAACATCACCATTACTGGGATCATTACTACTACTAAGCAAGGACTTAAAATGTGTATAATAAGTGAAGATAATTGTGTACCATATTCTATCTGAACAAAAGCTGTGTTGTTGTAGTTGTTTTTATTGAAGAACTATATTTTTCATCAACAACAAAAACACTTGACATTTTCTTAAGAAAAATACAAAGAGAAAAATTGTCTGATTGTTGTTGTCTTTTTAAAGTGTGTGAGGCGGGCGGTTGTATTGGTGTTGTTGCTGCTGTTGTTCTTATTGTTGTTGTTGCTGCTTTTATTTCTTTTTTTTTATCCAATACTTGTATTCGTGTTAATTAGTTGTTAAACTAGATTTTTATGGAAAAGTTTTTTTTCTTCTTTATTTACATTCTCAAGATATTTGTTAAGGACTTTTTGAAGAAGTTTGTTTACAACGTGGGAGAAAGTGAAAATAAGCAAAAGAAAATAACGATTTAGTTGCAATTATAATTATATATAATATATAAAAAAAAAGGGACAGATAATATAAAAACGAAACGAAGGAAAGGTAGACAGATAGACAGACAATTTGTTTATATTACTTTAATGAATAAAGGGACTGTGTTTCTACTTTGTATATATACTCGTATACGACTATTCAATAAAATATTATGTCATTCATCGACTGAAAAATATTTTTATTTCTCACATAACATGACATAAATTTTTAGAATTTCAAATGATCAGAAAGCTTCAGAACTTACGTTAATTTGATGTCGGCAATTTCAGTGGGTTGCCTTACGAATTCAGTAACATTCAAAAGTTAATATATTTTGACTCGAATTTATTCTCCATAGCACGCAAAGCCTTTTTGAAGTAAGTGCTCTTAAAGTTGCCGCCACCGATACCGAGAATTATGATAATTTTCAATAATTTTAAACGTTATTCGTTTTTAAACTTCATCATAATATAAAATTTTATTCGTGACTGAGATTATGTCTTTAACAAATGAATGAAAATCGGTTAAGAAGGCATTTTTATTTAAGAGCAAAATTGTTATGTGCCTATTGAAAAACCCGTTAAATAAATTATAAAAATTCCTTCAAACACAAAATGCTTGTCCTAACATTTGAATACGTTTAATGTTCAACTTGAAATTTAGTGAAAGAAATTTTAATAGAAGAACATACGTGACAACCATAAAGACCACATTGACGTGTACGATAATTTTGGGAAATTTGCAGCTTATTTATGCATTTATATGCGCATAATACCACCATAAACCATGCCGCACTGTCAACACGCTTGTCACCTACCTCAAGGTAAGCAATCGCAAACACTAAATCATACAAAATTGACCATTTACATACTATACACATACATACGCATACATATACAATGCACGCTTAAGCTTAAATAATATAAACAGTTAATGCTTGTATGTGTGTAAGTGTGCCCAACACATGAGTTGATTATTATTATTATATAATCCACCAAATAGGTTTGTGAACAAACTGATGGAAGCCATGTGTACCTAAGCACTGCCTTGTAGTTGAAACAATACCGTACAATATGTTTCTATAACTTAAGCGGGCATAAGCTAAATAAACGCGTATGTAAAAGTGGGTATTTGGTGGGGATGAATATCTCAGATGTTCATGCATTTAAGCATCTTAGTTTAGTGATAATGTTGCATTATTGTTGTTGTTGTTGTTGTTGAATGTCAATTACAGTTAAACTGGTAATTAAGTTCTATTAAATGTGCAGTTAGTTCTACAATAACTATAATACTGTGACACTCAAGGCTGGCTGGTTGGCTGTTTAGCTGGCATGAAGACTGCGCGTTTGGTTCGTTATTTACTTTTATTCTATTTAATATTAATTTCTCTAAAATTGAATCTTAAATTATAGTAAATTTTTAGATTTATAATCATTATGATTTCACTTGGAACTATTTAGGTACATTTCGCACAACTCCACAAAAAACAACAACAAATAAATGATTTGCCAGACACGTGGCATAATAACAAGAAATCATTTGAGAATAAAGAAAGATTTCTACATATCAAGTGTACAGATTTTAAAACTATATTTAATAAATGATGGAAATTGTGGGAAAAACAAAAACTTTAAGCCTAACCACATCCTCATCATCAGCATCGTTGATGTCATGATTGCCGTCATTACTATACAAACACCATTCTACTAATAGTCATTTTCACCATAAACATCACCATAAACATAAATATCAGCAGCAGCAGCAGCAACAACAACAAAAAAATTAAGGAGGGAAAATGAACAACATCTACAGTCAACATCAGAGATTCCAACTTGTACACACCACAGGATTTTTCATTGTACGTTGTTTCGTATCCCAACGTATCAATGAAAAGCACAAAATTCACAAAACATGGGTTAAAATATCAAAACCACTAAGTACTATAATAACAAAAATAACAACAACAACTTATAGATATCTACATCTTTATACATTAAGCATAATTTAACAACCAGACTGAAACGTTCTGTTTGTATTTAAGCTAAACGCAGCCAAGTTATCAAGTGTTTATTGAATTTCTTTTCTTTTATTTTCTTTTCTCTTTTTTTTTTTTTTTTATGCAGCACTTTTGGTGTTTTGCTCTCAAAATTGCCTTAAAGAGAGTTAAGAAGAAACTTTGGAGTATTATTGAATTAAGCACTTATGTACACTTGCACATATTTTTTATTGGTTTAACTAAAACAACAATATTTTATAGAATACGTTTATGCCCTCCACCTTACTGATGAGGTATGATGTTTTGTTTGCAATACCTAGAAGGAGGCGAGGAAGACTCTTGATCAACATCAATATCTGAGTCGATTTAGCCATTTGTCCGTCCGTATGTCCTTCGTTTGTTGGATGGCTAACTAAATAACATTTTGCGAGTTATTGAGCTGCAAATTTGTACAGACAGAAAACCTCTTCTGTCCAAAATACGACATGGAAGGGGTACATGTTACGGATACTGAAAATAAATTCTTTTTATATTTTTTGTAACCATCATCATATTGATTTAAGGATTTATGTAAACGTTTATAACATCTAGAAGGAGGAATGATACACCGCAAATATATTCTTGTTCAGCATTAATAGCAGAGCCGATTTAGCTCTTCTGTTTGCCTGTGTGTTTGTCCGATTTATATCCGGCACTCTCATCGTTAACTTAAGAGATTGGGCCGTAATTTTGGTGTAAAAAATTTCTATTCGAAACAATATTTTGAATGAAAGACTCGCCCACAATGCTACTAAATTACAAAATGTTTTGCTTTTCTAGTCTATTTTGCTCTTGTCGGTACTGTTACGTTCTCTCTCTCTTTCCCTCTCTTTTGATTCTGATCCAACGGATTTAATTGAAGGTAGATGGGTTTAGGAGTTACAAACTTAATATTCCCTTTGCCACAACTGGTGCAGGGTATAAAAATAAAGAAACAAATCATAAATTATGCGACTATAAAATTTGTGATTCTGTGTTTGTGAAACTTTCATTTAATTTCTTCGTAGTTAAACTTAAAGTAAAAACAAATAATATTATATATAATTCTCCACTACAGCCACAAACACACATATGTTTTGTAAGCGTGTGGCTACCTACCGACAACATATAGTTTTCTGCTTAAACTATTTAATCACTCATGCACAAGCATGATTTTAATAGTATTACGTAAATACTTGTATATGTGCGTATGTGTGCAACACGACTTACTACCTGAACGTATTATATATACAAACATAAATACAATAACTGATTGCAAATTATAACGAGAGTCACAGTGAAAGCAAATTTACCGTAAAATTAAGTTTCTCTTATAACAAGAGTCCAATACGAGCAAAACTCAATTTATAGCATTCACTGCGTGTATGTACAAATGATTGTCGTGAAAATAACGGCAATAAAAACAATAGAGAAAATTACAACAAAACATGGGAATTTGTTAACGAAAACATTTTACAGTTATAAAAAACGCTAAAGAGAGAGTGAGAGTGGGAGAAAAAGAGAAAGACAACATAAATATGAAAATAAAATTGCCAAAGTATAAGTACAAGGAACATAACAAACATAATAAAATTACATTGGCCAGCACATACACATACAAATACTCAGATATTTACCTGCGTTAAGATTATGTTTTGTGGTGTGGTGCACTGTGACATAAATAAACGAAAAAACCAAAACAATACATTGGACTAAAATATCAAGTTACCCACTATCCATGGTCACCAACCATGTTAAGTGAGAAGGGATATAAACGCGTAAGCAAGAGAGGGAGAGAAAGAGTGAATGCAAGTTAAACCGCATTGTGTTTGTATAGCTAAGTAATGCTTTTAAGTGGCCTTTTAATAGGCCATACTTCACCCCAGACCTACTACTTTCTCTCTCTATCTCTCTCTCTCTCTTTATTCATTCATTTCATTCTCTCGGCTCGGCTGACTTGGCTTAGTTTGTTTGGTTTAGTTCATATTGACGTTAATAAGTAAAGCCAACAAGACGGAAACGGAAATTGTAACTGTGACTATATTGTGAAGAATGCCACTCAGAGCCCACTTATGAAATAGAAAAAATATCAACAACAACAATATCTACCAACTCTACTGCAAAAAATGTTTTCATAAGTTATAACTTTATGAGTTTTTTCATCCTTTTTTCACCATTACTTTCAATTCTGTTGATTTTCTATTTGGTACTTGTTTTGTTGTTGCTATTGCTGTTGCTGTTGCTGTTGCTGTTGCTGTTATTATTATTTATGTTTGAACTTTTATTTTACCGCAAAACCGCACAAGTTTAAAGTTTTCCATTGCTCTTGTTCTTCATTTAAAAGTTGGACTGATTCCTACCACGGATACATAGTTTTACCTTTTAGGGTGTTTTTTACCTGAGTTTACGTCAATATTGCGTTTGTTGTCGTTGTTATTATTATTATTGTTAGCTTGTGGAAATTTTCCTTATTATTTAACATTTTCTTGTTATTTTTAGGATCTTTGTTGATTATACATTAAAAGCATATTTTTTAAGACTTAACTTTTCTACATGAGGTGCCAAGTGTACTAAGTTTATTATACCGTTTGTAAGAAGATATCACTAACTTTACAAAGCGTTGCATGTGTAGCTGAGAATTTCAAGTGAGATTCTTTTCTGTTTGTGTAAACTGTTACAAAATAACTTCATATTTGAATATCTACGCGGCTGAATTGTGTCCACATGTTGCTCATACAAAATCTAAATCAATTATTATCATTATGTACACAATCAATGCAGTCACTGCTATTATTATTTATCACTCAAATTGTTTTGAAAATACACAATGATCCGTATAGAAATAGCGTAAAATATGTGAACACATAAACCAGATAACTTAATATCTGTGTGTAATAAAGGCGACATCATAAAATAATCATTTCTATATTGGAATGACTGACTAACTGACTGACAATCAATTTATCTAACTAAATAACTGATTGCTGTTCAGTTTTGTAGGCATTTATTTTTTGTTATTATAGCAAACGATTGGTTTTTCATTTTCACAAAATCACAAATGATAGATGAAATCGGAAAAACAAATATACAAACGAATAAACGAATTAATGGACGGACGGACAGACATAAAGATATGACGGATGAACAGTGTACATAAAATGAACATAGGCATCCGTTGTATGGGCTGTAACTTCCGCTTCCGTTTGCAACTGAAATATCGAAAAGTTTAAACAACAACAACAGTGACAATCATAACAAATACAATCTAAACTATATAGAAGACTATTATGTACACACCAGCAGTAAAGTAAATTGGATTAAACTCAAATATGGAGAAACCCTATACTAATCATAATTAAGAATTTTATAGTAAACTCTTAGAATTTTTTATATACACATATGCATATTTTAACTATTCAATTACATCAAGCACAGATTTTTAAGTAAAAATTACTGTACCTGCTATTTTTGTTAATTTTTCCAAACATTCGCTTGACGTACTTTCCGTATGCCCTGTAGAGTACACAATTCATATGAGAAAGCTAAGCTGAAATTTAACAATTTTGCTAATGTGCACACGTACACATGCGTTTGCGCCTGTGCATATGTTTTTGTACAAAAACAAATTGTATAATTGTATAAAATTTGTCCACTACAGAGACCGAACTGAGCAAAAAATTGCCAACTGGAAAACGAGAAAGGGATAGAGAGAGACAAAATGGCACACAAAGGCCAAATGTTAAAGTACTTGTAACACATTTCCGTTATATATCCCTGCAAACGCACTTACACTCACAACCCACAACCCACACCCAACAACACTGTCCAACATATAATGCACACATCCATCCGCATAACTTAACATGAATTCCAATACGCATAAAAACTGACAGCAATTACACTTACTCACATACATACATACGCATGTACATGGTACGGTATAAAAACTGACATTACTTCATTCTCACGTTACATATGAAATATTGTAAGAGTGCGTATGCGTTGGGCGACCGAATGAATGGATGGAATAAAAGGCAGCCATACAGTCACTCAGTCCCTATATGAAGTTTGGTTGGTTGGTTGAACCTTATGAGTCACAGGTGCAGGGATGTATCCTGCATTCATGTTGGTCTGTTTGTAATTGTTGGCTGTCTGTGTAGTATGTTATTGGTAGTATTGTTGTTGTTGTTGTTATTATTGTTGTTGTGTTGTAGTGCTAACACAATTTTGTTTAACGCACTCGGTTCTTTACGCCCACACATGTCAATTCACATCAAATACAACAACAAAAACAACAACAAAAAACAACAACAGTAGCAACGGTGTCGTATAATCACAATCTTTATATACCTCTTAACTCTCTATCTCCCTCCTCTCTCACTCACTCTCTCTTCTCTTGCTGCTTTATATTAAACGTCACTCTGTCTGTTGTTGTTATTGTTGTTGATTTAGAAAAGTTTCTACTTTACAGCTGAAAATCATAAGCATCACACATTCTGTTCGAACAAACACATAACACATATACACGTGCATGCATGTCCATTGTTTTTTTTAACAATATTTTCTGCCTACAAGAGATACATACGAGTATAAGCTTTATAAGCTATGAGTGTCTTGCCTTTTCTACTATTATGTTTAATGCAATTATGGTGTTGGGTGGTGGGTCCTAAATATGCTGGAGTATGATTTGGACATAACGGTACATGTTACAAATGCCATATATTGTAAAAGTAACTGCCTTTTGTATGTTTGTGTATGTGTGTGTGTGTGTGTGCATCTAGTGTAAGTAATATAACAAAAACAGAAGTCAAACAAACCAGAAACGACAAATTCAAATTCACTTGTGTGGAGAAAATATTTAGTACAAATAACAATTCGTTGCTAGTTTACATATATTGCACATCCTTTACAATACAACTACAGTAACTTTTGTGTATTGAAAGTGATGTTTATTTGGGTGTATTTGTATTTATTTTAAGGCCTAATCCATCTGAAAACAATTGTTTTCTATGAAAATCAAATCGATTTATGTGGCTACGTTCTGTTTCATTTCATATCAATTTTAGGTTAAATGTCAATTTTTATTTCTCTCTTCGTGCACGCAGAGGTTGGACATGTCCAAAAGATATGAATGACCGTGCGTGTGTGTGTGTGTATGTATGAATATTGATTGTTTAAATATTCAATATCCGGTGTAGTGTACACATCGGTATTGTTCTTAAAGCTGATTGACACAAACATTGAATTGGCAAGAAATCTCCTTCACATCGTATTACTTTCATACAAAATATAACTTTGGTGTTGTCCAAGTCAGACACATATTATAATTTCAGTTTACGTTAATAATCAGTAGACGTGCATGCTCATACATGATACAAGCACTATTAGAGGGCGCAATATATATATATATGCCACGCCTATCGTTGAAGGGTATTTAAGATTTGGTCAAATTTAACTTTTTTATTATTTCTAAATCGTTTATACATACGTTTCTTTCGATTATAACAGGTTTTTCAATTGGCACATAACAATTTTTGAACTTTAACATGAACGCGCCGTTGAACATTCATCTTGATCTGTTAAAGTCAAAATATTAGTTAAGGTTATTATATTAATTATGGTGAAGTTCACAAACAAGCAAGGCTTGGAAATTGTTAAAAATTACTGCCACAATTGGATTTTGCTAAAGTTTGAAGAAAATCCTAAATTTCATCGTAAAATCATCTTCACAGATGAGCGACATTTTTGGCTTAATGATTTTATCTATAAGCAAAATATGTATTATTTCACATTTTTCATTGGTTTATGCCAACAAGCCTCAGGGACAATATTAAACTCGAAATTGCCAACATTTTATGAAAGAGTTATGGATTCTTGTGTCCAAAGAATCGAAAGCCGCAAGCGTGAAGGCGATAGTTTTATGAACTAGATTGTATTTCATAGTTAAATGTAATATATCTACTATACCTAGAATAAATTTCAGCCTGTTTCCCCAATTTTTCCACATTTCATTTAAATCCAAAATTGTTATGTTTTTATTGAAAAACTCTTTACAATCTTTTAAGCATTTATTCATTCAATCATAAAAACTAACAAAATATGAAATTAAATTCTTTTGAAAATATACTGCTTACATATACGTACATGCATACATACGTATAAATAAGCGCCAAAGCCTATAAGCTTCAATGCAAAATAACTGAAATATAATAAAACAGAGTATTGATCCTTGATAACTAATTATTGTAACAGAATATTACATTAACTAAACATTTGTTTATTTAATGAAGCTTATTTACTTTGAAGTATTATTACTTATTAAAATATTATAAATTGCTTGCTTTTTATTCATAAAGTTTAACTTTACTATTCCAGATAAGAGATATTAATTAAATGTGAAAATCAATTGTTTGTCTTAAGAAGGACAACAATTCATACATAAATGAAGACAAGCGATTAGCATATTAATATAAATGATATTATTTTATGTATGCACACACACACACACACGCACCATTACACTTCACTTGTTGTTGTTTACTGGAGTAGAAATATTTTCAGATTTTATGCTTTTACAAGTTATGAAATATATCAATAAATATTTACCCAAAAGCAACGTGCAGCATATGTATGCTGGATGCCTATGTAATACAATAATATAGAATATATAAAAATCTTTATCTTCCATCGTAACTACTATAAACAAAAAAACAAAAAAATATGGAAATTTTACTTATATTAGTAAAGAAAGTTTATATGAAAAATATATGTTGTGTGCAACATACGGTGCATGCGTGTGTGTGTGTGTGTGTATATATTACTTTTACAAGCATTCACTGGAAATTATTCATGAAATGTGCATGTGTGTGTGAAGGTTTATTGAAATAAAATATTAATTTAATGGGCAAACAACAAGGCAGCACACTCAAAAATATGTTTCTACACTTATACCATAACCATGCCTCTCCCCTCTCTCTCTCACCATATCTCTCACGCCCTTTCCACACAAATATACATTTATTCTATATTTGAATGTTCCACAGCGAAGGCAATCGCAGGTATGCATACATTTCTATATATGTCTGTCCGTCTGTCTGTCCATTTTATATGTTGTTGTTTGCTTGTTCGTTACACACGTGTGAACCCATGTTTACATTTGCATTTAACGCTAATTCACACATACACACACAACTATGTGGAAGTGTTAGTGTGGGTGAGTAAGTGGCAAAAGGTAAAGCAATAATACACCCCCTACTACCACAAAACCAATGAATACAAATGTTTAGTATTGTGCCTGAACCAACCTGATCTTGTACCCAATGACTTCTTTACTTTTTGCGGCAATTTGTTTTATTTTTTTTTTCCAAAATGTTCCTTTTTCGGGGTTTTTTCTCTTTTTTACGCATAAAATATATTCACATAAATGTTATCGTAAATGTGTGTGTGTGTAATGTGTAAGTATACAAAGTGATATTGTTGTTGTTGTTGTTGTTGTTGTTGTTGATGTTCTTGTAAGTGAGCGTGGTCATAAAATATGTACCAATGTGAACATATGAACCCATAAATGCCCAGACAAATTGCGATAAGCACTTTTCCTGTCCGCATTAAAATCGTAAATTTGTCGCCGCACGTAAGGGTTACCATACAAAATACACTTTCCTTCATTTCTATTTCACCGTTGTAGAACGGTACGTAACTCTAACAACAACATCTACATACTTTATTATGTCTCATTCTTCTTCTACTTAGCCCATCTCTCTCTCTACATATATACATATATATCTCTCTCACCTATAAATAAACGTTAATATTTATGTGGAACTATGCATGTATGCCTGTAGTTGTGTTTATATGCTGCCGTTTTTCATCTTGAAAATGTACTCATAAAGTGTTCTTCATTTTAGCCTTTTTTGTCTTCCTCTTGTTTTTTGTTTTTTGTTTTAGTAAATATAAAACGCAAGGAAACCGGCTCATCACTTAATATTGTTTGTATTAGCCTGTGTAGAAATGAGTGGAAAGGTACAAACATGTAATCACGTACTCTATCCATCCAATAAGCAAAAGCACATAGAGACGAGAACTGCACAAAATTCATTCAATTGAAGATATTGTTGCATTATTAATAAGCCTTTAGCTCACACTCGCACACTCACTGAATAAGGTTTTATGAAATGTTCATACTTTTCTTATGGATGTTACACTCAGAAATGAAATGTGTGTTGAGCAAAACCATTTGTTTGAACAATTTTTATAAAACAAGAAAACAAGAAAAAAATCATAATTTTTCTAAATTTTATATATTCAAAACTCCTAAAAGCGTTAGGTGTTAACCTACCAATCTTTTTCCTTCAATACTTTATATAAAAATAAATAAACTAATACTTCTATCAAGTCTGGAATGCATATCTTAATTTAAGTAGCCTCGAGTATGATGAACTCACAAAGACTTGGACGGTCGTACTAGACCAAACTAGAAAATAACTATTATTAAGCTTTCTTCTGTGTGTCACAAGTGGACCGATGAACTTAGTACACCCCCCATACACTTCTTGCAAAACTTTACCTTCATCTTTAGTTTAATAAAAAAAATGTTTTTAAATGACACTGATACTGCTAAAATGTAGGCGTGCTCTTAGCAAGTTTTCGTGAAACATTTATAACATATTATTCTTACTTTAATAACAACAACAAATCATTACAATTTATTCATTCCACGGTGTTGGGCGTGGCCGATTTTGTCAATTTTGAATTCTTGATCATTTGTGTTTTACAAAAAAAACTGTAGAGGCATGTCCTTGATCAATATTTGGCCACTTTCAATACCAGCTTACGTATTAAGAGTACTAGTTGCCATGAGAGAATGATTACCACGAACGGACAGGCAGACGGCGATCCTAAAGAATCTCTAATCTGTCTTTCTGCAGATAACAAAGAGAGTGATTTAAAGGTATAAAAGTGAAATTTTTATTGCCACGCCCACAATTTATAAAATGTATCTATATATCACAAAAATTTAATCACAAAATTAAAATTCAATCTGTTGTCGTATAATAGCCGCGCCCACATTTAACAAAAAACCCTTTATTCGAATAGAACTCTAGTATACGTGGAGGGTGATTAAGATTTGACCCCAAAGCCAAATTTAGTTTTCTTACTTGTTTTACTTGTTTTATATTTCAAAATGCTCCTCACGTTGTAATTACCATAAATTGAGGAAAATTTATATTATTTAGCAAAGTATTAAAAAAAAAAAAGAACCTTCGAAAAAATATTATAAACATTAAAAAAGAAATTAATGAAAATGAGGAAAATTAAAGAATATTAAATGATGTGCAAACAGAGCGTTCCCAAAATATAATTTGACACTTAAAAAGCAGCAGCAACAGCAACAACAACAGCAACAGTAAAACCAAACATGACAGTAGACAATTAGTATGCGTGAATATTCTGAAAATTAACCACAAATACCAACAAATGTTTAGCGACAGCTCAGCTACAGTATAATAAAGCAAAAAGAGAGTGAGAGCGCGTACGCATGCAACGGAATGTAAATGATAACAATTATGCTGCAAACATATATTTTGGTCACCAGAGAGACATTAACAGAGCATTAAAATGAACCAACAAAACAAATACAAAAAAAAAAGTTGAGAGAAACATGTTACAGCAGACGAGTATAATGGGTTAGAATACACAGAAGAATAAAAGTTGTATAGAGAGAGGGTGGGGCAGAGATTTACGCTTCTGATGTTTATAATTTTGACACGCTCGTACAGAATCCAATTTTCAAAATATATATGAAGGTACACACAAACACATCTAAACATGAATGGAATGTGTACTCACATCGCGAAGCAACACTTTTACACCTACTTACAGCAAGCGTTAACATGCGTTTGGCTACAAGCAGAAGCCTAAGAAGAGAATTGTAGTTGTTGGTAATGAACAGTTTAAAAGGGTCTCTCCGAAAAGTATGCAGCAATATGTTCGGACAACCATTAACGAAACACATTTTAGATGAGAGTGCGTGAGGGAGTGAGTCAGCAAGTTCATTTGCCGCTTCACATTAACACGCACACAACTACACTCACACTTTTATGTATTGCTGCATGGTTCTAAACTGAAATGAACAGAACACAAATGAACATCATGCGCTAATAATTGTGCAAAACTTTTTTGCGTCTGTTGCAATGCATGTGTGTATGTTAGGATGTATGTTGGCATATAAGCGAGAAATGCTAAAGTCGAGTAAGAGAATTTTCATTTCATTACAAACTAACAAATGAAAAAAGAACTGCATAATAAAAAATAAAATAAGAATGAGCAGCGCATTTATGTACTTGCATTGTGTGGGTGTGCAGATGTGCTACTGTGTGTGTTTGTGTTTGTGGCCGAAAGTTATGATGACGTTTTACAATGAATAAGTGTGTGGCGGTGGTAATGGCACCACTACACAATTCTGTGATTGCTACAATGTTTAACAAAAAAGTAGAGCAAAAAGAAAAAATGAATTTATTTTCAAAAGCTATGCCATTCTCCTTCTGCCTCTCTACCCCCTCCTACTCTATCACTTACCATACAATTGCTGACACGTATACGCTCGTACTTAGAAATGTAATAACGTATATTATACACAGGAGAAATTATAATGAAAAAACTTTGAGTGGAACGCTACGGGTGCAAGAGAAAGGCGGTACGGGTACAAGTAAGGACGCGTAACGTAACGTAACGGCAATGGCAGAGAAGAGAGAGAACGAAAAGAAAAAAAACTAACTCACATAACTGAAATGAAATGTACATTTAATTGCGGCATTATGCAATGACATGATAGCAGTGAGCGTTGAGTGTTGATCATTAAAATGAAACCACACGAACGTACATATATACACACAAAAAAGCCCATAAGCTGTTTGACGAAACATGAACTGTGAAAATTTTATGTTTACTACATGTACATATTGTGTGTGTGTGTGTGTGCTTTGCAGTTTGCATTTTTCAGCCTATTTTCCTAATGTTCTTTGCTTTCACGAATCTCCCTCCTGCTAGAAATGTTTTTTGATTTCATATCATTCTACTCTCACTTTAAATTTAAATTAATTTATTTATCATTGAATGTATGCGAATATTTGCTATTGGTATTATAAATCAACTATTTTATTATTAAAAACAATCTTCTGAATGATTCTCTCTCTACTTCTGCCCATTTCAATATATAGCGGTAAATTTCGACACATGAATGAACGGAATTTGCCCCTCAGATTTATTTTAGTTCAATAACGGTGCTTTTTTTTTCAACTTACGTTAGCCACCAATCAAGCAAAACACTAATTCAACTCACTATCTCTCTTTTTTCACTTTCTCCATAAAATTTTCTTGGGGAAATAAACTAAACGTTTTAGTTTTATTTAAAGACAAAACATAATTGAGTTTGATTGATTTTGAGAGATGTAAATACAAAGAGAACTTTTAATACCCTTCATCTACGATAAGTGGTATATGAAGTTTGTCTTTACATTTGCAACACTAAAAAAGCGGTGTTACGGTCTTCAAAGTATTATACCAATTCAATTATTGATTTATTTGTTCAATATCAAAATCGCGTTGATTTAGTTAAGTTCATCCGTTTGTCTGTCTCTTGTTATTATTCTTTCAGACACAAATTTAAGTGATATTGAGCTCAAAGAGGAACATTTTCAGTTTTTGTACAAAGGTTGCTATAAAAAGTGAGCGAAATTGATTAATGGCCACGCCCATAATGGATAAAAATCTATTTATATATCACAAAAATTTTAGCTTTAAAATATGCTATAATTACTCCTTCTAAGAATGTGTCAAATGGGCGTGGTAGGCTATACAATAGGCCCACAATTTAAAAAAAAAAACTGCATTTGGTGTAAAAAGAGACTCGCTTCAATTATTATACGTTACAATTACTACTCATACGTATTATTGGATAAAAAAAATTTTTAGAATGAAATCTTCAGCTTACACTTACTTCTCTCACTTTAGGCTTGTCATACGTACTTGACAGAGCATGTATGTATAAGTGTTACGTACCTTTACTCCTTTGGCCGTAATGCTTATAGAAACTAAACATTAATTAATATTATTATTGAGAGTGAGGTGAGGTGAGTTTAGAGACGCGAAAACAAAACATAAACACTCTTCACACACACACACACCTTTAGTATAAGAACTTACTTTACTCTTGCTTAGTAATGGGTGTTAAGCTCTCTAACTGTTAAACATAATAATAACAACAATTATTATATCACCAATTGTGAAAGTTAATACAATAACAACAACAACAAAAACAACAAGAAACTTTTCATTGCTGTTGTTAGCTTATGTTTATATATACACACACACACAATATTTACAGCGCACCTCTTGTTTATTTATAGTATGTATATCATGTAACATGTGTACATTGTATATTTACCCGATAACAGTAAAGGTGTGGAATGCGAAACTATTCTTGTAAATATTTAAACACAAGTACGTAAAGCATGATAAACGATTATTAGTAAATTTATAACAGCCTCCATCATCCCACACATTGTTGCCAATGTAACCGTTAAATGATATGTGTAATGAGATACATATCAATAAAAATGCATGCATGTGCTAAAATATTGACAAAAGAGATGTTTTAAAGTAACATCAAATTGAGAGAGTGTTTTAATTTAAGTTATTATCAAGCAGTTGATATTTTATGTCAGCGGTGTTGATTTAATGTCATATATTTTTTACCTTCTGCGTCTCTACATCAAAACTGTTGTATTTTATTTATGAATAATTGTAAATCGTGTATAATTTCTATACCCTACACATAAGATTGCAAGTATATTAAGTTTGTTGTTTCGTTTGAAACACCCAGAGAGCTACCTTAGAGATCTTACAAAGTATAGATTAGATTATAAATCACAATCAAAATTTGAGTCCATATAGACATGTCCATCCCTATGTTAGATTATTGATATTTGATATTTAAATTTTGAAATATTGAGCAGTTATTAAAAGTGAAGAACTCCAAAAACTGATCTTAACTTAACTATTTTACTTGTTATATAATACAAACTTAATTTCTTTGTATATGTCATTATGTCAATTTGATTATATAGTACATTTAAGATAAGATGTGTAAAATTAGTTTAGTTTAAGAAACCATATTAACTCTTAATGCTAAGAACTACCCTTTAGTGCTCAACAAAATTTTATTACTCTTTACATATACTGAAGTATTTAGTAGCTTGAAATGATTGCTTGGGTAATAACCATAAAAGTGTGCATTTATTATAAAATGAATAATAATTTCGAAATATTGCAACATTGTGTTTAATTATTAATAAATACATCTTTTAAAATTCATGTATTTATTAGCATATCCATCTAATAACGAGACTGTATATGTGTGTGTGTCAAAACTTGACATTTTATCATTTTCTACATTTTATCTAGTCTCCAAGCAGCCGTTAAAATAAATAATAAATTATTTATTTACTCCCTCGTACTCATACCATCGTTCACTCACTCACTCACTCTCTCTCTCTCTCTCTCTCTCCCTCTCTCTCTCTCTCTCCCTCTCTCTCTCTCTCTCTATCCCTCTCTCTCTCCATATATATATATGAATTAGACTCACAGTGTTTTCTATGCCTGTATTTAGGTATTTGGAATGAAGTAAACAAGCAAACACTTAATAATAAACTTTTATCTTAAATATGTAAACAAAATATTACGGTTTACCTTAAGTTTCTAGCAAACAAAGGGACGGAGGGATGGTGTTCAGAAGAAAGTTAAACAATTTATCTATACCTACTAGTGTAACACCCAAACGGAACAAGTACTTTGGGTCAAATCTTAAATACCCTCTAATTGTTCATATAAGGAGTAGGCGTGGCAGGTACAGTAATTACATCCTCTTATAGTGCATGTACTACGTATCAGTTTGCAAGTCGAGTTTTACGCTTTATAAGGTTTTTTGTGCATTAAGGGCGTGGTCACGCCCATTTTTGACATGTCGATATATAGAATAATTATAAAAATATCTACTAAATTTTATGTTTACAGTTCAATTTTTGTCATAGATAAATAATTTTTGTCGATAGTGGGCGTGACTCTTGACCGATTTTTCACATTTTAAATAAAAATGTGGCAGAAACTAGAAGTTTTTATATAAAATATCAGCACAATATCTCAAATTTTGCGATCGTAAAAATGCCAACAACCGACGGACAAAGGGACATATGATTTATGCTATTGGTTTTCTGCGTGCTACAAATGGAAAGACAAACTTAATATACCCACCGTAATGACAAACTTGAAACACTTCGTTTGACACACAATTTTCATAAAGCATTTTCAACACTGTCATAACTGATGATATTTTATAGTTATTGTTCACAACAATTATGTACAGTTTGTGTGACACTAGATACGTAATACATACAAAACATTTATTAAATAGAATCAAAATAGAATAAAACTTGATATAAAAAGAGGTAAACTGGACAAAAAGAAAACTTTTCCAATGAAGCAAAACTTTAAAAATTGGTTTAAAGTCAACAGATGTGTTATTGTGTACAACACATGCGTATGGCATTTACGTACATATACATATATGTATATAGGATGGACAATTGTTATAGTTAACATCACTAACCGGCAAATTTATGACATAACCACTAAGCATGCAACAACATTTACGGCTTTACATATGTATACATACATTCACATAAATTGGTTCAGTTGTATAGAATAAAGGTAAAGGACATAACGGTATGCATGATTAAAACCTGAGAGAAAGAGATCATGTTTGTATGTAGTGTGTAAAATATTTAAGCGTCATCAACTGGTTTTAATGTGTTTTTATTTTTTATTGTTGTTGTTGTTGTTGTTAAGTATCTATTTAAGTGTACATGTATTTATAAAAGTTGATGTAGTTGTTTGACAACACTGACGACAACCAGCCACAATATCCATTTATACACACCTATGCATACGTACTTATACATATAAACAAATACATTTATATCCATACATACATATATATGTTTTGCAGTTTCGGTATTTCGGTAAAAATAAATACAAAACAAGCTGTGCAGAGCAAAAAAAGGAGTAAAAATTTCCTAGTTAATCAAAGACGATCATTTAATACCCTGCAGTAGTTTAAATTGTATGAATGGTAATTTAATATAATAAGAATCATTGTCTTTGCTTCATAAAAGTCACTTCTTAAAAAATCATTAAGTGCTTGTGAGAGAGTTTCAAAAAATTGCCCCGTGCGATCAAAAACTCAGATAAATACAGAGGTTATTAAGAAATGTATGCTTAATGATGATTTGGTGATAAAGGTGTGGAATTTAGTCATAGAAATCTTTGCGTCTGTATGTCCGTCTGTTGTGGGCACTTTTTTGGTTTCCAAATTAATATATTTGAGCAGAAATTTTATACAGACTGCGGTAGCTTCTATTTAATCAAAAGAAAATCTATTGATAGCCACGCTCACTAGCGGAAAAAGACGTTCTATTATCCACCAAATATTAGCTATCAACTTAATATTTGGTTCACACATTAATAGATAATATGCTTTCATCGATGTACCAAAAATGGGTGGGGTCAAATAATAATCACGACTATGAATTACAAAAAAAAAAAAAAAAAACAATTTTACCGCAGAATACAACATGTAAGTTGGGTAATAAAACAAAAACATAATGAGGTCACTGCCACGCCCACTTTTTGTATGTATGTACAGGTGGAGAATATTTAAAACTACAAGATTTTATTGGGTTTTTAAAATCAGTATTTCCGCGAAAGTTTTTCTAAACATCTAAGCCATGTCTTTCTCCCCCGCCAGTACATAAAATTTCGCCTTAAAAAACAATTTTTACGCAAACTTTAGTCCCGCGGTACCATGCCTTCGGCTAAAGCGGGAAACATATAAACGAGTGAAATACGTTGTATTTGTAAATTTACTTTAAAACTGTTACTTATATAAATATTTGCCTTGAATCGTAGTCAGTTGTTGCCCAAGTTTTATATGCTAAACAATTATATCGCTAATTTCAATGTTACATATAAGTCGTAGAGTATTCAAAAATTCATAACAAACTCTATGAAAATTTACTTATGTGATTATTTCGTTACTTTAGTCACTCCTCTGTCGTTACATACTGGTGGCGGGCTAAACTGCTGAATAAAATATATGTGTATGTACGTTATGTGTTTAACATGTTAAAATATGTGAAAAGTGTTCCCCACACATTGTGTGGATTGTTGTCTTTCTTTCTATCTCTCTCTTGCTCTCTTGCTGGGTCTGTATGTGTTGCTTTAGTTCACTTCTGGATATTTAATGAAAAATGTAATAAAGCACAAAAACAAAAAAATGTATACAGGGACGTAACTACGAAAGGGCACAGTGAGGAGTTAAACAAAAAAGCAGTGACATTAACCTACTTTAGAAAATTTACTATTAATAAGCTTTTGTAAGCTTTGTAAGAGACTGTTTCGTGTAAATACATTAAAAAACCGAAATTAATACAACTTTAACAACATGGATGAAGCAACTTTGTTTTTCCTTTTTTCGTCTATGCCCTATAGGAAATTTACAATGTTGTATGATGAGTTCGGTTCTTGTGCTACAACCCTGTCATGGTGATGAGTAAAATGATGGGAGATAATTAAAAAGAAGAAGAAGAAGAAGAGGGTACGACATATGTGTTTATTTATATATAGGCATTAATATTATCTACATATGCTGATGTGTTTAAATCACGCTACATCCCTCAGGAAGATCAACAATTTTTAAACACTTTTGTTAAGAATAACATTTAAATATATTTGCATAATTTGGAGAGTATTTATGTGATTCTTTAACAACATTTCGACAATATAAAAGCGTTATAATGAACAAGAAAAAAATATGTTTGGCTGAGTCGAAAATCTTGAATATCCAACATCGGTGTACCAAAGCATTCGGAAGAGTATATAAAGCACCTTAAGAGTAATGCAGAAAATTGATTTAAAGATGGCTTTTTTTTTTTTGGTTTCTGTTGCATTGTGGGCGTGTCGATTGACCGATTTTGTTCAACTTTAATATACTCGGCCAGACAGACATCTTTGTATTCGATGCTGACTCATAATATCATACATTATATGTCTCTTGCGCCTCCTTCTGGTCTTTACAAATGGAATGACCATTGCATTCATATTATGTGGAGAGCTTAATAAAATAAGATGAAAATGTTATAATTGGTTCTATCGATCCTACACACCACATACTACCGTCATTCTAAAAAAAATTGTCTAATCGAGTTCAAATTGAGAACATGCCAATAATCCATCCTTCATCAAATTTTATTAAAAAAATATAAAAAAACAAAAAATAACGAAATTTTACCTTCTAAAGATTTGGTAAGTTTATATATAGAAGGGTCCTAAAAGTAGGCCGCTGCAATAGTGATCGTTTTTGATTCAAAATACTTTTCTGTGCCGAGTTTCATTAACAAAAAAATATCCATTTATTTGAGAAAAATGTATAATTGTGAAATGTATCTAAAATTTATCTCAAGCCAATCATAAATTTTTAACTTGTGGAAACAAAAAAAAAACTATATTCATAGAACAAATAGTCCATGAAATAAAAATAAACATAAACATAATCAGCAAGATGTTAAAATTGACTGTAGTGTGTATATAAACTGAAGCGTAATCTAAGTGTACACACATACATATATCCATTCATATATGCATTACCCGCATACCCACCACACTTAACTCTCTCTACGTAGAGATTGTAAACATTTAAATAATCTACATAGTTCTATTTAAAAGCTAAGCTAAACTACTCCTTTTTGATACGCTTAAGTAATTTAATTAACGCCCACATAGTTCTCATATATTGCCTATGCATGTATGTGTGTGTGTTTACAAAAAGAGAAATATATGTTTGATATGTATTATGCATAAGTGTGTATGATTGTGCAAACATTTTTCAAATTAACTTTTCTCTCTCTCCCCCTCACTCTCTCTCGATCATTGTATGCCTTTTGCAGTGTACTGTATGTATGTGTAAATATTTGTGTTACTGAAAATGTTTGCTAAGAATTTTTAAAGCTGTTCGAGTTAATTGCGTGTGTAAAGAAGAAGAAGACTATATGCGCATTTAGATGATAATCACATTTCTTCAATATTTAATTAGTTCAATAATAATAATGAAAATTAATAAGTACATTTAATATGCTTTTATCGCTCTCAATTACTAACTATCACTAATAATATTATAGTAACAGTATAAACAGTAACCAAACGTTGAGATGACATAATAAAATCATAAAATTGAAAATAGTAAAATTTTCCTCATTTATCACAAATGTCATATATTTAGTATCAATAAATTTCATTACATCGTATGATGTGTACGTAAACGTATAAAAGATAGCGTTTGCTACACTTGGAAGGAGGCTTCCGTGATTCTAGATTAGCATCAAATTCTGAGTAAAGCTAAATATGTTCGTCCGTCTGTCCGAGTATATGTCTGTTATCATTCTCACGGGCTTAAATTATGAGATATTGTAAAAGCACTTTCAGTTTTTTAACGCAGATCACTATTTAAAATGGGTAAAATTCTGTTAAGAGCCACGCCCACAATCAACAAAAAACTACTTATCTACGACAAAAATTTAGTTATTAGGTTGAGTATTGGTACATACATATATTTACAATTAGCTTATCCATCGATTTGCTAAAAATGGGCGTATTAGACACGCCTACAATCAATAAAAATCTATATATCTGCCACAAAAGTTGACCTGTGAACTTGAAATTTAGTGCACTTGTTAGCCCATCCATATACGAAAAATGGGCATGGTCGAATAATAGGGACGTTCACAATTTACAAAAAACCATAATCCACGTAAAACTCGACTTGCATACTGATACGTAAGATATACACTATTAGAAGGCGCAATATATATACCAGTCACGCCCACAGTTTTAAATATGAAAAGTATTTAAGATTTGGCTTAAGCCAAATTTTGGTTTTCTTACTTGTTTTTCTTTAACAAAGATTTTAAATATCTTGTTTTTGTTGTCGTTTTTGTTGTTGTCAACGCAAAAATTTTGTTATAAACAGCAATAAATGTATTTTTTGGTATTTTTAAAACAATTTTTAGATTTCAATTTACGAAATGTTACTCGTCTACATATTTATGTATGTATAAAAACCTATAAACAACAGCAGAAAGATTTGATTAGATTGTAAAACATTTGATTTCGCGTATCTGCCCAACATAACATATACGAGTGGAGATAAATAAGTGGATTTACTGGCGCTTCTTGTGTGCAACGTATTTCACAAAAACAATAAATATATGTAAAAATATGCAATATTACAGGGTATGCATATAGTTGGTCTGAAAATATGCTACGAAAATGCAATAAACTATTTAAGTGAACTCGGTTGCTCCGTATCGCATCATCACCATCATCATGCACTACATGCAAATACACACATAACTACCTTGTATAATAATAATAATAATAATAATAATAATAAAAACAAATCAAGGATAACATCCAAACATATACATATGTATACGTGAACGTATGTGTATAAACGAAAAACTGAAATCAAATTTTTTGATGAGCATAACAAATCGAGAAAAAAACACTATAACTGTACAATGAACAACAATAGCGTGACGGTAACAAAGAGAAACACATAGTAAGGCAGAGCAATATATAAAAAAAATCCTCTCCAAATATGTACTTAATATAAATTTATACGTATGTGTGGCAATAGCACAAGTAAAAGATAAATGAAAAAAAAGCAAATAAATAAACAAATATTTTGTGAAATATATACAGCGGCCGATTCATATGACTTGTGTACACAGTGTATAACTGTTTGTGTGTAAACGGTGTTTTACTGCCCTTAAAATCGTCGTTTATCAATATATAAAGTAGAGTAAGTGAAGTAAGGTCAGTTCCTTCAGCGTACAATTATGATTTTGGAAAATACACATTTACACGCATACATATATATGTAAAAACACATATACATCACTTTAATGAACTTACAATTGTACAAGTGTATGTATAGGGTATTTGTAAAAACCTCAAATGTTGGTTCTTGCTGGTATTGTGCTGTCGTACAATACGTACTTGGACAAGACTGCCAATAAATGAATGAATGTGAGAACAGATGAAAAAGGCTGGGCACCCAACAGAATTGTAATTCTGTGTACATTTGTACATGTGTGTGTTTGTGTGTTTGTGTGTAATCATTAACATTAATGGTTACTGTACACTGTCTGTATCTCTTACACATTGCTGTACACGGACGCATGATGATATAGCTGCGATTTATTGCATTATCAATAAAGTGAATAAATTTTGAGGTTATTGTGGCGTGATAACGGTTTTAAAAAAAGAATCACATAAAAACAACTACAACCAAATATGCATACAGACATATGAGAATGGAAAAAGTTCCCATAGAACCCAACATTAAAAAAGGCCGGAAGAACAAGAAAAGACAACCTGGGTCAAATTTTACAAACTGAGTGGCAATTACTTGATTATGCGATTATGCACTTAAAGGTTTCTGTTATTGAAAGCTGCCTCATCAATGGAAAAACTTAACATAGTTGGCTGTGTTGAATTTCCACCTCACAGCTTAATTTTTGTGGCTAAAAAAACAATTTTTTTCGATTATGGGCGCGGCTGTTAACCACTATTGCCCAATTTAAATAGTCAACTGTGTTTAGAAACTAAAAATGTAGGCACAAAAATTCAGCTGAATCAAAATTTGTAACAACAACAAGACAAACATATAAGCATAAACATACGGACATGGCTGGATAGACTCAAATTTTGATACTGATCAAAAATATATATTACAAACAGAACAACACATTTAATATACTATGTCATGTGGAGAGAGAGCATTATACAAAAAGGGAGAGGAGAGGGGTTCTTCTCTTTTTTAAATAGTCTCAATATGTAAGAATGAATGGATAAATAAATAAACCAATTTACGGAAAAGGCACAGAAAAGATGCAGGAATGTGCAAAAGCAACAAAAACCACAACAACAACAACAACAATGATAACAAGCATCATTTATGTGATGCTTTACGTATTTCTTTCTTTTATTTGTTGTTAATCTTATAAACATCGGACGTTGAACATCCTTTATACACACTCACACATATGTACAAGTGGGCATATGTATATCAATAAATGCCACTACAACAACCAATCAACCAATCAACGAATCAACCAAACTGCTACTACTGCACCAACACCAACATCAACCAAGAGAATTTTATAACTACGTGTAAATGCATGCATGCTAACGGGCATTTTTTCTTCACTCTATAATTTGTTTATATGTTCCGTTATTGAATGTTACCAGAACCATATCTAGTGTTATTGTTGTTATTTTTAATTTTATTTTTTTTATACGTTATTGATAATGTAAATTGTCGTGTTAATTAAAATAAAACTTTATTGCTACATACAAATATACACACATACACATTTTATAACATATTATTTTAATAAATATTTACGCCCACACATACAAACTTTACTCATATGGATGCTTGGCTTGCTTGCTGGTTAAAATTATATGAAACCCACAAAATTTATACAAACACTTAGTCATATCATAATGAACGCATGAGTATATGTGTATGTGTGCATACAAGGACGATGTATATTCACATACATTGACAAGGCAATTGTTTATATTTTTTCATAATTCATAATGGTGACCAAATTTGTATGAGTGTGCACTTATAAGCGCTGTGTTGAGTTATCACGACCTGATAAAATGCCAGCACGGCAATTAACTGATTAAAACGTATATGATATCATATGACACCCAATTCCAAACAAGCATACACACACATACATATATGTACATGTATGTATTATGTTAATATTGGTCTGTACTGAACCGTTACTTTTTTTTTTGCACACATATTTTTCCTTGCTTCCCACTTCATCTGTTCACACATATTCTTATGTGAAAAGTTGTTAACATTACAGGCTTATGTATGTGTAATATGTACAGTGTTTAAACAATTAATATATGAGGTAGTCCGTGCGGTCAGCTGGTCACTTAAACGTTCGTCTACATGTTTGTTTGTAAGTGTCATTGTTTTTAGTTTTTTTTGTTTTGGTTGATTACTTAATGTATCATATTGTTTCGGTTGGGTACGGCTGGGTGTGAAAGGGATAAAAATAGCAAAAATGTACGCACAAGTGCAGCTTTATTAGTTACTCTTGGAAAATTTTCCTTGTGTTTACTAAGCTCAAGAATAATACTCTGTACCAAGGGCACAGTCATAGACGGACAGACAGATTTAATTAAATCAAAAAATCAGTTTATACTTTATTTAGTTCTGCAGGCTTTTTTTTTATTTATAAAATTTATAAATTTACAAATTTGGGCGTTATAGCGCACTTCCATGTATTTTATTTGAATATTGCTCCTAAAAGTATGCTACAGAAATATATATAATTTTTTCTGCCAAACTATATAATATAATAAAATATATATAATTTTTTTGACAAACTTCCCTACCCTCAACGTATTTGCCTTAATCCGTTATTATTCGTTACCCGTTATTCAATATAAACTTCAAAATAATGCAAACTTTAAACAGTTTTTCTTGTTACACGAAATTGAATTGATTAAAAGTCAAAGTTTATAAAGTTTATAATAACATTACAAGAGTAGATACATATAAGCCTCAACAGACAAATATAAACTGCGACGGAAAAAACACAATCCCACCACTAATGACTGTTGCCGAATACAGCAACTTAATAATTCTGAGTACACTGTGTTTGTAATCAGAGCAACAACCAAAGATAACGAACAGGTAAAGCAACGTAACGTATGCAAAATAGAAAGTCACACCAACAGCAACGGTAATGTTGACAGTAAGAAATGAAAAGAAAATAACAGGAAACAATTACAACAACAACATAAAATACACTAATACATTCATTTAACACCATACTACTAGCCCTACATAAGAATAACGACATATAACTGTATAACAAGTAAGAGAGTAAGCGAGAGTTGTAAGCTGTACTGTAAGTGAAACTACTGCTAAATGTTCCCATAAATTAACACTTACTAACGAATTAGGGCAAAAACAAAAAAAGTAAATAGACCAACACAAGCACAAAACTAAGAAATGCTGTGTTGAGAATATACAGACATACACCCCATTAGAGAAAACATGACAAGAGATCGACTTTATGAATCTCTAAAAATCTCTGAAAATAAAGCTAAACACTCATTGATGAAGTTTCCCTTTGTATTGACTAGAATTTCGAAATATTACGTTTAGGTATGGTACAGTTATTTTGAGACAGAGCGATTTGCCTTGTGAAAAAGAAACTGAGTAAAATATAATCATTTGTTAAATTTTGAAATGTTGGATTATGCTAAAAAAAAGAAATATGATTAAAATTTATATCATCATCATAATGTCTGGGAATTCTTAGAGTTTACAAACATTATAACGAGCTCAATACACCAGTAGGTTGCTATTAATTCGCCAAAGAATTTATTGGGCTACAATACCAAAAAAAGAACAAGACCAACGTTGAATATTGTACTTGCTCCAGAATACGTATTTTGTACGTATGTATATATGTATGTACATGTAAATAAAATGCAGTGGAAACGAGAACTAAAACGTTGCTTTTACACCAACAATAACTACTAGTTTTAACTAAAACATTTACGGACACATCATCGCCCACAGATGCCGTGTGGAATGGTTGTCAACAAATACTTACTTGCTTACCACACAATTGTACAGATTCAACCATTTCAATAATTACTCAACACCATTAAATTTAAGCATATGACCAATATTAACTATTTTAGTGGTATCGTTTTAAAATTCAAATGAAATGATTTTGTAGAAATGTTGCCAAACAACTCTAGAAATATATTTCTTTTACAAAAGAAGTAACGAACGCAAATTTATGCCTTAAGCTACGAGTCCATTTGTAGAATACATCTATTTAACTATTTCATCCGTTATATAGTTTTACTGTTTTTGGAAAACTGGACATGGGTTTACAAGATTTATTGAATGAAATGATTTATTATTAAATATGTAGGAAATTATTAAACCATAAAAAATCACTACTTACCATTTATTAAACTTTTTATTTAAATGTGAGGCCATTATTCTTATAAAATAAAAAAATTTTTGAATGCTTTACATAATTTAAACTAACGCGCGCGAACATATTTTTTTTTTAATTTCCTCTATCATTTAACACAAATTTTAAAAGCATTTATGTTGGCAATTCCTTATATATATCCCCCTTTTTCGGATTTTTATCACATGCACAGAAACACTTTTCGCACCATTTTATTTACATTTAAGTTGGCAGTGCTTTATATTCTTTCTCTTTCCGTATTTTTTTACAAGCAAAGAAGCACATGTCGCACCATTTTATAAAGATTTTCTTTACATAATTTAAACTAACCCGAACATATTTTTTAATTTCCTTTATCATTTAACATATCATTAATCAAAAGCATTTAAATTTTCAATGCTTTATATTCTTCCTCTTTCCGTATTTTTTCACAAGCACAGAAACACTTGTCGCACAATTTTATAAAAAAATTTTAACACATCACACATAAATTCTATATTCAATAAGTTTTCTTAAAAAATGCTTCCTTTTACTTTTAATACAAGTATTTAAGTATTTTAAACTTCTATATTTCAATATTTTATAAGTAAATTAAAATTGAAAATTGAAAAGCAACGTAACACCGCACTTGTAAAAATTAACTGCATCATTATCTAAATATCCCGGTATTTTAAGAGAAAATCAGCTGTTTTGTAATGAATATGGTGGTTGTTTATGATAACATTTCGCAGTGCATGTTAGTTGAGTAAAAAGAAAAAGAGTAATTTGTAGAACTTTTTTATACAATTATGTACTTGCAGAGATAATTAATTATTCTAAAAAATGTTACAATAATATATAAAAGTATAAAAATATCATTTAATATAAATACATTTACTAAATAATGAAATAATAATAAGAAAAAAGTATTTTATAAAAAGGAAAAATGGCAGCTTAAAAACAGTTTCTAGTACTGAGATTATGTTGTAAAAAATTGTAAATTCTTAAGGAGAACTACTTTACTACAAATTAACCAACAATTAAAGTGTTTTATTAAAAGGATTAATTACAATTTTATACATTGAGCAGTTTAATAAGTTCAAGACTACGCCTCCAATTGGAATTAGTATTATTTTTTCTGTTTCACAACCACCCCCGGCTACGTTTTTTAAATGCAGTTGCTGCCTACAGCGCTGCCCAACTGAGCTGTTGTTAAGCTTTAAAATTACATTCTAACTCTATATTCTGACTTTGATACCCTTAGACTTTAGTTCAACTTGTGTTAAATTTACAAAATCGATTTATTTTAAAAGTAAAACTTGTGCGTGGAAGTGGTGAGTGTGCATTGTGTGTACTACAAATTTAAACCCTGTCTGGTTTTTGTTTATAATCCAAGGGTCATTGCTTTACAGAAGCTTTCCTGTCTCTCTCTCTTTCTCTCCCTCTCTCTCTTGCTCCCTTGGACCATACAACGCAATCAGTCATTGTTGGCAGCAATATGTCCACAGATTCAGATATGGAATATTCAGATAATGATTGTGAATACGATGATTATTATAATGCAGGTAATTATTACTATTCATGCATCGTTACGTTATTATGTTCATGAGAATACAATCGAACTAGTGAAGGTTAACGGGTTATATGACACTTACAAAAACTATACAAACGTAACACTGAGAAAATGTAAAGCAGATGATAACGGACTTTATATCGATTGAAAAAATAAACAAATAAAACAAAACTTGCTTACAACGATTTATACAAACATACGTTTGAACATTTTTACATGTATGAGGAGAAACCTTAAACCAAACCGTGTAATATGTGTGAACAAAGCAGCGCATTAGCCAACAGAGATAGAAAGAAAAGACAGAATATATAAAAAAAAAAACACCAAGAAACAAAATAACAACGTGACTAAGAGTCATTATCAAGTTCAGAGGAAACCACCGAGGATAAGTACTATTAGCCAAAGACAACAAAAACAATACAATACTAATGTAACCTTGTTTAATTTATGGCTTAGTAATCAGGGTTTACAACATTTTTATACATCAATTTATTTGTAAAACGCGAGGGGAGGATAATGCTGGCTTCAGGTACAATTACAAGGTAATAATGACTGCCGTCATTACATGCTAAAGTTACGGCTGACTGATCTTAGAGACCTTGCGAATATTACACAAATATATTTATTCATAAACTTATGAATTCTAATTAAAATTTAATAACAATTTGTTTAACATTGTTTTTCCGTAGCCGAAGACTGTGATGTGGAACGTTTGGATCCCAAAAAGGCTGATCCCGAATATTTTGAATATGTTTGCCTGACCGTAGAGGAAGTGGAAAAGCTGTTAAATGAATCGGTGGAAAAGCTTAGCACCATACTGCAGATAACACCTTCACTGGCCAAAGTTTTACTCATCGAACACGAATGGATGATCAAGTTGGTGATAGATAAGTATCGGCAAGATTCCAATGCTTTGCTTATAGAAACACGCATTAAACCACCGCAACCACAAGCGGCGAGTGGTGTGGTGGTTAACAAGGATGTTATCAATACTATGCCCAGTACCAGTGCAGCTGCTGCTCAGGCTTCCTCGTCATCGGCGTTAACAAATTATCGTAAAACGTCATTAATAAGTGGTAGCAAAAATGATAATAACCACAACAACAACAACAATAATAGTAATAATAATAATCATAGTAGTAGTAAAGCGTCTACCACGTATCGCAGTCAAATGTGTCCGGTGTGTGCCACCGTACAATTAGGCGATCAATTCTACAGCCTGTCGTGCGGCCATTCGTTTTGTAAAGACTGCTGGTCCATGTACTTTGACACGCAAATATTTCAAGTGAGTGTGAGTGACTTATCTATAACAGCCATTATAAGCGATCATTTATGCCGCATTCGTTTTTTTTTTTTTCTTTCAATAATTTTTAGGCAATTTCTATACAAATCGGTTGTATGGCTCAAATGTGTAATGTCCGGGTACCGGAAGATTTGGTACTAACCTTAGTCACGCGGCCGGTAATGCGTGAAAAATATCAACAATTCGCATTCAGGTATTATGTGAAGACGCACCCGGAGCTAAGGTTTTGCCCGGGACCCAATTGCCAGATTATTGTACGCTCTCAGGATATAACGCCAAAGCGTGCGATATGCACCTCGTGTCATACCTCATTTTGTTTTAAGTGCGGCACCGATTATCATGCGCCCACCGACTGTCAGGTTATTAAGAAATGGCTGACCAAGTGCGCCGATGACAGCGAAACGGCCAATTATATAAGTGCCAACACTAAAGACTGTCCCAAGTGTCACATTTGCATAGAGAAGAATGGCGGCTGCAATCACATGCAATGCTTCAACTGTAAATACGATTTCTGTTGGATGTGTTTGGGCGATTGGAAGACCCATGGGTCGGAGTACTATGAGTGCTCCCGGTATAAAGACAATCCCAACATTGTTAATGAATCGGTACATGTTCAGGCTCGTGAGGCTTTAAAGAAATATTTGCACTACTACGAACGATGGGAGAATCACTCGAAATCTCTACAATTGGAACAACAAACATTGGGTCGTTTACGGCAACGCATTAACGAAAAGGTGATGAAGGGTAGGGGCACTTGGATCGACTGGCAATATTTGTTTAATGCTGCCGCTCTATTAGCCAAATGCCGCTACACGTTGCAGTACACTTATCCGTATGCGTATTTTATGGAGAGCGGGTCACGCAAAGATCTCTTTGAATACCAACAGGTATGCATTATATAGATAGAAAGAGAAGAACAAATATTTTCATTCAAACGCAAAATATATTTTCAGTCTCAACTTGAAGCTGAAATCGAGAACTTGTCGTGGAAAATCGAACGGGCCGAAACTACGGATTTGGGTGATTTGGAGAATCAAATGGACATAGCGGAGAAACGGCGCACCACCTTGCTCAAAGACTTTTTCCCCATAGATGTATAAAAATGCCAAAACAGTATAACGCAACGAAGCGAAAACTCATCTTCCTCTCAATCTACAATAGAATTTTCCATTTTTATCGTAGCATATACTTAGGAGGCCACTAGTTAATTTACTCATTATGCTAATAATTTATTCTAAACAAAAACAAAAACATCAATTAACAGCAAGCTTAACAGAAATATTAACAGAAAAACAAAATTCATTGAAAAAAGTAAAAAAAAAAAAGGAACACATCTTAAAATGCCAATTAATTGATAGTAACTAGCTAAGCGGATAACGTAATAATCTCCATAAACATAAGAGCAAACATTTTAATGTTTAATGTTGTTAAAAAAATACATTTTTCTTCTTCTTTTTTTTTTCTTTCTTTTATTTCGTAATTTGTTTATGTTTATAAAAAAAAAAAAAGTGTTCTGTTATTTAGAAAAATGAAACTCTCTCTTAACTCTCATTATTGTAGGCAGTAATCTTTATCAAGGAAAACAGATATTTTATATTTTTGTGATTTTTGTTTTATTATATATGACTTTATTCTTAAAATAACAACAACGGAATTGGAATAAAAAAAAATGATTTAATAAAGAAAACTGCGTTCAAGTTATTGTAGTTTGTTGTTATTGTTGTTGTTGTTGTAATGGTTACATGTCTCGTGTTTCATTATTATTTACTAAATTCATTTTTGTTTATAATTAAGTTAAACAAAAGAAATTATTATAGTCGTTCAAGTCGGATCTTCAAATAGCCTCCACCACTTGATATATTATTTAATTAAATTTTTTTCTCTGAAATAAATTTTTTTTTTATTTTGGGAGGGGTTCTAAAAATGGTTCGTTCCCATCCATTTTCAAAATGGTTCCTTTTTAGGCCCGTATACATATCATTGTACCAAATTTCATAAAAATATCTCAAAAAGTTCGATCTGTAGCTTGCGCACAAATTTACATGGACAGACTGACATGGTTGAATCGACTCAAATCGATCGTTATAACTGAAGGTGGGTGTGGCATGTACCGTTTAAAAGTTACAAACATCCGCACAAACTTAATATACCCTTTGCCACAAGTGGTGTAGGGTATAAACAACTTTTGTTTTAAATTTCTGTTGACAAGTTTTTTAAAGTTCAGTTATATTTACAAATTCAAATGAAAAATATACAAATAAAATAAAACATTTGATAGAAACTTAAAACTTAAAAAAATAAATAAATACATTTACTGTGTTGTTGTGTTTATTAAAACGCTATCTTCTTTAACTTATTCTCATTTTACTTTATTTATTATGTTTAATATACTTCATCGTTAATAATCATTACATTAAGGTTACGTACTTCTCGTATTTGAACTAATCATCAAAATCAATGAAATTCGATACAATTGTTTTACACAATTTAGCGCATTTGCCATAAATTTCATTTCACATCATTTTAAACTTTGGCTTGGACACCTTTCCATTTTGTATTACACTCCAAACCTGACCAGCTGTGCTTTTGTGTTATTGCTTTTTTTTGATTCATTGGAGAGATTTTATCGGCTGGTCTCAATTATGATTTCATTGGTATCCAAGTGAGAGACGCTATACTTCATGGGTGCAAACTGGTTCATTTGTTCAGACATTGGTATAATATGCTCCTCCACGTGCTCTTCGTTACCATCTTGTACCACCACCTCATGGGTGACATTGTCTGATGAATCAACATTTTGTCCATCCACATTGCACTCACTCTCGTGCATTTCAAAATCTGTAAAATTATTGAATACCGAACGGCATACGGCACACTCAAATCCTCTAAACAAACAAAACGCTGAATAAAAACAACAACAACAACAACAACAAAATATAGTTAATGAAAAACAACATACACCGGTTGATCATCAGCCATTTCTAAGGTATGAGCCCGAGCTTGAGCATCAGCTAAAGTACTCTTCATATCGATTTCTACACCATCCTTAATGTGACTTTGTAAGTGCTTCTTGAAATTGCCCATTTGTATGAAGGCCTTTTGGCAAATTTTGCATGCATAAGGTTTGGTGTTCAAATGGCCCATTATATGTTTTTTCAGATTCACTCGTTGAGAGAAGTAGCGACCACAACGTTTGCAACGGAACGGCTTTTCGCCAGTATGCGTCAACTGATGGCGCTGCATGTTGCTCTGTTGGGTGAATGCTTTGCTACAAAACGTGCACTGGTATGGCCGTTCTCCGTTATGCACGGAATAGTGTCGCGTCAAATTCACCGACTGGGCAAAAGCCTTGCCACATATGCGACACTCGAACGGCCGCACATTATTGTGCACCTTCATATGGCGCTCCAAATTGCCGCTATTGCAAAAGTACTTTTCACATATCTTACACTCGTACGAAGACTTTGTTTGCGAATGCACTTCCTTCTTATGCAGCAATTGATCTCGTTTGCAGGGGAATATCTACAGTGGATTTTTGTTTTTAGATTTTCTTTGAAATGCAAAAATTTAATCAAAATTCATAATAATGAAATCACCTTGTTGCAACGTTTGCAACTGTATATGGGTACCACGGGGACCACATCCTCAAATTCTTCAGCTGTAGCCATTAACTCTTGCAGCTTTTTAGCAGACATTACTTTGCGTATAACCCATTAATCTATAGAGCAAATTTTATTGGGAAATAACAATTATTTTAAAATTTCTCTTCTTCTAGAAAATATTTTACAGATATTTGTTAGCCAGACATCGCTTATTACCTTGGCGAAATTAATGACAAATGATAAAATCATATGCGTTAACAATTTTAGTGAATGACAAGAAACAAAGAAGAAGACTCCAAATGATCACATACTGTATTTAATAACATGTGATTTAATAACACAAAGAAAAGTATCTGAATTTAATGTTTTTAGTGGAATCTTACATGCAACAAAAGTACAAATTTACTTTATTATACACCTTCACGAAATTCTCTAAATAAATACTCGTTTGTATATTATAATTAATTTTCTATGCTATCAATTTAGTGAGCATAGGCTGTTGAAAAGAAAAGAGCAAGCATTGCAAAAGTAAACATCTATCGCAACTTTTAGATAATTTTAGAAATTGGTTTTGTATAAAGCTTAAAGAAATGGCAAAAGAAGAACTAAAAACCTCTTTAAAGCACCAAAAACAGTATCAGGACCAGGATAGTAAATTAAAAGTTCCACATAAGGTAAAAGAATTCAATTCTTAATCATAATTTATGTGCTTCTCTTGAGGCCCATTTATAGATTGTTATACGGCACCTACCACCAACAATGACTGAAGAGGAATTTCTTAAACAAACTGAACCACTGCCCGAACATGACTTTTATTATTTTGCTGCAGCTGATTGGTCTTTGGGTGTAGATGCCACTTGCCGGGCTTATATTACCATTAAAAACTACAACGACATTTTCTTATTTCGAGATCGTTTTGATGGTTATGTGTTTGTTGACAATCGCGGCAACGAATATCCAGCTATAGTGGAGTTTGCTCCCTTTCAAGGTGTCCTAAAGAATAAATCACGTGGCGGTGATAATAAAGTCAATACTATTGAATTAGAGTCACATTATCAAGAGTTTTTGAAAAAGCTGGAGGAAGAACGCGAAGCGTTGGCCAAAGGTGGAGAGGGTAAATTGGAATTTAATTTAGAGCGTAAAAAAGAAGAAATTGTCTCCACGCCCTTGCTGCAATACTTGGCCAACAAGAAGGAGAAACGTCGCGAAGAAGCGAAAAAACGCACCACCGAAAAGAAACGCCAAAAGGAGGAGGAACAAGTAAAATTGCAACAACAAAGGCAAGAAAAATCTACCGCAAAACAGGCGGAAGCCAAAAACATTAGAGATCAAGCAGTAACGTCAGCTAACAATAGAAGCACAGAAAAAGAAGAAAACAAAGGCGGTTCATCTAAAGGACGCAATGATCGTCGCGCTGAACGCAATCGACGTCGTTCTGAAGAATTTAAAAAACGTTTAGAAGAGCAGCAGCAACAACAACAACAACAACAGCAAAATAGTGGTACTCAAAACAATAATACCAACAAAAAAGAGGAACACACTGATAAAAAAGAAAATAGACGGCATCGTCGTGATCATAAGGAGAAGGAGCGAGACAAGGAAAGAGAGCGTAAAGAGCAACCTACAGCCTCCACAGCCAATCCCCAAAAATCAGTAGAAATATTAAAGAAACCAGGCGAACTAAATGATTCCGTTAGGAATTTTATATATCAGGCTGTCCAACATATTACAAAGCCGGCAGAAATTTCAGCCACTGAAGAGGAGAAAGATGACACAATTAATATGAGTAATAATAAAAAAGAAGAGGATGCTGTTGTTGGTGTATATTATGAGGAAAAAATTGTCCAACAAAATGTAGACTCAAAAAATGTTAGTGAAGGTAGTGATGGTGGCGAATCAGCTAAAGCGGCAAATATTAACAATGATTTACAAAAGCAGTCAGAACAACAACAACAACAACGAGAGAAACGTGAAGAAAAGCGCATACGCAACAAGGTATTTGCGATTGATTTCATTGTTTTTTGTATACTCTCCACATAGGACGGCGGGTAGCAAAGGGAGGCGTCAAAGACACTATTAAAATATATATGTCTTTAAAAGCTTATAAATCTAAGTTGGTTTATGGGTCTATGGGTCTTCAATCCAAAACATTCACGGTCACAAAAATTGAAATTAAAACAAGCAATAATTTGCAACAAACATTTTCTTTTTAAAATGGGTGACATCGCTTGAAAGTCACGCCGACAACTAACAAAAGTAAAAATAAATATGCAAAGCTACACATTGTAGCATCCCATCCATCGATGTACAAAAATAGAAAGAGCGAGGCCCACAATTTATAAAAAAAAAAACGGTGGTGTAGAGGAATAATTTAACAAATAATTTAAAACTTGTTTAATTTCATACATGACACGCTCATAAAATGTGCATAAATGTGAAGGATATCAGCCAAATTTTAAGGATTTTAATTGCCTTAAACTTCAATTAATTGAATTCTTCTTTTATAATATAGGATCGACCTTCTATCGCTATTTATCAACCGAAGGCACGCTTGCGTATGACAGAGGAGAGTGATAATAATTTAGTTAATAAGGAAGCCCGAAGTCAGCCTACTTCAGATGGTGAGGTGATAGTTAAAAAAGAAGAGCAGCAAATACAACAGCAACAACAACAACTGCCACCTAAACACAAGAGAGTTCAACGTTATTCGGAACGTACCAGAAATCGACAAAAATCACAACCTAAGGAAATCAAAAACCCGAATTCGGAAATTAAGAATAAGAAATCAGAAGAAGAAGAAAAAACGGAAACTAAAGCCAAGTCAGATGGTGAAATCAATTAAATTCAGTTGATTTTTTTCGAAATGAAACCAATCATAATTCAATGTCATTAATGAAATTTATAAAGATCACTTGATTTCCACAATAAAAGCTTCTTATCTCATTATCAAGCTCTTGGGATTTATCATTTATCTTACAAAGTTGAATTCAGAGTTTAAATAAAAGCCAGCAAAATATTTGCTATAACTGTGGAATTGGTGGAAGCTAAGCTGTGGTCAATTTTTTCCTTATATTCCACTTCAAGGATATTCTATGTTTTTATGAGAGCTTTTATATAATTCCTTTCTAATGCACATACATGACAGCCTCCACTTGATACCTGTTGATTTTTATGAAATTCTCTCACAAAATGACTCTCTCAATGTTTCTCTGATTAAGCTTTTCATATAAACTTTTAGTCCCTTCCAGTCTCTATTCAGCATAACACCTGTTCTTAATCAAACTGTAAACAAACCGACCGGTTTTTTACTTTTTCGTTCATCAACAGTTGTTTATGGAATTTGAAATTTCAGTCGCTTACAACGATTCGAATTGAACGGTTGGTAATTTCATTTATTTAATGAGTGTTTTTAAACGCATTTGATCATATTGTGTGATGGTGTGAATACAATAAAAAAAAGGCGCATAAATTCTTTTTTTGTGAAATTTATTATTAAAAAAAAAAAGAAACATAAATGAAAAAGAAGCCAAATAAGATTTTTTAAATTTTGTTTGTATCCACGCCCATTTTTGGAGCATAAAAAAAATTATAAGTGCAACAAACAGCTCAATTTTCAAATAATAGATTTTTGTCAAATAAATAAATAAATCATTTAATACCCTATACCAGTTAGCCCCTTAAATTATGCTACATTGAGTTTAGTTGTATCTGTAAACACTACCACATAAGTTACTTCGTGAAATATGATTATATGGAGAAGGGGTTCTAAAAATGGTCCGATCGTGTTCAAATTTAGCTCAGATTAATAAAAAGCTTATTAATTATTCTTCAACAAATTTTGTCCAAAAATATAAAAAATTGCGATTTTTTGCCATATAAAACTTTCCATTGCTAATAGAACCTTATATGGGGAGGGGTTCTAAAAATAGTCCGATGTCGTCCATTTTCAATATAGTTCCTCTTTGGGGCAATACAGATCCTTGTACCAAATTTCAACAAAATATCTTTAAAGATGTGACCTGTAGCTTGCGTACAAATTTACATGGACAGACAGACGGACATGATTAAAACATTTCATATAAATGGTTATATGTATGAAAATAACAACTTTGGAATATTCTCTTCTATATTCTATAGTGCGGTGACCACAATTTTATTAGAAAAAATTAAATGAAAAATTTTACTTTTATATAATAAAGCAAAGAAAAAGATAATAAAAACAAAACATAGACATCACACACAAAATATGAATACAAATGAATGAAACTAAATGTTACGAGCAGAGCAACTGACATCATGTCAAATGCTCGTTAGCAAAATTTGTGATAGAAGACAAAGAGCAAACGTTAGCTATCAACCATCATTCTTCTACGCCGCTTTTATTGTAAATTTTGCCATTAATTAAAAAAAAAACATTTGATTCCCTTCAGTGGTGTGTGTGTAAAACAGTCCAACACTTACACAAGTGCCTTAACCATCATCCAAGCATTTTGTAGAATATGCCATTTACCACAAAACATGTCACAGAAACAAATGAAACCATCAAACAAAACTTGACGGTCCTCGAAGCAAAACGAAAACAAGAGAATGACACAAAACTATAGCTTTCTAATGTTCTAATGTTTTCTAACAATTTTTTATTTGTTTTGAAATAATGTAGGATTCATTTGTTGTTTGTGTTGAAAATGACAAAATTATAAAAGTACTCCCTCAGATGAAATGATTCATTTTAATGGTTCAAATGAAAAACGACGATTCTTCTATTAACGCCTATATACAGAATACCTTAGTTAAGACACTTGCTGTCGCTTTATACAATAAAAACAAATCCTACGTTTTATTTTGCTCAATTTAATTTTCTGCTTGATAGCACAGAAATCTGAGCAAAAAATGTACGCTTATATCATGACTGGTTGGAGAAATAGAATAATGGTGGGCATCTCATTACACAGCATAATGGTATATGGATTTTTCATGACGGATTCTGCTCTAGCGTGAAAGTTTCAAATCGTAATTTTATTTCAAAGATTATATAATCACTTGAGTAGTTTACATTTCCACTTGAGTTACTTGCAATTCCAGTTAAGTTAATTTTATAATAATATATAAAAATTTTCAATTTGAGTCAACTTGAATTTCATTTGAATTGTTATATTTTTAAAATTTACATTTGAGTTATTTGCATTTTTATTTGAGTTTTTTCCATTTGAGTTATTTTTAGTTGCAATTGAGTTCTTTTTTATATGTTGAGTTATTTCAATTTCCATTTGAGATATTTCCATGTCAGTTCTTTCTAATTGAAAACCGACAAAGTTTAGTTTTACTTGAGTTATTTTCATTGTATATGAGTTATTAGCAATTCCTTTTGAATTTTTTCCATTCACAAATCAATAATTTCATTTCCATTTCAGTTCTTACTATGTATTTTTTTTTGAGTCATTTTTGAATTTTAATTGAGTTATTTTCAATTGAGTTATTTTTTACAATTTGAGTTATTCTAAATTCCATTTAAATATTTATCATTTCCATTTGGTATATTCTCCATTTCCATTTCAGTTGTTTCCAATTGAAAACTGAGTTATTTGCAAATCCACTCAAATATTTTTCTATTTGCAAACTGATATAGTTCAATTCCAGTTGAATTCTCTGCATTTGAAAATTAACAAGATTAAATTCTATTTGAGTTTTTTTCCAATTTCACTACTTTTGTTGACTCCTTCCTCCATATGTGTCATTAATTTTGATTACGAAAAGTTTTTCTGTTAATAACGTGCAGAGAAAGCTAATAAGAGCCGCAATGAACACAGTCTTCGACAAACCATTAAAAAAAGAACACAAACGTATTGAATTGATGAGTATTAGGTCAATAATAATGAAATCTAATCAGTACAGGTCTAGGCACGCAAGTGCAAACAAACATAATATTGAGGTTACTGGGGTGATCCAAGCGAAATATGTTCAATATTTTGATGCGAAACAATAATAAAATAAAAAAAGTGAAAATATAATAATCGGTTCTACTTGACAATTTTATACCCTACACTACTTACTTTCACAATTTAGTCGCTGCATTGAAAGAAGTTATAATCAATAAATCAATTGACTCTTCTTTACTAAATTTAATTTAAGACATCCCCGTTTTAAATTTCACCAAAATATTTAATATTCAATATTATAATCTATAGATTGATTGCAAGAAATACATAGACGGACAGGCGGTATGATTGAATCGACATATAGAATGTTTTTTTAGGAGGTTTGTTTTTTCTATAGGGATTACTGTGTTCTCTGCCAGTTGTTTTGACAGTTCAAAGTGACGTTTCTACTCAGTATTGTTTGGCAAATTGGTTAACTCTAGAACACTGCCTTCAATTCATGGAAATTTATTTTCAAAATTAGTGTTCAATTAAAAGTTTTTATAGAGCACTTCGTGAATTTTATGAAGCGTCTTTTTTGCTGAATGGATGCGTCAACAAGCAAAATTGCCATATTCGGAGCAAAAATAAGATTTTAATTCTGATCTGATCATTTTTCTTAAGAGACCGCGCAAATGCAATATTATAGGTAGGGTGTAGGATGTAGGGTAGTTACTTTTAAACTAACTCTTTTATTATTTCTTTCCAACTTTAAATTAAAACAATATAATAAACAAAAGATGTTTTTGTTAAAAATAAAATTAAAAAATTCTCATTGAAAAAAAAAATTTTTTAAATTAATGAGAAAATAAAAAAATGTTCTTTTCATTCTTCTAATTATTAAAACTTTATGAATTTATGAAGATTAATGGTGCTTCGTAGAACAACGAACATTAAATTAATAACAACAATAAGAAAACATTAAACCCCTCCACTAAATCACTGCATTAGTGATGTGTTCTAACGAAAATGAATTTGTCAACAGTTGCCACGTTTGATGCTCATCATTTACCCTCCACCGAGCACCCAAGTAACATTAGCAATCAAACCAATCAAACACACTTCTCTCTCTACCCCACATCCACATTGACAGATATCATTCATGGTACAGAGCTGCAATGTTTAATGCAGGAACACATGGATGCTTTGATTTACGGTAACACCAGCTTATATTGTCTAACACAATACGATTCAATCTTATGTTGGCCACGGACACATTTTAATACAATTGCTGTGTTGCCGTGTTTGGATGAATTCCAGGGTATACAGTATGACAGTACACGTAAGTGTGATAAAAGTGTTGCTTATTTATTTATTTTAAATTAAGTTTGAGAAAACAAGAATAATATTGAAGTGACTCAGTATATAGGTCATGTTAGATTTTTAATTCTAAAAAGTATAAAAATATTCGTTAAAGTTTATAAAATATTATAAATGAGTGTAAAGTTTTTAAATCAAAACGGTTAAAGTTTCTCTTTTACGAGTTTCAAGAATTTGGCACTTTGCTTATCTATGTATAAGATGTACCTCTCCTTTACTCTAAATAAACATTGAGTTGAGAGTTTATGCAATTTACTCACGTGCTTGATTGATGTTGGTGAATTTTTTATTACTTCCTCTCTTCTGTCATTCTCAAATATGTGATACATTCACATAAATTGAATAACTTTCTCCAAAAAAATGAAATTTTTTCTTCTTTGAGAGAAAACATGATAAACGTTGCCATATAATATAACCCACAAAACCACAACAACAAAAATATTTACAAAAAGAAAAAACACTTAAAAGATGACTTTTTACCACAATACAAAAAAAATTGCTTTTAAAATATGATAAAATATTTCTATCCGTAATTGTTTCTCTTCAGAGAACGCCACCCGCTTTTGTCAGGCGAATGGCACTTGGGAGAAGTATACTAATTATGATGCCTGCTTACACTTACCCGCTCCTGATGTTTTCTCCGAATTTGAGCCTATCATAGAATTGCCCACAATTATTTATTATATTGGTTACACGATAAGTTTAATATCCTTGACTCTGGCTATTGTAGTGTTTGCCTACTTTAAGTAAGTACATATACTTAAATGCTTTAAAGTAAAAAAAAAAAGAAAAAGAACAAGTAAGAAACTATATTTGGGTTGGGCCAAATCTAAAGAACCCTCCACATCTATACACACACAGTGAGGGTGGCAGATACACGCAAGCATTCTCTAATAGCATTTGTATATTATTGTATTACGTAGACCATAATGTTGAAAACGCTGCAATTGCGAAACCTTTTATGTCATATTATTTTGTTCATTCTCTGTATATGCTTTGTGCTGTCTCTGTCGCTTTTTTTTTTGGGTGTGCAAATTGATTGGGAAACCTAAAGTATCCCCCATTTTATATGAAGGGTGTAAAAAGAAGAAGAAATTGCGCCAAAGGCTGCATATATATCATAAATTTAATATAGAAACGTTTTTCTTATAACCATGCAATTGTTCAACTAGACGTATGAGTGATTTATTTTTATTTACATACAATATTTAAAGAGGTCATAAAACATTTTATCTTATTACTTAATGATTATATCATCTTTATAAATAAAATAACAGCTATATTAAATAAAATTATTTACATACATATAAACACACCTCAAATTCAATTTAACACATTCCAACCTTGTTAACAATTTATGAATGACATTTAAAGTTAAAGAAAAGAAAAGCAAGCCTAACCTTTCTTAATAATAGTTATTATCTATCTATCACTCCCTTTTCCTCTCCTTAACTACTCCCTCCCTTACTATCTCTTATATATTTTTATTTTTCATTTGTAGTTACGGTTTATTTACCGTACCGTTATGGTAATAAATTATATTCAACACTTTAAGTAAACATTGTTATTATTGTTGGTGTTTTTTTTTTTCTTTCTATATGAATAGTGGTTTATCATCTTTTTTTATTTACCATAAATTGCTCTTACATGAGACAAAAATAAAAACAAATAACACGTAGCCACAAACTACTGTTAGCTACTCTGCGTATTAGACAAGTGCTCTTACGCTACATACATACATACTGATACTGACATAGAGAATGCCCAATTATTCGAGTATTGTGTAATAAGCCCTTCCCATGTTCGGTATATTAAGTTTATTATTATATATGCGAGATTAAAAAAAGTATCTATCACCTTACAAAGGTCCGCTGGGCTATATAACAGCCAAACTTAAATGAAACTAATTTTATTGCAGAATTCGAATATTTGAGTAGAGAATTGTAAAAGATACTGAAACGAAAAAATTGAGCATTTAATTATATGCCACGCCTTCAGTTAATGTAGAGTACATTCAATATTCGCTGTTGTACTTGCTTCTTCTTCTTTTTAAAATACTCTTCAGATATGTAGTTATTGTCTCTAACCTAATATACATTTGTGTGTGTGTATATACAATACTTTCAGGGAATTACGTTGTTTACGCAATTCCATACATGCGAATTTATTCTTCACTTATATAATGTCAGCGTTACTATGGATACTAACCTTATCTGTACAAGTATGTTATGTGTTAAATTTTTAGTAGAATATTCTACAATTTTTAGTAAATTTGTTAAATTTTATAATTTATATAAAAAATTTCTTTCATTTCATTTTCACAGATGTCTTGGCACATCAGTTTGGGTGGTTGTATTATTTTGGTAGTTTTATTCCATTTTTTTACTTTAACAAATTTCTTTTGGATGCTGGTCGAAGGTAAGATCACTTTAAGGGTTTAAAAACAAAAATACTAAAAAATATATATATTAAATATATTTATTTTAATTATAATTTATTAACCATATAATCATAAAATCACAACCTTAAGCAAGTAAACAGATTTTTCATTAAATTTTTTAATAGTGGACGTACAGACAAAAGGGTCTGTATTAAACATAATATACGTAATTCATATAAAATACATGTAATTTTTACTTATATATCCTTTTTTAAAGTTTTAATGTCAAAAATTGCTCACTTAGACAAGATTGCGGCCATTTATTACATATTTTGTCCGTACGTCCAACAATATGAAAATCAAAAATAGCTTTCTTTTCATGAATATACAATTACTTCGCGCATTGAAATGTATAATTAAGAGTAGGCGTGGCATTTGCCGGTTTGGGATTACCAACTTATACAATTTCTTTTGTACCACCACGTGGTGTAAGGTTTAATCATTCCTGTTACTTCTCTTAGTATACCTTCACATATATTTGAGAACGCATTAACACTCACGTTGTTTTATAAAACCATGAGAAACCCACAAAACTCTCACACACAGTGAACAGCGGAAATAGTAGCAATAACGCAGAATGTTAATCATTATTTACATTCCTCTATAGCTACTCACGCTTTAGGAATATTAGCAAAACAAAACAAAAAAAACCGTTCTGTTAGAGTGGAATAAGAACCTTGAATATATTATCATGAGACAATTTTTATTATTTTTAAACAACAACAACATCAAAATGTTTTTTCCTCACTACCCCTCACGACAATAATGAATGAACTGTTTATTTAGTAAAGTATTTGTTTGTATGTTTTCACCTTTCTCTCTCTTTGCCATTGCACGGTTATATTTTTAATGATGTCAGGTTTGTACCTGTACATGTTGGTGGTGAAAACTTTCTCGTCTGAAAATATACGTTTAAATATTTATGTGTTAATTGGTTGGGGTAAGTTATTGTTTTCTGCTTTGTTGTTGTTTTATTTAAACAAAACTTGAATGAGATGTTTTAATAGCATTCCATTTCATACACAGGTGGACCTTTTGTGTTTATTGTGATATGGACAATAGGGAAAAGTTTTACTTTAAGCTATGATTTCCATCAAGTAAGAATGAAATAGAATATGAGCGTAAAGAGTGTTTTTTTTTTCTATATATATTGACATTTGGAAAATTTCTATGATCAATTGCAGTTGGAGTTGTTGGGTTGCTCTTGGATGAGCGAGACTGATGTTGATTGGATTTTTCAAGGACCAATTTGTGCGGTATTAGTGATTAATTTAATGTTTCTCATAAGAATTATGTGGGTAAGAGAATTAGACAACAACAACAACACAATTGTTTTGTGTAATTATTTATTGTTGTTATTATTATTTAAGGTTTTAATTACAAAATTACGTTCAGCTAATACAGTGGAGACGCGTCAGTATCGTAAAGCAGCCAAAGCTTTATTGGTTTTAATACCATTATTTGGTATTACTCATCTGGTGGTATTGGCCGGGCCTGAAGACTTTGACATTATTAGCCATATGTTTGCTGTAGTACGTGCCCTGCTGTTAAGCACACAAGTATTTATTTTATACAAATTTATATACAAACAATTTATGTGTAAAGAGAAAATCAATTGAAATTATTATAAAACCATCTGCATCACTTGTTTGCACAGAAAATATAAAGTTTGGGTAGAAGTTTGGGTTGAATGCCATACCCCCTCCTGCAATTATACCGTTTGGAAACACTTTGTGAATCGATTTAATCATGTCTGTCAGTCGGTCTGTCTCTTTATGTAAAATTGTGCGCAAGCTACAGGTTGCATTTTTTGAGATTAATTGATAAAATTGGGTACAAATAGATGCTTTGGGTAAAAGAAAAATTGTTTGTAAAATGAATCATATTGGATCGTTTTTAGAACCCTTCCCCATATAAGCTCCTTCTATAAAGAAAGTCTATATATGGTGAAAATTCACAATTGTTAATTTTTTTTTAGCAAAATTTGGGAGATTACAGTTTAATAAGCTAATAATTGGTTGTGCAAAATTTGATCCCGATCGGACCATTTTTAGAGTCCATTTCCATATAAAGATATTTCACGAGGTGACTTATGTGGCCTGTGCCGTGTGGAACCAAGTGGTGTAGGCTATTACATAGTCGATTGTAACCGACTATAAACTTTTTCCTTGTTTTAGTTGTGCAATTATGTTTACTTTGTTTTGTTTTGCTTTTATTATCAGGGGTTTTCTGTATGATTGTTTTATTGTTTTCTAAATTCGGAAGTTAGAAATGCTCTAAGGCATCATATGGCCAATTGGCAGGATGTTCGCAACATACGTTTACATCAGTCCAAACGGTAACGTATAATATTGTTCACCCATCTAACCATATGGTTAACTACAATGTATCGATTTATTGTGTTTTCCCCTGCTTTTCTATTCTCTCTCAATGCATTCCATATTATTGTTCCTTAAAAAAAAAAAAGGTACAATACAAAAAGTTTTTCCCAAATTCATTCACCAAAAACAGAAAGCACCAGGTACAATATACATACACTCTGTTTCAAATAACAAATTACAAATACACATACACGCATACGCACGTGACATCAGTGTAACAACAACAAACATTTTGTCGCTTTGCATACACTCTGTGTTTTTAAAAACCTCTCTTCTGTGTGTATATTCTACGCTTAGACCATTGACCGGTAGCCATGGTCATGACAAACGTGAATCATGTGTATCATCGACCACCAGTACCACATTGGTGGGTCAACAATGTTGTGTATCAATGCCCAGGGATTCGAACGGTGCTTTACATATGCAACCCACTACGTTTACAACATTAACAGCCGCTATGCCGAGAGCTAAAAGCCCATTAACGAAAGTAAGCTTAACTGAGCAACTTATTTCCGTAACTGTTATGTGAGAGAATTTTGTTTTAATTTTTTTTTTTTATCTCTTTCAAGGATTTAGCTGAGAATTCCGTTTAAACGTGACAACTTAATGTGAGTTAAACTTCTTTAAAGAGGTGACAAAAATCACATTTTATTAATTGTGAGCTTTACCCGAACCCAGCAATTTCAAGATGATCATGATCAAATCAAGGAGACACAACTACTTATATGAAAAAATATATTTGATATTGTTTTTGTTAAATTCATTATTTTATTTTAAGAACAAGAGAGATTTCAAATAAACTAAATTTAAGAACTTCATCACTCGGATTCATACATGTATAAATTGATATTTAAAAGTTTGTACCATTTTTAGCAGGAATTTGAATTTATTGGTTAAGAATATTACCATGAAACTCGAGGTTGCTTTGACACCCAAGAGAGCATTTAAACTTGTAAAACATACAACGTACAAATAATTAATAGTTTACATTACTTAACGGATTACTTATTATCTGGATGCATTTCGCGGTAGAGGATATTTACGATTTAACCTAAACCATGTTGTTACTTTTAATGATTGTCCGTCAATCAATCAACAACAATGAAACACTTCAATGATTATACACATCCTCTCATTGGGCATGGTCATTGCACTTTTGCACGGTCTCGCGGTGTCTAAACTTTATGTTGTGTAAGGTGTTTAATTAAATAAATATGTCTGTGTACACTATCCACGTACGTTACTGTGAAATTTTTTCACTTCACTTAAAAAAAAATTTATTTTTAAATGTTTACAAAATATTTAACATTTATACGATTAAATACGTACTTGAGGTAAATGAAACGAAGTCAAAACTTTTTTTCCCCTATTACGTTCAAGAGTGAAATACTTAGAAGTAGAAGAAAAAGGAAAAACAAGTGGTAGCGAAATAAGAGGCAACAGCTTTAAATTTCCGCATGAGCACATATTACCGACGTTGATACACCGTTTGTTTTGAACATTTATTTATTTTTATATAAGGAGAGCATAAGAACTTACTTGATGCTATAATGTACACTCAGTACACTTATGCGAAGGTATAAAAAACAAACGAACAAGAATGAAAATTGAAAGCAACTCGACTTTAATTTAATAGTCGCCTTACACAGTACGCACACACTATAAAAAAGCTATTGCATACTTAAACAAACTTCAACTAAAAGATTTTTACACATTTTTGAAGGTTTTCCTTTCGATTTTACAATCAGAGTCATACATATATAAGCTTGTGCAAGCACACGTAAAATATTGTTATGTATGTTTTTAGAAATGGAACTTTTTCTAATGGCTCATTATTATTATTATGAGAACACACAGATATAGAAAATTTAATAAAATATTATTTTATAATGATGCACTTAAGGCGGAATTATGTGTTAACACGCAATTTATGTGATTGACAACCACATCTTTATTCATTTTTATAATGCTGCAGCTTGTCATCGAAATTTGTGTGTGAAACATGTGTAGATCGTAAATGCTTTTCTATTGATTTTATAATAAATTCAAGACACATTATTGATGATATTGAATGTAAAGTTTCTATGTACATAATATGCTCATATAAGTGTCAACGTGTATATGTATATATATTTACTATATCTCCTTGCCTTAGTGGAATACCCAAATGCTGTAAAAAATGTTTCCTATTGTACTTCCGTTGAATGCTTCATTAGCTTGGCTCTGGTGAAAACACTACAAAATGGCACGCATATGATCGGGTCTTTGTGTAAGCTATAAAAAACTGTGCTTCTTCTTCTGCTATTTTTATACCCACCATCTTACGTTGGGGGTAAGCTAATAAGCATGCCAAATACCCATTATTTACATTTGGAGGATACTTAAGAATTGAGTTAAAATTTAGATTTTTTTAATAAATCTCATTAATTATCTCAATTATTACGATTGATGGAATCAGGAAATTACAGACCTATACAATCACATTGCTACAGAACTTGATACTTATTATGAATTTTTATATATTGTATCATATATATTATATATTTTTAAGCTTTGACAAAAAAATGTCTATACATCCCCGCAGAGAAAGAAGAAAGATACAAAAATAAATAAAATCAATTAAAATTTGCCTTAGAATAATTTTTGAATAACCTTAATATTTATTCAAAATGTGTGGGCGTGGCATATATTTATATATATACAAAATATACAAAAATTTCCTATCAAATAAGGTTTTGTGTAAATTGTGGACCCGCCCATTTTTTTTACATTAGACAAAAGTGTATAATTTATATTTTCGTCTCTTTAAATTTTATTTTTTGTGCTTTATTTCTGTCAATTGTGAGCGTGGCTGTGAAACTATTTGACTTTATCGGATCTCCAAACCTCTAGCCTTCTTATGCTTATTGGTATAATTTATAACTGTCTGTAATTAAATATTTTTATCATGACTTTTTCTTTATCTCCAATGACTTGACATTAATTATTGTCATGAGTTTATCAACTTTTATTATTTATTAATAAGAATAATTATATCTAATTTCCTTTATACACACAGGCAAGGTTAAAACGTTTATGTATTGTTGTAAGAGTTACTCTTTTGTTTCGTGTCTCTCTGTAACTCATACTCTTTCCGTTCACTTTATTTATACAATATAACGGAAGTCTAACTAATTATATATAATAATGTTTCATCTCATAAAATAGTGTGAAGAGTACAAATGAAAACTTAACAGTTATGTCAGAGATAGAAATTTTTCGAAAAAAAACTTTAAATCCAAATGTTGTTAAGTTAAAAGATAAGAGTTTGACTTTGACCTTGATCCATTTATATGTTTTTCCCCTACTCTGCTAATCGTTTACAGTTTAGACAGTTTAGGCAAGCATTCCCTGTATAATATGTGTACATGAAGTTTTTATAAAAGCACAATAATTACTTTAGTCGTTGCTTCCTCTTGTTCTCTATAAATGTCATATGCGAGTATATGTTGTGTAATCAAGCAAACACAAGTTTTTATTACTACCAGGAGAGACAGCGATGTGGTGAATTCTAAACAAAGCATAAGGGAATGTTTAAATTAAGGATGGAGGTATATCATCAAAACGTTTGTAATATTAAATAAGTAAATGGAATACAAGATGTTTGGGCTAAGGCAAAACATATTCATATAACTATTATATGCTTGTTCTTTGAAAATATCTTTGCTTTATAGGGTAGTAATGTGATAATAAGACTTTAACTTTCGACTGGTCTGGTCTGTATTAGCAAAAAACATATAAGAAAACCAAATTTGGTTTGTTTGTTTGTTCTCCAAACGATAAATAGATCCATAGATCCAGATATATAGCTTTTAGTCAATTCTGCGCATGGCCCTTGAGCTATTTTGCCTATTTTAAATAACGATCTGCATGCAGAAACTAAAAGTGTCTGTAGAAAATTTTAGCTCAATATTTAAAAATTTGCCACCGTAAGAATGTCAACAGACAGACAGACACACGGACATACGTGTCTAGATCGATTCAGTTTTTGTACTGATCAATGCTATGCTGGTATAACAATACAAAAATTTTTTAACAGAGAGCAACAAAGCATATTAGCTGAGGAAATATTTCTAATATCAATACAAATGCCTGCCAAGAAAATTCTTTAAGGTTATGAATTGTTTAAATAGATAAACACACAAAATATACAAACAACATAACACAATGAAGTTTGTGTTGTCGCCTCCCCTAGCTATTCTTAATATGCAATACACGCATATTTGTGGATATGAAACACAAGTATGCGTGCATGAGAGAGAATAAAATACAACACAGAGTACAACGGTACTGCTACACATTGAAGCCATTTGTTTTATATTTGCAAACGAAGAGTGTGCATGCGTGTGCATTTTACTAAATTCAATTTAAATTTAAAGCATTTTTCTGAGCAATTTTTGACACATTGGTTCGTTTTTAAATATTTCAATATTCGATGGGACGGTATAGAGAGGACGTAAAACGTAGTGTAAAATTGTGCAGTTTCTTTATTTAAATTAATGGACTGTCGCTGAATTTCAGTGATTTGAGAAATTGTTTGTTTTATTCGTGCCATTAATGTTATTGTATTTTTTTTCCATTTACAACTGCATTCTTTGGTTGTAATCATAAACAGCAGATTTTATGAGGCATACAGTACAATGAAAAAGTTAAAACAAAAAACAACACCCAAACGAATCTCTTCGATGCTTTAACTGTGCTGTGGATGTAACATAAACTTGCAATCCTTAAAGTTAAAATACACTCAGATAATGGACTCGTAAAAATTTCAAAATTACACCAAACAAATCGTGACTTTCTATCTTTCTCTCCCTCTCTCTATTTCTCTCTCTCTCTATCTATTTCGTGTTCAACAATGTTGAATATATGGACAAATTATTTAGCATAAGCATAAACACTTGCAACAGCAGGAAATATTTGTGAATTTGGTTTAGACCAAATCTTAAACACCCTACACCTCGCTCACTTTTGCTACATCGATGAATGGACTAATTATTAATATCTATGCAAAATGTCAACGTCATGGATGCATTTTTGTTAAAATGATATATTTTAACGATTGTGGGCGTGGCTCTTGACCAATTTTACTTAATTTAAAGAACAATCTGTATGAACAGTAAATAATGTTTGTATAAAAATTTCAACTTAATTTACGACTGTGAACATTCTAACGGACACACGGACGTACTTGTCTAGATCGAGTCAGATTTTGACCTTGATCAATTATTAACGTACTTTGTAGAGTCTCTGAGGCTTTCTTCTGGATGTTAGCAAACGGAATAGCAGACTTAATGAACCCTTATAACTAAGAAGCCATTGCGGCTACTTGATAGTATTTAAGGTGTGACCCTAGAAAATTTTTAATTGTCCTTCACTTTTATACTCATATATTATTTTACACCATATCAATCCATCACAGGTGTGGTTTTTGGTTAACCGAGACAAAAATTTTGTTTTTTTTTTGCAATTCTCTATATGTTTTTTTAAAGCAACAACATTTACGTTACATTGTAATTATGGTAAAAGCTTTGTGGTTTAATTGCTCTACAATATCACTTAATTACATTTCGAAATGACTTTTCTTTATTTTCTATTTATTTCAACTTTTAATCACTTGTGTGAAGAACTTTAAGTATCTTTGTAGTCTCTAATGACACATGACAACATAACGTAGATTAATATATTTCTTATACGTTTTACAAGAATGTCCATAGCTGATAATTAACTCGTTATAGGAGGCAATACAATTTGTATCGCGTTTTTTTTTTTTGGGAGACTTATTTGTAATTGTATACAGAAATAGAATCTAGTAGAGAGCCAAACAGCTTTAACTCAACTTGAAACGTTACTCCCCTTATACATAAAATATTGCATTTAAAAAACTTTTACTCTTCCCCTCTTTTCGGCAACAGAAACGTTTTAGCTAAATCTCATTTGGGAAGAAAAACATATAATGTGCTATCAAGAAACGATTTTATTTATTACTTTATGCACAACATGTGTATGCAAATTATGTTAAAGAAGGTAAACAGATCAAATAAAAGAAAACAAAGAAAAAGAAAACAAATCTTATGTGATTGAATTATTTTGAAAGTGACCTAAGTTCATTTTTCGGTCAAAACAATCTACATAAAATGGGGCTTATACTAATTTGGTCCTTTCATTTCCAAAACAAGGGGTGCTCTATTATCTAACTGTAAAATTTGTGATATATTTTTTTATTTTTTGTTATATTAACGATCTCTATATAACCTTCTCACTTTATTATTTTTATTTTTCTCTCCGTCTTCAACATACAAGGTATTGTGCAGTTTACGTAATACGATCATATCTCTTACTTGAAATTGAAACTAATAAACCATAAATAATGATGGCAATATATTATAAGAAGACCACCGAACATCATTTCTATTTACTTTACAGTAAAGATTTATGTTCGGCATCAAGATAAATGAACAGGTTATTTATATGTATACAAAATTACACATATTTGTTATTATTTATCCTGAGAGATGATGTCAAGTTGTTGCAAGCAAACCAAAGGTACATGTTATCATAACAATCCAATATCCAATGTAATTAATCCAATTAGTAACCGGGTTTAATTACCTGGCTTGTTAGAACTTGAAACAGTTTATACATGAGGACTGAAATACAGTAAGCAGTACTAATAATGTAACAGTGTTGTAATCTGTTGGGTGCTTAAAATTTCCATTATACCAGATAATGTAATAATCTTCTAAAGTATTCTGTCATATATTTTATGGGCAATAAGAACATTTGAATGCCTACAGACAACATACAGTTATAGAAAATCGATATTATATACAAAAAGTTGTATTAAGTGGTGACAAAAGAGTGCTTTGTTGTTGTTGTTTTTGTTGCTTTAGTATTTATTTCATTTTATTCAGTCATTAGCATACCGGGTCATTATAAAAACTGGATGGGTGTCCGGTTCGTTGTAATTATATTGCATGTAATCTATAGTTTTTAATTCCTCTCATTTATAAAATGAATGGGAAATGTTAATAATAATAACAACAATAGGATTTATTATGGTTTGCTTGGGCTACTTTCTCTCTCTTACATTTTACTTTTCTCCGGAATTCCACAATTAAAGAAAAACAAAAGTTAAATCACTTCATAAACATATATAAATAGTAGTGTATATGTACACACTCTATTGTACTTGATCTCTAAAGCTTATAACTGTGGTACGTTGAAGTGGATTTGTATGCGATAAATTGTTGTATGATTGTGTGTAGGTAGAGAGTGTATGAGCATAACAATGAACAATACAGTATTTCTTACATATGCTGGAGAGCACCATTTAAATACAATTTAAGGGAATATATGGTAAGTATACACATCATAGACACATCTGTATTATAAATATGTATATAGGCATACCAGACAGCTTCATTTATTCAGTAATTTAGATTCACATGCTATTGTTGTATATTTGACAAAATGCTTAATAGAGTGCTATGAACACAAAAGTTTTCTCTTTATTTTATTTTTTTTTTGCCCTTAAAGTCATAACTGTAAATCTCTAATGTATAGATATTGTTGTTGTTTTTTTTTTAAACGTAGATATTCAGCATAATGAGAGAAAGTTTTTTGCATAATTCATAAGATCCTTGTTATCCATCTTTAACAGCCTATAAGCTGTTAAATTTTAACAAAAGCATTCATCTATAAAGTATTTTGTTGTGCTGTCATGTTATAATTGACCGATTAAGGCCTTTGTTGTTGGCGTCATTTTCTGCATTTTAGATGTCAGTACAATCGCATTGAACGTTAGACTCTTATAAAGTACTTGAAAAACTGACAGTGGCAAAAATCAAATGGTTTTTATATGTATATGGAGCATATTAAATTTGTTTGAATGTTTGTATGTAATTTAGAATTTAGAAAGGGTGTTTTAGAAATTGTCCGATCAGATCCGATTCGGTTCATTTTCTATAAATTTTCTTTTGTAAGCTAAGATATGTCCTTGTAACAAATTTCATCAAAATTATGAAAAAAATATGCGACTTGTAGCTTGCCAGCAAATTTACATGGATAGACAGACGAACAGAAATTAAATGGTGAGTGTGGCATTTGCTGTTTAGGAGTTAAAAATATCCGCACAAACTTAATATATTCTCTAGTGTTGTAAAATATATTGATTGATTATTATGCTATAACCGACACTACGTGCAAAACCACATTCTCTATAAAATCTTCATATAATAATTAATAACAAATACATCGGTACGGAGAAATCTTTACAGACTTAAGACTTAATCTCTTAATAAATGCTTAATTATCTTTAAATAATATTTTCATCGCATGCACTTAAGAAACTTTTGGACAAATTTCTCAGATATTAGACAAACAGACTTTGTTTTAGATTGTAACTGAATTAATTGTTGATATTGTAGAAGAAGAATTCATTATAATGCTTTTGCGGAAATTTTTATATTATTTATTATTATATTTAACAAATATTATTAAAGGAAACTAAGCAAACCATAACCTATAGCAAAATATAAAACGTAGAAATCTTATTGCTGAGGAATTGCAAAATTGCATTCTCCCTGCAACCAACGAAATGACCACAAGGCTATTAAATTGCTAGTAAAGAAGTAAATTTGACTCAGCTGAAATCCTTTTATAACTGCCCTTCTCTTCTATACAGTGAATGTGGCAGGTATCCGATTACGATTATCAGACAGTTTAGGTGTTAGGTATGAACTACCTTGTCGGAATCCACACCGCATGTGTTTCCTAAATTGTAAGCCTATCTAATAGTTGACTTCGCTCTAATCACTAATCACATATGTAAACAAAATTTCAGCTGAAGAACTTAACATTGACAAGTAAACACTCCAACAGAGAAACACACGAAAAAACGCGACTAGATCGACTCAGCTCTGGATGCTAATAAGCGTGATTGTGCTCGTTTATGTATTGCAAACGAAGTAGCAAACTTAGTATGCCCCTAACTTTGTGTGGAGGGTAAAATAAATTAAAAGTTATGTACAAGAATATAAAAATGGTTACTTTTAAGTTTAACGGCAAAGGGAGAGCATAAGTAAAGAATCACAACACAAGGGAAAAAGTTAAAGGAAATTGCCATCTATGTTTTCCTACCCAGAGGTATGCACAACGCTATATACTTGAATGATATTTTATTTCCCTGTGATAACAAACGCTGGTAAGTACATAGATATTTTTAGCAAGTAAAAAAGAATACATTTGGTCTCAGCCAATAACCCCAGCAAAACTCTAGGTCAGGAATATAACCTTTTTACAAATGGAGTAATACGGAAAAAATTCGCTCTACCGAAATACTAAATTGAAGTTATTATCTTATAGTTTGGAACCAGAATAGTGATTAGCATATCTCACACACATACGGACAGACGGACATGCCTCAGAACGAACTTCGTCTAACCTTAACTGATGTCCCCGCGAAACTTTTATTAGGTATTCCATTATTACTCTAGTTAATATCATTATTCATTTGTTATTAAATAGTTGGTTATTAAATTACTGCAATACCTGTTAATATTATTATATTTTTCGCTATTGGTGTTGAATTGATATATAGTTTTCGATTAAATTAAAAATTACAATTAAATTATTCAAGAAAAACAATTGGGCAAATATTTAGCTTCAATTGATTACATTGGAAATGGTTCAAATTGCTGGAATTGGTTTTTTTTTTTTTTTGTATAGGTGCGAGTATATATGTAACATGCACACGCATCACAAAGCACAGTGATGCAGTACGGCGCCATGCAATTAAACATTTATACGTACAATACATTTTATATACACTTTTCGGTTCATTTTATAGTGTTTGCTTTGTATCGTTTCAGTAAAAATTAATTTACCAAACAATACATTGTATGGAGCTAGTGAGAGATTTTTTTTGTAAATTGTTGGATTCATCAACAGTACAAAAAAACATTAATAACAACAACAAAACAATTAACTTTAGATTAGGGCACACATACATATAATATATGTTTAAAAATGTAGGCGTGGCAGGTATATAAATAACGCTCTGTGCTGGAGCATTTTTTATGTGTAAATATTTTAAGAAAAAATTTTTTTAATTGTAAGCGTGACATTTTTGAAAAAGTGCAGTAAATATGCTTTCATCCGTGTCCACATTTTAAACTTCTAGCATAAATTTTATGGCGGATAGATAGATTTTTGTCTGTTCTCTTCCTCGTCCTTTCGATGCACACATTTAGCTTCATATCTCAACATGTGCGAAAAATGTAGACACGCGGACAGACATATCTAAATCGATTTACATTTTAAACATTTCACTGAATGAAAAACTTAGTATACTCAATATTTGAAGGTGGGTGTGGCATTTGCCGTTTGAAAGTTACAAACAAGCGCACAAACTTAACATACCTTGGTGCAGGTTATAGAAACCGACATTTGATTTAGTACAAGTCATGGTATACCCCACACATTTTTATATAAAATGTGGGTGTGGCATGTATAAAGAAAGATGTTTTAATTGCATTTTACCTCGAATTCTGCCTGAAAGGGTGTTTTTTTTTGTGGGCTTGTCTGTTAACACATGCCGCTCACTTTTATCCCAACAATGTTTAAATTAAATATTTTCTCAACATAATATATTTTACAACAACTGTGCAAATTTCAATTTCACATTTAGTCCCTTAATATTTTATTTGAAAAAAAAACTGAAAATCCTTTGTTTATGCCTGTCAACTATATTTATTTGTTTTTCTCTCATACATACATGTAATTTATGAGCTATTTACCCTGCCCTTACATTCTACTCTCTTTTACTAGTCAAGTTATCTCATCGTATATATTTAGCTCACACAATGTGCCTGTGTTTGTGTAATATTTACTACAGAAGAGAAGACAACAACACAAAGTGAATAATAAAACAAGTAAAGCGGGGCTATATTAAGGGGACGCCAAATCTAGGATACCCATCATCATGAACCTCTTCGCAACACTTGGGAAATAATATGTCAATATTAATGTAGGCCAGTTAGGGGACAGTTTACTTTTAACTTGAATGACTTGATGACACATATGTCAACACGATATCTTAAAATATGCGGCTGTGAGAGTGCTGAAATTTCCAGATGCATGGTTTAGGGTGTTATTGTAGGCGTTTCCTTTGCCCTATTTTACCGAATTTCATTAAGAAACCGTAGAAAACTTGAACGAGTGCATGTACCAAATTTCAATGCGTTATCTCAACTTTTACGATTGTGAGAGATTCAACGAGAAAGTTTATTATCAAGACGTACACACAGACTGACAGATTGGCTTAATCAACTGTTCTATTTTTGCTGATTTTTTGGAAGTGCGGCTCGCGTCTGAACAAAACCAATATATCCGACACATCATTATGATGATGGGTTTATTAAAAGCTAATAGGGAATAAATTTAAAGCTGTTCGATTATATATATGTAAATGAGAAAATAAATAAATGTTTAGGACACACACACACATTATTTATAAAATATTTACAACTTTTAGCGAAAATTAAATTCTTTTTAGCATAATTATCGTAGCTTAGAATAGTTGAAATTAGTGGGTATTATGAAAGAGCCAGCAATTTAATTATGTAATCATATAAATTTCAAATACATTCAAGGCATTCATACCTGTTTTATTCTCTTTATTCTGCCTGGCAAAGGATTTTTAGACCGACACTGGCGGCTATTAATTGCCACATGCAACTTGTTGTGTATATTTTTTTAGTTTCGCAGAAAAACTAGTTTTGATTTTAAACAGATGATGAGTTGTTGTTGTTGTTTCTTCAGTTGATTGTGCTGTAATTCACTTTGCATACAAATACACATAAAGACTTATTTTCCATATTGTAATATGTTACCGAGAGAATGTTTGTGTTTCTTTGTTATTTATTTTTTGGAAAAAAGATTTCATTAATTTACAATACGCGGCGTATGAGTGATATTTTTTTTACCGATGACTGCGTTATACCAGCCAATACAATTAACTTATATGTACTATGTTTATCATTTCTTATTTAAACACTATAAAGAGGTTTTAAGGAAACCAAAAAGTATATAAAATCGAGGTTGATTTAAAAATGTCCGTATGTAGGTTTGGCTTGTGACTTAAACCTTGTTACGTAATACCTGAACTATTTGTAGGCGTTATCAGATACTTACCACGCCCACAATTTTTTTCTAAAATAATCTCAACTTAAATTTGATTTTCTTACTATTCTCTTATCACTCTAATTTTCTTTCCGACTTTTCTTCATGCTGGCTGGTAATGTATACATTGCGAGAAATATTGAAAGCTTTGTTTTATGTAAGAATTCTTAAATCTCCAAGTATTTCAGTATTAATTAATGTACGAAATGAATGTTGACGCAATAGTTCAGCGTAGTCCTACTGAATGTAAAGTAATTTGTGTTGGAATAGTTACTAAATATTGTACATTAACATAATGTATTAAAAAGCAACATTGTTGCAATTTTAAATAAAAAAACAACAACATCAAAATGACCACTTAAAATATCTCATAAAACTGAGTCCGAGCATTGACGTTACTTTTGAACAAAAAGGATAAAGTTATGCATGGTTGTCCATACAAACTTCCCAATAAAGTTTATTACCATAGTCAATAATTGCCGACCATTTAATACCCTTCATCGCTTAGTTACACACAAATTATGTCATAATTAGTTGTGCGAGGCACTGACGGAAGAGGGTTGTAAAAATGATTTGATCAGCTTCATATTTACTACAATTAATTATTAAGCTAATTAGCTATTCTTTGCCAAATTTTGTGAAAAAATATTAAGAATTGGGTATTTTCGTCATATAAAAATTTTCTTTATATATGCAGAGGATTTCTAAATTGCATTCAATAGGGTTGCTCTTCGGGCTAATAGATGTCCTGGTACCGTAATATCTCAAAAAAATACCAGGTGTAGCTTGCGCACACATTTATCTGGACAGACGGACTTATTTGCTGCTTATGAGTTGAAAACATCTGTAAACTCAACATACCCTTTGCAGAGTTTAAATGCGACATTTTTTTTTTTTTTGTTTTTTGTTATCTACAAACACATTTACTTTGTGAATAATTCATGTATAAAATGAAAGCGAAAAATTTGTAAACATGTATGTATGTCTAAGTTTAGTAAATGTGTGCGTAATATGTATATGTATGCATTCATAAATAATTTCCAAATCAAAGTCATGTATAACCTTTTCCAAGTCATACGGGTACACAGTTTTTGATATTATGCATATAATGCACGAGTTGTGTTTCATGATGTATCTGTCACTGCTTTTATTTGTGGATGAGTTTTCTGTTTTCTGAACTCTTTTAATATTGATTAAAAGGGTTTTTTTTTCCATTGTTTATACACCTACCTCTACATGTACACTAAATAGTAAAGTCATGCTGGTTAAATCAAAATATATGTAGGCGCGTGGTTGAGGGGATTAGAAGATTTCAATAACTCACAAATTTTCAGATAAACAATATTTTCTATGAACTCTTCACATTTTAGATATATGTTGTCTCCCCTAAAACTTCATTAGCCAAAGTATGTGAAAAAAGATTCTATTTGCATAATAATGAATCAAATATTTATTGTTTTAAAGCATTTTATCAAAACCTTCATTGTCAGCTTTAGTAGTTTATATGGAAAAAATTGTTGCGGCCACAAGAATTCTACTGCATGGCGATAATAAAATTGTTAATTATTCTATACAAGAACATAAAGTTTTAGTTTTTATAATATTTTATTTAATTCATTTAATTTTTTTATTTTTCATGCTCGCATTATTTCTTAACTAACACGCAATCTCTCACCCTTAGTATGGAGAACTTGTGGCTTTATTGTGTTTGTACCCTGTAGAACTTGTAAAAAAAAGTATATTAAGTTGTGCAGATGTTTGTTTGTTTGTTACTTTCAAGCCACACCCACCTTTATTTATGACGATCGAATCAGAAGCTAAATGTAAATCGACTTAATAATGTCTGTCTGTCTGTCCACTTTATCTTGTGCGCAAGGTACAGGCGGCATTTTTTGAAATATTTCGATGACATTTTATACAAGGACATGTATTAATTAAAGGGAGAATTTTATAGAAAATGGACCGGATCGGACTATTTTTAGAAGCCCTCCCCATATAAGGTTCTATGGCTAAAAATTGCTATTCGTAATATTTTTAAACAAAAGTGAATAAAGAACAGTTAGTTGGTTGAGCCTAACCTCTTTTTTTAGAATCCCTTTCCTTATAATATTTCACAAAAATAATTGTAGTATAATTTAAGTAGCCAAGTGGTATAGGGTATTAAATGCTTTGATCGTCTATAGCATTTTCATTTGTTTTGTTTAAGGCGTACAATGACTATTTTTTCATGAATAAGTATTCTCACATTCTTACACACTCACACTTTTTATGCTTCTTTCAAAAGACTTAAAATTTTTTTATTTCTTTTAGTTTTGCTGCTGCCATGGTAGTTAGATCTATTGTGTGCCTGCAGACACATAAACGTAATCATGGCCCTTTCTTTCCTTTTTTAGTCCAGCTACATATGTTTGAGATTTTGTATACGTTTTAATGAATACAAATGTAAATCTGTTTTGATTTAATTTAATTTTTTTTTTTTTTTTTTATTTCAATCTTTTATAAAAGTCTTTGCAATTAAAATTATATATAACTAAAAATTTTACTAAAACGTATTTGATGGGATTTTAATAATATGGTTTTTTTTTATAATTTCTAAAAAATTATATATTAGAATTTCTTTTTCAATTTTTGCCATAATTTGCTTTTCATTAAATTGTAAAATAAAGTTTTTTAAAACTAAAAAATGGTACAGTAGGTACAACAGCAACAACAGAAACAATTATCTTTGGCATAATTTGTCGTCATCATTTGTTATTTATTTGCTTTAAGCACAAACAGGTCGAGTAGTAGTTTTTGTTCTAATTCTTTTGAAATTATGCTTCTTGTGGCATAAGTTAAACGGGGCTTTAGGGGAGACAAGGGTTAAGAATTATTTACAAAGTGAAACCTAAGATTAACGTGCTGTCATTTTGTAACTTGTTCTACACTCAGCATTAGATGGAGGGTTTACTACGTTTGTTGTTCCGTTTGAAATATCCACAAGGAAGTGTTGTAGAGCTTACAATGTTTATGTTTTCTTGAGCAGCGTAAAAATCTGAGTTGATCTAGACATGTCCATGTTTGAACATTCTCGGTTGTAAATTTCTAGTCATTAAGTTGAAATTTAAATTGACTCTGGCCTCACATCTTAAGTATCCTACACAAGTTTATACAAAAAATGGGCGTGGCAGGTACTTGATTACACTCTTTATTATACAATATTTATTTACTTAATTACAAGTCGGATTCTGCGTCAAGTTACCTGAATATTTCCAGGCCCCGCCCCCTTTAAGTCCATACATGGTTGCCTATTTGTACAATTTCAACTTTTGTAGCTAAAAAGTAAGTTTTTGTCACTTGTAGGCAAGCAGATAATTATAAATAATTCACTCTAATGTCCGTTCATAAAAGATTTTTTAGATCAAAATCAACTAAAGCGTAAAAAACCAATTAACTTATTTATATATTATTTGTGACAATTTGTGAGGGTGTACTGAAGGTAACGTAGAATGAATGAAAATGTGATAAAAATTAAAAATAATGCTGTGTCAAAGTTACTCGTAAACAAAAAATAACCAAAAAGAAACAACAATAAGAAGAATGGTTACAGCAGTAGCAACAACAGTGGCGACAATACTATGGAAGAAATTTAAAAAAAAACAAGTAACACGAATCGACTTTTATCTCTGTCGGTCTCCTCTTCTTTTTCTTCTTCTCACTTAACTTTTTCATCGAATGTTTTAAGTATGAGTAATTTTCGTACAAAGTTCAAGTTAACAAAATGACTTGAATGTAACATACATTGTAAATGTATAGAAAGTGAAAGAAACATCGAAGGGGGCGTATGAAATAGAAGTTTTTCAAATTAAAGGAAAATATGGCAAATGAAGGTAAAGTAATGGAAACACATTCATACATACTTTGTCATTTCGATTGTAATGTTTAATAGGCGGCTTTAGCACTAGCCATGTCTGTCCGTAATGTAGGTCTATTGTTGGAACGTTAAAGGTGGCAAATTTTGGGATATTCAAGGATTTTTCTATATATACTTATTATTAGAGCATCTATATATAACCCAAAAATGGGCGTGATCAGATAATAATAAGAACGCCCACAATTTACAAAAACATGTACGATTTAGAATCTGACTTGTAATAAATGAATTGTAGAAAGTGCACCTGCCACGCCCAATGTTTCGGGTGTTTAAGATTTTTCCCTTAACCCATTCTTTAACAATTAAATCAATGAAAGCTGTAATGGTTAAATGAACGACTTCAACATTCTTTTGTGATTTTCAAGTGTTTTAACAATTTAACGAAAATTCCTTCCAAGTGCAAAAGAATGTAAAAGTTTCAGATATTGGTTTCTCTTACTATTTGACTATTACAATTTAATACTCTCTCTATCACCTTTTTTTTTTTTTTCTATATTTATTACCATTAGAATGAAATATTGATAGAAGAAAACGGTCATGAAGAAGTGTTTTTTAAATGAGATTTTCACTAAAGAGATGAACTCCCTATTATACAATTAAGAAAATGACAAAAACAAAAAACATTTATGCATTTGGTGAAATTGATTTTCAGCAATCATAAATTATGTTAAGAACGATAACTATGGCATTTGTTTGTTTAATGATCTTTCGCCATAAGTGCAGCCATAAATCACTGTGTAGAAGTAGAAGTTATTCTGATAACATAGTCCAGCTTAATATAGATAATAATTTTTCAATGAATAGAACAACAGAGTTGAATATTATTAAAGCAGCATAAACAATGCCATCACGTTTATTAGTTGTACGAATATTGAATTTATTATGCTTTATATGGCCATAGACACTCCATCCGATCTCCATCCTCTTCTACTCTACTTGCCTTTATAAGAAAGTTGTCCATAATTTTTGGCAAATTTTAACACCTTATGAACCTTTTTACAGTAATAATAAAATAATACGATTTGTCATTGATTTGCTACACATTGCTTTTAAATATAAAAAATATTGTGCAAAAATTTATAATAGCTGTACAACATTTCAGTTCAGGAGCGCTCGTGAGAATGCCAACAACAGGCAGACACACGAACATACGGACATACACGTCTAAAATATATATATTATATTTTGTAGGGTGTTTGATGCCTCTTTTTGCGTGATGCAAACAGAATGACAAAACTTAGTTTACCCCCCATCTTTAAACATAAGTCTTTCAACAAAAATATACCAAATTCTAAACGTTAAATATAACAATAGGACGGTTTCTCTGCATCCATTAAAATCATTCACACAACTTTCATACGGATACCTTCTACCAGAGACAAAGACATTTGTCAAAAACACTAATCAAGAGAATTTTCAATAACTTCAAAGGCTTTCAATCAATCATAAATTTGTTTGGGTCAGTGTATATGTTAGCATTGTAAATAGATGGTTAAGCAATTTTCAAAGAGGCCATAAAGTCGTAAAAATAAAACTTTTTAAAATCTTATACAGGGTGTAGAAAAATGAAGGAAACTCTCGAATAATGTCATAGAATGAAATTTTTCGAAAAAAGTTGTCGGGTTAGAATCGGGAAGATCAATCAATTAAGATCAAAATTATTATTATTTGACCCAAGAATTGAAGTATTTTTTTCAAAAAATTTCATTTTATGCCGTTACTCGAGAGTTCCATCTTTTTTCCTCACACTGTATAATAATTAGAAAGTTGTCAAACTTTTGGAAATGCTTTTCAGTAGCATTAAATAAAGAAAAAAGAAAATTGTTTAACTAAAATTTTCATACCCCTACATATAAAAGAGGTATACTAAGTTTGTTATACTAGTTTGTTATACTTAGAAGAAAGAGTCAGAGTATGTATGAAATATATACACACGATTTAGTTATGTCTGTCCTTATGTTCATATGTCTTACTTTTTTTTTGGGAGATTTGAGCTAACTTTTTTTTTAATATCTCTGCTTTGATTTTTTATTTATATGAAGCACAATTTATTTAGAGCCACGTCCACAATCTCTACTCGTTTCCCTTATTTCAACAAAGAAAAAAGCTACAAACAGAAATTTCTTTCCATTCTATTTTGATGATCACTTTATGTCATATATTTGCGTAATACCTTCAATCATACAATAATAAAGAAAATCTTCAATGAAAATCAAAATAAGTAGCAATGAATTCGATATAAAAAAAAACAAGTAAAAAAATTTAATTTAGCTTAAGCCGAATCCTAAATACCTTATATTTTCAGAACGGTGGGCGGATCAGATTTATATATATATTAGTGCATGTATTACATATCAGCTTGCAAGCTGAATTTTACAGGGAGTATGGTTTATTTAAATTGTAGGCGTGTATGATATACAACCACGCCTACTTTTGGCACATCTATGTATGGGATAACTATAGATATGCTTAAAAAATTTCAAGGTAAATTTTTGTAATAGATAAATAGATTTTTGTAGTTTATGGGCGTGTCTATTATTCGAACTGTATATATAAGCAACAAAGTTCAACTTGATAGCTCAATATTTTTAGCATAAAGTTAGATTTTTGTCCATTGGGGGCGTGGCTCTTGATCGATTTTACCTATTTTAAATAGAAATCTTTGTGCAAAAACTAAAAATACCTGTAAAATGTCTTAAAATTTACGCCCGTAACAATGACAACAGACACACGCGTACATATGGACACATAGATCGCCCACTTTTTGATGCTAATCAAAAATATATGTCTCTGACGCCTCCTCCTTGGTGTTGTAAACGGAAAAACAAACTTATTTAACCCCCTATCTTAAGTGAATATAATATTTTTATTTACACTAATACAAAGACACTCAAAGTACGGGTTTGTGATTATTTGAAAGTAACTAAAATGGAAATTGAATAAAAAAAGCTTAAGTTTAAAATAAAGTTTTTTTTGTTGTGTTTTATGGTAAGTTGTTAATGTTAAAGAAAATCTTTTTCCAAGTTTTCTTTATAGTCATCACCAAAAAAAAATTACTTTAACGAAAATGTATCTAAAATGTGGGAAAACTTCTTAAAAATTTAATTTCAATTTGGGGAGATATATTTTTGATAAAATGTGATGAAATAAATGTAGCTTAGGTCTCTGAGTGCAATTTTTATAGATTATGTATTAGGTATACAATGTGTACTATGTTAGATATAAAAGCCAAGATGGGCTTTTCTGTTGTTGTTTTGTTTTGTTGTTGTTGTTGTTGTCCGCATGCGGGGTCAGTTGTAACACCCAAAAGGCGGCGTCAGAAAGTCTGTGTGTTTCAGCTTGATGTCTCAAAATGTGCCATAGTGAGTGTACTAACAACAGACAGACGCATATACAGACACATCTAATTAGATTTATACTCTGGATGATCAGGAATATATTAAATCTGTACTGTCTCCGAGGCTTTCTTTTGAATGTTGCAAACGTAATAATAAACATATTGGGCTGCCACAGTTTATATGGAGGGCAAAATATAAAAATCAAGCAAAATCAACTTCCATTTTTTGAGAAATTCCCAATTTTATGTTGTGAATTTTACGATAATTTGATTACAATAACAATTGCTATAAAATAAAAAAAAAACCGAACAGTAAGTCAATGGGTGCATAAAAATTGCACAATACGCGCTCATCTACAACCAACTCTCACCACTTTTATTGTGTTCTTCTCAACAAACGGTATAATGTCATACTTTTTATATGCATAATATACAATGGAATCCATCAATATTGTTATGAAGAGAAGTGGTGTACGCTTTAGCCAATAGCATAGCCTCTAGAAGAAGCACACACATACACATATTCAGAAAGCACTCTGGCACTATTTACAGAGATAGAGTGCTGTCTGTCTCAGCATATGTATTTTAATGTTTTAAATTTTTCATTTCTTTTATTATCTCCACAACAAAAATTTTATATTCTCTTCTAGTATAATTTTTATGAGATTTTATTTTGTTCGTTTGTTTGTGTTTTTTTTTTTTTTTTTTTTTATTAGGTAACGTATGTGTTGTTAATCTCAGTATATTTCTTGAGAGACACACTGCACACCTCACTACATATTATTGTGTATATTGTGATAATAACACTGAGCACACTTGTGAGTATTATGTGATAAGCAAGACATTTTTATGGATTTTTGTTTGTGTCCTAAAATAAATTTCATTTTGATAGCACACTTGAGAGAAGGTTATAAAATAGAAAGGAAATGAATGAGCGGCCTGGCGTGATTTGTACGAATGTAAGGACTTTGATTAAAAAGTTTACTTCCCTCCCCCTCTTTCTCCATGACTCTTTTGTATGTAAAAGAGTTTTAGTTTTATTAACATATTAACACGATTACCTACACGTTCCTCTTGTTATACCAGACACTCATTCAAATTTATATTTATCTGTTACATGCGTTATTTTTACACATATTAGAAATTTTTTTTATACCTTTAGTTAATTACTTATATGTGCTGACTTTTCAATTGAAGAAAAAATGTCTGTATGATCTACAGTGTATGCCTCACTTCCAATAGATGAACAAATAATTTAATCACGTTCATGGCATAAATTTTTTTCTTCTTTGAGAGATAAACTAAATTAAGTTTATAACACACACATACACACACATGGCACCCTCAGACACCTTCAAAGCCTTTTTTTTTTTATATTTCAATGAAATCGTTCTTATAGATGATAATTAAAATTATTACTAACTAAAAATCCCCAAAGAATTTATCAATTGAATTTTATACTTTCATTGTAATCAGAACAAACAATAGATGAAGTGAGATAATCAATATATTGAATATATATATTTATCTTTGTGCTATTTTGTAAATTAAAATAAATTTTTCACTCCAACACACAAACACATATAGAAAAAAAAAAAAATAAACTTCTTAATTGCTCTGGCACATACAATATAATAAATGAAATCCACACGTAAGAAAACTAAATTTGGTTTAAGCCAAACCTTGAATACCTATCACCTCTACAATGGGGGGCGTGTGAGTCTACTTCTACGTTGAATATGGTTTTTCGTAAATTGTGGCCGTGTCTGTTATTTGACCATGCCCATTTTTGGCACATTAATAGATGGGCCAACCTTAAATAAGTGCAACAAATTTCAAGTATATAGGTCAGTTCTTGTGGTAGATATATAGATTTATGTCGATTGTGGGCGTGGCTCTTGCCTATTTTAAATAACTTGCCTATAATTGTGTTCAAAAACTAAAAGTGTCTACACATCACATGAAAACGAATAAACGGACACACGAACAATTATGTCTAAATCTTGTTCTGATGCTGATCAATAATATATACGAGTATACTTTATAGGGTCTCTGTCGCTTCCTTCTGAGTGTTGCAAACGAAATGGCAAACTTCGTATAACTCTCATCCTTTGTGGATGGTATAATAAACAATTAGATTAAAAAACTTATGCTACTACTGACACTTTCAAAAGACTACAAAACACATCTTTATTCAATATACAAAAATTAATTACAATCAACTTGAATGCAATCAAAACTAATTTTTCCATAAGAATGAATCTTAAATACCCTTCACCTCCTTCTCGTACATGTTCATTATACAATAGAGAATAACATTTACTAATGAAACATATTGAGTTAAGTTTAGATTTTTGTAAATTATGACCATGTCTATTTTCCGACCAATTTGGCGGCTAATATAATTTTCGTTGATTGGAGGCATGGTTCTAAATATGTTTTACTCTGCGATCTGCGCACAGAAACTGTGCCTGCAAAAATATCAGTTTAATATTTGAAAATTTACAGCCGACAGACTTACAGTCTAGACCGACTGAATTTTTGATGAGAATCAAAAACATTTTTACTTTACATATTTTTTATTCAGAGTATAAAGGGAGAATGTTTTCGTAAATACGATTAAAATCCATTCTGATTTATGTAAATACATTTACATTGATTTAAGAAGAATTTTAAATTAAAAAATTTGAAATCATTTTAGCATAATGGTCTGCCAATCTGTCTGCCCTTCTACATAAAATAAATTTGTAAATTGTTTTTATTCATATAGCGCTTAAATGTAAATTTTGCATCTTTATGATTAATTTTACACATATTTTTCATGCATATAAAGCATGAATTATTTCAGATATTTCGCATAATATCCTAACACCAGTATAAACCTTGAAAACGCGACGAGCTTATCCTAACTTTTACAATCTCAGCATTTTTACAATGCTAAACTGTGCTAAGTAATAGCTTTATTTTAATCATGCTACTCAAATAATTAAACACAAACACTGTCATCACTTGGTGCAACTTTTCAGATGCTTAAGAATAGTTTCTTGTGATATTGAATGTAAGAAAGGATAAAGAGAACATGAAAAAGTAAAAGGAAATTAATTATTCAAATTTTTTGTACAAAAAAACTCAACATTCACTAATTGCTTGTAGGAATTTTCTGTTGATTGTATGAGTAGAAATAAATGAAAATATTAAAGCGGATGATTTTTAATGAAACAAAAGTCAATACATGACTTAAGTTAATTGTTGAATACCTACCATGGATGTACTAAAGCTTTCTTTACAAAGGCGGGCTTATGTAAATAGACAAATGGACTCTTTTATGCTAATGCAGAATATAACTTGTGGCGACTTTGTTTGTTTGTTTGTTTCTTCATAAGTTTTTAAATTTGGATATTTCTGCAAGCGTAGACTTACGAGTACTTTACTTGAGTTTAAATAATTTTGTTTTATAAATGTAATCATTTCTTTCAAGTTATTTTTATATTTCTATGTATTTTACAATATGTCTAAAACGCTCCAGATTTTACGTACGGGAAATAAAAGAAACTACCAATTGAAAACAACAAAAACTTATATCCGCATTTCACTGTTATTTCCTAAAAGTTTTCACAACTTGGCGTAAAATATTGTTTTGGATATTTCACAACACATTACGTGCTAAGAGAAAACTTCTTCTTCTTTTGTACAAAAATATATTTTTCCAATTAGTGTAAAAGTTAAAAAAGTTTCCTGTGAATAACAAAATATTAGAAAAAACTTAAGCTTACCTAGAATTTTATAATGAATGCTCGTTAGCTGATCACTTGCAGCTCCTTTTGATAATATTATAAATTAGCCACTCATTAGATCTAACCATTTTATTCATTAGCCGGTGGCAATGGCTGCATGAAAATATTTTTATTAATTACATTTATTTACACACGCACGGCAACACAAAACTAAAATTTAATATTTAAGTAAAAAAAATTTCCAACATATACACACCGGCCGCTTATATTTATAAAAGGTTGCAAAAGCTCAAGTGCTTAACGCATGTCTCACCATGTGAGTTGTGAAAACACTTTTTTTTTTCAATTTTGTTGATTTTTATTAAAATGTTGAATTATTCACAAACACAATATCCACATAATCATATATTTTTCTTCTATATATGTAATAACTTTGAAATTTCGTTTCACATTACACTTAAACTTGAAAAATTAATATTAAATTTGTCCAATTCTCTAATGATACTGAAAAACGATCGCGTGTTTACTTATGGCTTTACATATAGAATTTATGTCAGGGTTGTCAATACAAAATCATCAACGTCGCTGTTTTTGTAAGAATTTCCTCTTCCTTTATAAATAAGTTATTAATTTATTTATCAATTTATATATAAGTAATACATTATAAGAATGATACAATAGGCTTAAAGGTGATATAAACGAATTCTAATCTGAATGATCTAACAATTCACTAAAAGAATTTATAAATATTAAATAAATGCTATTACTATAAAATTAATGAAATTTTTAATAATAATTAGATAAATTCTTTATTTTAATAAAATAATTTTATTTATGACTATTGGTCAAAATATAATACACAGAGACGCTCTATTTATGTTTAAAAAGAAACTGCAATCCTACATCTTTTATGCATTTTATAACTTTAAACTGGCAATACCATAAATGTTTGTTTCCTATATTAGAATTCAACATACGTGTATAAAAATACACCACTGGAAACTGTGCCCTTTTTCTCACACTCTTTCTCTCTTGCACAAGTTTTTTATTTATAGCAACAACAAGTTACACATTTTATATAATAAATTTTATGTATTTACCCAACCACTTGACAACATTTTAAAATCATTGTAATAACATTGACAGCTTCAATTGTTTAAGCAAACAAATACTAAAGAGTTCAGTTAGCAAGTGTTGTTTCTTTTTGTTTCTGTTACAATTTGAAGCAGTTCACTGAAGATATTAGCACAGCTATGTTTAGTATCCTAACATATATTTTATATATTTTATTAAGCTTTAAACTAAATTTAAGCCCAGCAGCTTTATTCTATCCATCCAATAGTGCTTATGGGGTAAATATGTGAAATAGTTAGAAAAATTTATTTAAACAGTTTTTCTCTGCAAAGTAGATTTTTGCTGCCATCGCTGTACCGTTGGATTTGCCCAATCGTAATGTATTTGTTTCGTATAATTTCGAGGCGAATTATGATTTACCTGAAAACTGGGCTTTACCACCCTATGCAGTAAGTTTTTCAAATGAGAAATATGTTTAGTTCCTATAATGTGCTGTTATAGACCAATCTGGCCGATGAAGATTTATTTGATGATGAGACACGCGATTGTCTTAACTGCTCTTTGGCTGGCAACATTACCCATAAAGTAGAGAAACGTAATGTCCCCTCACTACTGACACGGACCAACTTCTATCACATACTGGCAGATAAATTTCAAAGGTTTTTTGTTCATCTTTGATAATGGTTTTCTTGTAAAAATATTCTTCAATAATTGTGTTTTGTGTAGAAGTGGTTTTGAAGGCATTAACTGTTTATTGCGTTTGATTTGTGAAATCAACTCCACTGGCGATATGAAGGAATCCAATGGGGTTTTAGGAAATTTACTGCACATAATGTTTTCGTAAGTGTTTGTTTCTATGAAAATTATTTAAATTTTATTTAATTTTTAATTAATAAAAAAAAAAGACCCTCCACCTCACGCAGAGAACGTATCCCTTTAAAATACTATACAGCTGAATGGCAAGGCGTAAATAATCAATGTCATCTGTATGAGGCTGGGTGCAAGGACAGTATCTTGGATTTGATAACTATATCGATTCAGGATGTATTAGATAATCTAACAAAAGAAAAGTTATTCGCATGAAATACATTTAAGTTTTATTTGAAAATTTTGATTTTTTTCTGTGTTTTGCTGACAACCTGTTTTTTTCTTCACTTACTTCTCTCCCAATTAAACAACTTGACCAAATATATATATATTAATAACTTAATTATATATTAACTATAAAAAAAAAAAAGAACTTAAGCTTTGTGAGACCTTTCGGTGGTGCAAGTACGTTACAAAAAAAAACATGATTTTTATAAAAAAAGGACAATAGTACGTGTGCGGGCATGATATCGTTATAGAACAGCTAACACAGTTACTGTAAATCATTTATACTGACGCATTTTACGGTCCTGCCATGTGGCAAACTTTGCATTGGCAGCTTGTAATAAACGATTTAAATGTTGTGTGAGTGTACCACCCAAAGGTGAAAGTTTTTGTATGGCGCGATCCTGAAAGTAATAAAAAATTAATAAATTTTTATTACCCTACTCGCACACACACACACACAAATCGACAAAACAAACCTCAAAGGGTTGCAATTTTGCGATTTTGAAACGTAGCAAAGCTTCGTGCATACGTACAGCCTTAGTTTCCAATTCCTGAGTGGTGGGTGGGAAACATCGCCAGAAATGTTTCAACAATTCCAACAGGGAACAATATAAATTACGCAAATCTTTTTCGAATTCGGGTGGCACCAGTTCTACAAGAAGTGATGAAAAATATGTGAAATTTTATTAAGAAACAAAGTGCTAAAGTGAGGAAACTGACGTGCTGCCGATTGCTCTTGAAATCCTCGCATTAAAGCACCGCCTGGACTCAGTTCACCTAAAGCATTAACAGCTGCTGATGAGGTAATTAATAGTTTGTGTGGTATGCGATGCAACCAATTTTCAGTGCTTCGTATTATCTGATGTTGTACTTCCTCCAAGCGTCGCGGATCCTCGGACATTTCATATGCCGAACTTGGCATTGGACCGTGCAGGTAACGCTCCACTTTCGCCAAATTAATTTGTTGAGATTTTCCCCTACTTTCCAAGTTGGCCTCCCCACTATCGGATTCCAGCAACGGATCGCCCAAGTCGTCATAGTGTATTTTTTCTATGATGCGTTTTTTTTTCGCTGGTATTTCACTGGCCTCTTGCGTTAATTCAGCAGCACTGCCATTTGGCAAAGCTGCCCTCACTACCGTCTCATTTCTCTCTTTCACTGTTTTAGTACTTGTAGAACTATTCACATCCGTACAGGTTTTCAGAACCATAATTGAATGTTGATTGAAACGTTTGATCATATTTTGATGCACAATGTTGCCGCTGTTAACCTTATTATCCTCGGCATTTACACTGCAGAAGCCCTCCTCCAAAGGTACATCTTCAAATTGTTTTAAATCGAGGAGAGGATCTCCCGCACCCTGTTGGACAGCCGCCTTTAATGCCTGATCATCTATCTTGCCGCACTCTGTGAAAATATCTTTAGTACCAGCTGTTATACGGTCACGATGGAAGTAATGGGATTGGAAGAACTTGGTCCAAAATTCAGCTTCACTCATTTTATTAGGAACGTTTTCTTGGTGTTTTCGCTTAACAGCGGGATATGTTTTGAAAATACAGTGAATGATGTCATCGGTTAGATTGTATTTTAAGCCATTGCAACCATCCGTTTGTGGCTTGATGTCGGCCAAGAAAGCTCCAGACACACCTGATGTAAAAATATATTATTTTTAAACTGTTGACGGAAAATGATTGTCGTCTCACCAATTGTCTGCTTCTTATTCACCTTTTTTAAAGCATGCTCTTTGGCATGTGTGTTCCAAAACTCTTCACTTGTTATTACCTGAGTAGTTACCAAATCTTTATAAAGCATTAGCAAATGTGGATTTTCAGCTAATATACGGTTCTTCTCCTCCAACTCTTTGTCAACTTTACGTTTAAAGTTGGGCAACAATTGTTGCAGTAACTCTTTCACTTTATCACGATCGGCCAACATGGCCTGTTGACCATTGCGATTCACGAAATGGAATGTAGATGTATTGCCATCGTGCAACACTACCTGTAGCTGTACTTTGGGTTTACCTTCGGGTGAAATTTTTTGCGCTACCATATATAAGAAATGTTTTTAAAAAAAATTATATCTTTAACCGTTATTGCCAAATAACACTAACCTTTAATGTCGGCAAAGCGATGTGATACGGCTACAGTATCTCGATTTTCAGCCATCCAAGCCAAACGTTCATTCATCACATACAAAGTGCCGTCACCTTTCTTATATCGAACCTCACCCATTTGTAGTAAAACATCTTCACTGCTAGTGGTCATGTTTTTCCCAAATACAGTATTTTTTAGGAACAAATTTTATTCCGGCTTCTAATTGATGGTACAAGTTGAGCAGCAGCTATGTGTATATATGTGATGTTATATAAGTTATATATAAAAAATTCTTATGCTATGATCTGTTTAGTTATTTATGGTGTTTTGAAATTTAAATTTCCATTTAACAAACGCTATAACAATAAAAATATTATAACACATAACACGTACTTTTAATTATTTTATCCAGAGAAAATCAACTGAGCTGAATGACAAAAACGATTCTGCTTTTTCCTTTATCAGGTAATAATTCACAATAATGTGATAACATAATAATTCTACAACTCTCAATATATTTTACCACACATATAAACATTGTTGTATTGAAAAGCCAATTATTAATTTTTTTAAATTTATTTATTAATGTAATATTAAAAAGTATTTTATAATACATTTTTTCTATATATATATATCAAGTGTACACTTTATTTTGTACTATGTTATGCCAGTTCAGTATCTCAAAACTTGGCAACCCTTTTTTATATACTACTAAACAGTTCTGCTAAATTCACCACATTCATGCGTTAACCAAAGTCTTTATTTAATTCAATAAAACCACAATTATTTTATTGAATATTAAAAAATGTGCGGCATAAACAAATATTTATATAAAAATGGAATGTAATTAAACATTAGGACACCTTCCAGCTTTATTATCAAAATATAATAAAACCCTGTGTGCTAAATAAATTGTGTTGTGTTATTCCTCTTAGTTTGGTGCACGTTTTTTCAAGTGCAGTTAAAATCCTATTATAAGGTGTATGCGTTAATTAAAAAAGAAATTATTTGGAAAATGAAAAATAATACTTTATGGAAAAAACGATTTAAACGAATTGTTAAACAGTGATTAAAAAAAATTTTTATAAAAGCAAATAAAACAGTATTCAGCTGTTTATAGTGTTTTAGCTCGGATGTTTATAAAGTGAAAGCAGAATAGAAAAAAATTCTTTTTTTAAGATGGTGAACATTTGGTTTAATCCTTGAGGAATTTAAGTGGGTGAGTTATTATTCTCTTATTAATTTATACTATTATAAAGTAGTTTTTAACCGATTTTTATTGTACTTTACAAGTGATAGAGAGAGCTGATTAATTTACATTGACCCTTCTCAATGAAAAATGTATAATTTTTAATTATGAAAAGAATTTTCATTTTATGTTGTTTCTACATCCTCAAGATTTACTTACGTGTGATTAGAGCAGATCATATCTTGAAATATTATACTCCCTTACAATCCATAAAAACAACTCAAATTTAGTTTAGGTTTTAAGCCATTGCGGCTGTTATTATATTTGTTTGCCTTTTTTTATATCCTTCATCTTTTTTCCACTATTCTATATACAAAACAGCTTATTACTAATCGTTAATTGTACATTTTTATATCAAATTATACATCTTGTTTTTACTTAAGTACATACATAGAATACATAGTTGGAGTTTTGCCAGAAAAGCTTATTAATTGAGAACTTTATTGCAGCACTCAAAAGGTTGAAACAAAAGTAGCCACAAACAAAGTAGTAGTAAATAATTTTTTTACACTCAATTAACAGCTTTTGTTTGATGAATTGAAAACTCTAATATAAATGCCGGAGTTAAGAAAGCCTTGGAGTGGGGAGGAAACTCGAAAGCGAACGCTTAACCAGTTGGGCGTGCCATTGCGTGGTAAACAACAAGTTGTCCATAACTGGCGTGCCCAAATTAACGAGCTTTACATTTAAAGCTTAATATAAAATCTTGGCCACCTCCACGTTTCACAAAAGTCGTACCGTTTTTAATATGATTTAGTCCGATAAGATTTTGAATTAAACAAAATTACAAAATTCTTATAATTCCTTACAATCTCTTTGTTTGGATTTCAAACACAAAGTGATTGAAAGTTTTTTGTAAAAAATATTTGTAAATTGCTTCCAAACAAAAATCGTATCTTTCTAAATTCATATGAAACCCAGAACGCTTCAGTAAATCGACCCCAAATGGCACAAAGGGGTGAAGTTGTTTTTGTGACATTTCTCTAAAAAATATTTCGATATTCTTGAAAAAGTATTCATTTAAGAAATCGGTAATTCATGAAACGCTGTCCAAGTAATGAAACAAAATTTCATAATTTACAAAAATTTCTTTAAAAAATTATGAGCAAAAATCTTCAAATCAAATGAAATATCTTTAAAAAAATGCAACAAAAGTTGGAAAGTGAAAAAACTTACTTTGGACAGGAATTTCTAAGAAAAAATTCGTTAATCAAATAGATAACAACTGATTGAGAATCGTAAGCAAACGTTGTAAACGTTTAGTTACAAATTCCAAATCAGTTGAAATCTATTTTAATCAAAATTTTTCTGAATTCCCATCAAAATAGTTTAATCGACTTGTTTAATATGTTTTGTTTTCCAAATATATGGCTAACAAAATATGTTAAGTAAGGTTAGCAGGAACCTTTTTTAGGTAGTAAGTAGAGCCGTGCCTTAGCTCGGCGTGTTGTTTTGAATAACAGAGAATGACAGTGAACTCTAACAATTGTTCGATATTTTAATAAGCTATTAAGATCGTCAAGGTTTTCTTATAAAATCTCTTAACCAATTGTAAACAGATTAAGAACTTTTATGTGGAAAACCAACAATACTCTTAATCATCTAGAAAAGTAACGGACAATGTGAGAGAAACCTACAGTAAAAACTTACAAGTATTGTAAAATATATATGTTACGGTAAAATGAAGAGATAAAGCTTTACGCGGCACCATGTGATAAACAGCTGTAGAGGTGTTGAGAGACCAAAGAGAAAGTCTCATTCATTGCGTAATTTCGTTGGCAGCCGTTTCATTATGATGTTAGAGTAAGTGCAGCATTTTTTACCCCCCCCCCCCCCCCCCTTTCTAGAGAATGACATCATCTTGAACTTATTATTCTGCATCGTTATTGGTTTCCTCATCTTTTCGACGTTTTCGACATTCTTCGTTAGTGTGACCACGGAAATTACAATAAGAACAACGCTTAGAAACCCTGCCCCGTTTAACTTCAACTTCCTTCCTTGCTTTCTCACTCTCCAGATTGTTATGTTCAATAATACGGCCCTTCTCCAACAACTCCTTGAATGATACAATCTCGTGGCGTGGTATGTACTTGCGATACTTCAAATTGACCAAACCATAAATGAAATCTAATTCGGTTTCTTCGTCGTGACGGCCTTCTGGCAGTTGGGCCAAGAGTGCTCTCTGCTGACACACAAACGTATCAATTGCGATTTTGTCATCTTGTTTATTATCAAAAATTTCGAAATAGACTTGATAGGCGGGTTTAGCGGGTGAAAAATGTTCACGAATTAAACGTAGAACGTCATCCCAAGTTTTGGCCTCCTTGCGCACGCCTTGCCACCAAGTGGAAGCAGTGCCATGGAATAGCAGGGAAATACCTTTTAGGGCATCTTCATCACTAATCGATTCAATTTCTTTATATGTGACTATAGAAGTTATGAAATTTTCAACTTTTTCGTGATCGCGGTTACCCCAAAAAGCGGCCGGACAATCACTAAGACTGGCCTTATGTTTGAAAGAGTCTACGTTTTGTCTGATACCGGCAGCAGCGGCGGTGGTAGCTGATACACGTACTGCTTCGATTAGTTGTTGAAGTTGTTCGGTGGTCATTTGAACAGTTTGAGCCATTTTGTTTTCCGTTAAATTTCTGGGAAATTCTACACGCAAGCGGTTAAAGTTAATACAAAGCCAAGCAGTGGTGGCGAATGTTTTTAATTAGTTGTTATTTCATAAACCGTTAATACGCGGAAATGTAACACATTTGCGTTTTTGCTGATGACTAAAGTTGTAATGGCACGCCATGCCCTTTATATAGCAAACTTGTTCTGTACTCTCTATGCTTATTAAGCTTTCAAATGCATTTTGAGTCATATTATGAAACTGTTAGGAAACTAAAAATAACAACAATACTACAGCAATTCAATGTCAAGAATGCGACTTTGGGGCAATAGAAGAAGTACTCTATTATAATGAATTGCGTGGAAGACACGTCATCCCAAGTCTCCCATCCCATTTCTGTTACGAATTTTTTTAATACTCTACACCACTTAGTTCCTTAAATTATGTTACAATTAGTTTTATTGCATCGGTATACACTGCCATAAAAGTTATTTTGTGATATATCATTATGTGGAAGGGAAAGTGATTCCAAAAATTATACAATCGGATCAAAATTTGGCCAATTTTTATCAAAATAAATTAATGATTGCGATTTTTTGCCATATAAGGGCTTCCATTATAATGGGACATTCTATGGGAAGGGGTTCCAAAAATTGTCCATTTTCAATAGCGTTCTTCTTTGGACCGTTACATGCCGTTACATTTAAACGATATATCTCAAAAAATCGGTAGCGATCGGTAGCTTGCAAATTTACGTGGACAGATAGACGGACATGGGTAAATCGATTCAGATTTTGATTCTGAATATATCGGTATAATTGCCATTTAAGAGTTACAAAAATTCGCACAAACTTAATATATCTCCTTACCATATGTGATGTGGGGTGTTGTGGGCGTGGTCTTAAAACATTTTTTATGTGAAATATTGAACTCTTGCTCTGTCCTCCTCATTTTTGGAGAGACGGACATGGCGTAATTTCAAAGAATTTTATGCTGATCAAGAATATATCTTTTTGAAAAACATTTAGATAGAGTGAAGCTTAGCTCAGGATAGTTGCTACAAAAAATACATTTGTACTGGAATTTGCTTTTCAACATGTTGTGAAATATATTTAATGTGTATTTTATATATATTTAGCGAATATTTATCTTTAATTGAATGTGAACACGCATCGCGATAAGACGAAATGCAACCACTTCAATGCTTTTAATGCTTTCACGTTGTAATTTTTAATCCATTTCGGGGAATTAATAAAAAATTACGGGACAAATTAATTTCAATGTATACAAAATGTAGGCCTGGCACGTTCCCGCAAACGCGTTTTAACAGTAAATGTATTACAAGTACAGCTTTTGTAAGTTATTTGCAGTTTCTGCCGCCAAATTATTCTGATTATTTCTACTTTCGATTTATTTCTACCTTCGTAATCAATTTCGCACTTTTTTATTTGGAACCTTCATACAAATTTTGATGATCCTTTAAAATTGGGTTAAACCAAAACATGCATGCGGAATGTAGGGGATCAAAAAAGCTTTTTTATTCTCACCGAGAACAAATTGCAATGAGTCGTATGATTATACGTATATTTAAAAAAAAAAAAGCATTTTTTAATATCGTAGTCTACTCAGTTAACGATTGATTAGTTACTCTTAGCTTAAGCAAAAGTGCAGATGAAAAGAAGAATGGCAGCCACCAAATTGACGGATGAACAATTTAAAATATTTATCGAAACCATACGTTCATTAGCTCCCCAGCAAAAGGATACCGAACAAGATAAAAACACATCTAAAGGTAGCTTCAGCAATTGTAGGGTACACTTCGGTGGTCAACATGATAACGATGCCGTTGAAGTGTTCATAGATGCCATAGAAACCTATAAAGCGGTGGAGAATATAAGCGATAAAGATGCTCTTAAAGGTTTATCATTATTATTTTTTGGTTTGGCCTCTACATGGTGGAAAGGAGTGCGTCGTGAAGCCAAAACTTGGAACGATGCATTACGATTGTTGCGGGAACATTTCTCACCAACAAAACCCTATTATCAGATCTATTTGGAGATTTTCGAGACAAAACAAAATACAAAAGAGGCTATTGATACGTTTGTGTGTAAACAGAGAGCACTGTTGGCTAGACTGCCGGAGGGACGTCATGATGAAGAGACTCAATTGGATTTGATTTATGGTTTATTAAGTTTAAAATATCGCCAAAGTATTCCTAGACATGAGATTAAAACGTTTCGAGATTTGTTGGAAAAGGGTAGATATGTTGAACGGCATTGATGGATTTTTATGTTTAGTGGTTTAGTGTTAGTTATGCAGTGCAATAATAAATGTTTTGTTAATAATTCTAGTTTTCTTAATAAAAAAGTTATAAAGTACAATAAAACATATTTGTATGTTTGTTGTATGGATGCAATAATAATATCGTGTTTAAGTTGTCATCAAGCTTCACTTGTAAACTATTGTTAATGTCATCATTTTATGTTGAATGAATTGCACACATACAGCAAGAAGGGGCAAACCTTTAAGTGCAAACTAAGTGCAATCTAATTCAAGAAAGTCAATATCCAGCTTTAAGCAAAAAGAGAAATAATTAAAACGAAAATCATTCAATGTCAAATGAACAATGTAATGTTGAAATAAAAGCGCGTTTAATAGCCGAAGAAGATTTCATTAAATGCATAGAAATAGCCCGAAATTTATCAAAATCCGATGGAGAAATTATTAAACAACGGGATATATTCTATCAATCACAGCAAGGACGACTTAAATTACGTTATCATACACCATCCAAACCGGCTGAGTTGATTTATTATGAACGATCTAATGAACAAGGTCCTAAATTATCAACTTATACGAAAATGAATGTTGAAAAACCTGAATTGTTGGAAATTATACTAAAACAAAGCAATGGCCAACAGGGCGTTCTTGTTAAGGAGCGTTTATTATTTTTACATGAGAATAGGATACGTATACATTTGGATAAAGTGGATAATTTGGGAACTTTTATAGAATTTGAGATATGTTTAAAATCTGATGAATCTTTAAGTGAAGGTCAAACTTTAGCTGAACAGTTGATGGCAGAATTTAATATAAAGCCAGAGCATTTAATGAAAGGATCATATTTTGAAGAATTGAATAAAAATATATAATAAAAGAATGTTTTAATAAAAAAGTTACATCCAAGATATTTAAAATCAATACTACTGTTATTTGTACTGTTATAATAAAAGTTTTATCATGTATTTAAAAATTAAGAATTATGAAATAAATTCACTGCCATTTTTAATCATTCTTACAGTGCGGCCTCTTTATTCTTTAGTAACAACTACAAATATATAAACAGAGTCCTCTATTAATTAAAAGATATTTTAGGTTAATATATAGAGAATAACAATAAGAGAACATATTGAATATTTCTAATCAATTAGAAAAACTATTTGTATAATCCTCGATAGTATAGTGGTTAGTATCCCCGCCTGTCACGCGGGAGACCGGGGTTCAATTCCCCGTCGGGGAGTTTCAAAATAGTTTTTTTTTTTTGTGCTATAAACACCACCTAAGATGGTGGATTTTCAACATCTAATAGGAGACGTCAGAGCAGACCCTACAAAGTATATTTTTTTGATCAGTACCAAAAACTGAGTCGCTCTAAATACATATTGGTCACATGTTGTTATCCTTACTGTCGACAATCGACAAAAATCTAAATATCTGTCATAACAATAGAGGAGTAAATTTGAAATTTGGTTTGCATATCTACAGTTATTCCATTCATCGATGTGCGAAAAATGGGAGTGGCATACAATTTACAAAAAAAAAAAAATGAACTCCACATAAAACTTGACTTGCAAGCTGATACGTAATATATATACATTATTAGGGCATAATTAGGTAACTTGCCACTGTTTGTATGAATAGGTGGAGTTATTTAAGATTTGGCAAAATTTACTTCATTTGTATCGAACTGAAAATGAACTGAAATTATCAAAAAACTACCTAAACCTGTGCAGGCAGGCTAACATGAAAATGCAATATGTATTGTGCCATATCAAGAAAGCTACAAAGTAATTTTCTTTTTAACAAAAATGTACAGAAAACGGCTAAGAAAACAGAATAAACAGTAAAACTATAATATTGATTCAAATGATTAGGTAACGAATGGAAAGTGTATCCACAACCACTGTTTTTATATATAGTTACATATGCACACACATATACATTTACGTATATACAAAGATATTACAATTTGCTGTCTGTTGTATGGAAAATAAATATACGCTCCAAAGGATATAAAAAAGCAAGCACTACTCTGTAAATATTATAAATATTGTACAAATATGTACAATATGTGTAAGAGAGGGTACTGTGCATTGGTATCACGGTGATGGCTATCTCTTCGACTTAATTCAATAAAGTAAGTGAATAAAGCATAGAAATATATGACAACAAATGTTGGGTATAAAATCCTGAACATTTTAATGAATGATGAGATTATAGTATTCCCCAAACTATCCCCCGTCTCACTTTAATATGGCATCGGATTTCTACTGACTTTGTCGTATAAATAAAATAAAGCAAAACCTATAGTGAATGATTTAAGCTTCGTTTCTATGAATAAGTTGGGTATATATATATATATATATATATATATATATAATAATATATATATATATATAATAAAATCCATTTTGTGCCACCACCTAACCCCTAAAGCATTCAATTTTCTTTCTTTTTCTTCAGTACATGTGCACTTTAATACTGTATATAAAACTATATGAATATTGCAAGTATAGAAAGGAACATATACCGTGTGCGTGTAGTTTTTGTGATCGTTATGTAAATCGCTGCAGTTAAATGTTAATTTAGTTGGAACAAGGAAAACATTTTATATTGCAGATCGTAAAACAATAGCTTTATTGTAAACAAAGAACCTTTAGGACAAATGTTAACAATTACTGATATTTAAATCATTTCACCACTTTCAACTTTCAACAGATAGCAAATAAAAATATCGACCACTTAACACCTTACACCACTTAGTTGCACAATTTTTATACCCTGTACATAAGATATTACACATGTTTGTAATTAAGGCAGCCATAATGAATACGTCCATAATTTATAAAAAAAAACAACCTTTTTTGTGTTGAATTTAAGTTTTTAAAAAAATAAGCCTCCTTGCTTAAACAGGGGCTATATGGAAAAGGGTTCTAACAATAGTCCGATCGGATCCAAATTTGGTATTTCCAACTAAATTGTTTAAAAAATTGTTAAGTAATACGCACTTTCATTATAAAAAGATATATTTTAAAATATGACGTTGTATGGGGAGGGTTCCTAAAAATTCGCCGACTTTTAAAAGTGGGTTTTTGTGATGCAAAGTAAACTTTCTATGCCAAATTACAGCTTAAAATATCCAAAGTTACGATCTGTACGTTGGCTAAATACATGTATGGACAGAGGGACATTGTTAAATCGATTCAGTTTTTGATTCTGATCCAATGTGTAGGTTTGTAACCCCTAAATGGCATATGTCAGTCCCACCTTCAATTATAATGAGCAGATCACAAAAAAAACAAATTTGACGATATATATCTGTCTGTCCATATAACTATTCTATAATTATAAATAACCATGTTGAACGAAATTATATTGACAGGCGTAGTCTTTTCGTTCATCTGCAATAAAAAGGCAATTTGATTAAGTATCAAAAATTTAGGTTTATTGATAAATGCTGTAAAATGGTTCCACTTACTACTCGTGCTTATTTCCTTTCCATTAATCTATCATACAAGTGCATGTGTCGTGTCGTAATATTATCCAACAAGAGCGGTTTTCATTGTATATTAAGTTGAAAAACATAATTGTATTAACTTTTAACTTGTATGCATGTTAGCAGCTTTTTGTCACATTGTCAACGTGCCTGTCAACATCGTTTACACCTGGAAAAGTCGGCCACAATAACGTCATTTGAAATAAAATCTCTTTCACATGCAAGAGCGAGTAGGTGAGTATTTACCATATAAGCGTTCTTTACTTGTACAAAAAGGAAGAACAATAATGCTTGCGAAAGGCTTTATTCCTATTATGCCACAGTGTTGGTATTGTTGTGGTGTTTGCCTAATAGCAATGTAGTTGCGTTTTGTATTATACCGAATGATGTGAAGTGTTTGTGATGATTTGCTAATGCTTAGGGTTGAGGAGGGCACTTATAGTAAAAGCACTACATGTAATAAACATGTACATGGGGCACGTAACACTTGACTTTTACAAAGCGGTTAAAATGCTTAAAGGGAGACTTTGGACGATTAATTTACATTCCATAAACTTAGCAGTGAGTAAGTAAGTCGTGTTCTTCTTAGTTTGATACTGTGTTACCGTGTTACTCTTTCAAATTTACCATAAGCAAATCCGTATGTCCGTCTCTCTGTCTATTTAAATTTGTGTGCAAGCTACAGGTGACAGGCGTGTACATTTTGAGGTGTTGAACTGAAGACACTTTTAATTTTTGCATGTAGATGCTAAATAAGCATAATCTGCTAAAAGCCACGCCCACAATTAATATACATATATTTATCTGCCACAAAAATTGGTCTATGAACTTGGAATTTGATGCACATATTTGTAGTTATCCCATCCATTGATGTGCCAAAAGTGGGTGTGGTCGATTAACATAAGCGCCCACAATTTACAAAAACTTCCACTCCACGTAAAACTTGATTTATAAGCTAATACGTAACTATGAGAGGCCGTAAACATATACCTGCCACGCCTACTATTGTAGATGTGGAGGATATTTAAACACCCTTCACATCCACAAAGGTGGTGCGTCCTCGTATCCATATCGACTCAATTTTCGACACTGATCAAGAGTATATATACTTTATAGGGTCTCTGACGCCTCCTTCTGGGTGTTGCATATGGAAAAACAAACTTAGTATACCTCCCATTTTATGTGTAGAATATAAAAAAAATAATTTGTTCTGTAGCAACTGTTTGAATTAAGTTCACATTCCATTTGCTTTTAAGTACAATTCAACATTTTAATTAGATTTACAGTAACATTGACAAGTGCATTAGGGGTCTATGTTGAAATGTTTTACACGCACAGCCCAACATTTTACGGTTTCTGCATTTATACATTATTTGATTGGTGGTGTTTGCTAATGCTTGTATTTTACTAGGGCAAATAATTGTTCAATTCAATAACTGTAAACGTGTACAAATTGTTCAGGCAGCCAGAGTGTGTGCGCAATATTGTTTGTTATTTATTGCATGTATGTAAATGTCAAACAATAAGGAAATGAATTGAAAATCGTTTGGGGAATCGTTTCAATTCTCATTTGAAATGTTTCAGCATTATACCAGCAAATGCATAAATGTTAAGAGTCAATGTCGTTTTGTACAAACGGTAGGGTTGTTAACACATTAAAGGAGTTAAGATTTTTTATTTATTAAATTTTTAGTAATTCACGTAGCAACAGATATATGGATATTTTGTCAATTTTAGGTGTCAGGTTTCACCTCTTTTTTAAAGATGATTAAACTAAATTAAGGGATAGCCCTTAATATTTGCATTCCAAGAAAAGAAACTTACGCAACGAGACCGACGGAAATTTTTATTATTTATTGAATTTAAAATTTTTAAAATTACAAATTAAACGCAAAACCTAGCAAACCTTCAACATTTATGTAAAGGTTTATAAAACTGAGTAAACGTCACATTATTCGCTTGTTTATATACATATCCCAAGAGCCATGTACTTTGGATGAGTTGACATACTATGTAGCACTGATTTTGCACTTGTTTCCGCTTCATATTCGCATTGTATTGATGTTCCCACTCATACTGAAGGTGCTTAGTATACTAAGTTCATGTGTTGAATGCTTCGATTTTATGAATGTTAAACAGCAGTTACTTTAAAAATGCAAAATATGGAATTTGGTCAAATCTTAAACAATCTAAACACGTAAGCGTGGCCTGTACGCCCTCCAGCAGTGAAGTATAAATTTATAAGTCGGATTCTGTCTTTAATATAATATTTGGTAAATAGTGAGCGTGACCTTTAATCCAACCAAGCCCATATTTGGCACCTAATTGGCCACATTATACGTGATTGATCAATTTTCGCGACCGATGGATAGATTTTTGAATTTCACTCAATGAGATGGAGGGAAGTTGCCACAACTAAACATAAACCTAAACTTACAGACGGTCACAGACAAATCGATTTAGATTTTAATACTGATTTGTAGGATCTTTAATGACGTATTTTGGGTGTTGTAATTACTAAAGCTCTCATCTTATGTGAAGCGTAATGCGACTACTGTGAATGTTTTTAATAATTTGTCCGTTTGATTGTAATACCAGTCCATCACACTATTGAAAATTATAATTAAGATTTTACAATTATGCAGTTGAAAACAACCTTCATTTTAAATACACAACAGTATAAAGCCTTTGTAATGAAATTTATTTGCATATATTTTAATGCAAATTAATGTGTAAATATGTCTAAGGCATGCCTCCAATGTATCGGTTGTTATTTTGTGTGTAGAAATTATGAAAACTAAATTTGGCTTAAGACAAATAGTGAATACCGTCCATATCAACATACGAGTGTCTATTGTGAGCGGGGCAGATACATGATTACGCTCTATTGCAGAGTATGTCTAACAAGTGAAAAACTCCGTTTTCGGTACGTAGACTAAGTCTTAAATACCACAGTGGGTGTAACCGGTTCATTATGTAAAATTCCAGGTTTTTTGTCAATTGTGAACGTGACCACGCCCACTTTTACCACATTCATTCTTCATTAATCAATTTTTGTTTTCGATTTTTGTCGATTTTTCGCGTGACACTTAAACGATTTACCATTTATTTGTGCAAGTGTGACAAACAAGTAAAAAATAAAAAAGTAAAATCAACTTAAAGGTCGAATCAAGCGCCAAATAGAACTTTTTTCGAAAACTATTTCCATGAAAATTATACAAATTACGTTCTTTCCTTATAGCCACTATTCAAGGTAGACCCAGATTGAGTTTAGTGATATATTTAAACAGATTTAATAGGCAAACTTCCAATACGCAACCTTTTTCATCCATCCATCATATGTGACTACTTTGACTGTATTTGGTGTATAAAGTAGTGTTCTTATATATATGTATGGGGAAGTCCGTTTAGTATTACATAGTTCTAAACACACTCTAGCATAGTGTGTAAATTTAGCAAACACAAACACATTCACTTAATATATGTTGTCTGTTACCCAGGAAATAGAGAACATGTGTACCGTTTTGATAATGATATTGCTTGCGGTATATATGTGCGGCTAGTATACACCTGGCCTCCTTTTCTACTTATACAAAGTGTATAACGTTGTACACCAGCAAGTGTTTGTTAATTCTGTTTGTTAGTCAGATTGTACACATATAAGTGAACTTTGGACAGGTTATTCTCAGCTCTATTAACTGATATATTCTTAGATAATTGCACCCACAATATTTGGTTTAACATTGTTACCATTATCTTGCCTCTTTACATACATGCGTACCACATTATGTATACCTTTACGTACCTATAACGATGATATAATGGTAACCATAATGTAAATGTAATTACAACTCTATCAAATTTTATGCATAAAATTTTTGCCCAAAAATTATCTCCTAGCTTTGCATATGTACATATGTATATGCATTTTACGAATTTTATGAAAAACCGTAAAATGGTTTTGGACGACCGCTTAATACATTATTTAGCTCACTAATTTATGATGCAATTAGGTAGGAGGGGTTCTAAAAATGGAACCATAAGGCTTATTTTCAATAGTTTTCTTTCATGGCCCCAAAATTCTCTGCTCTAAACTGAAAGTATCTCGACCACATTTTAGTTCAATATATCGAAACACGGACACGTACGTCTAAGTAATTACGAGAGTATAGAGTACTTTTCATTTTTAAATTTAGAATCGACAGCTGTCAAAAACAATAACATAAAAATGAAATGCTTCCACCATCTAAAAACAACAAAATTCATCATTTTGCCACAATCCAATCCAATGTGCAAACGTATTGGTATTTGAGTTAAAAAGAACATATTTTTAAAAACAATTTTACTCAATACCTTTTAAATGAAAGGTAAATGTCAAAATCAGGGCAATTCCGAAATTGGTCTTGATTGAATTTTTGTACGTTCTGTACTATGCACGTTCACATATACGATGATCTGTTCTGTTTATTTTCAATTTTTGTATTTTTCGAATGTATGTATTGCTTTCCCGTTAGGAGCACTTGCCATAAATGTGGCACTTGTTGTCTACACCTTTTCCTGCATATCTTATTGGTTTGTTTTTTTCTAGATTTCATTTCGTAACATATTCAGTTTTGTTTGTCCGAAAGTAAAATACAATAACATAACTTGGCTGGTATTGTTATGTCTCCAGGTTATTGTTGACGATACACCAACTTCGCCATTGCATTGGCATTGCATTGACTACAAGAAGAAAACTTAGAGTATTTTAGTGCATTTGGTCTAAGCGAAATGAAGTTTTCTTACTTGTTCATTTACTAAATTAAAAACATTTCGATATTCTTAATAAGATAAAATCTTTTCTACTGAAAGTATTTAATATGTTTTACAAAATGTTATTGGAAAGATGACATAAGATCTAAGTAATGAATATGACTAGGATAATGATTACAACAACAGTGGTTGTACATAATTAGTTGGAAAGTTGTATTAAAAAAAAAAAAAAAACTTGTACGAATATTATTATTATGAAAAAGTTTCACTTATTAGCAAAGAAAAAACAAATAATATTATCCGAGTTTATGCAAGGCAAACACTTTGACTTGTTATCTAGAGTATCTTTGAAAACTTAGTTGAAGTTGTGTTAACTTGATGGTCAAGGTATGAACAGGACAAAATAATCTTTATTATTATAGTGGTCATTACCACTGACAGAGGCAGAAAGAGAAAGAAAACTTGACAACAAACAAGTTAATAAAAACTTTAATCTTTTCACATTACTTAAAACAAAGTTTTTCCACCAGCTTCTTATGTTAAGTCAGAACTAAACCAAGTACAATAGGAAAATGTTGCTGTCTCATTTATTAAAATAATCTTTATTTCTGAGAAAGCGTTGCATAAAAGAAGAATTCTTTTTTTTTTTAATTCTATGCTAAAACTAAGAATTTTTCTTTGGAAAATATAGAAAATTTCTATTTTGCATTGAAAAATATTGAATTATTCTCTACACTATTGATTTATGCTTAAGTTAGTAACTATCCAACGGCTAAAAAGAGGCTCATCTTATTATTTTCATCAAATCAGAATCACTTTCGAACTCTATTTATGTAAGTTCTCTGGACTGTTGATGTAAATTTGTGCGCTTATTAATTATTATTGGGTCTACTCAAAGGTGAACCATTTTGAGAACTCCTTCTTCTATAATGCTTTATTTTAATAAGATTCTAATGAATGACTATGGATGAGAATAAAGGAAGAATCGTTAATTGGGTTAGTAATTTCCTGTGCCAAATTCAGACATAGTAAGACCCATTATAGAATTTTTTTTTTATTTAACACTTTTGTGAAATAATTTTTATTTAACACGGACATATTTAGTGATAAAAATAAACAAATTATTTCACAAATTACTTAATTATAAATATATGTGACAAAGGGCATTAATAAAGCCGAGTTTTTCATATTTTTTTCACATAGTCAATACAGAATGTATACACCTAAACCATTTTGTATGTTTGTGATATAACGCATGTAACCCAAGTGCAATACAAATGAAATGTTCAAATATATGTAATTGAAATGTAGTTGTCCAATTTAACCAAATTGTTGACCTGTATTTAGTTGCAGAATCTGCACACTTGGCATTTTATCACTTTCAATCACAATTTAATTATTTTAATACTTTCGAAGCATTTATCTTTAAGCATTTGTTATTTGTACCTTTTGGTAGAGTAGAGGTAGAGAAAAAATAGAAGAAAATTGAAAAATATTTAACATTTTACAAAAAGTTATTCCAAACTGTGACAATGACGGGGAAACCCGTTTATGACATGAGACGCATTCATGGTAGAAAAAGTAAAAGTAGAAAAATGCTAGAGGCGTTTACAACAAATCTTAGAACGTGTAAAAACTTCAAGTTTTTTAAACACAGACACTTTTTTATACAACCCAAAACACACAAGTCTTATACACAATGAACATAGATTGGAAAGAAATTCAGCCGGTAATTAGTTTATTCTATTCTACTTTACAAGTCCTTTCATTTGATTTTCATATTGAATAGATTGAATAGATTGTAATGCATAGTGGAGAAACACAATCCCAATAAGGTGCCAATGTTGATTGTAATTATATATTTTGTGAAACCCATTTCGTTATAAGATGGGGAGGTATTCTAATGGACATATAAAACTATTCAATATGTTCGTACACATAAAGTGGTGGATGGAGACTTATGCATACATATGCGGACGGCCACTACATTAGCCTACTAAAGCTAGTAGTAGAGAAACACATTCTTTATCTTTTTCTTTAATGTTTTTCTCATTTACTAAACTTGTAAGTAGTTGATTACGTACGAGTATATATATGTATACCATACAATATATGTACATATACAATGCAAATACACATTCTTTTTATAATAATTGTTTATTCAATTGAAAATGTTGATAATTAAATGAGTCGACTTAACGAATCATTATTGGACAAGTGCAATCAAAAGCAAACACATTTATATGAGTAAGTTGTGTTTGTGTTTGTATGTGAAAAACTTTCAATGAAGCTGAATAGTAAATGAATATATCCAAGTTATTAGTATAATAATATTGTTGTTGTTTTACATAATATAAACTCCATTCACATTGTGTAAAGTCACGTATTCAAACGTGGCCGATGATATCCTTTCAATGGTGCTTGTGTGTGTTGCTATGGCAATTTTAGTATTTTTTTTGATCAAAGCTACCTTGAATGGCCTCTATTAAGTGATGTATATTGCATTAACATACATTACTATGACAATGATTGTAAGCTGCAGTAAGTAACGTTTGCATTATACGATAATCTCTTGTAACGCATTATACGGTAATCTCTTGTAACTGAATTGAACAAACTATAGTTTAGGTTTGACGATTTGTAATTCTCAGAATGTGACGTTATCAATGGCTATTAAACTAGGGTGCATACATTGGGATATTTTTAATTATATATTAAAAGTGCCGATAATTTTAATGACATTGATTTCTTCAAGTAGTTTAATGGCACTGCCTTTACTTTGATTAGAAGTTTTGTGGGCGGAATTTTGAAAGTGCCAAATATTATAGTATAGTCCGCGTAATTGTGTATAATTCGTCGGTTTAATAAGTGCGTACAAAAGTTATAAGAAGTATTAAAGTTTCTTCTTTCCATGTATTCAAGTTTAACCTAAGTATACCATTTAGTATAATTGAAATTGAAATTATTAAATTTTTCAGGTTGCCCATCCATTTACTAAAGTTTCAGTAACAAATTCACTTGCTTTACACACTTTTAGTTTCAAATTTCAGTTCTAGAAATGAACTGGATATGGGTAAAACTTTTGGGTAACGAAGAAGAAGAAGAAGAAGACATGAAGACACATTCATCTTACCTTTCTTAAATATTTCTGCTTCATCAAATCTACTACTTTTCGTTTTGAGAAAGAGACATGAAAACATTGTCATCCTAAACCATTTTTTCTTTTTGCATTGTCGAAAATTTTCGCATTTTCGTTTTTTGGTTTTTGTATGTGTAAGTTTTTTTTTTTTCCCTGTCTCCAACAAAGTTTGGTCGTATTGTGGCATATGTTGCATTCATTTGGTAGGATGCTTCTTGTTGTTGTTGTTGTCATTGCTGTGGACTATTGTGGATTTTCTAAACACTTTTATCATGACACTCAATTAGTGGAGGTTGTTGGTTAGCTCTAGTATGCCGCCATCCTTATCTTATCATGCAGAGTTTCAAAGTTGTTGCGCACTTTTGTTTTTGCTTTAACGCTTTGATATTTCTAAATAGTACGTAATGCTATACCCATATAAAGGAGACTATTAAGTGGATGATAATGACAAAGCTTCTTCAAGAATATGACACTAAGCTGGTTAATTGTTAAGTGCAACTGGTTTTTATTGGAAAACTCACTTTTCTCATTAAATGTTTTTTGTACTTCATGGTATTTTCTATGAAAATAGATAGCTTAGCCAGCTTAGCACATGAATTGAGATAAAGTTTAAACTTTCTTTAAAGTTTTTATTATTCAACAAAGATTTCATTTAATTGAAATTTAATAGACCAACAAGACATTTCTTGCCCAAGAATACGTTTTTTTTCTTTTTTTTGTTTTTTTTTTCTTTTATAAAAGTGCAGTGTGTAATAAAGTTTTTTACTCTCACTGCTATTTTAATTGTTTTTTTCAACGTTTGTATGTGTATTGTTTAATACAAAGTTTGTAAGAGTTAAGGCCAGCATAAAACGTCTTACATTGTACTGCGACCGTACACCTCTTTGCCAAACAATGTTGTGTTGTTGTAAAATTTTAAAGAATTCTACAATTCTTATGAATTATTGTATAAATTAATATGAAGGAAGTGAAGAAAGAAAATGTATAAGTGCCCAATTCGGATATTTATATAGTGTGGCGGCGATCAAAATGCAACTTTTAAGCGAAACCATTTTAACAAAATGAGTATACTCGCTACGTTAAGATGGTAATATGGTAAACCTTAGTGTGATAACCAACTTTTTAATCTTCTTCACCATTTAGTTGTACAATTTTTACTATAATTGTGAGGGTAGAGAAATTGCGTCCTTGTGTTAGGAATCATAATTTTTCCTTATACTTATAAAGATTTATATCAAAATAAAGCGGAGGGAGGGAGATCCAGTGCATTTTTCAATAGAGATCAATGATGCCATTACTACAGCAACTATCGATAAGAAATATTTACTTAGGTGGACGGAAGGACATGGTTAAATCGATTCGGATGTTTGAATCAGACTGTTTATTATATTTTCAGTATTTTGTTTCTGATCCAATCAGTGTAATTAAACATTCGCACAAATACCACTGTGTGGTGTAGGGTATAAAAATCACCATAATTAGACCGTTACAAGTTACCAATAGATGAATAAGCAAATTAAATAAAACATTTAGCCAATCTATTCAAATAAAACTGTTACAGATATTCCAATAAAATTTTCACAGCCTTGAAGCACTTACATTTTCATCAAAATACAAATATTTAGTCGCATCAATTTTGGTACTATTGTACATTTTTATTTCTCATTTTTTCATATATTTAAATAAAAATTTGAAAAATTATAATAAGAAAAAAAACCTACTTAACAACTTTCTATACAAGTTCTGCTTGATAATTTTTTATATTTTGTACGTTTTGTTCAATTTATTTGAAATATTTGTGAAATTTTCATTACATTTGATAATTTGTTTTTTTTTATGGTTTTTCTTTTTTCAATTATTTCATTTTAATTCCAAGTTTGTATATAATTTTTTTGTATCATTGAATAATATTTTATTTTATTTGATGATTATTTAAAATGATGTATTTATTAATTTTTTATTTAATATTATTGTATTTAATTTATTAGTTTAAAAGATATTATTATTATTTTACATGTTTATTTTGCTTGATTCTATTTTGTTTTCATTTACTTCATTATACCCAACATTGCGTTGAATGGGGCGTTGTATTTGTAATGGTTTGTAAGTATTAGAAGAAAGCGAGCCACACCCATAGAAGTATACGTATTCTTACTCAGCAACGAATTATAAGTCGATATAGATTCGTTTGTTCGCCCGTCCATGTGATTTTGTGAATTTTTGCTTACATAACATAAAGCATAAAGGATGATGTACGGTACTGTAGACTTGGTGTTGGCCCTTTCTCTATTTTTGCTTTATTCTATTTTGATTTATTTTATTTAGTTTGGTTTTTTCTTTCATTTATTTTTACTTTTATTTTTAATTTTTTTATATTATTTTAATTTAATTTATCTGATTTTATTTTATTTTATTTTAGGCATTTTGATTACAGAAGATTGAAAGTTTAAGAATAATTCACTAATTAATATAACTACATATTTATGTATAATATAATATTAAAAAAGAAGCTACAGCAGGTCTTGACATAATGCTTACGACTACTAAAAATAATTGTAATATGTGTGGCAGCATTGTGGCAAGACTTACTGAATATTTAATTATTCAACTGTTGAGGTTATATGTTTAATTATTTACATAATATACAAATTTATCTCGATTTTGCAAAAAAAATTATATAAACTGTTTATTTTGTGTGTATGTTTCTTTGTGCTTTATACGTATGTGTAATTAATAATTAAAAATACCTGATTATTTTTAATGTGCTTTCCCTTCAAATAGGAGAATGTATGAAGAACTGTGATAATTAAAATAATAGGTAATTCGATATATTTTGCAAATGGACTTGAGTCCCTTTCAAAACAAACACTTCATAAGTTGTTTGCAAATATTTTAAAAAATAAAAAAAAAAAAATATTTTTATAAAATTTCATAAATTGTACAAATGTTAAATTATATATAAAAAAATAAGAATGACCTGTTTTTCAAGTGTGCACAATTGTACGAATAAAATATGTAGAGTGACTCTCTACCGTGATGTGTAGTTTTCATTGGGAAACATGGAGGTGGGTGGAGATTTATGCATAATTATTATAAATTAAGAGAAACAACAACATTTGCTATTCATTGGCATTCTTTCTTGCTGTATAATTTATTCATACATGCGGACGGGAGCTCATATACGAATGTAACAGCAAGTACACAATGCCATTGAATGGGAAGTGTTGATGTGTTTTTATTTTAATATTTTTTTATTTGAGTAATATAATAAATTAATTTAGCAAAAGCGCTATAAAGGACAAATTTTGATTATGACTCAAACCGAAACCTCTTTGGAAAATTTTGAACGCTCATTTAAATTTAATAGCAATTTATCGGGTCGTCTAGGTTTCTCGGGACCATCACTACTGCTAACACCACCCGATAATGACACTTTAGAAGATTCTAGCTGATCGGCACTAATACTGGTGGGAGGTTGTTTCAGTTGTTGTACATCTCTACCTATTACAGCGGATAAACAGGTGAAATTATTTGTGACATCTTCATCATCATCATCGTAATCATCGTCGGTGCTTGTATAATATATGATATCGTCGGTGGAGTAAACTTTTTTTTGTTGGTGGCGAGGTGACTGTTTTAGTAAAGTCAAAGTGTTATTCGTTGTAGTGGTGGCTGCGGTGTTACTTCGGCTGCTGCCACTTGCACTCTCCAACAGTTTACTGCTCTTATTATTTAAATGGGCTAATTTTTTGTGCTTTTTTGTTAGTTTTCTACATAAACTAAATTTCGTTTTACAATTATCACAAATGCGATAACGTGCAACACTGGGAACTATATGGCGACTAGTAGTAGTTGCCTGGCTAGCACTAGCATCACAGGGCAAACTGGCACTGCTGCTTTGCTTATGATATATATGATGACTCCGACTGGTGCTGGGCGGTGTGTTAGTGGCAGCGATGCGTTTACTTACTCGTCTCTGTGGCATAGCATCCAAATCGACACCCTCCGAACACATGCAATCAATTTTGATATTTCTAAAACTAATACTGCCCTCAGACTGTGGTGAACCCAACTGTTGACACTTACTTAGTATTGCAGCAGGAGTGGTCGTCACGGTAGTTGCCACCGTGTGAAAATGTTGTGTGCACACTTCATAGCAACGACCGCAAATGATATGCTGCTTATATGGTAATGTTGATGAAATAGCTTCCATTTCTGCTAAACTTCCGCTCCACTCCGTATTTATACTTTTGTCACATCGCTGACAGTCTTTGGACGGTAGTGTTTCGTTATTACTATTCATGGTTATTACAGGGGTAGTTGTTGGTATGCTGGGTGGTAACAATACCTCAGGCAGTTGATTGTATTTTTGCATTTCGTTGTTACGTGATAGCAACGTTAAAGCTTCAGGCTTTTGTTCCGACAATGGCAATTGATTACTTGTGCTGGTGGCTACTTGAGTGGCAGCTGCCGCCACCATCATCATGCCACTTTGTGTTTTAATGCCATCTAGCAGAGTTGATATGGTCATAACGGCCACCCCTTTGGGTGGTGCCAGTTCTTGAATACGCTGCAATTGTCGGCTTAGCAAACGTATCTCCTCTAAAGCCTCTTGATCGGATAGTTTATTCTCTGTATAAAAAATAATGTTGAATATTTTTTTAGGCAAAACTACACTTTAATTAAAGGTCAATTTAAGAGAACTAAAAAGTTTAGATATACAAAGTTTGTAATTCCGTTTGCAACACTTAGAAGAAGGTGACCCGTCAGAGACCCGAAAATTTATTTATTCTTAATTTAAATCTTATGGATTTAACCATTAGCCGTTTTTTCGTAAAAATTAAGAAAATAAGCTGAAATTTTGTGCAGACCTGCCACTAGGTTTGAATTTAAATTGAGTGGTTTCGGACAAAAGCCACGCTTATAATCGGCAAAATTCTATAACAGCCACAAACATTCAGCTCTGAAATTGAAATGTTTTATACATATCGATAAAGGCGTGGTCGTACAACACAAAAAAATCCTATTTGCTGCAGAATAGAAATTCTCAGTTATACCTGGCACACCTACTATTTGGTACAGATTCGGAGGGTATTTAAAATTTAAGATCTAAACCAAATTTAGTTTTTTTACGTTTTTTTAAAGATCAGCGCCCCCATTACTAAGCAGTATCAGTTTCCGTAGTATTTCACGCTGAGGGAGTCGAACGTACGACGTCTCGCATTATAAATCCGAGTGTTACGGGTTGGTTTTAATGTTGGTTTTATGTTTAAAGTTAAGGTTAGGTTTAAGAAGAAGTTCATTGTTAGAAGGGCGACTCACTAGAAGTGTACCGAGACCCATTGCGAAATTAAATTATATTAAGATAAATAAAAGTTCAAATTCATAGTGAGTTACCTCCGGAGTTACTGTCTTGTATAGGAGCTGTAGAGGCTGTCGCCGAGCTTCGATTGGCTAACGTTCGTACTTTGGGACGAAAATTAAATTTAGTACCTATTGGCTTGGGCCCCATACCAAAGGTTTCTTGATGTGATTTACCACTATGCAACACTATATACACCTACAAATATCACGTTTCGATTAAAAACAATAATTGTTAGTAAGATTTAGAAAAGAAAAAAAATTATAACTTACCTTACTACCGAATATCAAACACAATAATAAAGTTATAGTTAATTGTGTATGACAAAAGAAAATTATATAAAGTAAGTCTGGATTTGCGGGTGATTGTAAAAATAGCCTAAAATGAATTACACTTAAATGAAGAAATACTCGAAATAAAATTGAAAACTTCAACTTACATGGACACATTTAAAAAGCAGGTGAGCAAAAATTCATTATAAATTGCCATAGATATGAAGCGACTCTCATTAAATTCAGAAGGAGCTTTGCGCACCATAATACACAAACGTACACCCCAAGCTAAGAATACAACTTCCACTATATATACAATAAAGAAGAGTTCAAAGAATAGGTAAAAACTATTTAAAATTTCTAATATTTTTTCATGGGGACGAAATGAGAACTCGTATCAGGTTTCTGGATGTAAATTTTTTTTCGCCAAATAAATTTTTTATTATTTTTTAAGGACTTTTTCGCAGTCTATTTTTCTGTTACTTTTAAATGATTTTGGAATTATATTTATATCCTCCACCTTGAGAGTATACTTAGTATGTCATTCTTTTTGTAACATACAGAGAGAGCTATCAGGGACCATATTTTTGATCAGCATAAAAATCCATATAATGTTTGTTGGCATTCTCACAGTTGTAAATTTTGAGATATTAAGCTGAAATTTTGTACAGACACTTTTAGTTTTTGCAGGTAGATCGCAATTTGAAATGGGCAAACGATTTTGCCACGACCACAATCGACAAAAATCTATTTATCTATCACCAAGTTGAAATTTGGCATACATATTTATAGTTATTGCATGCTTCGATGTGTACCTACCACGCCCATCATTGTAGATGTGGAGGGCATTAAGGATTTGGCTTAAGCCAAATTTAGTTTTTTATTACTTATATTTTTTCCTTAACTGACATTCTTTATAATGTAACTTCGCTCAAGTGAACCATTCTATACAATACATACACAAATATAGAAGACATGTGACACAGAATATGTTTATATGAAATATAAAGAGTATCTTAGTGCAACACATTTTCCAAATAGCTATTTAAGATGAACCCTCTAGGTATTTGTGTAAATATGTGAACATTTAGTTGTTGTCGTTAAGACTCTGTAGCAATGGTACCAAGGAACGTGTATTTGTCATTCTATGCTTGCCTGCATTTGATGCACATTTCCGTTTTGATGTTATCTTTCTTTACGATTACGACTTTTTTAAATTTCTGATTTCAACACACATACACATACGCCACTTACATACGCAAAATATTTTCTTGTAAATATAAAATGAAAATTTCAGAAAAGCTGTGGAAATAATTGAAATTTTTGTTGATATTGTTAACTTGGGGAAAATGATGCAAGGAAATAGGAAACCATATTATATTTTTAGGGCTTATTATACAAAAAGAGTTTTTTAACAACACTTTTATGTTAGTTAGTGCACTTGTACAGTTAATATATTGTGATATAAAAGTCCCTTCACATAAAAATCTTTAAAAAACCAAAGAGAAAGAGGAAAAGTTACACTCGCACCGGCTTAAAATTAAATGGGAAATGTGTCGCACTAGATTTCATTTTATTTATTTAGCTCCAGCTAAAACGAAGGTGTGTTGCCACACATAATAATCTTGCAAAATAAGGTATTTTGCATGAAAAATCTTCCCAAATGATTTCAGCACTATGCACAATTTTCACACGAGGCCAACTAATAATACATGTACACATATTAACAATAACTTACTCGATGTGAATGTGTAATCCCACCAATCTGTTTTACATAAAAATGCCTTCAGATCGTCAGCAGTACGGCCAACAACGACATCGGGCGGTGAGACTAATGTTCGCACCATCAAGCATGTACCGATACCACCGCAAATGCAACTCAAGCGTTTTAATAATGCAGCATCCGTTATTTTAACGGCTTTCGCAGAGCGTACACGAAATATCACCGAAATTCTAAATACCGTTGAGATAAAATAACAACACATGCAATAAAAACGAGCAATAGGGAACAAAAAAGAGAACAATTGCACGTAATAAAACTCAAGTTGGAAAAATGCTAGCCTAGTTTTTGGTAGATTAAATTTGCAAAATTATAGATGACAATACACACACACGTGCATGTGTAATAAAACTGAAACTATAAATCTTACCGCCACGTTTTCAACATCAATGCTCCATACGTTAGAGAAAATCCAATTTCACGCAACCAAATGCGTGCCGTGCACGTAAACAAACTTGGATTCGGATACATAACAATATTCTGCAGCAATGTATTTGAAATGAAAACTTATCAGAATGCATTTAAACTCTTTTACAAATTAAGTACAATTATATACACTTCACAAAAACTATTTAAAATTGTTGAAAAATTTGATCTTTTGTGTTAAACTTACCGTACAATATATAAAGAAAGCACCTAACGCTATAACTCTTAGTAAGGCTGGACTAGCCGCTCGTACCACCTATGCATTAATAATGATGTTTAGCAGAACAAATATATTTAGATTGGATTAAATTTTAAATACCCACCACCTTGGTATGATGGCGGGGGGACTTAATTTAATTTCTTAATGAAAAACCCTTTGAAAAAGTCAAAAAAAAATTGCATCTTTTTCAGTTTTGCGTAATTGTGTCTTTCGATCCATTTTGTTCACTTTCATAAATCAATCAATATTTGTGTCAAATTTTAAGTCGACAGAATAAGGAATTTTTACAGACAGACATTAATTCAGAACAAATAGACGAGTCTCTGATGCCTTTTTCCGCGTATTACAAATACCAATCTTAAGGTGCTGGATATAAAAATACTTTTAAATATGATCAAACAAAACAAAAAGATTGTAAAGACTTACTTTAACTTGCTGATAACGAAATGTAAACCAAGCGGCTGGTGGTAACAAGCCAATCACTATACTGGTTAATACTAAAATACTTGTACGCATTGGCCAATTTAAAGCCGCAATACATGGTGAACCATCCTCACATAAGTCACAACCTTCAGCACATGGCAAACATTCGTATTCATGAAAAATATTATATGTAGAGTTTTTACCCTAAAATCGATTGAAAAATGTTAAGAATGGTGGATCTGTGTGATCAACAAGAAAAAGTAAAAAGGCTATATTTGACAATGATCAAATCTTGGTTATCGTCCTATAATCTCAACTGTCTGCTAACCTAAGGTTTTTATAATAATGGCGCTTCTATTAGTTGACCTTTACTTTTGCAAGATAGAGATTTTTGTCGATTAAAGGGGTGGTACCTGACTGGTTTCGCCTGATTTTTACCATCCAAAAGCTACAAAAAAGGGTAAATACGAAATTTTAGTTAAATCATTCAATATTTGCAAGCCTGAGATTGCTGTTAGCAAACGGACATGACCAGATCAATTCAGATTTTGATGCTGGTGAAGAATATATTCTATTTTCAACGAAGTTAGTATAACGCCATGACATATGCTTATGCATGCAATATTTCGCATTATTTCATATAAAATATTTATGTGTAATACTTTGTACAACACCCAGATAAAAAAATTAAATAGTAATTCCTTACCAGCATAAGTTTTTCGTATTCCTCCTCCAATAAACTTCCATTAAAGTATTTGTGTTGACTGGTAGTGTCAGGAAAATAATACCCCTTTCGACATACGCACATGTAAGAGCCGCGACGAAAGCCTAATCCCTTAAGGGCCTCACACTTAATTCGGGGCAAGTCAGTGAAAATAGCAAAACAACACGTCAGCACGTCAACAACAGCAACAGCAGCAGTCATGATACGTAAAACAAAGAAATAAAAATAAAAACATATAAAGTAGAGCGTAAATGTAGTTAAAGAATATAAATGAGACAATGTAAGCTAAAGAAGAATATTAAAACTTTTTCTCAATAAAGTAGCATAATGAAGTTTACTGGGAACTATCAATACTTACCATTGTAGTACGTTGTTTACATTTGTCGGTGCCAGCGAATATATTTAAAGGTTGTGTAGTGGAGCCGGATGTATAACGTTGTGGGCATTGGTCAATATCAACTCGGCGTAAATCGATATCAATACCGGAAGTCCCTCTAAAAGAAAAAAGCAACATAGAAGAATTTATTTATACTTTTATCTCTTGACAGTTAATTGAAATTAACAGACAAATGTACACGTACCGCGATTGTTTAAGTTAGTATGTGTGCAGAATATATATATATTAAGCATTTTATAAAACTACTATCTTTTCAATATTTTGTTGCCACAACTTACTTGTTACGTATTGAAAATATATTATAAATACGAGATCTATACTTAAGAAAATCATTTCTAACTTTATTTCATATGACTTTTCATCTGATGACTGTCTAATATCATTTATGAATGTAGTCGACGTGCTTATTTTGTAAATGAAAATGAAAACTTGAAGTTATAATGTTCATTATAAACCTTAAAGTACAAGCATTTCTAATTAAATGAACACACTCATGAAATTTACTTATTTTTCATAAAATATCAAGAAAAAAACTGAAACTTTGGCTGAGGCAAAATCTTAAATATCCTCCGCATCGATATAAAGACAGAGTTGTATGGTTTTACGTGAGCACCTGCCGTTAAGGCTTAATCTCAGTGCGTAATGCATTATAAGGATGCATTACAGCGGTCAAAAATGACATCACCAAGATGGTGTTTTGGTGACAAACCACAGCCACTATGATGCACCCACAAGGGGGCCTACCTCAAATTGTCGGGCCAAGAGTGAAATCAGCCTGGGGGCTCCCGACACCCATAGTACGGAATTTTAAACCTCTCCGATGGAAGGTCGTAACTTAGATGTTATAAGCTACTACCAGTTGGTGCCTTATCACCCGTAGCTGGTGCCGATTAGGAGTTGATTACAATAATCAACTCTGGGTAATCTTCAACGATATAAAGACAGTGGGCGTGGCAGGCACATGATTATGTAGTTTTTTTTTTTTTTTAAATCTTAATATCGAAATTTTTGATGCCCTTCCATTGGCCAGACAAATTTAACGATATAAGTTTAAGCATGAGGAAAAAACGAAGAGAAGACATGTATATCACACTTATAAATTCTGCACTCTCATTAATTTTTGGAATGTAAAGGTTTCAAATGATGTGAAAAGTTTTTTCGTAATGTTTTGGCAGTTCAAAGTCTCTAGGGTATAAATACCTCTTTCTGAGTGTTGCAAAAGTTTTGACAAATTTTTTTTACATATTATTATTATTCAAATAACTAAGTAAGTATAACTATGCATGATTCGCACGTAATCTCATTCATATAATCTTCTTGGTTTAACTGTAATTTATCTATGTAGATACGTATACAAACACTTATGCATGCACACACACATGCATATATAAATATATTCAATACGGCTTATGAGTAACGTGCAACTTATGCATAAACGAGTCAACACTTGTTGACAGTTTTGTATGCAAAAGCAAAGTAAAGCATTAATGATAATAGAGAAGATAGAGAATTTTGCTCAAATCCTAAATCCTTATATTCATACATTTAAATTGTTGTGTAAATATGTAAAATAATTCATGGAAAATGTATACATTTAGGTTTACCTAAATGATATATAATTGGATGAAGCGTAATGTTCATTTAATCGATTAAAGTTATAATTGGAGAGAACTCTTCAATAGTAAAAGATATAAGGACATGTATGTATATTTTAAATAATAATTAATCTTTGTTACAACAAAATTTAAATTTAATCTTATGTTATCATATGACAACAATTTTATACAAGTTGAAGAAATAAAAGAAATTTAAGAGGATTTATAAAGAATCCCAGGGACTGTTATGGCTTAGGGCATTATCATCTTCTAGCATTATTTAATTAATTACGTAATACAATAAAGGGGAAATCTTGAAACTAAAATTTAAATAAATGAAATTAAATTTTCTTATACAATGTCGTGATAAAATATTTAAAATATATAAATAGGAATAATATGTTACAATATAGCTTAAAACAAATGGCGTCAAAAGGAAATATGTTTCAAAATATTGGAGACTTCAAACTCTCTCTTTAGGGAACACGAACACATCTACCGAAAGATCTAAGTATTGTTGTTCCTTTACTAGGAGTGAATACGTGATGGTCGTAAGACTCAGAACTGGTAAAACTCCATTTATGTGAAGGCTGTGAGCCGATAATGTACGTTTTATATATTGCGTTTCTTTCGGTTGCCCATTTTGTATTGGTACAAATATTTATTACATCAATGCATCCTTGTAAAAAAATATGTATTTGATGAGAGACACGCTTATAGATGAAAAAAATCTATTTAGCTGCCATAAAAATTGACTTATAAATGAATATTTATAGTTATCCCGTGCTTGGATGCTCCAAAAATTGACAAATTTAAAACCCCTTTTCACATAACGATGTTTTACAAAGTGACTTCAATGACAATGCCTCCCGTTTACTGATACAAATTAATTGTAGCATAAATTGTTCGATCAAGTGCTTGTAGGGTATCAAATGATAGAGTAGGATCGACCATAACACTTTCACTCATATTAGTTTATTTGATGAACATTTCATATTGTTTGTGTTATATTTTATCTATTTATATAGAACTTTTATTTTTTATTAAAAGTCCATTTATCAATTATCTATTTGTGTGAAGTATAATTTTTACTTAATTGACCGTAAAATTGTTCAATATTGAAAAAAATATATCAGCTTAAGTCAGAGTTTTTCTGTGTACATTATTATTTTTTTTTAATATTTTATTTCAATCACATTTTCAATAAACATTGTTGACAAACTAATGCGTTTAATTTCTTTTTTTTTTTCACATGCAATAACTATTAAATGGACAATGGTTATCAATCACTATAACGGGATTACTATATAAAAATTTATTGCTCTGGTATAAAAACGACAAACATCGTATGTTCCTTGGGGATGTAATATATTACAACTCCACAATATAAAATAAATAAATTATTGGATTTATTGATATAAAACAAAAATAAAAAAATGCAAATTAATTTATTTTCAATTAAAAATAAACGAATGAAAAATGTTCATCTGAAAAACTTTCTTGATTAAAAACTGCTCTCTCTGTCTCTCTCTGTGTTGAGTTTTAACCGCACAATAATTAATAAATATTTTTTGGTTAATTGAGTTGAACGCATATGGATGATGAATGCTCATTGAAAAGCATACAATATCCTTCTTACTATGTATGCACATAGTTACCCTTCCTATACTGTGTACGATCATCCAATATATAAAACTTCGTAGATGCTTCAGAAGACATGCAAGCATGACAATTAATTTTTATTGTATTCCATATCATTTCTTTCTAAGTTGCACTTTACTTTATCTTATCTTTCGGCTCCCTCTTTGTTCATGTACGTATAAAGTATAATAATTTTTATCAAAATACATTTTGAACTTCTGTTTCTGCACCCTAAAATTTTATTGTAAGTAGTTGGAATAATGGGAGAATACCAAAAATTGGGCAAACTTTTGATTACCATCTGCTCATTATGTTGACCATCATCTTAATGCTTTTATTTTTAGTTTTAATCGCGTTAAATTTTTAAATACTTTATGAAGATGAAATTTTCCCAGTGTGTACCTGATTTTGCTTTCAAACGTGATATTATAATTAATTACCATTTATGGTACATAGTTCGATGCATCCAACAGCATTACTAAATTTTTGTGGTTGATCTATAAATTTCTATTGATTGATTTAAAAACTTAGTAATAATGGAACAGAATCTGAATGTTGATACCTCTATACACAATACGAAAGAGTTGAAGCAGGTACTTGCCACACCCATGTTTTATATATAAACACAAAGGATTTGGCCTAAGTCAAATTGAATAATAATGTTTAGCTGCTTACAAGTTTAAATTCTCATTAGCCTGCAGCTTATTTATTGTTCATTTGGAAAATATCTTGTGTAGTTGCATTTGTAATTATTACAACACTTGCTTCTGTTTAGTGCTAATTAGTTTAGAAAGTATGTTGTAAGATGTATTTAAAATGTTGGGTACTGGATGTAAAAGTAATTACTTTTACTTTTACTTACGATGCATTTTTACTAGGGTGTTTAGATAAGTTGTATTAAATTTAATAATTAATCAATACAAACATTCACTCGTCTAGTGTATTAAAAATACACTTTTGGCATTAGTGAGAAATAACAAGAATTAAGAATGCATTTTAAATCGATTTAGTGATGTCCGTATGTCCACCGATGGTTAAAATACGTAAAGTTTTAAAAGTAGAAATATTAAGTACTACTTAAGAAAAGAAAAACTTCACCAAATATACATATATTGAAATATAATATTAAACACAAAATAATTAATTAATATACACCGAAACTTACAAATAATTAATTATGTTTAAATGTATTAACAGCCCCTGATGAAGCTTGTATTCACAAGCGAAACGTCGGGTCAACAAAAAATTAAAAGGGTTTTTAGTTTGACTAAACAAAGAGACCTGTTTAGTTAACTTAAGTAACTGGTTAAATGTATTAGGTTTGTACGAATTTTTTACTCTCTTATGAATCTCTTACGAATAAAATCAATATATTGGCTTAAAGCCAATTTTAAATACCCTTTACCTTTTCACAAGTATACAAACCGGACGTAGCTGAGCTGTGTAACAATGAACTAATATTTAAGATTCTGTCCATTCAGTTTTTTTTGTTCAGAATTTTATTTGTTTTTGGTTGTTTTTGTTTTGAGAGTTCAAACAAAAGACCCATGGACATACTTAGGTCAATTCAAATTTAAGCTTTGATTAAGAATTTATATATTTTGTAGGGTATAAACAATTCAACAAATTATATAGTGAATTAGATTAAAAATTAAGTGCATTTGTTTTAGAACCTGTTCCTCATTTAACACTTTATATAGCCATTTCCATTTTGATGGCAATCTTAACGTTGTTCACGCTCACCATCGGCAAGAATGTATACAGCAGCTACAAAATGAGGTATGATTTTCTGTTTATAATTAGGACATCCATTGATACTTCAAAAATGAGCGAGATCGTTTTGTACATACGTCCACAGTGGACAAAAATCGATTTGACGCAGAATTCAATTTGTTGATTGATATGCTATATATAAAAGCTATAGGGGGCGTAAATTTCATTCTCTTGGCTGATTATGTAAATGAGTTCAATCGTTATTATTATTATGTAAATCCTACGTACTGGTTACGTAAAACGCATTTAAACGCTTTTCCCACCAACTTACCACACACACACACACACACACACACACCCATACACACACAACACTTATGGGTTTGCATTAATAAAAATTAAATAATATTAAAATTCCGCATAAAACAATTATAACAGTCATACAACCGCACCGTATAACTTTGTTCAAACCATATACATTCATAATCATGGCCCAACCAAAGCCAATTTTAAACGATAATGAGTAATAAATCTAAAAATAATACTGGAAAGTAACTTAAAAATCGTTGAGAGAGAATATCATTCAGTGTAAATGGATGAATCATGTTGAATGTATAATCAGCGTTATAAAGTATTACTGATGCAAACATTTATGAAAGCACAACTGAAGAATTATTTACACAATATGGCTGAGATTCTACTACATTTCCTCTTGCCATACAATGCAATTACAAAACAAAAGTGGAAGCGGGACTTAATTCAATTATTTTTTTCATTTTCAGTTGTTTCCCAAAGTTTAATTCATGAAATTAAATAGCCGTGAGAATTCATTTAAGAATTTATGTGACTTGTGCCATAGATCCGAATAAAGAGTAAAAAAAATCAAAAGTTGAATTCAGTTAATCTTTCATCATTCATGCACTTTAGTTTCAATTTTACTTGCATACAACGTAAGCTGGATTTTTAAACCCTCCATATAAGATGATGGTATACTAAGTTTGTCATTCTGTTTGCAATACCCAGAAAGTGACCCTACAAAGTATATAAATTCTTGAACAGCATTAAAAACTGAGTCGATCGAAACATGAATGTCCGTGCGTCCGTCTATTGTTGGCATTCTCATGAGTGTAAATTTTAAGATATTAGGCTAAAATTTTGTACAAATACTTTTTGTTTTTGAACGCAGATTGCTATTTGAAATGGGAAAAAATCAGTCAAGAGCCACGCCCACAATCAACAAAAATATATAGATAACTGCTACAAACATTTTACTATAAACTTGAAATTTGGTATACATAACTATAGTTATCCTATCCATTGATGTACGGATAATGGTATGGTCGGATAACAGACAGGCCTACAATTTAAAAAACAAGCATACCCAGCTTTTAACTCGACTTGCAATCGTATCGTATGTAATCCATGGACTGTTACAATGGTTTAAACTATATACATATATTTGCCATGCTCACCATTGTAGATGTGTATGTATGTACTTGTTTTCTTTTAATTTATTTGTAAACTTTAACGTAGGTGGCACTAAAATAAATCCTACCCTTACGTCAGCTTTACAATTATGTGTTATGCTACGTTGATTTCCTAAAGGTATTATTCTTTTTATGGTATTATTAAGGCAAAGTCAATCTTTTAATGAATTTAATTAAAACAAACAGAACAACGATATGGTGCTATAAGAATAAGTTTAAAATGTCATTTTGCGTATAGTGCTGCTACCGGTAAATAGAAAGGAAAACATATGTATGATGCATACATATATACAATGTATGTGGAAAGTTGTGTTGGTACAGTAGGTATAATATCATATTATTTGTTTGTGGGCGTGGCACTTGAGTAAATTTCTCTATTGTTAGCAGTATAGTTCAAAATTTAAGTTAATCTAGACAATTTATTATTTAAAATTAACGAAAAAATGATTAAGTGCCACGCCCAAAATTTAGTAAAATCTATCAAAAGCAAATGAAAACAATGGGGAAATTAAAATTTGGTGCATTTTGTTTATTTAAATATACACTAGTGGTTATTTCATAACAGCCACACCCTCAAATAACAAATGATCCTCAGTATTCAACGTTTTGTGAATCTATGTTAATTTTTTGGTCTCCCTCCCTATACTCAAAATTGTTGCTTAACATTTTATTAAAATTTATTTATACAAATTATGAGTGTAAGTTTTATAATAATGGGCGCGCTTGTATAGCACAACAATGGCATTTATTAACAAAAGCACTTTCGTGCTTGAATAATTAAGTACATGTGAACTGCCTTCATTTAAACCAGGTAAATCTATCTTGCTGAGTTATTTAAAAAGCATGTTTTTATAGGCATTTACATATAAGTAGGTTTTGTTCAGTTTACCAACCATATAATTTCCTCAACACTTTTAATTATGTAACAGTACTTGAGAGATGTTAATACTTCCTTTGCCTATATCCATGTTTACTCTCCACATATGTGTATACATTGTCGCGTGTGTAGTATAAGTGTGGATGCAAGCCAATTTTCTTACGATAATACCGTTATTTTACTCTTTACATAATTTTAATAGCAAATTGCTTTATGGTCCCCAACAATTGGTTATATATGAAATTTATTAATTATCAAACAATTAATTGCCCACTCGTTTAACTGATGGCTTTGCTCTTAATGTGCTACCCTCACGAGAGATTGTTGAGGTTTTTTCAATTGCTATAAAGTGACGTACATACATATACAGAGAGATATAAATGTTTGGAGGAGATAATTTAAATAATAAATTTGATCAATTTGTGACTAATGAATTTATATGAATGTAGCCATTATTAGCCATTATTGGCTTTTGGTACGAAATGTGGGATCTTAAGGAGATATTCATATAATCATAGCAAATACTAAAAAGTAGAAAAACTAGTTTCGACTTGAGCAAAATGGTCTAAATATCTTCTTGTTAATATTGGGATATATATCACTTATATATCAAAAACGAATACTATGTTGACCTAGTCATGTCCTTCTGTCCGTGTGTGGGTTCTGTGGTTATTACTAGCCGCAAAAGTTGATTTATCGATTTTACACTTGTCCAAAGTGTTGGCAGAAACATTTTTTTAAAACATACACTCATCGGAAAGCTTTGGTTATTCAATACTTGACCTCAGCCAAATAGAGTTTTTCTACTTGTTTCTACTAACAAGTTGAATTTTGTGATAAAAGAATTTTTTTTTGTAAATAGATGAACTTGTTTATTATTATTCCAGGTGAAAAACTCTTTATTTTTTTCCTCAGCTGGGCCCAATTTACTGAGGCAAAGCTTTACCCCACTCAGCTAGTGAAAGGATCGCCTATCTTGTGTGTAGGATATAAAAATTAGTTTTCTTACTTACTTGAAATGATAGGAGCCATTTTCATAACCAAAAAATGGCACTGTATAGGTTAACATCCATATGTTACCGCCACCACAGTCATAATAAGGTTTCGACCATCGACCATCTTCATATTTTACCGCCAAGATATAATCTTCACTACGTTCGTCACTTTTATTCGAATATAAATGAAATGCTGCAAGAAATTAAAAAACAAATATTTTATTGTATTTTAAGTTGTGTTGTTACTAAAAAATGTAGAAAAAACATAATTTCAGTGACATTTTTTAATTAAAAGAACGGAAAATGTCACAAAAAATGAATTTTAAAAAAAAGGTGGACGTCTGCATCAGGTTATCATTTATAAAATTTAAGAAGCATTAGTAAATTTCACATTCTGCAGTTTCTACCATCTCCTCCACCCTAAAGGTGTTGTAAAACCGTATGCGTATTTTAAATAATTTATTAAAATAAAAAAAGATAATAAACTTTTTTATACAAATTCAAAGTTCACTTATTTACATATACATATGAACACATTCTGTTATTTAATTTATTTCATGTCAACTGTTTTTTAGATGCATTAATCTGCGGTATGCAACTATGCCAACAAACAAATATGTTATAATTTAATTAATTTTCACTTGAATAATTACAATTATGTTGTTTTTTCAAAACAAAATCACACACACACATATATCAGAGTGGGTATTGTGGTTTTATAATCAGCATTTTATTTTGTTGCATGGTTATTGGAAAAAAAAATCAAATGAAAAAACATTTTAAATGCTTAACATTTAAAATTTTAATTAAATTCTTCGTCTCTTTTATGTTGTACATCATAATTATAGTTAACGTTTATTCAATTACTCACTTAAAAACGAGCTTGTTTCACAATTACAAACATAAAAAATCTATCCAAATATGAAAGTACCTTAATTATCTGACGATGAATGTAAATAATTAAGAAGAATTACAAGCATAAACTCAGAAGGTGGCATCAGAGACTCTATAAACTATATATACTCTGGATCAATTGCAAGATATGAGTAGTCTTTTTCATGTCCGTGTGTCCAGGCGTGTCTGCTGTACCATTGAAACGCTCCATGTACCAAAAACTAATTAATTTTCTATTTGAAAAGGACACAATCGGACAACAGACACTCCCGAAATTCACAACACAATAGACTATAATGGAATAATAATGGATGACTTTTTATGAGCTTAAATGCACAGTTGCCCATTTCGACTCAATATGAATTAGATACGAACTCATATACTTATTAATATAAACTTTCGATATATGTAAAAGTTTTAATGTTTAATCAGTTTAAACTTGGCACAGTAATTCCATTTTTTACAAGGCTTAATTGTGCCCACTAGTAGAGCAATCGGAAGATTTTTAACCGGACATTTCTTTCATTTATAAAGGCAAGGCAAATATGATGCATTTCCGAAAACTTTTAATATCAATATCAAGTAATAGGTTAAAAAAATTTAATGGTACAAGATTAGACAGCTTCTGTGGTGATTATAAATTATAAGGAAAAGCGTTTTATGTAAGTCCTACGCAAAACACTCAGAAGCTCACCTACAAAATTATTACATATATACATGCCACACTTTCATGTTCTAAGCTAAAGGAAAATTTTTAAATTGTTTTCATTAAATTTATCCAATTATTGAAAAAACACCAGTATTTACGTTCACGTTTATCGTGAGAGTACAATGTTTGTGCAAATACTTTATTTTTATTTTTATTTTGCTTACAGTAACAAGAAGAGAAAAGAAAACTATTTGTTGTTCTAGGGCTTCGTAAAAGTGCTGCCGTAAGAAGTATAAAACTATTAGCAATACATGCCTTTGACATGACCATACATATATACAGGATAAAGAAAACTTTTGTCCATCTGTGAACCTAACAAAGTGGTTCAAATTAAAGAATCGTTTTTGATAAAAATGATTGGAAAACGCTTTAAGTACCGTGAACAAGTAGACACGCGCATACCGTGTGTCATCAACACGTACTTCAAGCGAACACTTCACGTATGCGTTTATTTACGAGGATGCTCAAACATTTTGCACTGATTTTATTTCATTTTATATAAACATCAGTTTAACACTAAAGGTTCACAATGAAAGGTTCACTAAATTTAAATTTCCCATTAAACCATCTATTGAAAAATCAAAATTCGTTATCAATTGAGTTGAAATTATATGGAAGTGTACACAATCAAAATTCGAGTAGTTGTCGTCTCACTTAATATTCTCATTTTATTTTAATATTTATATATGAATGTATGTATATTCAGCTATGTTTATTCATTTCAACCAATACAAGTTTAATTGAATGCAAACACATCTGAATATAAATTGGCTGCATAGCTATCATTTACGTTTCATGAATTCTAAATAGAACACTTAATAATCAAATTCATGGCAATGAAAAGTCGTCATTATCAAACACATGCCGTTTTATAAATGTTATCCATGATATGAGTTGGTTGTGGTAGATTTTTAAAAAATAACAAACAAAACGTCATATACATAATGTGGTAAAAATTTAAACAAAGATTTATTGCGCATGCACGGCACAATACGTTTAGAAAAGAAGCCGCGTGTTAAAAAAAAATCCACGAATAAGCTGAGTTTATTATTGTAATGATAACAATATGATATAATTTAAATCTCTCCTATTATATCCAACAATTATTATTATAATTTCATCATAATGATGTGCGAGTATATTGTTTTGATTCCGATCAGAAGGGGTTGAGCCACCCCTCCAAAAAACATTTAAAAAAGGGCCCATTATAGTATAATCTAGTCTCTATGTCAAATCTAGGATACCCATCTTCATTAATCTCGTTCAAATGGTTAGGAAATGATATCGAATTTCTGTGAACGCAAGTAAAACGTAATACTGTGTGCACCTATGTTAACCGATCACATTCACTTTCACAAGTTTGCTCCAAACATAGAGGAGGAAGGGTTAAGGGATACCTTTAACATTGATAAAGCATACGTGTAAGCAAATAACGCTTGTACAAAATTGCAATGCGTTATCTCAATTTTTACGACTGTGAGAGTTCCAATCAAAAAGTATATTATTCTCACGGACACACGGACGGACAGATTGTCTAAATGAACTTTTCTATTAATGCTGATCAATGCTGCAATTTTGTACTTACAAAAGTCTGAAAAAACACATCATTATGATAATGGTCTAATAATAAAAATTAAATAACCAACAACATTTTACATTAACACACAAGAAATTACGTTAAATTTAACTTACTACCTCCTTCTTCTTTAAGTAACATTTAATACATATTTACTTACCTTTTAAATATTGTTCGTTTCGTGCTATAACTTTTTCTGCGTTGCGACGTGCCTGAAAAAACCATTCTGATGTGTTGCCCAAATAATGATATTCCATTGACAGATCTTTAGCTAGTATAGCACCCAAATCGGGTGGCGGCAAGCGATAGGCGAATGGACAAAACAATCCAAGCTGTGATGGGTGTTCATTCCAATCGAAACAATTTCCGGCAGCAAAAATGTCATCATCAAACTCCACCATAGATAGTACCGATGCATGCAACAAATTAACATCAGCTTGCACAGCATTGGATGTCATTTTGAATATCCTATCGAACACAAACAATAACAAGTAGAAATGGTTATAAATGGCTTAGAGCGGTTTTAAAATAAAACAAGCAAAAAATAACTAAGTTTGGCTTAAGCCAAATATCTTAGATATCCCCAATATCTACATAGAAGCAGTGGGCGTGACATATTACACCCTGTAATAGTGTATGAATTTGAAAGTCGAATTTTACAATTTTTGTTAATTGTGTGTATCTGCAATTCAAGCGCGCCCATTAATAACAAAGCACAGACAGACGGAGTCGCATGTCTTTGGAGGGTATAACATTTTATAACTGTCAATTTTTACATTATGGGCGGGATCTTAATGCAATTTATATAAAAAATTTTAATGGCTTGTTTTTATTATTAATCCATTTAATAAATGGGCGTGGCAAGTATACTTTTTGTGTGCCAATTTTCACATTTTTGAGTTTGAAGGTTTTTGCATAATGTGAAAAAATTCTTTAATTTTTTTTTAACATTGTAGGCGTGTTCTTGAATCTTTGTTGCCAAATTTCACCATCAAAGGCAAGAATAACTAATGTTTTTATAATTAATGTGCCCGAGGCACTGTTTTCTAAAAGGCGGACGGACGCGCGGACATTTAATAATAATTAAGCATTTATATATAATATTATATATAATTTCTTTTAAGTGTCGCAAACATTCTGAGAAAGTAAGTGAACTCCCAACCTCAAAGTCAATAAAAAGAATCAATTTGTAAGAAAGGAAATCTGTTTTAATATGTTTGATAAATTGCATTTGAGTTGTCAAGATTTTGTGCGAAATTTTGCTTTATCAGCCAATTTTATGCTATGCAAAGGTGAAACGAAAGAATGAATAATATTTGATTTAGTGCTTAAGGACATACTTTCTTGAGTGGCATCCACTCTATTCATCACTTGCAGGGCAAAATTTCTAATCGCTTTATATAATAGCCAACAGAGAGGGATTCCTTTGTTCATTGTTTTGTTCTAATACGATTTCGTTTTTCATTTTAATGAGTCTCGCAGGAAATATTCTTAACATCATACCATAGATGTCCTCCCTAAATAGGCAAACCACAACCATTAAAATAAAAATAATATGTGACGGTATTAGTGGTCAACCACAATGCCAGTATTACATGTTTCTATTAGAGGATACAAGCCGAAAGCTATAACAAATAAACAAAACTAAACTTGACTTGGGTTAAATCTTAAATATCCTCCACTTTCACAATGGTAGGCGTGGCACATTTATTATTACGTCTTTTAAATAATTTAAATAGCGATTTGCGTGCAAAAACTAGAATTGAATGTAGAAAATTTCAACACAATATCTTAAAATTTACGCAAGTGAGAATGACAACAACATACAGACACACGGACTCACATGTCTAGATCGATTTAGTGATGCTGATCAAGAATATACATACTTTGTAGGATGTCTGACGCCTCCTTGTGGCTGTTTCAAATGGAATGACAAACATAGTATACCCTCCATTTAATGTGGAGAATATAAAAAAAATTAAATAAAAATAAGCGCTCTCAGCAACAGGTTGAGTGTAATGGTGGAAACTTTAATTTAAAAGGAGTAAAACTGGCAGTGTGCGCAGCCATGTGGAGGTGTATCGTTTGCCGAAGAGAAAAACGGATAGACAGTAATTTCCACACAGACCTGTAAGCATTTATTATCGAGTGTATACCACTTGGTCACGTAACAGATGCTAAACAACTACAAGCATTATCCTACACGCACGTCACACCTTCCCAGTACTTATTCTGTGCTGCGATATATTTTTCAAATTTGTTTTTTTTCGTTACCACAGCCATGACATAAGTAAAAGTATATTACATAGTATACATAGTAACTGCTGTTGCTTCTTCATGGTCATCAATTCTCACAAAAGTATCCTGGGAGCAGTTACTTTGTTGTCTACACACACAAGTTATCAACAGCAGCCAACAATTGTTGTTTGTAGTTATATTCACTTTTTTAGTAAAAATACTTGCATTATATTTTATGAGTGATAAAAGAAATCTATCTGTCCGGCTTTAATAAGAAAGTTTCAAAATAAAGTACAAAAAAAAAAATACAAAGATAAAGAAGTTTTCATCCTTATTCAACATAATCTGCTAGATTTACAATGAAATTTTATTGTAAAGCTTTAGTTATCGCTTAGCACTAAACAAGCACTTACACTTACCTTCGCGTTGCTGGGCATTCTTGGCCAGCTCGTGGTCGTAAACTTTGAGCTGACAATTCCAATAAAGGCATACAGGTTTTTATGTAAATTGAACAAAATTGTTTGAAAGCCACGCCCACAATCAACAAAACATCTTTCTATCAGTGATCAAAATTAAGCTACAAAATTGTTATTTCTTTACTAGCAGAAGCCGCCTTAAAAGTTGAGTTATATACATACATAATAAATGGGAGTATTAAGATACCTTCCACGCCCACATATAATTTTTTGTTTATTACAAATATTCAATACTCTGCTACTACAAATTGGTGGGCAGTCGTTAAAAAAAACTTTCTCAAACTTCTTCCCAATCATTATACATTTTTAATTATTTAAAAAATTTTAATACAAATTCAAATTATGCTATAATAATAGAACAGAACCGAACATCACTGTTTAAATAAATATAAAAATGAAAAAATTTTCTTTCCCACTCACCTGGTTAACATATTAGCTCGATTCACAGCCACTTCAGCTTCTATGCGAAAACGATCCTGAGCATAACGATCGACGACACCTTCACCCAAGTTTAAAGAAGTGCCCGCTTCACAATTCGCCCCCAGTGAATGTTGCGTTTCAACAATTTGTAGAAATTTTGTGACCACATCACGACCACGCATTAAATTCCGGCGATTATTGCGAGATATTTCATCCCAGTCATAAATTTCATGAGAATTGGCCGCATCCACCACACCCTCCAAAAATGGATTTATGAATTCGTCATTGTCGTTGTCGTCGTTATCATCAACATCTGGATCAACATCATCAACGCCGCTGTCAGTGATGTCAGTGTATGTCTCTTCTAATGTAACCTGTTCTATGCTATGGTCCTCTAGGAAACCATCATTTATTATATCATGCGGAGTGTTCAGAGAATGATTAACATTATCATGGAAGGTTACCGATTTTAGGCCACTATAACGAGGAGATGGAAAAGAATTAAACGTTCTTCTACTACGCGTTGTGCTGTACCCTCCATGATCGAATATACCCGACGTGTCAGTATTATCTAAATTCAGGCAACTTGAGTTGGTTTTTTCTTTTGGCTCATTTACGTTTAAAGCAATTTTTGTTTGATTAGTTGAACTTTCCGGCACATGATTGTGTTTATTGGGGGAATGTTTTATTTTGTTGTTGATATCGTTTTCAATCGTATTTAGCTGAATATCACTCCTGGGAAATTGTGCGAAATTTATTCCATTTGATAAAGTGTTATTCAACACATTCGCAGCATTATTGGAATTTTTTTTAATTTTTTTTGGTATCAATCTAAAGTCATCTTGATGACTTGTGTTATTATCCTTGGCGCTTTTATGAATATTGAAGCGATGCTTTGCCATTTTAGACGGCTCGTAGTTATCAGTTATGCCAGCATTATTATCATCATCATCATCAACGTGTTTAAAATGCTTACGTTGCTTATGTTCTGCTTTAGCCAGGCTGCGATGGTGACGATGACTACCCAAACCACCCATCAGCATATCTGTAAAGTTTATTGTAGCAGCCTGTTGCCGCATGCTTTCATTAATTCCCTCTCTATGTAATTTACGCATTTTGTGCGATCCCAGCGTTACCGTTTTGGAATGTATGTGCGCTGTTGATGTTGTGGCTGTTGTTGTAATAGTTGTTATGGCATTTGATTTATCTCCTACATTGAAATGCCCTCTTACACCACTTCCCCTCTTTACCGCCTTTTGCTTATTGTTGTGCTGCCTATTACTGTGTGGTTTTGTTAATATGATTGCTGCTGTTGCAGCCGTGTTGTATTTACCAACGAAAGGTTTTGTCAAGTCATTAAGATTCGCAACAAATATATGCTGTTGTTGTTGTTGCTGTTGTTGTTGTTCTTTTTTTGTTGTACGTCTAGCTTTGGAACGTTCATGACGTATGGGAATGAGAGCAACGTTAAGATTGTTCACCATGCTGCTTATTAAACTGGAAATCTGCTCCAAACTATTGCTGCTGCTGTTGTTGAAAGTGTTGATGGTGGTTTTAACAGTTTTATTAAATTGATTGACATTTAATACTGTGGCTATTGGTGGAGTTGACGTTGATGTTAGTGTTGGTGTTGTAAACATAAATATTGTGATGGTGGTGGTGGCCCAAAAGATCAACACGGCTACTGATGGTGTTATCATGTTTTTCTTTAAATATCCTTGATTGTTACATTTATATGTTATTTTTGTTGTTGTTGTGGTTTGGCTTTTTACTTATTCCCAATTATTATCTATTTATATTTCTCAGTTGGTTGAACTTTATGAACTTTTGGTATTTATGGTTGCCGTCCACATAACCACTTTGTCATTGTTGTTGCTGTATAGTCACTATAATGACTTTACTAACCAATGTAAAGACACACACACAAATTATCACACATCACTGCAGATACGATATCTATTCCCATAGTTGTTGTTGTTGTTGTTGTTGCATTTTCTAGCCTACAGATAAATATGTGATCATACGGATGAGGTGGTGGCTCACTTTTATTGAAGAGTCTACTGTTAATTTACTACCACAAGGCATCTCTTATACATTTTACACTTCATGCACTCTCCAGATTTAATGTTGGAAGCTGTGTACTGTATACACATTGTTTACATTTTTCTTATACATAAATATATGTACTGTTGTGGAATGGCATCAGAGGTATCTGTAAAATGATAGCAAAAGATTATATTTTTAATTTTCTTATGTTGAAAAATATTCTCAGATAATTTTCATACAGAGAGCATTACAGGATGTATAAGTGTAGGTTGTGGGTGTAATAAAGGACATTTATATTAAGGATTGTACACATAAGAGAATCATAAAATATAAAAATAAAATAATAAAATCATTCAACGCCTTTCATATTTTATACAAACATCTCGCACATTAAGTTGTTTACCTCAACTGCTGGCAAATGAAAGCTTAGGAGGTGGAAGAGGATGTAAAATTGCGTAAACATCACTGCGACCTGAAGAGATCTATTGAGCCAACCCAAGCTCTTAGCCCTAGAGTTTGGATAATTAAATAATTTAGAAAAAAACTATCTGTCCGTCTGTCTGTACGTGTGTTCTATGGTAATCATTCTCCTGGTTGCAAAAATTCCGAACTTGGTAGTGTTCATACCCACGTAGATAATGGAAATTGGACAAAATCGGTTAAGCGATACTTCTCTCTCCCATTCCATTTCATAGCACACTTAATATTCGGTGTAAGTCTCTTATAATCTTTCTGGTTTTCATATTGTTCTTTCAACTCAAACATGCATAAGTTGAGCAAACACCAAGAAAAATATGACATTTTTATACGACCACGAAACGTTTTTTAATCGTTTTTGTATTGTCGTTCACAAAAATATAATAAAACAACAAGAATTTTATTGCTCTTGTTCGGGGCTCTTGAGAAAACTGAACAACTGGAAGGGTCATATAAGGGTATAAATGACATTTTTAAATAATATTTTCATAGCCATCGTTTTACAAGCTGAGCTGCTGATTCAAGCGAATGCAAAGAATGTATGAAAATAATGAGAATGAATGTGCTGCAACGGTACTATTTCATAATATAAAACGAGTACGAATAACAATCGTACACGTTTATAAGCTTTTATTTGCATAAGCACCAGTACACATATTCGTTTTATTGCTCTTAACACTAGCGCTCCGTTAAGGTATGTGTAGAAAAAACAGAACATAAAATGAAAAACATAGCTGCAAACATGAAATGGTTTTTTATTCATTCTTTTACATAATTATGTTTAGCGGTAGAAGAGATATTCTTAAGTAACACTTGTCGGACTGAATTCTCTTTCAAACACTTCACACTGTTGTGCCATACAATGTGTTGAAGCATAAATTGGTAAGATTTTCTTGTAGGTTATTATATAAATTCCTTAGAAGGTTTGTCCTCGATTAACAAAAATATACAAAAAATACATATTTCTTTAGTTGAAGCTTAAGATGTGCTAAATGATCACGATCACGCTTCCACACTTAGCAAAATTCTCTCATTTGGCCCAGTACCTGCCTTAAGTGTACCAAATAATGGCATTCTACTGGGCCTACGCTTTGTCTATTTATGGTCTTTAAGATTATGTTGAAGCAAAATTCCGTTTTTTCTTCATTTCTTTCAATTAAGCCTCTTAAATTTTCTTGAGCCAATCATTTGATAAAAATTTTTTTGTCAATAGAAATTTTTCTTCATTTAAGTATACGGTTTATAGTAACTATGGTAAGTGTGAACCTCTGGGTGAGTAAGCACAAAACAAACTAACTAACTAACTAAAGCAAAGAAGTGGAAAAGTTCATCAAGTCAATTATTAGTCACGCTTTGTATTGACTTGTAAATATTTTGCACAGATTGAGGGTGTGATCTGTAAGCAATTTTATAATCATCTATTGCCGTAATGCATGAAATTTAACCAAAAACTTTAACTTTCTAATTAAAAGAGAGAACCACGTTATTTTATATAAGAACTGCAAATATTTGTACAAAATTTCACTTGTTATAAAATACTCAGGATACAAAATTTAATCACAAATGTCTATTAGCTGTGTAAAGTGTCTTCCCATTAGAATGGCATCTCGTTTTCTTGAATTCGAAAATTCAAAAGGTGTAAAATGTGCAAAAAATTTTTATGGGAAAGAAAAACACAGAATTTTCTGAATACCAACTGTATACAATGCAAAGAAAAGGAAAATAACAATTGATTATTTTTTCAATAAACATTTACTTAAGCTCGGCATCAACAGTTTTTCATACCTTCACTATAAAAACAAGTCAGAAAATTAAATTTAGCTTGGGCCGAATCTAAAATACCCTTTTTTGAAAATTGTGCATGTATCTGTCCATTTATGGCATATAGATAGAAAGATAGATACGCATACAAGTTCTTAGTTAAATGTTTATGGCAGATATATAGATTTTTTTCTAATGTGGGCGTGTCCGGCCGTACACATTTTTGGTTCATGGATGGATAGGAAAATTATAGATATGTGCACTAAATTTTATCTTAATACCTCCTTTCTTGTAGCAGATACATATATTTTTGTTGATTGTAGGCGGAGCTCAGACATACGCACATGCATGTCTATGTCAACTCAGTTTTTGATGTTGAATCAAGAATTTGTAGGGTTTGTGATGTCTCCTTCTGGTTGCTGCAAATGGAATGGCAAACTTTGTATTCCTCCCATCTTATGTGGAGAGTATAAAAAAGAGCAATAATAGCACGAAAGTACTTTCGACATACTTTTTATCTACAAATATGTATATGTGCGTGCATAAATGTATGCTAAATAATTATTCTTTATATTCAAAGAAAACGAGTATTGACATAGAACGCTAACACTTTCATATATATATATATTTCTATGTACAAACACATATATTTTTATAATTAGAACAAAAATAAAGAAAATTCTAATTAGAAGATGCAAGGAAAACTGGATTTTGCATTCCTTTTACATACAACACTCAGTAACTTCTTTTTAGAAAAGTCATAAAATTAAATCATAAACTTATAAAAAGACATTTAATGTTTAGAGTTTTATATGGGAAGATATGTCCTCAAGGTGTGTTTAACAACAAAATAAAGACTAGAGTACTGAAGGACAAAACTTTTAATAAAATATTTGTAGTTTGGTAAAGAAAATATGTATGAAAAAATTATCTTGGTGTCATTTTCATTTCATGTGCATTTCTTCTTCCTATCTATATATATATATATATATAGGTGTGTAGGTGTATTTTTAGAAATATAATTTCCTTTTTTAAACGGTGGCCCACTGTCAACCTATTCATTTGACCACCAGTGTGAATGAAGTATTTAACATAAATACTCATATACAATCATTTCCTGTTAAGTATTATTAAATTATCTACTGTAAGTGCATATGCAAATAGTGCATAATTACGTGCTGATTGTTTTTACTTCTACGTGTAATTTGTAATAATTTGTTAATATATTTAATAGTTTGTGGATATGAGTGCGGTTTACAATGTATGTAAATCCAAAACACAAGCACATACACTTTAATATATAATACACGCACCTACACACACACTCATTATTATTATTATTTTCAACCAAAACACAGATGAAATTATTTTTAATTCATTGGTGTCGCTTATTTATTTTTCACACAAACGCATACACACAAGCACACACAATTTAAATTATTGAAAGGCACGTAGGATGTATGTGTTTCGAATCTAATTATGATTATGATACGGTTTTGTTTTTGTTGGCCAAAGGAAGACATAAATTTGAAAAAATTAACAAAGAAAAAGACAGCAATGCAATGTTGTATGAATGCAGATATTTAACAAATAAGGAGTGAAAATGTTATAGTCGGTCAAGCTCTTAAATTGTGCTACAATTAGTTTGTATTATTTGTATACTTGAGGCACTGCCATATAAGTTGAGTTCGTAAAATATAATTAATAAAGAGGGGTACTAAAAATGGTACGATCGGCTCCAAATTTGACACATGAAAATAAAACTAATTAACTATTCTTTGCTCAATTTTTCCAAAAAAATATGAAGAATTGCTATTTTTTGCCATATAAAGACTTCCATTAAAATAGGATCTTATACGAGGAGGGTTTCTAAAAATGGTCCGATTCACTCTATTTTGAATAAGGTTGTTTTTTTAGTCAATAGTCCTTGTACCAAATTTCATTGAAATATCTCAAAAAATACGACCTGTAGCACATAAATTTACATGGACAGAGAGACGGACTTCATTAAATCGATTTAATTCTGATTCGATACGTATATTTAAAGCTAGGTGTAGCATTTGCCGTTTAGAGTTACATTAATATACCTTTTGCCACAAGTGGTGCAGAGTATAAAAATATTGAATATAATCCAAATATTACTCATACGCCGTAGGTACAAAATTTATGTGTTAATGTACGCTCATTATATTGTGTAATTTTATGTGACACCATTTTCTCATTTCATTCATTGAATAACTGGATTGACTTTTCTTACTTGATTTACAGTATTTTTAGAAATAAATCTGCGAAAAATCATTAGTAAAAGGAAAATTTTGAATAAAAGTTCGGACTTGAAATGGGCCCTTTTTCTCTAATACTCTTCAAAAGTCCACTTATTGTGGTAGTTGAAAATCCTTAGTGGCTCATGCTTAAACTTACACCGTTAAATACGTCTCGTCAATTACTATCGATTGACATGAAATTAATATAAATTTGATAATAAATTTTTTTCAGATATTTACTATTTTACAGGGCCGGATGTTTGTTACTTCTAAACGGCTAATGCCACACCTTTAATTATACCGATCAGAATCGAAATCTAAATTTATTTAACCCTGTCCGTCTTTCTGTCCATGCAAATTTGTTCCGAATTGTGAGACTAAATGTATGGGTGGGACATGATAAGATAAAACGAACTATACTATTTTTACGTCTTTTTATATCTTGTATGTAAAATAATAGTTATGTATTATTATTTACTTGCTGTAAAATAAGAAAGTGATTCTTTTTAAAAAGAATTTATTGAAATTGAAATTGAACTTTATACTAATATTATAATTTTCACATCCTTATGTATGATTTATGTATAAATTTATTTTAGCTTTGCGGTATCACAACCTTTTACTCAATGAAAATTGTACCCAATCTACATCCATCATATCTAATCTTTCTGCAAGAGATTTTTAAATGAAATGCTATATGAAACATTATTAAACTTATTCATTGTGTGCGTACGTATATTTGGAAAAATATTGCTACACATACATCAGTTTGCTTTTGTGGCAAAGCAGATGCACATAATTTCATGTCAAGTCTTGCATTCGAGAGTGTCAGTCAAACTATCCACTACCTTGCTGGGTAATTTATACTATGGTAGCAAGTGACAAGATTCTTTCTACGGTACTATGCTGTTGCTTCTGTAGGTATCAAGTTGCACACATATTTACCAAACAACACAACATGATACGCATCATGTTCGTATGTAAGAATGTATGAATGTTGAAAAATAATTAAAGAGTGATGGAATTGTAAAGCAGACCTAACGACGTTAATATATGCTCAAATAAAACACAATAAAGCTTTTATCACAGACAAATACTTATAAACACCACCCTACACACACTCACGTGCACACATACACAGTCCTTTTGTCTTAATGTTTGTAAACGATTTTAATTTGCATATCTAAGTAAGAAGGATCACGTTTATTACTACATGTACCTGTACAAACGGAGGATTTTGTATTCAATATAAATAATATCCGGAGGGTTAAATGTTGATGAGATTGTTTTATACTTCCATATCATATCACTTGCAATGTCAATTGTAATCGCAAAAACAACATATTGGATACGCTGGTGACAGGTTGAAGGGAGCAGTGTAAAAGTTCAAAAGTGAATTTTCCACCTTTTGACGTCAGATTGAGAAGATGAAGCATGTTTTTTAAACATTTTGGGTGACGAATGTTTAATAAAATATAACGGTTATAAAAATATACCCAAAATGTAATATACCTACCCTCCACTTTTATATATAAACTGGGGGCCTTTTAAGTACCTGATTACAACCTTCAATAACAAACATAGATAATTAACTTGTACGTCGGATTTCGCTTAGAAAGAGTGTTTAATAAATTGTGAACTGTTTTGTTATCCGACATCGATGCAGGTCCATCTAATATTCAATAAAATCATACTTCTACGATCTAAAGGATATTTAATAAAAGTACCCGCTACATATGTGTGAAAGTCGTTTACCATTAAAAGCTTTATGAAATTACTTTTTGAAAAGTTTTTATAGAGCATATGTTGGATCAAGCAAAACTTTTCAATACTTTATCCCCTACACTTAGTTCAATTGCATCAGTAAACGCCAGCCACTACCATTTAAGTTATTTCGAGAAATACTAAATTAAGGAAGGGGTTTTAAAAATTGTCTCCCCTAAATGTTGTCAAAAAATTTTTAGAATTGCAAATTTTCACCTTATGAAAACTTCTTTCTTCAGGACCTATACGAGAAGGGGTTCTAAATAAGGCCCAATCTGGCCTATTTTTTAAAACAATTGCCCCTTTGAGGCAAATTTCATAGAAATTTATCAACAAATGTGATCTGTAGCTCGAACATGATGAAATCGCTACAAAATTTACTTCTGAATCGATTGATATAATTGATGGTGGGTGTGGCATTTGCCTCTTAGCAGTTACAAGCATCCTTGGAACTTAATCTTCCATTTAGTATAAGTGGTGCAGAGTGTAAAAACTGTGTTTTTAAATACTTTTAAGTAAATTATGTTTAACAGATATGATCAAATTGTCCTTGACATAAGTAACAATTTTTTTTTTAAATCAGAATAATTTTTGGTTTATTACATTTTAAATATAAATTTATATATGTATGTTTATGATACATATCATTTAATAGTAAATTTTCATTTTAACATATGTATCGTATGCTCTTTCGTGCAACATTGTATCCATTTATAAAAAAGAAATAAGGCTTAGGTCAACTTTGGCATACCATATACATATTTAGGTAATTTATCTTTTAACGATTATTAATTATTAAACTGTGTGCTACAATTGTGGGCGTGTCTGTTATTTTAATCCGCCTCTTTTCAACACCTAAATTTTGTACATAATATTATACCCTCATTTTTGTTACCATGAGAAACTTTTGTTTTTGTTTAATTTTAATTCAAAAAAAGAAAATTTCTGTCTAGATCGACGCTTATAAGTTAAGGGCATAAAGAAAACCATTTCAATCATTTGTTATGTACAAGTTTTATTAAATATTCATTGCAAGAAAATATGAATACATATTTAAATAAAAAAAAAAAAAAATACAACTTAAAAAAATATCTCGAATAAAATGAAATTATTGATGCATAAACGCACTTATCCAGTATTACCATGGCAAGTAATAAATTTGTATATGAACCAAAAAAGCACTTTTTTTACTTTATTGGAGAAAAGTAAATAAATGCTTTTAAAAATGCCTTAAATGTTTTCAGCTGAAAAAATTCATCTAAATTTAACTTAAATATAAGTAAAATGGTAAATTGTTTTTATAAGCTAAAATTCTTCCTCTTCTTTTGGCTAAATCGAAACCAATTTCAACTTAAAGGTTTTTTTTATATAAAATTTAATTTCCCAGTCATCCGTTATTCATTTCGCATTGGTGTGTCCTTCTGTGCACTTTTTTTCCTACCCTTAACCACTTGTTCTTTAGCATTACTGTCATGTCAACAAGCCTGCAATTGTCAAATAGTTGTCAAAGCAAATAATTTAAATGATACCAAATTTAACTTTTAAAAGAGTTGGTATTTTATTCAAAGTGGGGAAAACATGCGATATACTATATATATTGAATATAGGAGGGGTGTGATGGAATGATGACAGTTACCATCAAGATAATATCATTTTCAAAGGTGTAAGAGTCCCCCTGAATAAAGTGCTCTTCAGGCTACCTCTTTTAATGGATGAAAACAGGACTCATGAAGTAGTTGTGGGGTTTCCTTTGTCCAGAACCGACTATTCTGTTTATTCATAAATCCTTTTAAATGAAAGTGCGCCCCATTATTCATCATATAAATGATGGTTGTCTTGGGTGAACTGGCAAATGTACGTCGGCCTAAATGGTCTTGTGGAAGAAACTCTTCTGCTAATTGAATTATAATTGGGTTAAGCTAAGATCGAAAGATGCTTCTTACTCAGCATCTAAATCTGAATTCGCGTCCCCCTGTTATTGGGAATCACTCTTTTATTGTTCATTATCTATATTTTCCGTTTAATATCTCGGTACATCATTAAAAATAAAAACAATTAAATATTCACTCATGGCGTACAATTAGAAAGAAAGCATTTGTGTTTTTTTGTTGTTGTTGTTGTTGTTGTCATTAAAATGACATTTTTCTTTCTTTGTTACTGACTTTTGCAATAAAATAGTTAAGAAGCAAAGACAATAATGCGATTAAGTCAAAAGAATTCTTCAAGACTTGCAAGTGAAGTGTTGTGAAATTTTCATTTAATGAAAAAATTCTTTTTAAAATTTTTTTATTAAATGATTCTTTAAATAACAAGTTTAGTTGTAGATTAATTTTATGAGAAATTGTGAGAATTAAGCTTTCTTTCAATATGGTTTAACGTGTTTGCATACTTGTTTATTACAAGTGAATTATCGGTTAAATTGATGGTTTGTACGTTACTTTATTATTCAGCTTAATTTTTTTTTTTTTAAAAGAACATAAAAGCACGTTGGAGGATGATTATCGGAGCGTTAAAAAAGTTTTCATATATAACAAAAACAAAAAGAAGGAACACAATAAAAATTTAGATTTTATGCTGACGGAAAACACCGACAGCACATAACAGCATTGTTATACCCTCTACATAAGATGTGAAAAGTACTCACGACTACATTGGTCCTATCATAAATTTAAAAAAAATTTATTTGATTTTAAATCGGACTACACTGTCGCTGGTCCTTAGATACTACATTTACAATCCCACAAAGTTAAATTTGTTACAAACATCCTTAAATGGTTTACCTTTTTCGACCAATATTTTGAAAAACTTTTTAATTCAACAAAGTTATTTACTTATATGTTTTTCCACTTTTGTGTCGTTTTTACTCAACATGACACAGTATTCGCAAAGTTATTGTACAGAGTACATAACAGTGTTTCATATGTGAGAGTTTATGAGGTCAAGTATGTCTATTATTTGTACGTGTATAAAAGTTTATAAGTTTTTTGTTTTTTGTTTTTGTGTTGAACATGCGAGACTTCCACTTTTCAGATGAGAAATTTTCAAAAAGTTTTGTTTTTTTTCCTTTTTTGATAACGTCCTGTTATCATACATGGTTCTTCAACTGTGCACTATTGAGTAAATGTTTTTATATGTATATGTGTGTATTTATGTATATCACATCAGTTATACTTTTCCCAGGATTATTATATTTAACGTCGATGTCGAAACTTCATAGCATCAACATTGTTATACAAATTTGAATATAAGTCAAGTTTGAATAGCTTTTCACACATGCTAACAACACAGGGGGTTAAAGCAGTGTACCCACTCCCCGGGAGATTTAATATATTAAAGAGAAGACGACTTGTGTTAAAATTTAACTAAAATATATTTAATATAGAAAACCAGATTTAAGGTTGACCTAAGCACTAGAAAAACAAAAGAATGAAATTAAAGTTTAACTTTTTGGTTTGAGATCCATGGAAGCAATATTTGATTAGCAATTGTCAAGGAGCACCACCATGATTGTTGTGTTGTATAAACGCAATTTTGTATTATGTTTCAAGCTTTGTGACCATAACGAATTACTTTGAATTGCTTTACTATATAATCTCATTGATATAACTATTGTATATTGTTACATGTTTATACAGAATATCGTCATCAAAGCCATAAACTTATTAAATCGTGGAAGGTGCAAAAGAAAACGCTTTCTTTTTTTTTTGTAACCTCTACGTTATGGTGAGGGTGGAATGGAAGATTACTATAACATTCTTCTTGTACTGAAATTAAAATCCAGTAAGGGTGTCCGTATGTCCGCGTATCTCGAAGTCTGTCATTGAATGGCTCATGTTTGCAAAAATTTAGAAATGTAAATGAAATTTAATAAAAATGCAAAATACCCTTCGCACCTACATATACTCGTATATATAAGCATCGGTAGGTACATGTTTCACAGTTGTTTTTTAACGCGCATAGAATCCGCAGATAGGTTCTTATTCAAATTGAACAAAATCAATCACGCCTTCATTAACAAAATTCTCTCATAGTTACAAGTACGTATCTATACAATTAAGTTTTAGAACTTATATTTATTTAGTACATCTATCGATTTATTAAAACTAGGGGTCGTTAAATACCGCTGCAATTTACAAAAAATATATAACACAGAATTCGACTTGTTGTTGTATTTGGTCGTGGGGTCGAGGGTATTTAAAATTTCCTATAAGTCAAATTTGGTTTTTTACTTGTTATACTTACAATTATTTACACCCCACGCCCCTATTTTATTTGTGAATGTAGAAGAGATATTCCTGGGTTAGTGTAAGAATAATTTAGCGTTTTACTTACAATGATTTTATGTACAATAATTCCACGCGATGTTTTACAGATACTACCCGCAGTGAATTAATTGCACAATTAATTAGTCAATGCAACAGACGTGGCTCTTGGCCAATTTCAATTTTTTAAATAAAAGAAAATCTTGTGCTAAGAGATTATGTTAAGTTTGTGTGGGTTTTTATAATTTTTACAAAAAGTTTGAACAAAATCCGTGTAGCCGTTTAAAAGTTATACGACTTTAAAGAATTCCTAAAATCAAAATTTGCTTGCTCAGGCATGCTGGGCGCCTGGTATTTTGCTCTCATTTTTATATTTGCATGATTTTCAAAATGACGACTACACAAATGAACGTGAACTTTCTTGGCTTATAACTTTGGAACTACTGCTCCGATTTTGATGAAGTTTTTTGCAAAAATTAGGAAATTTCTCCAGCTTTGCGGGGGTATCTAATTAATGGGCGTGGCATTGCCCATTTATTTAGGAAATGTGCATTTAAAAATACTTCTTTTCCAACTAAACTGTTGATGCCACGCCCATAAAATGTACTTCATTTGAAAGCTGGCGTAATTTACTATCTTTCACAAAAAATTTGAACAAAATCCGTGTAGCCGTTCAAAAGTTATACGACTTTAAAGAATTCCTAAAATCAAAATTTGCTTGCTCAGGCATGCTGGGCGCCTGGTATTTTGCTCTCATTTTTATATTTGCATGATTTTCAAAATGACGACTACACGAATGAACGTGAACTTTCTTGGCTTATAACTTCGGAACTACTGCTCCGATTTTGATGAAATTTTTTGCAAAAATTAGGAAATTTCTCCAGCTTTGCGGGGGTATCTAATTAATGGGCGTGGCATTGCCCATTTATTTAGGAAATGTGCATTTAAAAATACTTCTTTTCCAACTAAACTGTTGATGCCACGCCCATAAAATGTACTCCATTTGAAAGCTGGCGTAATTTACTATCTTTCACAAAAAATTTGAACAAAATCCGTGTAGCCGTTCAAAAGTTATACGACTTTAAAGAATTCCTAAAATCAAAATTTGCTTGCTCAGGCATGCTGGGCGCCTGGTATTTTGCTCTCATTTTTATACTTGCACGATTTTCAAAATGACGACTACACGAATGAACGTGAACTTTCTTGGCTTATAACTTTGGAACTACTGCTCCGATTTTGATGAAGTTTTTTGCAAAAATTAGGAAATTTCTCCAGCTTTGCGGGGGTATCTAATTAATGGGCGTGGCATTGCCCATTTATTTAGGAAATGTGCATTTAAAAATACTTCTTTTCCAACTAAACTGTTGATGCCACGCCCATAAAATGTACTTCATTTGAAAGCTGGCGTAATTTACTATCTTTCACAAAAAATTTGATACACACACGAATGAACGTGAACTTTCTTGGCTTATAACTTCGGAACTACTGCTCCGATTTTGATGAAATTTTTTGCAAAAATTAGGAAATTTCTCCAGCTTTGCCGGGGTATCTAATTAGTGGGCGTGGCATTGCCCATTTATTTAGGAAATGTGCATTTAAAAATACTTCTTTTCCAACTAAACTGTTGATGCCACGCCCATAAAATGTACTTCATTTGAAAGCTGGCGTAATTTACTATCTTTTACAAAAAATTTGAACAAAATCCGTGTAGCCGTTCAAAAGTTATACGACTTTAAAGAATTACTAAAATCAAAATTTGCTTGCTCAGGCATGCTGGGCGCCTGGTATTTTGCTCTCATTTTTATATTTGCATGATTTTCAAAATGACGACCACACGAATGAACGTGAACTTTCTTGGCTTATAACTTCGGAACTACTGCTCCGATTTTGATGAAATTTTTTGCAAAAATTAGGAAATTTCTCCAGCTTTGCGGGGGTATCTAATTAATGGGCGTGGCATTGCCCATTTATTTAGGAAATGTGCATTTAAAAATTCTTCTTTTCCAACTAAACTGTTGATGCCACGCCCATAAAATGTACTTCATTTGAAAGCTGGCGTAATTTACTATCTTTCACAAAAAATTTGAACAAAATCCGTGTAGCCGTTCAAAAGTTATACGACTTTAAAGAATTACTAAAATCAAAATTTGCTTGCTCAGGCATGCTGGGCGCCTGGTATTTTGCTCTCATTTTTATATTTGCATGATTTTCAAAATGACGACCACACGAATGAACGTGAACTTTCTTGGCTTATAACTTCGGAACTACTGCTCCGATTTTGATGAAATTTTTTGCAAAAATTAGGAAATTTCTCCAGCTTTGCCGGGGTATCTAATTAGTGGGCGTGGCACTGCCCATTTATTTAGGAAATGTGCATTTAAAAATACTTCTTTTCCAACTAAACTGTTGATGCCACGCCCATAAAATGTACTTCATTTGAAAGCTGGCGTAATTTACTATCTTTCACAAAAAATTTGAACAAAATCCGTGCAGCCGTTCAAAAGTTATACGACTTTAAAGAATTCCTAAAATCAAAATTTGCTTGCTCAGGCATGCTGGGCGCCTGGTATTTTGCTCTCATTTTTATACTTGCATGATTTTCAAAATGACGACCACACGAATGAACGTGAACTTTCTTGGCTTATAACTTCGGAACTACTGCTCCGATTTTGATGAAATTTTTTGCAAAAATTAGGAAATTTCTCCAGCTTTGCGGGGGTATCTAATTAATGGGCGTGGCATTGCCCATTTATTTAGGAAATGTGCATTTAAAAATACTTCTTTTCCAACTAAACTGTTGATGCCACGCCCATAAAATGTACTTCATTTGAAAGCTGGCGTAATTTACTATCTTTCACAAAAAATTTGAACAAAATCCGTGTAGCCGTTCAAAAGTTATACGACTTTAAAGAATTCCTAAAATCAAAATTTGCTTGCTCAGGCATGCTGGGCGCCTGGTATTTTGCTCTCATTTTTATATTTGCATGATTTTCAAAATGACGACTACACGAATGAACGTGAACTTTCTTGCCTTATAACTTCGGAACTACTGCTCCGATTTTGATGAAATTTTTTGCAAAAATTAGGAAATTTCTCCAGCTTTGCGGGGGTATCTAATTAATGGGCGTGGCATTGCCCATTTATTTAGGAAATGTGCATTTAAAAATACTTCTTTTCCAACTAAACTGTTGATGCCACGCCCATAAAATGTACTTCATTTGAAAGCTGGCGTAATTTACTATCTTTCACAAAAAATTTGAACAAAATCCGTGCAGCCGTTCAAAAGTTATACGACTTTAAAGAATTCCTAAAATCAAAATTTGCTTGCTCAGGCATGCTGGGCGCCTGGTATTTTGCTCTCATTTTTATACTTGCATGATTTTCAAAATGACGACCACACGAATGAACGTGAACTTTCTTGGCTTATAACTTCGGAACTACTGCTCCGATTTTGATGAAATTTTTTGCAAAAATTAGGAAATTTCTCCAGCTTTGCGGGGGTATCTAATTAATGGGCGTGGCATTGCCCATTTATTTAGGAAATGTGCATTTAAAAATACTTCTTTTCCAACTAAACTGTTGATGCCACGCCCATAAAATGTACTTCATTTGAAAGCTGGCGTAATTTACTATCTTTCACAAAAAATTTGAACAAAATCCGTGTAGCCGTTCAAAAGTTATACGACTTTAAAGAATTCCTAAAATCAAAATTTGCTTGCTCAGGCATGCTGGGCGCCTGGTATTTTGCTCTCATTTTTATATTTGCATGATTTTCAAAATGACGACTACACGAATGAACGTGAACTTTCTTGGCTTATAACTTCGGAACTACTGCTCCGATTTTGATGAAATTTTTTGCAAAAATTAGGAAATTTCTCCAGCTTTGCGGGGGTATCTAATTAATGGGCGTGGCATTGCCCATTTATTTAGGAAATGTGCATTTAAAAATTCTTCTTTTCCAACTAAACTGTTGATGCCACGCCCATAAAATGTACTTCATTTGAAAGCTGGCGTAATTTACTATCTTTCACAAAAAATTTGAACAAAATCCGTGTAGCCGTTCAAAAGTTATACGACTTTAAAGAATTACTAAAATCAAAATTTGCTTGCTCAGGCATGCTGGGCGCCTGGTATTTTGCTCTCATTTTTATATTTGCATGATTTTCAAAATGACGACCACACGAATGAACGTGAACTTTCTTGGCTTATAACTTCGGAACTACTGCTCCGATTTTGATGAAATTTTTTGCAAAAATTAGGAAATTTCTCCAGCTTTGCCGGGGTATCTAATTAGTGGGCGTGGCATTGCCCATTTATTTAGGAAATGTGCATTTAAAAATACTTCTTTTCCAACTAAACTGTTGATGCCACGCCCATAAAATGTACTTCATTTGAAAGCTGGCGTAATTTACTATCTTTCACAAAAAATTTGAACAAAATCCGTGCAGCCGTTCAAAAGTTATACGACTTTAAAGAATTCCTAAAGTCAAAATTTGCTTGCTCAGGCATGCTGGGCGCCTGGTATTTTGCTCTCATTTTTATACTTGCATGATTTTCAAAATGACGACCACACGAATGAACGTGAACTTTCTTGGCTTATAACTTCGGAACTACTGCTCCGATTTTGATGAAATTTTTTGCAAAAATTAGGAAATTTCTCCAGCTTTGCGGGGGTATCTAATTAATGGGCGTGGCATTGCCCATTTATTTAGGAAATGTGCATTTAAAAATACTTCTTTTCCAACTAAACTGTTGATGCCACGCCCATAAAATGTACTTCATTTGAAAGCTGGCGTAATTTACTATCTTTCACAAAAAATTTGAACAAAATCCGTGTAGCCGTTCAAAAGTTATACGACTTTAAAGAATTCCTAAAATCAAAATTTGCTTGCTCAGGCATGCTGGGCGCCTGGTATTTTGCTCTCATTTTTATATTTGCATGATTTTCAAAATGACGACTACACGAATGAACGTGAACTTTCTTGGCTTATAACTTCGGAACTACTGCTCCGATTTTGATGAAATTTTTTGCAAAAATTAGGAAATTTCTCCAGCTTTGCGGGGGTATCTAATTAATGGGCGTGGCATTGCCCATTTATTTAGGAAATGTGCATTTAAAAATTCTTCTTTTCCAACTAAACTGTTGATGCCACGCCCATAAAATGTACTTCATTTAAAAGCTGGCGTAATTTACTATCTTTCACAAAAAATTTGAACAAAATCCGTGTAGCCGTTCAAAAGTTATACGACTTTAAAGAATTACTAAAATCAAAATTTGCTTGCTCAGGCATGCTGGGCGCCTGGTATTTTGCTCTCATTTTTATATTTGCATGATTTTCAAAATGACGACCACACGAATGAACGTGAACTTTCTTGGCTTATAACTTCGGAACTACTGCTCCGATTTTGATGAAATTTTTTGCAAAAATTAGGAAATTTCTCCAGCTTTGCCGGGGTATCTAATTAGTGGGCGTGGCATTGCCCATTTATTTAGGAAATGTGCATTTAAAAATACTTCTTTTCCAACTAAACTGTTGATGCCACGCCCATAAAATGTACTTCATTTGAAAGCTGGCGTAATTTACTATCTTTCACAAAAAATTTGAACAAAATCCGTGTAGCCGTTCAAAAGTTATACGACTTTAAAGAATTACTAAAATCAAAATTTGCTTGCTCAGGTATGCTGGGCGCCTGGTATTTTGCTCTCATTTTTATATTTGAATGATTTTCAAAATGACGACCACACGAATGAACGTGAACTTTCTTGGCTTATAACTTCGGAACTACTGCTCCGATTTTGATGAAGTTTTTTGCAAAAATTAGGAAATTTCTCCAGCTTTGCGGGGGTATCTAATTAATGGGCGTGGCATTGCCCATTTATTTAGGAAATGTGCATTTAAAAATACTTCTTTTCCAACTAAACTGTTGATGCCACGCCCATAAAATGTACTTCATTTGAAAGCTGGCGTAATTTACTATCTTTCACAAAAAATTTGAACAAAATCCGTGTAGCCGTTCAAAAGTTATACGACTTTAAAGAATTCCTAAAATCAAAATTTGCTTGCTCAGGCATGCTGGGCGCCTGGTATTTTGCTCTCATTTTTATACTTGCACGATTTTCAAAATGACGACTACACGAATGAACGTGAACTTTCTTGGCTTATAACTTTGGAACTACTGCTCCGATTTTGATGAATTTTTTTGCAAAAATTAGGAAATTTCTCCAGCTTTGCGGGGGTATCTAATTAATGGGCGTGGCATTGCCCATTTATTTAGGAAATGTGCATTTAAAAATACTTCTTTTCCAACTAAACTGTTGATGCCACGCCCATAAAATGTACTTCATTTGAAAGCTGGCGTAATTTACTATCTTTCACAAAAAATTTGAACAAAATCCGTGCAGCCGTTCAAAAGTTATACGACTTTAAAGAATTCCTAAAATCAAAATTTGCTTGCTCAGGCATGCTGGGCGCCTGGTATTTTGCTCTCATTTTTATACTTGCATGATTTTCAAAATGACGACCACACGAATGAACGTGAACTTTCTTGGCTTATAACTTCGGAACTACTGCTCCGATTTTGATGAAATTTTTTGCAAAAATTAGGAAATTTCTCCAGCTTTGCGGGGGTATCTAATTAATGGGCGTGGCATTGCCCATTTATTTAGGAAATGTGCATTTAAAAATACTTCTTTTCCAACTAAACTGTTGATGCCACGCCCATAAAATGTACTTCATTTGAAAGCTGGCGTAATTTACTATCTTTCACAAAAAATTTGAACAAAATCCGTGTAGCCGTTCAAAAGTTATACGACTTTAAAGAATTCCTAAAATCAAAATTTGCTTGCTCAGGCATGCTGGGCGCCTGGTATTTTGCTCTCATTTTTATATTTGCATGATTTTCAAAATGACGACTACACGAATGAACGTGAACTTTCTTGGCTTATAACTTCGGAACTACTGCTCCGATTTTGATGAAATTTTTTGCAAAAATTAGGAAATTTCTCCAGCTTTGCGGGGGTATCTAATTAATGGGCGTGGCATTGCCCATTTATTTAGGAAATGTGCATTTAAAAATACTTCTTTTCCAACTAAACTGTTGATGCCACGCCCATAAAATGTACTTCATTTGAAAGCTGGCGTAATTTACTATCTTTTACAAAAAATTTGAACAAAATCCGTGTAGCCGTTCAAAAGTTATACGACTTTAAAGAATTCCTAAAATCAAAATTTGCTTGCTCAGGCATGCTGGGCGCCTGGTATTTTGCTCTCATTTTTATATTTGCATGATTTTCAAAATGACGACCACACGAATGAACGTGAACTTTCTTGGCTTATAACTTCGGAACTACTGCTCCGATTTTGATGAAATTTTTTGCAAAAATTAGGAAATTTCTCCAGCTTTGCGGGGGTATCTAATTAATGGGCGTGGCATTGCCCATTTATTTAGGAAATGTGCATTTAAAAATACTTCTTTTCCAACTAAACTGTTGATGCCACGCCCATAAAATGTACTTCATTTGAAAGCTGGCGTAATTTACTATCTTTCACAGAAAATTTGAACAAAATCCGTGTAGCCGTTCAAAAGTTATACGACTTTAAAGAATTCCTAAAATCAAAATTTGCTTGCTCAGGCATGCTGGGCGCCTGGTATTTTGCTCTCATTTTTATATTTGCATGATTTTCAAAATGACGACCACACGAATGAACGTGAACTTTCTTGGCTTATAACTTCGGAACTACTGCTCCGATTTTGATGAAATTTTTTGCAAAAATTAGGAAATTTCTCCAGCTTTGCGGGGGTATCTAATTAATGGGCGTGGCATTGCCCATTTATTTAGGAAATGTGCATTTAAAAATACTTCTTTTCCAACTAAACTGTTGATGCCACGCCCATAAAATGTACTTCATTTGAAAGCTGGCGTAATTTACTATCTTTCACAGAAAATTTGAACAAAATCCGTGTAGCCGTTCAAAAGTTATACGACTTTAAAGAATTCCTAAAATCAAAATTTGCTTGCTCAGGCATGCTGGGCGCCTGGTATTTTGCTCTCATTTTTATATTTGCATGATTTTCAAAATGACGACTACACGAATGAACGTGAACTTTCTTGGCTTATAACTTCGGAACTACTGCTCCGATTTTGATGAAATTTTTTGCAAAAATTAGGAAATTTCTCCAGCTTTGCGGGGGTATCTAATTAATGGGCGTGGCATTGCCCATTTATTTAGGAAATGTGCATTTAAAAATACTTCTTTTCCAACTAAACTGTTGATGCCACGCCCATAAAATGTACTTCATTTGAAAGCTGGCGTAATTTACTATCTTTCACAAAAAATTTGAACAAAATCCGTGTAGCCGTTCAAAAGTTATACGACTTTAAAGAATTCCTAAAATCAAAATTTGCTTGCTCAGGCATGCTGGGCGCCTGGTATTTTGCTCTCATTTTTATATTTGCATGATTTTCAAAATGACGACTACACGAATGAACGTGAACTTTCTTGGCTTATAACTTCGGAACTACTGCTCCGATTTTGATGAAATTTATTGCAAAAATTAGGAAATTTCTCCAGCTTTGCGGGGGTATCTAATTAATGGGCGTGGCATTGCCCATTTATTTAGGAAATGTGCATTTAAAAATACTTCTTTTCCAACTAAACTGTTGATGCCACGCCCATAAAATGTACTTCATTTGAAAGCTGGCGTAATTTACTATCTTTCACAAAAAATTTGAACAAAATCCGTGTAGCCGTTCAAAAGTTATACGACTTTAAAGAATTCCTAAAATCAAAATTTGCTTGCTCAGGCATGCTGGGCGCCTGGTATTTTGCTCTCATTTTTATATTTGCATGATTTTCAAAATGACGACTACACGAATGAACGTGAACTTTCTTGGCTTATAACTTCGGAACTACTGCTCCGATTTTGATGAAATTTTTTGCAAAAATTAGGAAATTTCTCCAGCTTTGCGGGGGTATCTAATTAATGGGCGTGGCATTGCCCATTTATTTAGGAAATGTGCATTTAAAAATACTTCTTTTCCAACTAAACTGTTGATGCCACGCCCATAAAATGTACTTCATTTGAAAGCTGGCGTAATTTACTATCTTTCACAAAAAATTTGAACAAAATCCGTGTAGCCGTTCAAAAGTTATACGACTTTAAAAAATTCCTAAAATCAAAATTTGCTTGCTCAGGCATGCTGGGCGCCTGGTATTTTGCTCTCATTTTTATATTTGCATGATTTTCAAAATGACGACTACACGAATGAACGTGAACTTTCTTGGCTTATAACTTCGGAACTACTGCTCCGATTTTGATGAAATTTTTTGCAAAAATTAGGAAATTTCTCCAGCTTTGCGGGGGTATCTAATTAATGGGCGTGGCATTGCCCATTTATTTAGGAAATGTGCATTTAAAAATACTTCTTTTCCAACTAAACTGTTGATGCCACGCCCATAAAATGTACTTCATTTGAAAGCTGGCGTAATTTACTATCTTTCACAAAAAATTTGAACAAAATCCGTGTAGCCGTTCAAAAGTTATACGACTTTAAAGAATTCCTAAAATCAAAATTTGCTTGCTCAGGCATGCTGGGCGCCTGGTATTTTGCTCTCATTTTTATATTTGCATGATTTTCAAAATGACGACTACACGAATGAACGTGAACTTTCTTGGCTTATAACTTCGGAACTACTGCTCCGATTTTGATGAAATTTTTTGCAAAAATTAGGAAATTTCTCCAGCTTTGCGGGGGTATCTAATTAATGGGCGTGGCATTGCCCATTTATTTAGGAAATGTGCATTTAAAAATACTTCTTTTCCAACTAAACTGTTGATGCCACGCCCATAAAATGTACTTCATTTGAAAGCTGGCGTAATTTACTATCTTTCACAAAAAATTTGAACAAAATCCGTGTAGCCGTTCAAAAGTTATACGACTTTAAAGAATTCCTAAAATCAAAATTTGCTTGCTCAGGCATGCTGGGCGCCTGGTATTTTGCTCTTATTTTTATATCTGCATGATTTTCAAAATGACGACTACACGAATGAACGTGAACTTTCTTGGCTTATAACTTCGGAACTACTGTTCCGATTTTGATGAAATTTTTTGTAAAAATTAGGAAATTTCTCCAGCTTTGCGGGGGTATCTAATTAATGGGCGTGGCATTGCCCATTTATTTAGGAAATGTGCATTTAAAAATACTTCTTTTCCAACTAAACTGTTGATGCCACGCCCATAAAATGTACTTCATTTGAAAGCTGGCGTAATTTACTATCTTTCACAAAAAATTTGAACAAAATCCGTGTAGCCGTTCAAAAGTTATACGACTTTAAAGAATTCCTAAAATCAAAATTTGCTTGCTCAGGCATGCTGGGCGCCTGGTATTTTGCTCTCATTTTTATATTTGCATGATTTTCAAAATGACGACCACACGAATGAACGTGAACTTTCTTGGCTTATAACTTCGGAACTACTGCTCCGATTTTGATGAAATTTTTTGCAAAAATTAGGAAATTTCTCCAGCTTTGCCGGGGTATCTAATTAGTGGGCGTGGCATTGCCCATTTATTTAGGAAATGTGCATTTAAAAATACTTCTTTTCCAACTAAACTGTTGATGCCACGCCCATAAAATGTACTTCATTTGAAAGCTGGCGTAATTTACTATCTTTCACAAAAAATTTGAACAAAATCCGTGTAGCCGTTCAAAAGTTATACGACTTTAAAGAATTACTAAAATCAAAATTTGCTTGCTCAGGTATGCTGGGCGCCTGGTATTTTGCTCTCATTTTTATATTTGAATGATTTTCAAAATGACGACCACACGAATGAACGTGAACTTTCTTGGCTTATAACTTCGGAACTACTGCTCCGATTTTGATGAAGTTTTTTGCAAAAATTAGGAAATTTCTCCAGCTTTGCGGGGGTATCTAATTAATGGGCGTGGCATTGCCCATTTATTTAGGAAATGTGCATTTAAAAATACTTCTTTTCCAACTAAACTGTTGATGCCACGCCCATAAAATGTACTTCATTTGAAAGCTGGCGTAATTTACTATCTTTCACAAAAAATTTGAACAAAATCCGTGTAGCCGTTCAAAAGTTATACGACTTTAAAGAATTCCTAAAATCAAAATTTGCTTGCTCAGGCATGCTGGGCGCCTGGTATTTTGCTCTCATTTTTATACTTGCACGATTTTCAAAATGACGACTACACGAATGAACGTGAACTTTCTTGGCTTATAACTTTGGAACTACTGCTCCGATTTTGATGAATTTTTTTGCAAAAATTAGGAAATTTCTCCAGCTTTGCGGGGGTATCTAATTAATGGGCGTGGCATTGCCCATTTATTTAGGAAATGTGCATTTAAAAATACTTCTTTTCCAACTAAACTGTTGATGCCACGCCCATAAAATGTACTTCATTTGAAAGCTGGCGTAATTTACTATCTTTCACAAAAAATTTGAACAAAATCCGTGCAGCCGTTCAAAAGTTATACGACTTTAAAGAATTCCTAAAATCAAAATTTGCTTGCTCAGGCATGCTGGGCGCCTGGTATTTTGCTCTCATTTTTATACTTGCATGATTTTCAAAATGACGACCACACGAATGAACGTGAACTTTCTTGGCTTATAACTTCGGAACTACTGCTCCGATTTTGATGAAATTTTTTGCAAAAATTAGGAAATTTCTCCAGCTTTGCGGGGGTATCTAATTAATGGGCGTGGCATTGCCCATTTATTTAGGAAATGTGCATTTAAAAATACTTCTTTTCCAACTAAACTGTTGATGCCACGCCCATAAAATGTACTTCATTTGAAAGCTGGCGTAATTTACTATCTTTCACAAAAAATTTGAACAAAATCCGTGTAGCCGTTCAAAAGTTATACGACTTTAAAGAATTCCTAAAATCAAAATTTGCTTGCTCAGGCATGCTGGGCGCCTGGTATTTTGCTCTCATTTTTATATTTGCATGATTTTCAAAATGACGACTACACGAATGAACGTGAACTTTCTTGGCTTATAACTTCGGAACTACTGCTCCGATTTTGATGAAATTTATTGCAAAAATTAGGAAATTTCTCCAGCTTTGCGGGGGTATCTAATTAATGGGCGTGGCATTGCCCATTTATTTAGGAAATGTGCATTTAAAAATACTTCTTTTCCAACTAAACTGTTGATGCCACGCCCATAAAATGTACTTCATTTGAAAGCTGGCGTAATTTACTATCTTTCACAAAAAATTTGAACAAAATCCGTGTAGCCGTTCAAAAGTTATACGACTTTAAAGAATTCCTAAAATCAAAATTTGCTTGCTCAGGCATGCTGGGCGCCTGGTATTTTGCTCTCATTTTTATATTTGCATGATTTTCAAAATGACGACTACACGAATGAACGTGAACTTTCTTGGCTTATAACTTCGGAACTACTGCTCCGATTTTGATGAAATTTTTTGCAAAAATTAGGAAATTTCTCCAGCTTTGCGGGGGTATCTAATTAATGGGCGTGGCATTGCCCATTTATTTAGGAAATGTGCATTTAAAAATACTTCTTTTCCAACTAAACTGTTGATGCCACGCCCATAAAATGTACTTCATTTGAAAGCTGGCGTAATTTACTATCTTTCACAAAAAATTTGAACAAAATCCGTGTAGCCGTTCAAAAGTTATACGACTTTAAAAAATTCCTAAAATCAAAATTTGCTTGCTCAGGCATGCTGGGCGCCTGGTATTTTGCTCTCATTTTTATATTTGCATGATTTTCAAAATGACGACTACACGAATGAACGTGAACTTTCTTGGCTTATAACTTCGGAACTACTGCTCCGATTTTGATGAAATTTTTTGCAAAAATTAGGAAATTTCTCCAGCTTTGCGGGGGTATCTAATTAATGGGCGTGGCATTGCCCATTTATTTAGGAAATGTGCATTTAAAAATACTTCTTTTCCAACTAAACTGTTGATGCCACGCCCATAAAATGTACTTCATTTGAAAGCTGGCGTAATTTACTATCTTTCACAAAAAATTTGAACAAAATCCGTGTAGCCGTTCAAAAGTTATACGACTTTAAAGAATTCCTAAAATCAAAATTTGCTTGCTCAGGCATGCTGGGCGCCTGGTATTTTGCTCTCATTTTTATATTTGCATGATTTTCAAAATGACGACTACACGAATGAACGTGAACTTTCTTGGCTTATAACTTCGGAACTACTGCTCCGATTTTGATGAAATTTTTTGCAAAAATTAGGAAATTTCTCCAGCTTTGCGGGGGTATCTAATTAATGGGCGTGGCATTGCCCATTTATTTAGGAAATGTGCATTTAAAAATACTTCTTTTCCAACTAAACTGTTGATGCCACGCCCATAAAATGTACTTCATTTGAAAGCTGGCGTAATTTACTATCTTTCACAAAAAATTTGAACAAAATCCGTGTAGCCGTTCAAAAGTTATACGACTTTAAAGAATTCCTAAAATCAAAATTTGCTTGCTCAGGCATGCTGGGCGCCTGGTATTTTGCTCTTATTTTTATATCTGCATGATTTTCAAAATGACGACTACACGAATGAACGTGAACTTTCTTGGCTTATAACTTCGGAACTACTGTTCCGATTTTGATGAAATTTTTTGTAAAAATTAGGAAATTTCTCCAGCTTTGCGGGGGTATCTAATTAATGGGCGTGGCATTGCCCATTTATTTAGGAAATGTGCATTTAAAAATACTTCTTTTCCAACTAAACTGTTGATGCCACGCCCATAAAATGTACTTCATTTGAAAGCTGGCGTAATTTACTATCTTTCACAAAAAATTTGAACAAAATCCGTGTAGCCGTTCAAAAGTTATACGACTTTAAAGAATTCCTAAAATCAAAATTTGCTTGCTCAGGCATGCTGGGCGCCTGGTATTTTGCTCTCATTTTTATATTTGCATGATTTTCAAAATGACGACCACACGAATGAACGTGAACTTTCTTGGCTTATAACTTCGGAACTACTGCTCCGATTTTGATGAAATTTTTTGCAAAAATTAGGAAATTTCTCCAGCTTTGCCGGGGTATCTAATTAGTGGGCGTGGCATTGCCCATTTATTTAGGAAATGTGCATTTAAAAATACTTCTTTTCCAACTAAACTGTTGATGCCACGCCCATAAAATGTACTTCATTTGAAAGCTGGCGTAATTTACTATCTTTCACAAAAAATTTGAACAAAATCCGTGTAGCCGTTCAAAAGTTATACGACTTTAAAGAATTACTAAAATCAAAATTTGCTTGCTCAGGTATGCTGGGCGCCTGGTATTTTGCTCTCATTTTTATATTTGAATGATTTTCAAAATGACGACCACACGAATGAACGTGAACTTTCTTGGCTTATAACTTCGGAACTACTGCTCCGATTTTGATGAAGTTTTTTGCAAAAATTAGGAAATTTCTCCAGCTTTGCGGGGGTATCTAATTAATGGGCGTGGCATTGCCCATTTATTTAGGAAATGTGCATTTAAAAATACTTCTTTTCCAACTAAACTGTTGATGCCACGCCCATAAAATGTACTTCATTTGAAAGCTGGCGTAATTTACTATCTTTCACAAAAAATTTGAACAAAATCCGTGTAGCCGTTCAAAAGTTATACGACTTTAAAGAATTCCTAAAATCAAAATTTGCTTGCTCAGGCATGCTGGGCGCCTGGTATTTTGCTCTCATTTTTATACTTGCACGATTTTCAAAATGACGACTACACGAATGAACGTGAACTTTCTTGGCTTATAACTTTGGAACTACTGCTCCGATTTTGATGAATTTTTTTGCAAAAATTAGGAAATTTCTCCAGCTTTGCGGGGGTATCTAATTAATGGGCGTGGCATTGCCCATTTATTTAGGAAATGTGCATTTAAAAATACTTCTTTTCCAACTAAACTGTTGATGCCACGCCCATAAAATGTACTTCATTTGAAAGCTGGCGTAATTTACTATCTTTCACAAAAAATTTGAACAAAATCCGTGCAGCCGTTCAAAAGTTATACGACTTTAAAGAATTCCTAAAATCAAAATTTGCTTGCTCAGGCATGCTGGGCGCCTGGTATTTTGCTCTCATTTTTATACTTGCATGATTTTCAAAATGACGACCACACGAATGAACGTGAACTTTCTTGGCTTATAACTTCGGAACTACTGCTCCGATTTTGATGAAATTTTTTGCAAAAATTAGGAAATTTCTCCAGCTTTGCGGGGGTATCTAATTAATGGGCGTGGCATTGCCCATTTATTTAGGAAATGTGCATTTAAAAATACTTCTTTTCCAACTAAACTGTTGATGCCACGCCCATAAAATGTACTTCATTTGAAAGCTGGCGTAATTTACTATCTTTCACAAAAAATTTGAACAAAATCCGTGTAGCCGTTCAAAAGTTATACGACTTTAAAGAATTCCTAAAATCAAAATTTGCTTGCTCAGGCATGCTGGGCGCCTGGTATTTTGCTCTCATTTTTATATTTGCATGATTTTCAAAATGACGACTACACGAATGAACGTGAACTTTCTTGGCTTATAACTTCGGAACTACTGCTCCGATTTTGATGAAATTTTTTGCAAAAATTAGGAAATTTCTCCAGCTTTGCGGGGGTATCTAATTAATGGGCGTGGCATTGCCCATTTATTTAGGAAATGTGCATTTAAAAATACTTCTTTTCCAACTAAACTGTTGATGCCACGCCCATAAAATGTACTTCATTTGAAAGCTGGCGTAATTTACTATCTTTTACAAAAAATTTGAACAAAATCCGTGTAGCCGTTCAAAAGTTATACGACTTTAAAGAATTCCTAAAATCAAAATTTGCTTGCTCAGGCATGCTGGGCGCCTGGTATTTTGCTCTCATTTTTATATTTGCATGATTTTCAAAATGACGACCACACGAATGAACGTGAACTTTCTTGGCTTATAACTTCGGAACTACTGCTCCGATTTTGATGAAATTTTTTGCAAAAATTAGGAAATTTCTCCAGCTTTGCGGGGGTATCTAATTAATGGGCGTGGCATTGCCCATTTATTTAGGAAATGTGCATTTAAAAATACTTCTTTTCCAACTAAACTGTTGATGCCACGCCCATAAAATGTACTTCATTTGAAAGCTGGCGTAATTTACTATCTTTCACAGAAAATTTGAACAAAATCCGTGTAGCCGTTCAAAAGTTATACGACTTTAAAGAATTCCTAAAATCAAAATTTGCTTGCTCAGGCATGCTGGGCGCCTGGTATTTTGCTCTCATTTTTATATTTGCATGATTTTCAAAATGACGACCACACGAATGAACGTGAACTTTCTTGGCTTATAACTTCGGAACTACTGCTCCGATTTTGATGAAATTTTTTGCAAAAATTAGGAAATTTCTCCAGCTTTGCGGGGGTATCTAATTAATGGGCGTGGCATTGCCCATTTATTTAGGAAATGTGCATTTAAAAATACTTCTTTTCCAACTAAACTGTTGATGCCACGCCCATAAAATGTACTTCATTTGAAAGCTGGCGTAATTTACTATCTTTCACAGAAAATTTGAACAAAATCCGTGTAGCCGTTCAAAAGTTATACGACTTTAAAGAATTCCTAAAATCAAAATTTGCTTGCTCAGGCATGCTGGGCGCCTGGTATTTTGCTCTCATTTTTATATTTGCATGATTTTCAAAATGACGACTACACGAATGAACGTGAACTTTCTTGGCTTATAACTTCGGAACTACTGCTCCGATTTTGATGAAATTTTTTGCAAAAATTAGGAAATTTCTCCAGCTTTGCGGGGGTATCTAATTAATGGGCGTGGCATTGCCCATTTATTTAGGAAATGTGCATTTAAAAATACTTCTTTTCCAACTAAACTGTTGATGCCACGCCCATAAAATGTACTTCATTTGAAAGCTGGCGTAATTTACTATCTTTCACAAAAAATTTGAACAAAATCCGTGTAGCCGTTCAAAAGTTATACGACTTTAAAGAATTCCTAAAATCAAAATTTGCTTGCTCAGGCATGCTGGGCGCCTGGTATTTTGCTCTCATTTTTATATTTGCATGATTTTCAAAATGACGACTACACGAATGAACGTGAACTTTCTTGGCTTATAACTTCGGAACTACTGCTCCGATTTTGATGAAATTTATTGCAAAAATTAGGAAATTTCTCCAGCTTTGCGGGGGTATCTAATTAATGGGCGTGGCATTGCCCATTTATTTAGGAAATGTGCATTTAAAAATACTTCTTTTCCAACTAAACTGTTGATGCCACGCCCATAAAATGTACTTCATTTGAAAGCTGGCGTAATTTACTATCTTTCACAAAAAATTTGAACAAAATCCGTGTAGCCGTTCAAAAGTTATACGACTTTAAAGAATTCCTAAAATCAAAATTTGCTTGCTCAGGCATGCTGGGCGCCTGGTATTTTGCTCTCATTTTTATATTTGCATGATTTTCAAAATGACGACTACACGAATGAACGTGAACTTTCTTGGCTTATAACTTCGGAACTACTGCTCCGATTTTGATGAAATTTTTTGCAAAAATTAGGAAATTTCTCCAGCTTTGCGGGGGTATCTAATTAATGGGCGTGGCATTGCCCATTTATTTAGGAAATGTGCATTTAAAAATACTTCTTTTCCAACTAAACTGTTGATGCCACGCCCATAAAATGTACTTCATTTGAAAGCTGGCGTAATTTACTATCTTTCACAAAAAATTTGAACAAAATCCGTGTAGCCGTTCAAAAGTTATACGACTTTAAAAAATTCCTAAAATCAAAATTTGCTTGCTCAGGCATGCTGGGCGCCTGGTATTTTGCTCTCATTTTTATATTTGCATGATTTTCAAAATGACGACTACACGAATGAACGTGAACTTTCTTGGCTTATAACTTCGGAACTACTGCTCCGATTTTGATGAAATTTTTTGCAAAAATTAGGAAATTTCTCCAGCTTTGCGGGGGTATCTAATTAATGGGCGTGGCATTGCCCATTTATTTAGGAAATGTGCATTTAAAAATACTTCTTTTCCAACTAAACTGTTGATGCCACGCCCATAAAATGTACTTCATTTGAAAGCTGGCGTAATTTACTATCTTTCACAAAAAATTTGAACAAAATCCGTGTAGCCGTTCAAAAGTTATACGACTTTAAAGAATTCCTAAAATCAAAATTTGCTTGCTCAGGCATGCTGGGCGCCTGGTATTTTGCTCTCATTTTTATATTTGCATGATTTTCAAAATGACGACTACACGAATGAACGTGAACTTTCTTGGCTTATAACTTCGGAACTACTGCTCCGATTTTGATGAAATTTTTTGCAAAAATTAGGAAATTTCTCCAGCTTTGCGGGGGTATCTAATTAATGGGCGTGGCATTGCCCATTTATTTAGGAAATGTGCATTTAAAAATACTTCTTTTCCAACTAAACTGTTGATGCCACGCCCATAAAATGTACTTCATTTGAAAGCTGGCGTAATTTACTATCTTTCACAAAAAATTTGAACAAAATCCGTGTAGCCGTTCAAAAGTTATACGACTTTAAAGAATTCCTAAAATCAAAATTTGCTTGCTCAGGCATGCTGGGCGCCTGGTATTTTGCTCTTATTTTTATATCTGCATGATTTTCAAAATGACGACTACACGAATGAACGTGAACTTTCTTGGCTTATAACTTCGGAACTACTGTTCCGATTTTGATGAAATTTTTTGTAAAAATTAGGAAATTTCTCCAGCTTTGCGGGGGTATCTAATTAATGGGCGTGGCATTGCCCATTTATTTAGGAAATGTGCATTTAAAAATACTTCTTTTCCAACTAAACTGTTGATGCCACGCCCATAAAATGTACTTCATTTGAAAGCTGGCGTAATTTACTATCTTTCACAAAAAATTTGAACAAAATCCGTGTAGCCGTTCAAAAGTTATACGACTTTAAAGAATTCCTAAAATCAAAATTTGCTTGCTCAGGCATGCTGGGCGCCTGGTATTTTGCTCTCATTTTTATATTTGCATGATTTTCAAAATGACGACCACACGAATGAACGTGAACTTTCTTGGCTTATAACTTCGGAACTACTGCTCCGATTTTGATGAAATTTTTTGCAAAAATTAGGAAATTTCTCCAGCTTTGCGGGGGTATCTAATTAATGGGCGTGGCATTGCCCATTTATTTAGGAAATGTGCATTTAAAAATACTTCTTTTCCAACTAAACTGTTGATGCCACGCCTATAAAATGTACTTCATTTGAAAGCTGGCGTAATTTACTATCTTTCACAGAAAATTTGAACAAAATCCGTGTAGCCGTTCAAAAGTTATACGACTTTAAAGAATTCCTAAAATCAAAATTTGCTTGCTCAGGCATGCTGGGCGCCTGGTATTTTGCTCTCATTTTTATATCTGCATGATTTTCAAAATGACGACTACACGAATGAACGTGAACTTTCTTGGCTTATAACTTCGGAACTACTGTTCCGATTTTGATGAAATTTTTTGTAAAAATTAGGAAATTTCTCCAGCTTTGCGGGGGTATCTAATTAATGGGCGTGGCATTGCCCATTTATTTAGGAAATGTGCATTTAAAAATACTTCTTTTCCAACTAAACTGTTGATGCCACGCCGATAAAATGTACTTCATTTGAAAGCTGGCGTAATTTACTATCTTTCACAAAAAATTTGAACAAAATCCCTGTAGCCGTTCAAAAGTTATACGACTTTAAAGAATTCGTAAAATCAAAATTTGCTTGCTCAGGCATGCTGGGCGCCTGGTATTTTGCTCTCATTTTTATACTTGCATGATTTTCAAAATGACGACTACACGAATGAACGTGAACTTTCTTGGCTTATAACTTCGGAACTACTGCTCCGATTTTGATGAAATTTTTTGCAAAAATTAGGAAATTTCTCCAGCTTTGCGGGGGTATCTAATTAATGGGCGTGGCATTGCCCATTTATTTAGGAAATGTGCATTTAAAAATACTTCTTTTCCAACTAAACTGTTGATGCCACGCCCATAAAATGTACTCCATTTGAAAGCTGGCATAATTTACTATCTTTCACAAAAAATTTGAACAAAATCCCTGTAGCCGTTCAAAAGTTATACGACTTTAAAGAATTCCTAAAATCAAAATTTGCTTGCTCAGGCATGCTGGGCGCCTGGTATTTTGCTCTCATTTTTATATTTGCATGATTTTCAAAATGACGACTACACGAATGAACGTGAACTTTCTTGGCTTATAACTTCGGAACTACTGCTCCGATTTTGATGAAATTTTTTGCAAAAATTAGGAAATTTCTCCAGCTTTGCGGGGGTATCTAATTAATGGGCGTGGCATTGCCCATTTATTTAGGAAATGTGCATTTAAAAATACTTCTTTTCCAACTAAACTGTTGATGCCACGCCCATAAAATGTACTTCATTTGAAAGCTGGCGTAATTTACTATCTTTCACAAAAAATTTGAACAAAATCCGTGTAGCCGTTCAAAAGTTATACGACTTTAAAGAATTCCTAAAATCAAAATTTGCTTGCTCAGGCATGCTGGGCGCCTGGTATTTTGCTCTCATTTTTATATTTGCATGATTTTCAAAATGACGACTACACGAATGAACGTGAACTTTCTTGGCTTATAACTTCGGAACTACTGCTCCGATTTTGATGAAATTTTTTGCAAAAATTAGGAAATTTCTCCAGCTTTGCGGGGGTATCTAATTAATGGGCGTGGCATTGCCCATTTATTTAGGAAATGTGCATTTAAAAATACTTCTTTTCCAACTAAACTGTTGATGCCACGCCCATAAAATGTACTTCATTTGAAAGCTGGCGTAATTTACTATCTTTCACAAAAAATTTGAACAAAATCCGTGTAGCCGTTCAAAAGTTATACGACTTTAAAGAATTCCTAAAATCAAAATTTGCTTGCTCAGGCATGCTGGGCGCCTGGTATTTTGCTCTTATTTTTATATCTGCATGATTTTCAAAATGACGACTACACGAATGAACGTGAACTTTCTTGGCTTATAACTTCGGAACTACTGTTCCGATTTTGATGAAATTTTTTGTAAAAATTAGGAAATTTCTCCAGCTTTGCGGGGGTATCTAATTAATGGGCGTGGCATTGCCCATTTATTTAGGAAATGTGCATTTAAAAATACTTCTTTTCCAACTAAACTGTTGACGCCACGCCCATAAAATGTACTTCATTTGAAAGCTGGCGTAATTTACTATCTTTCACAAAAAATTTGAACAAAATCCGTGTAGCCGTTCAAAAGTTATACGACTTTAAAGAATTCCTAAAATCAAAATTTGCTTGCTCAGGCATGCTGGGCGCCTGGTATTTTGCTCTCATTTTTATATTTGCATGATTGTCAAAATGACGACCACACGAATGAACGTGAACTTTCTTGGCTTATAACTTCGGAACTACTGCTCCGATTTTGATGAAATTTTTTGCAAAAATTAGGAAATTTCTCCAGCTTTGCGGGGGTATCTAATTAATGGGCGTGGCATTGCCCATTTATTTAGGAAATGTGCATTTAAAAATACTTCTTTTCCAACTAAACTGTTGATGCCACGCCTATAAAATGTACTTCATTTGAAAGCTGGCGTAATTTACTATCTTTCACAGAAAATTTGAACAAAATCCGTGTAGCCGTTCAAAAGTTATACGACTTTAAAGAATTCCTAAAATCAAAATTTGCTTGCTCAGGCATGCTGGGCGCCTGGTATTTTGCTCTCATTTTTATATCTGCATGATTTTCAAAATGACGACTACACGAATGAACGTGAACTTTCTTGGCTTATAACTTCGGAACTACTGTTCCGATTTTGATGAAATTTTTTGTAAAAATTAGGAAATTTCTCCAGCTTTGCGGGGGTATCTAATTAATGGGCGTGGGATTGTCCATTTATTTAGGAAATGTGCATTTAAAAATACTTCTTTTCCAACTAAACTGTTGATGCCACGCCCATAAAATGTACTTCATTTGAAAGCTGGCGTAATTTACTATCTTTCACAAAAAATTGGACAAAATCCGTGTAGCCGTTCAAAAGTTATACTACTTTAAAGAATTCCTAAAATCAAAATTTGCTTGCTCAGGCATGCTGGGCGCCTGGTATTTTGCTCTCATTTTTATATTTGCATGATTTTCAAAATGACGACCACACGAATGAACGTGAACTTTCTTGGCTTATAACTTCGGAACTACTGCTCCGATTTTGATGAAATTTTTTGCAAAAATTAGGAAATTTCTCCAGCTTTGCGGGAGTATCTAATTAATGGGCGTGGCATTGCCCATTTATTTAGGAAATGTGCATTTAAAAATACTTCTTTTCCAACTAAACTTTTGATGCCACGCCCATAAAATGTACTTCATTTGAAAGCTGGCGTAATTTACTATCTTTCACAAAAAATTTAAACAAAATCCGTGTAGCCGTTCAAAAGTTATACGACTTTAAAGAATTCCTAAAATCAAAATTTGCTTGCTCAGGCATGCTGGGCGCCTAGTATTTTGCTCTCATTTTTATATTTGCATGATTTTCAAAATGACGACCACACGAATGAACGTGAACTTTCTTGGCTTATAACTTCGGAACTACTGCTCCGATTTTGATGAAATTTTTTGCAAAAATTAGGAAATTTCTCCAGCTTTGCGGGGGTATCTAATTAATGGGCGTGGCATTGCCCATTTATTTAGGAAATGTGCATTTAAAAATACTTCTTTTCCAACTAAACTGTTGATGCCACGCCTATAAAATGTACTTCATTTGAAAGCTGGCGTAATTTACTATCTTTCACAAAAAATTTGAACAAAATCCGTGTAGCCGTTCAAAAGTTATACGACTTTAAAGAATTCCTAAAATCAAAATTTGCTTGCTCAGGCATGCTGGGCGCCTGGTATTTTGCTCTCATTTTTATATTTGCATGATTTTCAAAATGACGACTACACGAATGAACGTGAACTTTCTTGGCTTATAACTTCGGAACTACTGCTCCGATTTTGATGAAATTTTTTGCAAAAATTAGGAAATTTCTCCAGCTTTGCGGGGGTATCTAATTAATGGGCGTGGCATTGCCCATTTATTTAGGAAATGTGCATTTAAAAATACTTCTTTTCCAACTAAACTGTTGATGCCACGCCCATAAAATGTACTTCATTTGAAAGCTGGCGTAATTTACTATCTTTCACAAAAAATTTGAACAAAATCCCTGTAGCCGTTCAAAAGTTATACGACTTTAAAGAATTCGTAAAATCAAAATTTGCTTGCTCAGGCATGCTGGGCGCCTGGTATTTTGCTCTCATTTTTATACTTGCATGATTTTCAAAATGACGACTACACGAATGAACGTGAACTTTCTTGGCTTATAACTTCGGAACTACTGCTCCGATTTTGATGAAATTTTTTGCAAAAATTAGGAAATTTCTCCAGCTTTGCGGGGGTATCTAATTAATGGGCGTGGCATTGCCCATTTATTTAGGAAATGTGCATTTAAACATACTTCTTTTCCAACTAAACTGTTGATGCCACGCCCATAAAATGTACTCCATTTGAAAGCTGGCATAATTTACTATCTTTCACAAAAAATTTGAACAAAATCCCTGTAGCCGTTCAAAAGTTATACGACTTTAAAAAATTCCTAAAATCAAAATTTGCTTGCTCAGGCATGCTGGGCGCCTGGTATTTTGCTCTCATTTTTATATTTGCATGATTTTCAAAATGACGACTACACGAATGAACGTGAACTTTCTTGGCTTATAACTTCGGAACTACTGCTCCGATTTTGATGAAATTTTTTGCAAAAATTAGGAAATTTCTCCAGCTTTGCGGGGGTATCTAATTAATGGGCGTGGCATTGCCCATTTATTTAGGAAATGTGCATTTAAAAATACTTCTTTTCCAACTAAACTGTTGATGCCACGCCTATAAAATGTACTTCATTTGAAAGCTGGCGTAATTTACTATCTTTCACAGAAAATTTGAACAAAATCCGTGTAGCCGTTCAAAAGTTATACGACTTTAAAGAATTCCTAAAATCAAAATTTGCTTGCTCAGGCATGCTGGGCGCCTGGTATTTTGCTCTCATTTTTATATCTGCATGATTTTCAAAATGACGACTACACGAATGAACGTGAACTTTCTTGGCTTATAACTTCGGAACTACTGTTCCGATTTTGATGAAATTTTTTGTAAAAATTAGGAAATTTCTCCAGCTTTGCGGGGGTATCTAATTAATGGGCGTGGCATTGTCCATTTATTTAGGAAATGTGCATTTAAAAATACTTCTTTTCCAACTAAACTGTTGATGCCACGCCCATAAAATGTACTTCATTTGAAAGCTGGCGTAATTTACTATCTTTCACAAAAAATTTGAACAAAATCCGTGTAGCCGTTCAAAAGTTATACTACTTTAAAGAATTCCTAAAATCAAAATTTGCTTGCTCAGGCATGCTGGGCGCCTGGTATTTTGCTCTCATTTTTATATTTGCATGATTTTCAAAATGACGACCACACGAATGAACGTGAACTTTCTTGGCTTATAACTTCGGAACTACTGCTCCGATTTTGATGAAATTTTTTGCAAAAATTAGGAAATTTCTCCAGCTTTGCGGGGGTATCTAATTAATGGGCGTGGCATTGCCCATTTATTTAGGAAATGTGCATTTAAAAATACTTCTTTTCCAACTAAACTTTTGATGCCACGCCCATAAAATGTACTTCATTTGAAAGCTGGCGTAATTTACTATCTTTCACAAAAAATTTAAACAAAATCCGTGTAGCCGTTCAAAAGTTATACGACTTTAAAGAATTCCTAAAATCAAAATTTGCTTGCTCAGGCATGCTGGGCGCCTAGTATTTTGCTCTCATTTTTATATTTGCATGATTTTCAAAATGACGACCACACGAATGAACGTGAACTTTCTTGGCTTATAACTTCGGAACTACTGCTCCGATTTTGATGAAATTTTTTGCAAAAATTAGGAAATTTCTCCAGCTTTGCGGGGGTATCTAATTAATGGGCGTGGCATTGCCCATTTATTTAGGAAATGTGCATTTAAAAATACTTCTTTTCCAACTAAACTGTTGATGCCACGCCCATAAAATGTACTCCATTTGAAAGCTGGCATAATTTACTATCTTTCACAAAAAATTTGAACAAAATCCCTGTAGCCGTTCAAAAGTTATACGACTTTAAAGAATTCCTAAAATCAAAATTTGCTTGCTCAGGCATGCTGGGCGCCTGGTATTTTGCTCTCATTTTTATATTTGCATGATTTTCAAAATGACGACTACACGAATGAACGTGAACTTTCTTGGCTTATAACTTCGGAACTACTGCTCCGATTTTGATGAAATTTTTTGCAAAAATTAGGAAATTTCTCCAGCTTTGCGGGGGTATCTAATTAATGGGCGTGGCATTGCCCATTTATTTAGGAAATGTGCATTTAAAAATACTTCTTTTCCAACTAAACTGTTGATGCCACGCCCATAAAATGTACTTCATTTGAAAGCTGGCGTAATTTACTATCTTTCACAAAAAATTTGAACAAAATCCGTGTAGCCGTTCAAAAGTTATACGACTTTAAAGAATTCCTAAAATCAAAATTTGCTTGCTCAGGCATGCTGGGCGCCTGGTATTTTGCTCTCATTTTTATATTTGCATGATTTTCAAAATGACGACTACACGAATGAACGTGAACTTTCTTGGCTTATAACTTCGGAACTACTGCTCCGATTTTGATGAAATTTTTTGCAAAAATTAGGAAATTTCTCCAGCTTTGCGGGGGTATCTAATTAATGGGCGTGGCATTGCCCATTTATTTAGGAAATGTGCATTTAAAAATACTTCTTTTCCAACTAAACTGTTGATGCCACGCCCATAAAATGTACTTCATTTGAAAGCTGGCGTAATTTACAATCTTTCACAAAAAATTTGAACAAAATCCGTGTAGCCGTTCAAAAGTTATACGACTTTAAAGAATTCCTAAAATCAAAATTTGCTTGCTCAGGCATGCTGGGCGCCTGGTATTTTGCTCTCATTTTTATATTTGCATGATTGTCAAAATGACGACCACACGAATGAACGTGAACTTTCTTGGCTTATAACTTCGGAACTACTGCTCCGATTTTGATGAAATTTTTTGCAAAAATTAGGAAATTTCTCCAGCTTTGCGGGGGTATCTAATTAATGGGCGTGGCATTGTCCATTTATTTAGGAAATGTGCATTTAAAAATACTTCTTTTCCAACTAAACTGTTGATGCCACGCCCATAAAATGTACTTCATTTGAAAGCTGGCGTAATTTACTATCTTTCACAGAAAATTTGAACAAAATCCGTGTAGCCGTTCAAAAGTTATACTACTTTAAAGAATTCCTAAAATCAAAATTTGCTTGCTCAGGCATGCTGGGCGCCTGGTATTTTGCTCTCATTTTTATATTTGCATGATTTTCAAAATGACGACCACACGAATGAACGTGAACTTTCTTGGCTTATAACTTCGGAACTACTGCTCCGATTTTGATGAAATTTTTTGCAAAAATTAGGAAATTTCTCCAGCTTTGCGGGGGTATCTAATTAATGGGCGTGGCATTGCCCATTTATTTAGGAAATGTGCATTTAAAAATACTTCTTTTCCAACTAAACTGTTGACGCCACGCCCATAAAATGTACTTCATTTGAAAGCTGGCGTAATTTACTATCTTTCACAAAAAATTTGAACAAAATCCGTGTAGCCGTTCAAAAGTTATACGACTTTAAAGAATTCCTAAAATCAAAATTTGCTTGCTCAGGCATGCTGGGCGCCTGGTATTTTGCTCTCATTTTTATATTTGCATGATTTTCAAAATGACGACCACACGAATGAACGTGAACTTTCTTGGCTTATAACTTCGGAACTACTGCTCCGATTTTGATGAAATTTTTTGCAAAAATTAGGAAATTTCTCCAGCTTTGCGGGGGTATCTAATTAATGGGCGTGGCATTGCCCATTTATTTAGGAAATGTGCATTTAAAAATACTTCTTTTCCAACTAAACTGTTGATGCCACGCCTATAAAATGTACTTCATTTGAAAGCTGGCGTAATTTACTATCTTTCACAGAAAATTTGAACAAAATCCGTGTAGCCGTTCAAAAGTTATACGACTTTAAAGAATTCCTAAAATCAAAATTTGCTTGCTCAGGCATGCTGGGCGCCTGGTATTTTGCTCTCATTTTTATATCTGCATGATTTTCAAAATGACGACTACACGAATGAACGTGAACTTTCTTGGCTTATAACTTCGGAACTACTGTTCCGATTTTGATGAAATTTTTTGTAAAAATTAGGAAATTTCTCCAGCTTTGCGGGGGTATCTAATTAATGGGCGTGGCATTGTCCATTTATTTAGGAAATGTGCATTTAAAAATACTTCTTTTCCAACTAAACTGTTGATGCCACGCCCATAAAATGTACTTCATTTGAAAGCTGGCGTAATTTACTATCTTTCACAAAAAATTTGAACAAAATCCGTGTAGCCGTTCAAAAGTTATACTACTTTAAAGAATTCCTAAAATCAAAATTTGCTTGCTCAGGCATGCTGGGCGCCTGGTATTTTGCTCTCATTTTTATATTTGCATGATTTTCAAAATGACGACCACACGAATGAACGTGAACTTTCTTGGCTTATAACTTCGGAACTACTGCTCCGATTTTGATGAAATTTTTTGCAAAAATTAGGAAATTTCTCCAGCTTTGCGGGGGTATCTAATTAATGGGCGTGGCATTGCCCATTTATTTAGGAAATGTGCATTTAAAAATACTTCTTTTCCAACTAAACTTTTGATGCCACGCCCATAAAATGTACTTCATTTGAAAGCTGGCGTAATTTACTATCTTTCACAAAAAATTTAAACAAAATCCGTGTAGCCGTTCAAAAGTTATACGACTTTAAAGAATTCCTAAAATCAAAATTTGCTTGCTCAGGCATGCTGGGCGCCTAGTATTTTGCTCTCATTTTTATATTTGCATGATTTTCAAAATGACGACCACACGAATGAACGTGAACTTTCTTGGCTTATAACTTCGGAACTACTGCTCCGATTTTGATGAAATTTTTTGCAAAAATTAGGAAATTTCTCCAGCTTTGCGGGGGTATCTAATTAATGGGCGTGGCATTGCCCATTTATTTAGGAAATGTGCATTTAAAAATACTTCTTTTCCAACTAAACTGTTGATGCCACGCCTATAAAATGTACTTCATTTGAAAGCTGGCGTAATTTACTATCTTTCACAAAAAATTTGAACAAAATCCGTGTAGCCGTTCAAAAGTTATACGACTTTAAAGAATTCCTAAAATCAAAATTTGCTTGCTCAGGCATGCTGGGCGCCTGGTATTTTGCTCTCATTTTTATATTTGCATGATTTTCAAAATGACGACTACACGAATGAACGTGAACTTTTTTGGCTTATAACTTCGGAACTACTGCTCCGATTTTGATGAAATTTTTTGCAAAAATTAGGAAATTTCTCCAGCTTTGCGGGGGTATCTAATTAATGGGCGTGGCATTGCCCATTTATTTAGGAAATGTGCATTTAAAAATACTTCTTTTCCAACTAAACTGTTGATGCCACGCCTATAAAATGTACTTCATTTGAAAGCTGGCGTAATTTACTATCTTTCACAAAAAATTTGAACAAAATCCGTGTAGCCGTTCAAAAGTTATACGACTTTAAAGAATTCCTAAAATCAAAATTTGCTTGCTCAGGCATGCTGGGCGCCTGGTATTTTGCTCTCATTTTTATATTTGCATGATTTTCAAAATGACGACTACACGAATGAACGTGAACTTTCTTGGCTTATAACTTCGGAACTACTGCTCCGATTTTGATGAAATTTTTTGCAAAAATTAGGAAATTCCTCCAGCTTTGCGGGGGTATCTAATTAATGGGCGTGGCATTGCCCATTTATTTAGGAAATGTGCATTTAAAAATACTTCTTTTCCAACTAAACTGTTGATGCCACGCCTATAAAATGTACTTCATTTGAAAGCTGGCGTAATTTACTATCTTTCACAAAAAATTTGAACAAAATCCGTGTAGCCGTTCAAAAGTTATACGACTTTAAAGAATTCCTAAAATCAAAATTTGCTTGCTCAGGCATGCTGGGCGCCTGGTATTTTGCTCTCATTTTTATATTTGCATGATTTTCAAAATGACGACCACACGAATGAACGTGAACTTTCTTGGCTTATAACTTTGGAACTACTGCTCCGATTTTGATGAAATTTTTTGCAAAAATTAGGAAATTTCTCCAGCTTTGCGGGGGTATCTAATTAATGGGCGTGGCATTGCCCATTTATTTAGGAAATGTGCATTTAAAAATACTTCTTTTCCAACAAAACTGTTGATGCCACGCCTATAAAATGTACTTCATTTGAAAGCTGGCGTAATTTACTATCTTTCACAAAAAATTTGAACAAAATCCGTGTAGCCGTTCAAAAGTTATACGACTTTAAAGAATTCCTAAAATCAAAATTTGCTTGCTCAGGCATGCTGGGCGCCTGGTATTTTGCTCTCATTTTTATATTTGCATGATTTTCAAAATGACGACCACACGAATGAACGTGAACTTTCTTGGCTTATAACTTCGGAACTACCGCTCCGATTTTGATGAAATTTTTTGCAAAAATTAGGAAATTTCTCCAGCTTTGCGGGGGTATCGAATTAATGGGCGTGGCATTGCCCATTTATTTAGGAAATGTGCATTTAAAAATACTTCTTTTCCAACTAAACTGTTGATGCCACGCCCATAAAATGTACTCCATTTGAAAGCTGGCGTAATTTACTATCTTTCACAAAAAATTTGAACAAAATCCCTGTAGCCGTTCAAAAGTTATACGACTTTAAAGAATTCGTAAAATCAAAATTTGCTTGCTCAGGCATGCTGGGCGCCTGGTATTTTGCTCTCATTTTTATATTTGCATGATTTTCAAAATGACGACTACACGAATGAACGTGAACTTTCTTGGCTTATAACTTCGGAACTACTGCTCCGATTTTGATGAAATTTTTTGCAAAAATTAGGAAATTTCTCCAGCTTTGCGGGGGTATCTAATTAATGGGCGTGGCATTGCCCATTTATTTAGGAAATGTGCATTTAAAAATACTTCTTTTCCAACTAAACTGTTGATGCCACGCCCATAAAATGTACTCCATTTGAAAGCTGGCATAATTTACTATCTTTCACAAAAAATTTGAACAAAATCCCTGTAGCCGTTCAAAAGTTATACGACTTTAAAGAATTCCTAAAATCAAAATTTGCTTGCTCAGGCATGCTGGGCGCCTGGTATTTTGCTCTCATTTTTATATTTGCATGATTTTCAAAATGACGACTACACGAATGAACGTGAACTTTCTTGGCTTATAACTTCGGAACTACTGCTCCGATTTTGATGAAATTTTTTGCAAAAATTAGGAAATTTCTCCAGCTTTGCGGGGGTATCTAATTAATGGGCGTGGCATTGCCCATTTATTTAGGAAATGTGCATTTAAAAATACTTCTTTTCCAACTAAACTGTTGATGCCACGCCCATAAAATGTACTTCATTTGAAAGCTGGCGTAATTTACTATCTTTCACAAAAAATTTGAACAAAATCCGTGTAGCCGTTCAAAAGTTATACGACTTTAAAGAATTCCTAAAATCAAAATTTGCTTGCTCAGGCATGCTGGGCGCCTGGTATTTTGCTCTCATTTTTATATTTGCATGATTTTCAAAATGACGACTACACGAATGAACGTGAACTTTCTTGGCTTATAACTTCGGAACTACTGCTCCGATTTTGATGAAATTTTTTGCAAAAATTAGGAAATTTCTCCAGCTTTGCGGGGGTATCTAATTAATGGGCGTGGCATTGCCCATTTATTTAGGAAATGTGCATTTAAAAATACTTCTTTTCCAACTAAACTGTTGACGCCACGCCCATAAAATGTACTTCATTTGAAAGCTGGCGTAATTTACTATCTTTCACAAAAAATTTGAACAAAATCCGTGTAGCCGTTCAAAAGTTATACGACTTTAAAGAATTCCTAAAATCAAAATTTGCTTGCTCAGGCATGCTGGGCGCCTGGTATTTTGCTCTCATTTTTATATTTGCATGATTGTCAAAATGACGACCACACGAATGAACGTGAACTTTCTTGGCTTATAACTTCGGAACTACTGCTCCGATTTTGATGAAATTTTTTGCAAAAATTAGGAAATTTCTCCAGCTTTGCGGGGGTATCTAATTAATGGGCGTGGCATTGCCCATTTATTTAGGAAATGTGCATTTAAAAATACTTCTTTTCCAACTAAACTGTTGATGCCACGCCTATAAAATGTACTTCATTTGAAAGCTGGCGTAATTTACTATCTTTCACAGAAAATTTGAACAAAATCCGTGTAGCCGTTCAAAAGTTATACGACTTTAAAGAATTCCTAAAATCAAAATTTGCTTGCTCAGGCATGCTGGGCGCCTGGTATTTTGCTCTCATTTTTATATCTGCATGATTTTCAAAATGACGACTACACGAATGAACGTGAACTTTCTTGGCTTATAACTTCGGAACTACTGTTCCGATTTTGATGAAATTTTTTGTAAAAATTAGGAAATTTCTCCAGCTTTGCGGGGGTATCTAATTAATGGGCGTGGCATTGTCCATTTATTTAGGAAATGTGCATTTAAAAATACTTCTTTTCCAACTAAACTGTTGATGCCACGCCCATAAAATGTACTTCATTTGAAAGCTGGCGTAATTTACTATCTTTCACAAAAAATTTGAACAAAATCCGTGTAGCCGTTCAAAAGTTATACTACTTTAAAGAATTCCTAAAATCAAAATTTGCTTGCTCAGGCATGCTGGGCGCCTGGTATTTTGCTCTCATTTTTATATTTGCATGATTGTCAAAATGACGACCACACGAATGAACGTGAACTTTCTTGGCTTATAACTTCGGAACTACTGCTCCGATTTTGATGAAATTTTTTGCAAAAATTAGGAAATTTCTTCAGCTTTGCGGGGGTATCTAATTAATGGGCGTGGCATTGCCCATTTATTTAGGAAATGTGCATTTAAAAATACTTCTTTTCCAACTAAACTTTTGATGCCACGCCCATAAAATGTACTTCATTTGAAAGCTGGCGTAATTTACTATCTTTCACAAAAAATTTAAACAAAATCCGTGTAGCCGTTCAAAAGTTATACGACTTTAAAGAATTCCTAAAATCAAAATTTGCTTGCTCAGGCATGCTGGGCGCCTAGTATTTTGCTCTCATTTTTATATTTGCATGATTTTCAAAATGACGACCACACGAATGAACGTGAACTTTCTTGGCTTATAACTTCGGAACTACTGCTCCGATTTTGACGAAATTTTTTGCAAAAATTAGGAAATTTCTCCAGCTTTGCGGGGGTATCTAATTAATGGGCGTGGCATTGCCCATTTATTTAGGAAATGTGCATTTAAAAATACTTCTTTTCCAACTAAACTGTTGATGCCACGCCTATAAAATGTACTTCATTTGAAAGCTGGCGTAATTTACTATCTTTCACAAAAAATTTGAACAAAATCCGTGTAGCCGTTCAAAAGTTATACGACTTTAAAGAATTCCTAAAATCAAAATTTGCTTGCTCAGGCATGCTGGGCGCCTGGTATTTTGCTCTCATTTTTATATTTGCATGATTTTCAAAATGACGACTACACGAATGAACGTGAACTTTCTTGGCTTATAACTTCGGAACTACTGCTCCGATTTTGATGAAATTTTTTGCAAAAATTAGGAAATTTCTCCAGCTTTGCGGGGGTATCTAATTAATGGGCGTGGCATTGCCCATTTATTTAGGAAATGTGCATTTAAAAATACTTCTTTTCCAACTAAACTGTTGATGCCACGCCTATAAAATGTACTTCATTTGAAAGCTGGCGTAATTTACTATCTTTCACAAAAAATTTGAACAAAATCCGTGTAGCCGTTCAAAAGTTATACGACTTTAAAGAATTCCTAAAATCAAAATTTGCTTGCTCAGGCATGCTGGGCGCCTGGTATTTTGCTCTCATTTTTATATTTGCATGATTTTCAAAATGACGACTACACGAATGAACGTGAACTTTCTTGGCTTATAACTTCGGAACTACTGCTCCGATTTTGATGAAATTTTTTGCAAAAATTAGGAAATTTCTCCAGCTTTGCGGGGGTATCTAATTAATGGGCGTGGCATTGCCCATTTATTTAGGAAATGTGCATTTAAAAATACTTCTTTTCCAACTAAACTGTTGATGCCACGCCTATAAAATGTACTTCATTTGAAAGCTGGCGTAATTTACTATCTTTCACAAAAAATTTGAACAAAATCCGTGTAGCCGTTCAAAAGTTATACGACTTTAAAGAATTCCTAAAATCAAAATTTGCTTGCTCAGGCATGCTGGGCGCCTGGTATTTTGCTCTCATTTTTATATTTGCATGATTTTCAAAATGACGACCACACGAATGAACGTGAACTTTCTTGGCTTATAACTTTGGAACTACTGCTCCGATTTTGATGAAATTTTTTGCAAAAATTAGGAAATTTCTCCAGCTTTGCGGGGGTATCTAATTAATGGGCGTGGCATTGCCCATTTATTTAGGAAATGTGCATTTAAAAATACTTCTTTTCCAACAAAACTGTTGATGCCACGCCTATAAAATGTACTTCATTTGAAAGCTGGCGTAATTTACTATCTTTCACAAAAAATTTGAACAAAATCCGTGTAGCCGTTCAAAAGTTATACGACTTTAAAGAATTCCTAAAATCAAAATTTGCTTGCTCAGGCATGCTGGGCGCCTGGTATTTTGCTCTCATTTTTATATTTGCATGATTTTCAAAATGACGACCACACGAATGAACGTGAACTTTCTTGGCTTATAACTTCGGAACTACCGCTCCGATTTTGATGAAATTTTTTGCAAAAATTAGGAAATTTCTCCAGCTTTGCGGGGGTATCGAATTAATGGGCGTGGCATTGCCCATTTATTTAGGAAATGTGCATTTAAAAATACTTCTTTTCCAACTAAACTGTTGATGCCACGCCCATAAAATGTACTCCATTTGAAAGCTGGCGTAATTTACTATCTTTCACAAAAAATTTGAACAAAATCCGTGTAGCCGTTCAAAAGTTATACGACTTTAAAGAATTCCTAAAATCAAAATTTGCTTGCTCAGGCATGCTGGGCGCCTGGTATTTTGCTCTCATTTTTATATTTGCATGATTTTCAAAATGACGACCACACGAATGAACGTGAACTTTCTTGGCTTATAACTTCGGAACTACCGCTCCGATTTTGATGAAATTTTTTGCAAAAATTAGGAAATTTCTCCAGCTTTGCGGGGGTATCGAATTAATGGGCGTGGCATTGCCCATTTATTTAGGAAATGTGCATTTAAAAATACTTCTTTTCCAACTAAACTGTTGATGCCACGCCCATAAAATGTACTCCATTTGAAAGCTGGCGTAATTTACTATCTTTCACAAAAAATTTGAACAAAATCCCTGTAGCCGTTCAAAAGTTATACGACTTTAAAGAATTCGTAAAATCAAAATTTGCTTGCTCAGGCATGCTGGGCGCCTGGTATTTTGCTCTCATTTTTATATTTGCATGATTTTCAAAATGACGACTACACGAATGAACGTGAACTTTCTTGGCTTATAACTTCGGAACTACTGCTCCGATTTTGATGAAATTTTTTGCAAAAATTAGGAAATTTCTCCAGCTTTGCGGGGGTATCTAATTAATGGGCGTGGCATTGCCCATTTATTTAGGAAATGTGCATTTAAAAATACTTCTTTTCCAACTAAACTGTTGATGCCACGCCCATAAAATGTACTCCATTTGAAAGCTGGCATAATTTACTATCTTTCACAAAAAATTTGAACAAAATCCCTGTAGCCGTTCAAAAGTTATACGACTTTAAAGAATTCCTAAAATCAAAATTTGCTTGCTCAGGCATGCTGGGCGCCTGGTATTTTGCTCTCATTTTTATATTTGCATGATTTTCAAAATGACGACTACACGAATGAACGTGAACTTTCTTGGCTTATAACTTCGGAACTACTGCTCCGATTTTGATGAAATTTTTTGCAAAAATTAGGAAATTTCTCCAGCTTTGCGGGGGTATCTAATTAATGGGCGTGGCATTGCCCATTTATTTAGGAAATGTGCATTTAAAAATACTTCTTTTCCAACTAAACTGTTGATGCCACGCCCATAAAATGTACTTCATTTGAAAGCTGGCGTAATTTACTATCTTTCACAAAAAATTTGAACAAAATCCGTGTAGCCGTTCAAAAGTTATACGACTTTAAAGAATTCCTAAAATCAAAATTTGCTTGCTCAGGCATGCTGGGCGCCTGGTATTTTGCTCTCATTTTTATATTTGCATGATTTTCAAAATGACGACTACACGAATGAACGTGAACTTTCTTGGCTTATAACTTCGGAACTACTGCTCCGATTTTGATGAAATTTTTTGCAAAAATTAGGAAATTTCTCCAGCTTTGCGGGGGTATCTAATTAATGGGCGTGGCATTGCCCATTTATTTAGGAAATGTGCATTTAAAAATACTTCTTTTCCAACTAAACTGTTGACGCCACGCCCATAAAATGTACTTCATTTGAAAGCTGGCGTAATTTACTATCTTTCACAAAAAATTTGAACAAAATCCGTGTAGCCGTTCAAAAGTTATACGACTTTAAAGAATTCCTAAAATCAAAATTTGCTTGCTCAGGCATGCTGGGCGCCTGGTATTTTGCTCTCATTTTTATATTTGCATGATTGTCAAAATGACGACCACACGAATGAACGTGAACTTTCTTGGCTTATAACTTCGGAACTACTGCTCCGATTTTGATGAAATTTTTTGCAAAAATTAGGAAATTTCTCCAGCTTTGCGGGGGTATCTAATTAATGGGCGTGGCATTGCCCATTTATTTAGGAAATGTGCATTTAAAAATACTTCTTTTCCAACTAAACTGTTGATGCCACGCCTATAAAATGTACTTCATTTGAAAGCTGGCGTAATTTACTATCTTTCACAGAAAATTTGAACAAAATCCGTGTAGCCGTTCAAAAGTTATACGACTTTAAAGAATTCCTAAAATCAAAATTTGCTTGCTCAGGCATGCTGGGCGCCTGGTATTTTGCTCTCATTTTTATATCTGCATGATTTTCAAAATGACGACTACACGAATGAACGTGAACTTTCTTGGCTTATAACTTCGGAACTACTGTTCCGATTTTGATGAAATTTTTTGTAAAAATTAGGAAATTTCTCCAGCTTTGCGGGGGTATCTAATTAATGGGCGTGGCATTGTCCATTTATTTAGGAAATGTGCATTTAAAAATACTTCTTTTCCAACTAAACTGTTGATGCCACGCCCATAAAATGTACTTCATTTGAAAGCTGGCGTAATTTACTATCTTTCACAAAAAATTTGAACAAAATCCGTGTAGCCGTTCAAAAGTTATACTACTTTAAAGAATTCCTAAAATCAAAATTTGCTTGCTCAGGCATGCTGGGCGCCTGGTATTTTGCTCTCATTTTTATATTTGCATGATTTTCAAAATGACGACCACACGAATGAACGTGAACTTTCTTGGCTTATAACTTCGGAACTACTGCTCCGATTTTGATGAAATTTTTTGCAAAAATTAGGAAATTTCTTCAGCTTTGCGGGGGTATCTAATTAATGGGCGTGGCATTGCCCATTTATTTAGGAAATGTGCATTTAAAAATACTTCTTTTCCAACTAAACTTTTGATGCCACGCCCATAAAATGTACTTCATTTGAAAGCTGGCGTAATTTACTATCTTTCACAAAAAATTTAAACAAAATCCGTGTAGCCGTTCAAAAGTTATACGACTTTAAAGAATTCCTAAAATCAAAATTTGCTTGCTCAGGCATGCTGGGCGCCTAGTATTTTGCTCTCATTTTTATATTTGCATGATTTTCAAAATGACGACCACACGAATGAACGTGAACTTTCTTGGCTTATAACTTCGGAACTACTGCTCCGATTTTGACGAAATTTTTTGCAAAAATTAGGAAATTTCTCCAGCTTTGCGGGGGTATCTAATTAATGGGCGTGGCATTGCCCATTTATTTAGGAAATGTGCATTTAAAAATACTTCTTTTCCAACTAAACTGTTGATGCCACGCCTATAAAATGTACTTCATTTGAAAGCTGGCGTAATTTACTATCTTTCACAAAAAATTTGAACAAAATCCGTGTAGCCGTTCAAAAGTTATACGACTTTAAAGAATTCCTAAAATCAAAATTTGCTTGCTCAGGCATGCTGGGCGCCTGGTATTTTGCTCTCATTTTTATATTTGCATGATTTTCAAAATGACGACTACACGAATGAACGTGAACTTTCTTGGCTTATAACTTCGGAACTACTGCTCCGATTTTGATGAAATTTTTTGCAAAAATTAGGAAATTTCTCCAGCTTTGCGGGGGTATCTAATTAATGGGCGTGGCATTGCCCATTTATTTAGGAAATGTGCATTTAAAAATACTTCTTTTCCAACTAAACTGTTGATGCCACGCCTATAAAATGTACTTCATTTGAAAGCTGGCGTAATTTACTATCTTTCACAAAAAATTTGAACAAAATCCGTGTAGCCGTTCAAAAGTTATACGACTTTAAAGAATTCCTAAAATCAAAATTTGCTTGCTCAGGCATGCTGGGCGCCTGGTATTTTGCTCTCATTTTTATATTTGCATGATTTTCAAAATGACGACTACACGAATGAACGTGAACTTTCTTGGCTTATAACTTCGGAACTACTGCTCCGATTTTGATGAAATTTTTTGCAAAAATTAGGAAATTTCTCCAGCTTTGCGGGGGTATCTAATTAATGGGCGTGGCATTGCCCATTTATTTAGGAAATGTGCATTTAAAAATACTTCTTTTCCAACTAAACTGTTGATGCCACGCCTATAAAATGTACTTCATTTGAAAGCTGGCGTAATTTACTATCTTTCACAAAAAATTTGAACAAAATCCGTGTAGCCGTTCAAAAGTTATACGACTTTAAAGAATTCCTAAAATCAAAATTTGCTTGCTCAGGCATGCTGGGCGCCTGGTATTTTGCTCTCATTTTTATATTTGCATGATTTTCAAAATGACGACCACACGAATGAACGTGAACTTTCTTGGCTTATAACTTTGGAACTACTGCTCCGATTTTGATGAAATTTTTTGCAAAAATTAGGAAATTTCTCCAGCTTTGCGGGGGTATCTAATTAATGGGCGTGGCATTGCCCATTTATTTAGGAAATGTGCATTTAAAAATACTTCTTTTCCAACTAAACTGTTGATGCCACGCCCATAAAATGTACTCCATTTGAAAGCTGGCGTAATTTACTATCTTTCACAAAAAATTTGAACAAAATCCGTGTAGCCGTTCAAAAGTTATACGACTTTAAAGAATTCCTAAAATCAAAATTTGCTTGCTCAGGCATGCTGGGCGCCTGGTATTTTGCTCTCATTTTTATATTTGCATGATTTTCAAAATGACGACCACACGAATGAACGTGAACTTTCTTGGCTTATAACTTCGGAACTACCGCTCCGATTTTGATGAAATTTTTTGCAAAAATTAGGAAATTTCTCCAGCTTTGCGGGGGTATCGAATTAATGGGCGTGGCATTGCCCATTTATTTAGGAAATGTGCATTTAAAAATACTTCTTTTCCAACTAAACTGTTGATGCCACGCCCATAAAATGTACTTCATTTGAAAGCTGGCGTAATTTACTATCTTTCACAAAAAATTTGAACAAAATCCGTGTAGCCGTTCAAAAGTTATACGACTTTAAAAAATTCCTAAAATCAAAATTTGCTTGCTCAGGCATGCTGGGCGCCTGGTATTTTGCTCTCATTTTTATATTTGCATGATTTTCAAAATGACGACCACACGAATGAACGTGAACTTTCTTGGCTTATAACTTCGGAACTACTGCTCCGATTTTGATGAAATTTTTTGCAAAAATTAGGAAATTTCTCCAGCTTTGCGGGGGTATCTAATTAATGGGCGTGGCATTGCCCATTTATTTAGGAAATGTGCATTTAAAAATACTTCTTTTCCAACTAAACTGTTGATGCCACGCCTATAAAATGTACTTCATTTGAAAGCTGGCGTAATTTACTATCTTTCACAAAAAATTTGAACAAAATCCGTGTAGCCGTTCAAAAGTTATACGACTTTAAAGAATTCCTAAAATCAAAATTTGCTTGCTCAGGCATGCTGGGCGCCTGGTATTTTGCTCTCATTTTTATATTTGCATGATTTTCAAAATGACGACCACACGAATGAACGTGAACTTTCTTGGCTTATAACTTTGGAACTACTGCTCCGATTTTGATGAAATTTTTTGCAAAAATTAGGAAATTTCTCCAGCTTTGCGGGGGTATCTAATTAATGGGCGTGGCATTGCCCATTTATTTAGGAAATGTGCATTTAAAAATACTTCTTTTCCAACAAAACTGTTGATGCCACGCCTATAAAATGTACTTCATTTGAAAGCTGGCGTAATTTACTATCTTTCACAAAAAATTTGAACAAAATCCGTGTAGCCGTTCAAAAGTTATACGACTTTAAAGAATTCCTAAAATCAAAATTTGCTTGCTCAGGCATGCTGGGCGCCTGGTATTTTGCTCTCATTTTTATATTTGCATGATTTTCAAAATGACGACCACACGAATGAACGTGAACTTTCTTGGCTTATAACTTCGGAACTACCGCTCCGATTTTGATGAAATTTTTTGCAAAAATTAGGAAATTTCTCCAGCTTTGCGGGGGTATCGAATTAATGGGCGTGGCATTGCCCATTTATTTAGGAAATGTGCATTTAAAAATACTTCTTTTCCAACTAAACTGTTGATGCCACGCCCATAAAATGTACTCCATTTGAAAGCTGGCGTAATTTACTATCTTTCACAAAAAATTTGAACAAAATCCGTGTAGCCGTTCAAAAGTTATACGACTTTAAAGAATTCCTAAAATCAAAATTTGCTTGCTCAGGCATGCTGGGCGCCTGGTATTTTGCTCTCATTTTTATATTTGCATGATTTTCAAAATGACGACCACACGAATGAACGTGAACTTTCTTGGCTTATAACTTCGGAACTACCGCTCCGATTTTGATGAAATTTTTTGCAAAAATTAGGAAATTTCTCCAGCTTTGCGGGGGTATCGAATTAATGGGCGTGGCATTGCCCATTTATTTAGGAAATGTGCATTTAAAAATACTTCTTTTCCAACTAAACTGTTGATGCCACGCCCATAAAATGTACTTCATTTGAAAGCTGGCGTAATTTACTATCTTTCACAAAAAATTTGAACAAAATCCGTGTAGCCGTTCAAAAGTTATACGACTTTAAAAAATTCCTAAAATCAAAATTTGCTTGCTCAGGCATGCTGGGCGCCTGGTATTTTGCTCTCATTTTTATATTTGCATGATTTTCAAAATGACGACCACACGAATGAACGTGAACTTTCTTGGCTTATAACTTTGGAACTACTGCTCCGATTTTGATGAAATTTTTTGCAAAAATTAGGAAATTTCTCCAGCTTTGCGGGGGTATCTAATTAATGGGCGTGGCATTGCCCATTTATTTAGGAAATGTGCATTTAAAAATACTTCTTTTCCAACTAAACTGTTGATGCCACGCCTATAAAATGTACTTCATTTGAAAGCTGGCGTAATTTACTATCTTTCACAAAAAATTTGAACAAAATCCGTGTAGCCGTTCAAAAGTTATACGACTTTAAAGAATTCCTAAAATCAAAATTTGCTTGCTCAGGCATGCTGGGCGCCTGGTATTTTGCTCTCATTTTTATATTTGCATGATTTTCAAAATGACGACCACACGAATGAACGTGAACTTTCTTGGCTTATAACTTTGGAACTACTGCTCCGATTTTGATGAAATTTTTTGCAAAAATTAGGAAATTTCTCCAGCTTTGCGGGGGTATCTAATTAATGGGCGTGGCATTGCCCATTTATTTAGGAAATGTGCATTTAAAAATACTTCTTTTCCAACTAAACTGTTGATGCCACGCCCATAAAATGTACTTCATTTGAAAGCTGGCGTAATTTACTATCTCTCACAAAAAATTTGAACAAAATCCGTGTAGCCGTTCAAAAGTTATACGACTTTAAAGAATTCCTAAAATCAAAATTTGCTTGCTCAGGCATGCTGGGCGCCTGGTATTTTGCTCTCATTTTTATATTTGCATGATTTTCAAAATGACGACCACACGAATGAACGTGAACTTTCTTGGCTTATAACTTCGGAACTACCGCTCCGATTTTGATGAAATTTTTTGCAAAAATTAGGAAATTTCTCCAGCTTTGCGGGGGTATCTAATTAATAGGCGTGGCATTGCCCATTTATTTAGGAAATGTGCATTTAAAAATACTTCTTTTCCAACTAAACTGTTGATGCCACGCCCATAAAATGTACTTCATTTGAAAGCTGGCGTAATTTACTATCTTTCACAAAAAATTTGAACAAAATCCGTGTAGCCGTTCAAAAGTTATACGACTTTAAAGAATTCCTAAAATCAAAATTTGCTTGCTCAGGCATGCTGGGCGCCTGGTATTTTGCTCTCATTTTTATATTTGCATGATTTTCAAAATGACGACCACACGAATGAACGTGAACTTTCTTGGCTTATAACTTCGGAACTACCGCTCCGATTTTGATGAAATTTTTTGCAAAAATTAGGAAATTTCTCCAGCTTTGCGGGGGTATCTAATTAATGGGCGTGGCATTGCCCATTTATTTAGGAAATGTGCATTTAAAAATACTTCTTTTCCAACTAAACTGTTGATGCCACGCCCATAAAATGTACTCCATTTGAAAGCTGGCATAATTTACTATCTTTCACAAAAAATTTGAACAAAATCCCTGTAGCCGTTCAAAAGTTATACGACTTTAAAGAATTCCTAAAATCAAAATTTGCTTGCTCAGGCATGCTGGGCGCCTGGTATTTTGCTCTCATTTTTATATTTGCATGATTTTCAAAATGACGACTACACGAATGAACGTGAACTTTCTTGGCTTATAACTTCGGAACTACTGCTCCGATTTTGATGAAATTTTTTGCAAAAATTAGGAAATTTCTCCAGCTTTGCGGGGGTATCTAATTAATGGGCGTGGCATTGCCCATTTATTTAGGAAATGTGCATTTAAAAATACTTCTTTTCCAACTAAACTGTTGATGCCACGCCTATAAAATGTACTTCATTTGAAAGCTGGCGTAATTTACTATCTTTCACAAAAAATTTGAACAAAATCCGTGTAGCCGTTCAAAAGTTATACGACTTTAAAGAATTCCTAAAATCAAAATTTGCTTGCTCAGGCATGCTGGGCGCCTGGTATTTTGCTCTCATTTTTATATTTGCATGATTTTCAAAATGACGACCACACGAATGAACGTGAACTTTCTTGGCTTATAACTTTGGAACTACTGCTCCGATTTTGATGAAATTTTTTGCAAAAATTAGGAAATTTCTCCAGCTTTGCGGGGGTATCTAATTAATGGGCGTGGCATTGCCCATTTATTTAGGAAATGTGCATTTAAAAATACTTCTTTTCCAACTAAACTGTTGATGCCACGCCCATAAAATGTACTTCATTTGAAAGCTGGCGTAATTTACTATCTCTCACAAAAAATTTGAACAAAATCCGTGTAGCCGTTCAAAAGTTATACGACTTTAAAGAATTCCTAAAATCAAAATTTGCTTGCTCAGGCATGCTGGGCGCCTGGTATTTTGCTCTCATTTTTATATTTGCATGATTTTCAAAATGACGACCACACGAATGAACGTGAACTTTCTTGGCTTATAACTTCGGAACTACCGCTCCGATTTTGATGAAATTTTTTGCAAAAATTAGGAAATTTCTCCAGCTTTGCGGGGGTATCTAATTAATAGGCGTGGCATTGCCCATTTATTTAGGAAATGTGCATTTAAAAATACTTCTTTTCCAACTAAACTGTTGATGCCACGCCCATAAAATGTACTTCATTTGAAAGCTGGCGTAATTTACTATCTTTCACAAAAAATTTGAACAAAATCCGTGTAGCCGTTCAAAAGTTATACGACTTTAAAGAATTCCTAAAATCAAAATTTGCTTGCTCAGGCATGCTGGGCGCCTGGTATTTTGCTCTCATTTTTATATTTGCATGATTTTCAAAATGACGACCACACGAATGAACGTGAACTTTCTTGGCTTATAACTTCGGAACTACCGCTCCGATTTTGATGAAATTTTTTGTAAAAATTAGGAAATTTCTCCAGCTTTGCGGGGGTATCTAATTAATGGGCGTGGCATTGCCCATTTATTTAGGAAATGTGCATTTAAAAATACTTCTTTTCCAACTAAACTGTTGATGCCACGCCCATAAAATGTACTTCATTTGAAAGCTGGCGTAATTTACTATCTCTCACAAAAAATTTGAACAAAATCCGTGTAGCCGTTCAAAAGTTATACGACTTTAAAGAATTCCTAAAATCAAAATTTGCTTGCTCAGGCATGCTGGGCGCCTGGTATTTTGCTCTCATTTTTATATTTGCATGATTTTCAAAATGACGACTACACGAATGAACGTGAACTTTCTTGGCTTATAACTTCGGAACTACTGCTCCGATTTTGATGAAATTTTTTGCAAAAATTAGGAAATTTCTCCAGCTTTGCGGGGGTATCTAATTAATGGGCGTGGCATTGCCCATTTATTTAGGAAATGTGCATTTAAAAATACTTCTTTTCCAACTAAACTGTTGATGCCACGCCTATAAAATGTACTTCATTTGAAAGCTGGCGTAATTTACTATCTTTCACAAAAAATTTGAACAAAATCCGTGTAGCCGTTCAAAAGTTATACGACTTTAAAGAATTCCTAAAATCAAAATTTGCTTGCTCAGGCATGCTGGGCGCCTGGTATTTTGCTCTCATTTTTATATTTGCATGATTTTCAAAATGACGACTACACGAATGAACGTGAACTTTCTTGGCTTATAACTTCGGAACTACTGCTCCGATTTTGATGAAATTTTTTGCAAAAATTAGGAAATTCCTCCAGCTTTGCGGGGGTATCTAATTAATGGGCGTGGCATTGCCCATTTATTTAGGAAATGTGCATTTAAAAATACTTCTTTTCCAACTAAACTGTTGATGCCACGCCCATAAAATGTACTTCATTTGAAAGCTGGCGTAATTTACTATCTCTCACAAAAAATTTGAACAAAATCCGTGTAGCCGTTCAAAAGTTATACGACTTTAAAGAATTCCTAAAATCAAAATTTGCTTGCTCAGGCATGCTGGGCGCCTGGTATTTTGCTCTCATTTTTATATTTGCATGATTTTCAAAATGACGACCACACGAATGAACGTGAACTTTCTTGGCTTATAACTTCGGAACTACCGCTCCGATTTTGATGAAATTTTTTGCAAAAATTAGGAAATTTCTCCAGCTTTGCGGGGGTATCTAATTAATAGGCGTGGCATTGCCCATTTATTTAGGAAATGTGCATTTAAAAATACTTCTTTTCCAACTAAACTGTTGATGCCACGCCCATAAAATGTACTTCATTTGAAAGCTGGCGTAATTTACTATCTTTCACAAAAAATTTGAACAAAATCCGTGTAGCCGTTCAAAAGTTATACGACTTTAAAGAATTCCTAAAATCAAAATTTGCTTGCTCAGGCATGCTGGGCGCCTGGTATTTTGCTCTCATTTTTATATTTGCATGATTTTCAAAATGACGACCACACGAATGAACGTGAACTTTCTTGGCTTATAACTTCGGAACTACCGCTCCGATTTTGATGAAATTTTTTGCAAAAATTAGGAAATTTCTCCAGCTTTGCGGGGGTATCTAATTAATGGGCGTGGCATTGCCCATTTATTTAGGAAATGTGCATTTAAAAATACTTCTTTTCCAACTAAACTGTTGATGCCACGCCCATAAAATGTACTTCATTTGAAAGCTGGCGTAATTTACTATCTTTCACAAAAAATTTGAACAAAATCCGTGTAGCCGTTCAAAAGTTATACGACTTTAAAAAATTCCTAAAATCAAAATTTGCTTGCTCAGGCATGCTGGGCGCCTGGTATTTTGCTCTCATTTTTATATTTGCATGATTTTCAAAATGACGACCACACGAATGAACGTGAACTTTCTTGGCTTATAACTTCGGAACTACTGCTCCGATTTTGATGAAATTTTTTGCAAAAATTAGGAAATTTCTCCAGCTTTGCGGGGGTATCTAATTAATGAGCGTGGCATTGCCCATTTATTTAGGAAATGTGCATTTAAAAATACTTCTTTTCCAACTAAACTGTTGATGCCACGCCCATAAAATGTACTTCATTTGAAAGCTGGCGTAATTTACTATCTTTCACAAAAAATTTGAACAAAATCCGTGTAGCCGTTCAAAAGTTATACGACTTTAAAGAATTCCTAAAATCAAAATTTGCTTGCTCAGGCATGCTGGGCGCCTGGTATTTTGCTCTCATTTTTATATTTGCATGATTTTCAAAATGACGACTACACGAATGAACGTGAACTTTCTTGGCTTATAACTTCGGAACTACTGCTCCGATTTTGATGAAATTTTTTGCAAAAATTAGGAAATTTCTCCAGCTTTGCGGGGGTATCTAATTAATGGGCGTGGCATTGCCCATTTATTTAGGAAATGTGCATTTAAAAATACTTCTTTTCCAACTAAACTGTTGATGCCACGCCTATAAAATGTACTTCATTTGAAAGCTGGCGTAATTTACTATCTTTCACAAAAAATTTGAACAAAATCCGTGTAGCCGTTCAAAAGTTATACGACTTTAAAGAATTCCTAAAATCAAAATTTGCTTGCTCAGGCATGCTGGGCGCCTGGTATTTTGCTCTCATTTTTATATTTGCATGATTTTCAAAATGACGACTACACGAATGAACGTGAACTTTCTTGGCTTATAACTTCGGAACTACTGCTCCGATTTTGATGAAATTTTTTGCAAAAATTAGGAAATTTCTCCAGCTTTGCGGGGGTATCTAATTAATGGGCGTGGCATTGCCCATTTATTTAGGAAATGTGCATTTAAAAATACTTCTTTTCCAACTAAACTGTTGATGCCACGCCTATAAAATGTACTTCATTTGAAAGCTGGCGTAATTTACTATCTTTCACAAAAAATTTGAACAAAATCCGTGTAGCCGTTCAAAAGTTATACGACTTTAAAGAATTCCTAAAATCAAAATTTGCTTGCTCAGGCATGCTGGGCGCCTGGTATTTTGCTCTCATTTTTATATTTGCATGATTTTCAAAATGACGACTACACGAATGAACGTGAACTTTCTTGGCTTATAACTTCGGAACTACTGCTCCGATTTTGATGAAATTTTTTGCAAAAATTAGGAAATTCCTCCAGCTTTGCGGGGGTATCTAATTAATGGGCGTGGCATTGCCCATTTATTTAGGAAATGTGCATTTAAAAATACTTCTTTTCCAACTAAACTGTTGATGCCACGCCCATAAAATGTACTTCATTTGAAAGCTGGCGTAATTTACTATCTCTCACAAAAAATTTGAACAAAATCCGTGTAGCCGTTCAAAAGTTATACGACTTTAAAGAATTCCTAAAATCAAAATTTGCTTGCTCAGGCATGCTGGGCGCCTGGTATTTTGCTCTCATTTTTATATTTGCATGATTTTCAAAATGACGACCACACGAATGAACGTGAACTTTCTTGGCTTATAACTTCGGAACTACCGCTCCGATTTTGATGAAATTTTTTGCAAAAATTAGGAAATTTCTCCAGCTTTGCGGGGGTATCTAATTAATAGGCGTGGCATTGCCCATTTATTTAGGAAATGTGCATTTAAAAATACTTCTTTTCCAACTAAACTGTTGATGCCACGCCCATAAAATGTACTTCATTTGAAAGCTGGCGTAATTTACTATCTTTCACAAAAAATTTGAACAAAATCCGTGTAGCCGTTCAAAAGTTATACGACTTTAAAAAATTCCTAAAATCAAAATTTGCTTGCTCAGGCATGCTGGGCGCCTGGTATTTTGCTCTCATTTTTATATTTGCATGATTTTCAAAATGACGACCACACGAATGAACGTGAACTTTCTTGGCTTATAACTTCGGAACTACCGCTCCGATTTTGATGAAATTTTTTGCAAAAATTAGGAAATTTCTCCAGCTTTGCGGGGGTATCGAATTAATGGGCGTGGCATTGCCCATTTATTTAGGAAATGTGCATTTAAAAATACTTCTTTTCCAACTAAACTGTTGATGCCACGCCCATAAAATGTACTCCATTTGAAAGCTGGCGTAATTTACTATCTTTCACAAAAAATTTGAACAAAATCTGTGTAGCCGTTCAAAAGTTATACGACTTTAAAAAATTCCTAAAATCAAAATTTGCTTGCTCAGGCATGCTGGGCGCCTGGTATTTTGCTCTCATTTTTATATTTGCATGATTTTCAAAATGACGACCACACGAATGAACGTGAACTTTCTTGGCTTATAACTTCGGAACTACCGCTCCGATTTTGATGAAATTTTTTGCAAAAATTAGGAAATTTCTCCAGCTTTGCGGGGGTATCGAATTAATGGGCGTGGCATTGCCCATTTATTTAGGAAATGTGCATTTAAAAATACTTCTTTTCCAACTAAACTGTTGATGCCACGCCCATAAAATGTACTCCATTTGAAAGCTGGCGTAATTTACTATCTTTCACAAAAAATTTGAACAAAATCCCTGTAGCCGTTCAAAAGTTATACGACTTTAAAGAATTCGTAAAATCAAAATTTGCTTGCTCAGGCATGCTGGGCGCCTGGTATTTTGCTCTCATTTTTATATTTGCATGATTTTCAAAATGACGACTACACGAATGAACGTGAACTTTCTTGGCTTATAACTTCGGAACTACTGCTCCGATTTTGATGAAATTTTTTGCAAAAATTAGGAAATTTCTCCAGCTTTGCGGGGGTATCTAATTAATGGGCGTGGCATTGCCCATTTATTTAGGAAATGTGCATTTAAAAATACTTCTTTTCCAACTAAACTGTTGATGCCACGCCCATAAAATGTACTTCATTTGAAAGCTGGCGTAATTTACTATCTTTCACAAAAAATTTGAACAAAATCCGTGTAGCCGTTCAAAAGTTATACGACTTTAAAAAATTCCTAAAATCAAAATTTGCTTGCTCAGGCATGCTGGGCGCCTGGTATTTTGCTCTCATTTTTATATTTGCATGATTTTCAAAATGACGACCACACGAATGAACGTGAACTTTCTTGGCTTATAACTTCGGAACTACCGCTCCGATTTTGATGAAATTTTTTGCAAAAATTAGGAAATTTCTCCAGCTTTGCGGGGGTATCGAATTAATAGGCGTGGCATTGCCCATTTATTTAGGAAATGTGCATTTAAAAATACTTCTTTTCCAACTAAACTGTTGATGCCACGCCCATAAAATGTACTTCATTTGAAAGCTGGCGTAATTTACTATCTTTCACAAAAAATTTGAACAAAATCCGTGTAGCCGTTCAAAAGTTATACGACTTTAAAAAATTCCTAAAATCAAAATTTGCTTGCTCAGGCATGCTGGGCGCCTGGTATTTTGCTCTCATTTTTATATTTGCATGATTTTCAAAATGACGACCACACGAATGAACGTGAACTTTCTTGGCTTATAACTTCGGAACTACCGCTCCGATTTTGATGAAATTTTTTGCAAAAATTAGGAAATTTCTCCAGCTTTGCGGGGGTATCGAATTAATGGGCGTGGCATTGCCCATTTATTTAGGAAATGTGCATTTAAAAATACTTCTTTTCCAACTAAACTGTTGATGCCACGCCCATAAAATGTACTCCATTTGAAAGCTGGCGTAATTTACTATCTTTCACAAAAAATTTGAACAAAATCCGTGTAGCCGTTCAAAAGTTATACGACTTTAAAGAATTCCTAAAATCAAAATTTGCTTGCTCAGGCATGCTGGGCGCCTGGTATTTTGCTCTCATTTTTATATTTGCATGATTTTCAAAATGACGACCACACGAATGAACGTGAACTTTCTTGGCTTATAACTTTGGAACTACTGCTCCGATTTTGATGAAATTTTTTGCAAAAATTAGGAAATTTCTCCAGCTTTGCGGGGGTATCTAATTAATGGGCGTGGCATTGCCCATTTATTTAGGAAATGTGCATTTAAAAATACTTCTTTTCCAACTAAACTGTTGATGCCACGCCCATAAAATGTACTTCATTTGAAAGCTGGCGTAATTTACTATCTTTCACAAAAAATTTGAACAAAATCTGTGTAGCCGTTCAAAAGTTATACGACTTTAAAAAATTCCTAAAATCAAAATTTGCTTGCTCAGGCATGCTGGGCGCCTGGTATTTTGCTCTCATTTTTATATTTGCATGATTTTCAAAATGACGACCACACGAATGAACGTGAACTTTCTTGGCTTATAACTTCGGAACTACCGCTCCGATTTTGATGAAATTTTTTGCAAAAATTAGGAAATTTCTCCAGCTTTGCGGGGGTATCGAATTAATGGGCGTGGCATTGCCCATTTATTTAGGAAATGTGCATTTAAAAATACTTCTTTTCCAACTAAACTGTTGATGCCACGCCCATAAAATGTACTCCATTTGAAAGCTGGCGTAATTTACTATCTTTCACAAAAAATTTGAACAAAATCCCTGTAGCCGTTCAAAAGTTATACGACTTTAAAGAATTCGTAAAATCAAAATTTGCTTGCTCAGGCATGCTGGGCGCCTGGTATTTTGCTCTCATTTTTATATTTGCATGATTTTCAAAATGACGACTACACGAATGAACGTGAACTTTCTTGGCTTATAACTTCGGAACTACTGCTCCGATTTTGATGAAATTTTTTGCAAAAATTAGGAAATTTCTCCAGCTTTGCGGGGGTATCTAATTAATGGGCGTGGCATTGCCCATTTATTTAGGAAATGTGCATTTAAAAATACTTCTTTTCCAACTAAACTGTTGATGCCACGCCCATAAAATGTACTTCATTTGAAAGCTGGCGTAATTTACTATCTTTCACAAAAAATTTGAACAAAATCCGTGTAGCCGTTCAAAAGTTATACGACTTTAAAAAATTCCTAAAATCAAAATTTGCTTGCTCAGGCATGCTGGGCGCCTGGTATTTTGCTCTCATTTTTATATTTGCATGATTTTCAAAATGACGACCACACGAATGAACGTGAACTTTCTTGGCTTATAACTTCGGAACTACCGCTCCGATTTTGATGAAATTTTTTGCAAAAATTAGGAAATTTCTCCAGCTTTGCGGGGGTATCGAATTAATGGGCGTGGCATTGCCCATTTATTTAGGAAATGTGCATTTAAAAATACTTCTTTTCCAACTAAACTGTTGATGCCACGCCCATAAAATGTACTCCATTTGAAAGCTGGCGTAATTTACTATCTTTCACAAAAAATTTGAACAAAATCCGTGTAGCCGTTCAAAAGTTATACGACTTTAAAGAATTCCTAAAATCAAAATTTGCTTGCTCAGGCATGCTGGGCGCCTGGTATTTTGCTCTCATTTTTATATTTGCATGATTTTCAAAATGACGACTACACGAATGAATGTGAACTTTCTTGGCTTATAACTTCGGAACTACTGCTCCGATTTTGATGAAATTTTTTGCAAAAATTAGGAAATTTCTCCAGCTTTGCGGGGGTATCTAATTAATGGGCGTGGCATTGCCCATTTATTTAGGAAATGTGCATTTAAAAATACTTCTTTTCCAAATAAACTGTTGATGCCACGCCTATAAAATGTACTTCATTTGAAAGCTGGCGTAATTTACTATCTTTCACAAAAAATTTGAACAAAATCCGTGTAGCCGTTCAAAAGTTATACGACTTTAAAGAATTCCTAAAATCAAAATTTGCTTGCTCAGGCATGCTGGGCGCCTGGTATTTTGCTCTCATTTTTATATTTGCATGATTTTCAAAATGACGACTACACGAATGAACGTGAACTTTCTTGGCTTATAACTTCGGAACTACTGCTCCGATTTTGATGAAATTTTTTGCAAAAATTAGGAAATTTCTCCAGCTTTGCGGGGGTATCTAATTAATGGGCGTGGCATTGCCCATTTATTTAGGAAATGTGCATTTAAAAATACTTCTTTTCCAACTAAACTGTTGATGCCACGCCCATAAAATGTACTTCATTTGAAAGCTGGCGTAATTTACTATCTTTCACAAAAAATTTGAACAAAATCCCTGTAGCCGTTCAAAAGTTATACGACTTTAAAGAATTCCTAAAATCAAAATTTGCTTGCTCAGGCATGCTGGGCGCCTGGTATTTTGCTCTCATTTTTATATTTGCATGATTTTCAAAATGACGACCACACGAATGAACGTGAACTTTCTTGGCTTATAACTTCGGAACTACTGCTCCGATTTTGATGAAATTTTTTGCAAAAATTAGGAAATTTCTCCAGCTTTGCGGGGGTATCTAATTAATGGGCGTGGCATTGCCCATTTATTTAGGAAATGTGCATTTAAAAATACTTCTTTTCCAACTAAACTGTTGATGCCACGCCCATAAAATGTACTCCATTTGAAAGCTGGCGTAATTTACTATCTTTCACAAAAAATTTGAACAAAATCCGTGTAGCCGTTCAAAAGTTATACGACTTTAAAGAATTCCTAAAATCAAAATTTGCTTGCTCAGGCATGCTGGGCGCCTGGTATTTTGCTCTCATTTTTATATTTGCATGATTTTCAAAATGACGACCACACGAATGAACGTGAACTTTCTTGGCTTATAACTTCGGAACTACCGCTCCGATTTTGATGAAATTTTTTGCAAAAATTAGGAAATTTCTCCAGCTTTGCGGGGGTATCGAATTAATGGGCGTGGCATTGCCCATTTATTTAGGAAATGTGCATTTAAAAATACTTCTTTTCCAACTAAACTGTTGATGCCACGCCCATAAAATGTACTCCATTTGAAAGCTGGCGTAATTTACTATCTTTCACAAAAAATTTGAACAAAATCCGTGTAGCCGTTCAAAAGTTATACGACTTTAAAGAATTCCTAAAATCAAAATTTGCTTGCTCAGGCATGCTGGGCGCCTGGTATTTTGCTCTCATTTTTATATTTGCATGATTTTCAAAATGACGACCACACGAATGAACGTGAACTTTCTTGGCTTATAACTTCGGAACTACCGCTCCGATTTTGATGAAATTTTTTGCAAAAATTAGGAAATTTCTCCAGCTTTGCGGGGGTATCGAATTAATGGGCGTGGCATTGCCCATTTATTTAGGAAATGTGCATTTAAAAATACTTCTTTTCCAACTAAACTGTTGATGCCACGCCCATAAAATGTACTCCATTTGAAAGCTGGCGTAATTTACTATCTTTCACAAAAAATTTGAACAAAATCCGTGTAGCCGTTCAAAAGTTATACGACTTTAAAGAATTCCTAAAATCAAAATTTGCTTGCTCAGGCATGCTGGGCGCCTGGTATTTTGCTCTCATTTTTATATTTGCGTGATTTTCAAAATGACGACCACACGAATGAACGTGAACTTTCTTGGCTTATAACTTCGGAACTACCGCTCCGATTTTGATGAAATTTTTTGCAAAAATTAGGAAATTTCTCCAGCTTTGCGGGGGTATCGAATTAATGGGCGTGGCATTGCCCATTTATTTAGGAAATGTGCATTTAAAAATACTTCTTTTCCAACTAAACTGTTGATGCCACGCCCATAAAATGTACTCCATTTGAAAGCTGGCGTAATTTACTATCTTTCACAAAAAATTTGAACAAAATCCGTGTAGCCGTTCAAAAGTTATACGACTTTAAAGAATTCCTAAAATCAAAATTTGCTTGCTCAGGCATGCTGGGCGCCTGGTATTTTGCTCTCATTTTTATATTTGCATGATTTTCAAAATGACGACCACACGAATGAACGTGAACTTTCTTGGCTTATAACTTCGGAACTACCGCTCCGATTTTGATGAAATTTTTTGCAAAAATTAGGAAATTTCTCCAGCTTTGCGGGGGTATCGAATTAATGGGCGTGGCATTGCCCATTTATTTAGGAAATGTGCATTTAAAAATACTTCTTTTCCAACTAAACTGTTGATGCCACGCCCATAAAATGTACTCCATTTGAAAGCTGGCGTAATTTACTATCTTTCACAAAAAATTTGAACAAAATCCGTGTAGCCGTTCAAAAGTTATACGACTTTAAAGAATTCCTAAAATCAAAATTTGCTTGCTCAGGCATGCTGGGCGCCTGGTATTTTGCTCTCATTTTTATATTTGCGTGATTTTCAAAATGACGACTACACGAATGAACGTGAACTTTCTTGGCTTATAACTTCGGAACTACTGCTCCGATTTTGATGAAATTTTTTGCAAAAATTAGGAAATTTCTCCAGCTTTGCGGGGGTATCGAATTAGTGGGCGTGGCATTGCCCATTTATTTAGGAAATGTGCATTTAAAAATACTTCTTTTCCAACTAAACTGTTGATGCCACGCCCATAAAATGTACTTCATTTGAAAGCTGGCGTAATTTACTATCTTTCACAAAAAATTTGAACAAAATCCGTGTAGCCGTTCAAAAGTTATACGACTTTAAAGAATTCCTAAAATCAAAATTTGCTTGCTCAGGCATGCTGGGCGCCTGGTATTTTGCTCTCATTTTTATATTTGCATGATTTTCAAAATGACGACTACACGAATGAACGTGAACTTTCTTGGCTTATAACTTCGGAACTACTGCTCCGATTTTGATGAAAATTTTGCAAAAATTAGGAAATTTCTCCAGCTTTGCGGGGGTATCTAATTAATGGGCGTGGCATTGCCCATTTATTTAGGAAATGTGCATTTAAAAATACTTCTTTTCCAACTAAACTGTTAATGCCACGCCCATAAAATGTACTTCATTTGAAAGCTGGCGTAATTTACTATCTTTCACAAAAAATTTGAACAAAATCCGTGTAGCCGTTCAAAAGTTATACGACTTTAAAGAATTCCTAAAATCAAAATTTGCTTGCTCAGGCATGCTGGGCGCCTGGTATTTTGCTCTCATTTTTATATTTGCATGATTTTCAAAATGACGACTACACGAATGAACGTGAACTTTCTTGGCTTATAACTTCGGAACTACTGCTCCGATTTTGATGAAATTTTTTGCAAAAATTAGGAACTTTCTCCAGCTTTGCGGGGGTATCTAATTAATGGGCGTGGCATTGCCCATTTATTTAGGAAATGTGCATTTAAAAATACTTCTTTTCCAAATAAACTGTTGATGCCACGCCTATAAAATGTACTTCATTTGAAAGCTGGCGTAATTTACTATCTTTCACAAAAAATTTGAACAAAATCCGTGTAGCCGTTCAAAAGTTATACGACTTTAAAGAATTCCTAAAATCAAAATTTGCTTGCTCAGGCATGCTGGGCGCCTGGTATTTTGCTCTCATTTTTATATTTGCATGATTTTCAAAATGACGACTACACGAATGAACGTGAACTTTCTTGGCTTATAACTTCGGAACTACTGCTCCGATTTTGATGAAATTTTTTGCAAAAATTAGGAAATTTCTCCAGCTTTGCGGGGGTATCTAATTAATGGGCGTGGCATTGCCCATTTATTTAGGAAATGTGCATTTAAAAATACTTCTTTTCCAACTAAACTGTTGATGCCACGCCCATAAAATGTACTTCATTTGAAAGCTGGCGTAATTTACTATCTTTCACAAAAAATTTGAACAAAATCCCTGTAGCCGTTCAAAAGTTATACGACTTTAAAGAATTCCTAAAATCAAAATTTGCTTGCTCAGGCATGCTGGGCGCCTGGTATTTTGCTCTCATTTTTATATTTGCATGATTTTCAAAATGACGACTACACGAATGAACGTGAACTTTCTTGGCTTATAACTTCGGAACTACTGCTCCGATTTTGATGAAATTTTTTGCAAAAATTAGGAAATTTCTCCAGCTTTGCGGGGGTATCTAATTAATGGGCGTGGCATTGCCCATTTATTTAGGAAATGTGCATTTAAAAATACTTCTTTTCCAACTAAACTGTTGATGCCACGCCCATAAAATGTACTTCATTTGAAAGCTGGCGTAATTTACTATCTCTCACAAAAAATTTGAACAAAATCCGTGTAGCCGTTCAAAAGTTATACGACTTTAAAGAATTCCTAAAATCAAAATTTGCTTGCTCAGGCATGCTGGGCGCCTGGTATTTTGCTCTCATTTTTATATTTGCATGATTTTCAAAATGACGACCACACGAATGAACGTGAACTTTCTTGGCTTATAACTTCGGAACTACCGCTCCGATTTTGATGAAATTTTTTGCAAAAATTAGGAAATTTCTCCAGCTTTGCGGGGGTATCTAATTAATAGGCGTGGCATTGCCCATTTATTTAGGAAATGTGCATTTAAAAATACTTCTTTTCCAACTAAACTGTTGATGCCACGCCCATAAAATGTACTTCATTTGAAAGCTGGCGTAATTTACTATCTTTCACAAAAAATTTGAACAAAATCCGTGTAGCCGTTCAAAAGTTATACGACTTTAAAGAATTCCTAAAATCAAAATTTGCTTGCTCAGGCATGCTGGGCGCCTGGTATTTTGCTCTCATTTTTATATTTGCATGATTTTCAAAATGACGACCACACGAATGAACGTGAACTTTCTTGGCTTATAACTTCGGAACTACCGCTCCGATTTTGATGAAATTTTTTGCAAAAATTAGGAAATTTCTCCAGCTTTGCGGGGGTATCTAATTAATGGGCGTGGCATTGCCCATTTATTTAGGAAATGTGCATTTAAAAATACTTCTTTTCCAACTAAACTGTTGATGCCACGCCCTTAATATATACTTCATTTGAAAGCTGAACTAATTTACAACATTTCACAAAAATTTTGAACAAAATCGGGGCAGCCGTTTCCAAGTTCTAAGGCTTTAAAAAATATCTATAATCAAAATTTAATTTCAAACTAACATTTGTAGCATTTAAGAAAGTAATGATATAAAATGAAAATAATAATGACAGTGCCTCATAGATATAACCAAACTAATTGTAACATAGTTTAAAGAGCTAAGGGTGTGAGGTATTAAATGGTCGCACTTGACCGACTGTAACATTATTACTTGTTTTTCTTTTAACTTCATTTCTTAACACAATACTGTCTGTTCTTGCTTCTACAGATATTGTTTCCGATACTAATGTCAAAACACATTAGCACATATTGTCTCCCAACAATGCATGTATTGTACAATGAAAAAAAATGTTTTGTTAAATTTTTTGTACGTTAGAATAACAAACTACAATAATACTTATAATGTGCTTTATCGACAAATCAAAATTTGTTTGTTTCCACAATTCAGTTTTCCGCTTGATTGAACTTTACTTTTGTAGTCTACAACAGCTATTGTTTGGACGATTTGCAATATATTACAGCATAATGTGTCCGTTTCTGTTATTTATAGATATTAGATAAATGATACATATCTATAAATTTCAATTACTAAGTGAAACATTTTGACATTTACTATGGTTCAACACTTATACAGTTATAAGGAGCATGTTTTAAAAAATCTGTTAGTTTACACGTTGAATGACAAGTTTATGTTCAACTCTTGAAGGATTTTTTTATGCAAAAATTAATAGAATTAGTAAAATTTCTTGCTTTCTAATTATATTAACCCTTGACGTGTATAACTACTGAAAAACACTGGCTTAGGCCAAATCTTAACCTTTAACCTAAACTAAAAATTAAATTGAAGGAATAATAATTTTAGAGTTTTTATCTGCAACCAACAAAATATTGAATACAATACAAAACAATAAAATATCTCATAAATAAATGAAAACACTTTTTTAACAACACTTTTATAAACAAAAAATAAAACAATGTACAGTATGAGGAGTGTTTACAAAAAAATATGTGCAATCAACGAAAAGTTAAGGAATGAAAATGCAGATCAAACGATAAGGAACCGACATGATTTACAACAACAAAGACAAATACAAAACTAAATTTAACTTAGTCCAAATCCTAACTCCATCTACAATGGTGGCTCTGCATTACGCCCTCCAAAAGTATATGTATTATGTATCAGCTTGAAAGTCTATATAATTAGCTTATAAATGGATCTGCGAAAAATGGGTGGTATCGTTCAGACACGCCCACAATTTACAAAAAAAACTTATTTGCCCTAAAAATCCCACTTCCAAGAAAATGTCATACATACATACTAGATTATAGGGTATATGCAGATACTTATCACGCACACACTTTGTTTATGAATATGACAGGAATATATGAAAATAAAACATTTATATCTAAATTTGTTTAAAAAAATGTTATGAAAATAGAACTCCATCAACTGAAACTTTATTTCATAGTTAGCCTGGACTAAAGTATTTTACTCAAATGGAACTTTTTATCAATGTGTCGCCATTTGACCAGCACGAACGGATGTGTTTTGTTTTCTAATTTTGTACACATTTGCGTACATTATTTAGTTATTCAATTTCATTTACTTTACTTAAATTGTAAATTTCGATAATCTCTTTAAACATATACGCACCATTAAATAGATTACATTCACCACATCGGTTTTCTGCGCTTTCTCTAGAATGTGCTTTTCCTTTAATTCAATTTCCCCAACATGCATTAACATATTGAACATCTCATCTTACTCTTATTTTTTTTTTACATATTGAAAAAAGGAGTAATTGTAAAAATTTAATTCTCTCACTTCCCCTTTTTCTCTCACACCCGATATTGTGTTTGTGCAGTGACAGTTTAAACACATTCTCCTCTGCTTCAGATGTATTTTTGAGGGCATATACACTGTGTCAAAACTTTGACAACATTTCAAGATATTCTGCTTAATATCAATATCTGTTTGTCCGTCTGACCTCAAGCGAAAAGTAGCTATTTAGGCTGCAAAAATGTAGATATTTACGCTAAATTTCGTAGAAGCTTTACTACTGAATGTTTACAAATTGAAATTGTACAGAAATGGTTAATGGGCACGCCCACATCATAACACAAACTGAAAAAGGTTGATTTTTTTAAGCATTTTTCCGTATTTAATAAACTTTGAAACCCTTTTGAAAGTGTTTTCATGGAGGATTGATGTTTAGTCAAAGATTGGCTTAAGCCAATAAAACAATAGTTTGTCGTAGAATTTGCTTCGATTCTATCCATAGAGGATACTGTTCTCTCCATATTGAATTACATACAATTTTTTACCGCACGAAATTAAAGATATGCTCATGTGTTCATGTGCGTTTAAAGGTTTCGGATTGTTTAATATATTCTACCAAATACACACACACATTTACAGCATCCCCCTCTTATATGTTGTGTTGTAGCTTGAGGAGTAAGGGATATTACTGTAACATTTCTATTGAAATGATGTACGAACAACATGAAAATATATCATAATGTGAATGAGAAAAACTTTTTTGCGTCAAGCAAGAATTTTATATATGTTAATAAATTTATTAATTTAAATCATACCACCACCCACATAACATAAGGGGGTATACGAAGTTTATCATTTGTCATTTGTTTGTCATTTTATTTTCATTACCAAACGTCAGACATTCTAACAAAAATATATACCTTGCTACAAATATTTATTAGTATTTCATCCATCGTATAACATACACGCTCACAATTTACAAAAAACCATATTCACTATAAAACTAGACTTGCAAACTGATACGTAAAACACACACTATTAGAGGGCGTAATCATATACCTGCCACGCCCAATATTTTTATATAGATGTAGAGGGTATTTAAGATTTGGCTTAGGCCAAATTTAATTTTCTTACTTGTTTTATTTTTCTTGTTAATTATCTGATCACTCATACGCCATGTATACCTTGGAGTTTTTATATGCAAACGTAATGTACTTATATTTGTACAAGTGTATTTGTCTTTGTATGTATATGTATGAAATTTCTGAATTAAATTTCATTCTTTTCCGTTGCTTTAATTGATCCCACTTGCTGAAATTTTAACTTTATATTACCACTTACCTTTTATTTTTACTTCAACAATCATTGGGAAATTTAAATTAAACGATTTTTTTTTTAAATGTTTGCATCCAATTAATGAATAATTGAAAGATTTAATTTTTGTTTCATGAGAAACTTTCAAGTTTTTGCAATGTTAAGAAAAACGATTAAAGAAGTTTAAGTGAATTAATCTAAAAATATAAAATAATATAAAAAAAGCTATATATGGATTAGGTATATTTGTACCCACTATATAGACACCAAAGTTCACTAATGACTAGATATGCCATACTTTATAAATAATTCAGAAAAAATTCCTTAAAAAATTTCTGCTTTTACAGATTTTTGATTTGTTTGTTTACACTACGGGTGTATCTCTTGACCTATTTTGCCCAATTTCAATGTTAACCTGAGTAACTATCAACAGTTCTGCTATATTTGGAATTGAGAGTGTTTACCACAGTATCGAAGATTCAGACATGTCTAGATCAATGCAGTTTCCACTGCAGATTCACTATGTAAATGTACTTTGTGGGGTCCCAATGCGGCCTTATGAGCGTTACAAACGTTTTGTCATTTTGCCAAAATTATATTTCTTTGTTTATGAATTTTCATTATTTGTTATATATTATTGGTAAAACTGATTGTAGCAGTATTTAGCTTAAGAAATTCCAGTTTCAGGAAATTGAAAAAGTTATGAAAATATTTGGTGCACCGGTTTTGCGGTATTGCAAACCACACGTTTAATTTTTTCAGGTTTTTTTTTCCTTTAACGTGAATTTATATCCTTCTGAGTCCCCATGTATACGTTCCATGTTGAAATTTATATAACCTTTTCTATCATGTACTATACAAGCAACTATATATAATTATACGGTTTAAGAGTAACATACTATGTGGTTTAACTTCTGAAGCATTTCCTCTTTGCCTCTTTTGGTCAAATATTTAATATCATTAATTAATTTGGTTTTTGCCTTTTACACATAAGATGGGAATATATTAAGTTTGCTATTTCATATGCAATATCTAAAAAAAAAAGATGTCAGAAATGCTACAAAGTGCACATAATTTATTTTTGATCAGCATCAAAATCTGAACCGATCTATACATGTCTGTCCATCTATTAAAAAACTCAGAAATTGAGACATTGAGCTGAATTACATATTTGTCATTTGTGCACAGATTCCTATCTAGATTGGATTAGATATTTGTTGAGAGCTACGCCTATAATCAACTAAAACGTATATATCGGCCACAGAGTTTGAGATACGAAGTTGGAATTTGGTTGGTGCACATAGTCGTAGTGATACGAAAAATATGATATAATTAAAAAATGCGTGAAATGGCCATAATTACAATTTACCAAAAGGTTATTTAAATTCAGAATCCGACATTTACGTTTTAGATGTGGAGGGTATTTAATAACTGACCTAAGCCAACTTTAGTTTCTTTAGTTATTGTCGTCCATGAGATATTTAACTATTTAAAAAAATATAAAAATTATACAACATTGTTCATCACATACACAAACACACACATATCTATTAAATATTTTATTACACATTAGTTTAAGTAAAGTTCTACAAATTTTTTTTACATAAAAACTATTTTTTTAATTTTTATATTATTTTTAATTGTTTACTTATTTTTTATTGTTTTAGTTTTTTTTTTGACATTTTTAATTATTTATTTATTTTTTTATTTTTTACCATTTTTAATTTTTTATATATTTTTTATTATTATTTTAAATTATTTATTTACTTAAATAATATTTTTTTAAATGTATATATTTAGGCGGATTTTTTAAATAAAGTCTTTCACACACAATCATTACATTTTGTCTACAATTCTTAATTTAATTAATATTTTTAAGCCAAATTATTTATTTATTGTTAAAATACAAGTGTTTTGCTGTATATTTTGCTATACTTTTCATTTAATAGAAACTTTTCAAACTCACAATTTTTGATTCCTTTCAATTTAAATTCAAGTAATTAATTTCCTTTTAAAGAATTTGTCTACTTTCATAATCAAAATAGGATAACAACAACCGCATTCAGAGACGTTTACAAACAAACTGAACCGTTCAATGCTTCACTCGAAATAAAATAACGAATTTGTTGATTTTGTCGAACAGCACACGACAAAGACTAGAAAACATCGCATCATCTATTATCATCATACCTATAGTTACATTACATGACATTGCTACATATGCGTACAATACATAGAATGTCTTTATATAATATGTACATAAGTAACGATAGGATAATAACGATGATGGTGGTGGTGTTGGTGATATTAATAACGATTAGGTAGATTATAGGAATGTAAACCATGTCTTTAGGCCAATAGTGATTCAAAGTGAAAGTGAAATCATTACCAATTTTATATTCAAAGCTTATGCATACAACAACAAATGCTTTTGATAATATCATTTATCACACATATAGGAGGATTGAAAAGCTTAAATACAAACTATGTGTTTAAAGAAAATATTGCAATAAAGCAAAAGGAAGCGTTATAAACCATATAAAGCATATATTCTTGATCACGGTCTCAAATTTTGATATATTAAGCTTACATTTTGTGCAAAATAGGCAAAAATTAATTTATATGCCACAATGAGCTGATAGCTTAAAAGTTTAAATTTGGTACACATATTTATTTCATTCATTGATGTTTCAGATGTGGGTGTGGTCGGATAACAGACACACCCACAATGAACAAAACTTTCAGCTGAAACGCTAGATTTTTTTCAAAAACCGGCAAATCGTAATTTAAACAAATTATCTCTAAAAAAATTAAGCACTTTGAATGATTAAATCACCATCGGAGTCAATTTTAAATCTTATCTTTTGTACATTATATATAAATGAAGATCAAAATTGTTTAATTATCAACTAAATCCTTTCAAATGGCGGTAATAAGAATCATAATTAAACAAATATTGAAATTAAAATAAATAAAGGAAAACAAAAAATAAATATTATAAAGAAAAACTCACCGCAAAACATCGCAAAATGAAAATAAAATCAAACATGCGCTCTCGAGTGCTAATCTAAATACTCTCTCTTAGTTAACATATAATGGAACACGAAAAAGAGAATTTCACCACTAACTATAATAAGAAACACTACATAGTAGAAATGATAAACAATGATAACGTATAAAATCAAACAAAAACAATGTAATGGCACGTGCACGGATTGTTTACTGCTCTTACACAGCATAACATAAGAACATATAAAATGTATCCATACATTTGAAGTTAATTATGTGCAAGTTTTAATACAGCAATCTGTGCAGCAGATGTACGATAATAGAAAGTATTTGGTTGAAATTACATAATTCACAATCTAAAGAATTAACATAATAAGAAGAGAGAAGAATAAAGAATTTTGTGAAACGGTAAGCAAATGAAAATGTTCCAGTTGACCAAGCTTAACATCTGAAGCTGGAGGACTCAGATGAATGTTGTAAACGAAATGACAAACTTATTATACTCCCCATCTTAAGTTGAGGGTGTAAAAATTGAGAATTGGGAATTTTTGTTAAAGATGTTAACTTTATTCATAAAGTAATTCGGAATTAATCGATTCAATAAAAAGCGCACAAACTTTACTTTACATACTAAATATAAAAAGCTGTTAGTAAAACGTTATGAAAAGCAAGCACGCGAAGATTAAAATTAATAAGCAATTATGTTGATGATGTGGTTATACTTAATTTTGATGGTGCTGCTGGTGCTCGTGACCCTCTTCTATAAAATTTTATCATTGCCTATACATCACATTGCTGAGCTGTTCCGGTGCTCTTGTGTTCTTTGCGCCAAATTTCCATTTGAATAATTATTTAATGAGCAGCAACACATCACATGACTACATATAGCGCATCATTAGAAAAAACCAAAAGTAGAGCATGGGAATAAGAAGAAACCATGTTATTTGAAAAATATTGTTGACATTAAAAAATCATCAAATTAAAGCTTCACTTATACATTCATATTCAACAAGATTATTTCAGCAAACATTTAATTCCATTTATGAATAAACGAAAAAATAAAAAAAATCCATAAAAAAAATAGAATAAAGCGTTGTTGCTCTCCATTCCACAAATATTTGGTTTGGGTCAAAATTTAGTGTGAAAACCGCATAATAGTCTAAAGGACAACATTGCACAACAGTTGATCACCGGAAACGAATACACCCCATTACGAATGCAATTAATGCTTGCTCTGTCGCAATGAATCTGCTTTTAATGCTTTTAAAATTCCAGTGAATGCGACCGCACACACTTCCTCACAACAATAAATGCAGTTGCTTATTAAAAATATTTGTTGATTAAATTTATAACTTGAACGGCAAATACCAGAGATACCACTAATTATACTGACTGATTCAAAATTAAAATCTTAAGCATTTAACCATGTCCGTCTATTCGTCCTTGTATTTCTTGTAATCAATCTATTGGCCCCAATTTTAGATATATATTAATAAAATTTGGCTTAGGAATGCATTTTAATCCAAGGAGGGCTTCTAATAAAAATGGACTTAACGGATCTATTTTTAGCATTTCTTCCCATATAAAGTCCTTTTTTTAAATAAGTTTTCATAAATTTTTTACAATAAAATCATACGAAGGAAAGTTATGTACATAGTTAGTATTGTAAACGGATCAAGCGGATCATTTTTAGAATTCCTTCTTATATAAGGCTCTTCCCAAAGTAACTAATTAAAGGATAAAATATACAACTAAATAGTGCAGGACATTAAATGATCGGGTATAACCGATTTATATAAATGTATTGCAGTTGGTTGGTTCACCATTCTTTTTTAAAAATCTATTATAGTAATTAAAATTTTTTAAAAATAAATTCTATAAAAAGCGATGGGTTTCGCTTCAATTTCACAATTTTACATGCCCAAAAGGGTCTGTATTCTATCTATTATTAAAACAATATTATAAAGTTTTTCTATATATTCACACTGAAATGTTTTGTTCTAATTAACAAAACAAAGCTGTTTGTGAAAATGAAAGCTTTAGAAAATAAAACATTTTATAAACTTATACTTTATGCAAAAAAGAGGGTTACGATTAAATATTATGTATTTTCCCAAACAAATGATTATATATGTATATATAATAATAATTATAAAAGTTATAATTTATATATAATTTAAAGGCAATGCTTCAAAATAATAGTAAAAAGCATCAATTGTCAAAATATTATTTTGTGTTAATGAAACACATGCCCATAACCGTAAATTTTGTAAAACGGCAAATTCCGCCCCAAAAGACAGTGATTTTTGTAAATTTTTAAGTGGTTTTTCACTTAAAAATTAAATCGTTTCTTATTTAAAAATCAAGTTCATTTCGATGGGAATCGCTTAAGGCTACAAATATAAACCTAAAGAATTGAAATTTAATAATTCTATCAATCCAATCAAGCCATCTAACGATGAGCAAAAAATGGGCGTGGTCATACACGTCTACAATTTACAAAACAAAACAAAATTCGAACAGCGTCCGGCTTGTAAGTACACTAGTGTACAGCTACTGCTTCGCCCACTATTACACTAAATTTTAAACACATATCTCAGTAAATGCTACCTGTACCCTAAAGACAAATATATTTGGGCATATACATAGATACATAATAAGCAGATGGACAGACGGACATGGTAAAATCAATTCAGATTTTGAGTCCAAACCGATTAGTATAATTAGAGATAGTTACCGTATTTTTCATTTAGGAGTTATAATTATATGCTTGCCTCAAGCGATGCAGGGTATAAAAAGTTCTAACAACTGTGTTCACTTTACATTCCTCATATTACTTAAAATATGCTAAAAATAATAAACTGTTATTAATCGAAATATAATAAATGCATGAATAACAAATTTATATAATGTGTGGAGCAGTAATTTCAAAAATTATCCCAACTATTGCCAAAAAAAAGAAGCACGATCGAAAACACTGTACAAAAATAGCAAACATTTTACATTTTAATCATAACCACTATATAACCGCATTGTATAAAATGGATGTGGTAACCAGCAAATGTGAACAATTGCAGTCAGCAAACGGCAGGGGAAAGTGGTGAGAAAACCAAATGTTTGTGCGGAAATATCACGCATTATCGCATATGGCAATTGGCTGCTATGCGCTGGCTACAACAAAAACTCCAAAATAATATCAAAAACATTGGCATTACAATGCATTGTATTATTCATAGAATATATATATATTTTTTAATATTTAATTCATTTAATCATTCAAAGGATTGCTACATATAAAAATTTCAAAGCACACACTCCCATACAAGCACATGCTTAGTACCCTTAATTAATACACCATTGATTATTGGATTCATCTCTTGGCCGTGTGTGATATGCATACTCTCTCATACGCACGAAAGGCAAGAAGATGTTGTTATGTTTGCATATGGGATTTAATTAAATAAACTCTGTTCACTACCAACGCACAATACGTGTGTGTGTGTAAACACTTGAAGAAAATACCAACATCGGCCAGAATAAATATGAAATAAATTGCACCCAACACGTATTGAAGCAATTATACCTTACGAGTAGATAACACATACGAATGCAAACATTTTATTGTAATAACTTCAATAATTAAATGAAAAAGGAAGAAAACTAAATTTGGCTTAAGTCAAATCTTAATAACGCTCCATTTCTACATACAAACGGTGATCGTGTTAGGTATATGACAACACTCACTCCAATCGCGCCTATTTTCGGCACGACAATGGATGATATAATTTTACATATGCGTACCAAAATTCAACATCTTAGCTAAATTTTTGTCAATTGTGGGATTTTTGTCAATTGTGGGATAACATGTGTGTTATCGGTATTATCAATGAATGGGACAACTATAAGTTTGTAAACCAAAATTCAACTTCATAGCTCAGTTTTTGTGGCAGAAAATAGACTTTTATGTATGGCTCCTAAGCGATTTTCCCCATTTCAAATAGCGATCTGCGTGCAACTCAAAACTGCCTTTACAAAATTTTATCTAAATATCTTGAACTTTTCGTCCGTGAAAATGCCAAAAACATACGGAATGACAAAGTTAATATACCCACCATTCTTATGTGAAAGGTATACAAACTTTAAGAATTTTTTAAATAATGTTGCTTGATTAAAATAAGATAAAATTTTGTAAGTAAGCAAAGTTATTCAATGCATTTGCAATATCCAGATGGAGACATAAGAGACTTTACAAAATATATAAAATTGATCAACATCAAAGGCTGAGTCGTTCTAGGAATGTCTAGGTCGTGTGTCTGTTGTTGAGAGTCTAGTTTTGAGAAACTGAGCAGAAATTTTAAGCTTTTTGCACGCAGACTGAAATAAGTCAAGTGTCCCACAGAAAATGTGCTTATAAGCAACATAAACTTACCTATGACGTTGAAGTTTATTCATCAATGTGCTGAAAAAGAGCGGAATCATATAAGAGGCAGGCCTACAATTTACTAAAGAAAAAAACTTTACCCACAAGAACAAGAAAACGTACCATCCGTTTTAAGTTTACGTGTAACACTAGAATTTTATGAAGGCATAATCAAGACCTATTACACTCAAGGTTTGACCTTAATCATGGATTGTTTTTTTTCTTATTTACCTTATATTTGATCAGTGTGAAAATTTGAGATAATTTAGACACATTTGACTAAACAAACTTTTAATTGGTTTCTATCTGGGATTCATCATGTATTTGAATTGTTTTTTTATGAATGTAATACACATATGCAATATTCACCCATACGAATCCATATTTTTCTTTTTGTCAATTTATTACTGCAAATTTATTATTTTAATAAATTAAATACATTTACATAAATTGTTACATTTTTGCCCCAATTGTATAAAATTATTATTAAGAATTTATTCGTTAGTTGAGGTTGCAGGTATACTTATTTTTTGTTAAAATGTATGCAAGACCCAGAAGAAAACGGCAGAGATTCAAAGTAAATATATTTGTACTCAACACAATGAATGCTGCATCAAGTAAGCCAAGTCCGTCTATTATAAAAATTCTACTGTTGTCAAAGTAGGGGAAAACAATTTCAATTTCAGCAACACTATTGGAAGTTCTTCGCACATTGGTATTAAAGCTGGGTAAATTGGGTTGATTGTAGTATCCACCCACATTGAACAAAAACTGAAAAGGAATTTTTTTTCGTATTACTCAAAAATGACCATAAATAAAATGCTGAAGACTGGCACAAATGTTTTTTAGGGTATTATATCATATTCCATAAAAAATGAAGAAGAATAATTCATGTCCTCTAGTATGAATGTTTAAAAGAAAAGGAAATACATTTTCGGTATTTCACATAAAAAAAGGGCAAATATTGTTATTTGAGAATGGGTTTCAGAAATGGCTTAAGATTAATATTAAATTAGGTTTAGTCACTATTTTTTATACACATTGTGTCACAAAATATTGAAACTTGCTGTAAAATACAATGTGTCTTCAAAATGAACCATTTAGAACTATTTTCTGGCAAAGGGTAGTGATTGTTCAAGAGACAAAAGATATCTTAACAAAAGGTGGGAGTGGCATTTGCCATTTAGAAGTTTCAAACATCTGAATAAATCAAATTTACCATTTTTGGTCTTTTCTGAAAAATAACACTTTTTTGTCAAAATGTTTCCTGTTCTACATATTTATACAATAACAAAAGTATACATGTATGCACTATGTTACTTCAGAATTCCTTTTTATTTATTGCCGTATGGTTGTGCAATATTCAAAGAATTTACACCATTACAACATTATGCACTTGAATGCCAGCAACACATGCACACGGCATATGGAACAAGTCTGTAAATATTTTTTATTTATATTTTATTAAGAACAACAATAACAAGAATGTTGACATTGGTATGAATACACGCATGCATACGCATGTCTATACAAAAATATATACGGATTTACATACACGGCTAAAAAATTTCATACACTTTTCAAATGTGAATGAACGGAAATGAAGGAAACGGATTACAACTTATTCGTGTTTATGGAAAGTTTCACGTCAACAAAGATATGGATTTGAAAACTTTTCTTGTAACATTTCCTATAGAGTTTGTCTTGAATACAAATCGAACATGTAAGAAAACTAAATTTGGCTTAAAGCAAATCTTTTGTGGAAGATATATAGATTTTTTATGATAGTAGGCGTCTCTGTTGTCCAACTACGCCCTTTTTTTATATCGATAGATAAGATAACTATAAATTTTTGAACCAAATTTGAACTTCATAGCTCAATTTTTGTGACAGATTAATAAAAGATTTGTTTGTTGTAGGCGTGGCTCGTTTTAAATAGCGATTTGAGCGCTAAAACTAAAAGATCCTGTTCAAAATTTCCGTTCAATATCTCAAATTTATGATCTTGACCATGCCAAAAATAGACAGACACACGGACATATATGTCTAGATCGATTAAGTTATAGATATGGATCAAGAATATATATACTTTGTAGGGTCTCTGACGCCTCTTTCTAGGTACAAACGGAACAACAACCTCCTATCTTATGTAAATGGTATAAAAACAGGGGACCATGGATTAAAAAAAAGGAAAGGAGACCTGATTTGCCTAAAAGAAGGCCAAATTACTAACGGCCCTGTAAAACTTCCCAAAGAAAATTTAAAATATAAGTGAATTTATATGCTTTCATGAATGGTTGCATTTTAAAATTTTATGAAACAAAAGCACTTATAATAAAATACCCGAAGAACTGATGTGTGAACGAAACAAACAGCACGACAACTGTGAAAAGATTGAATGAATCAAAAATTGCAATTTTATTGGACACATGATGCTGATAGAAAACGAAAGTAATGTAAAGCATTGGTTATTACAAATGTTATAAAACCGACACTGCTTGCAGCATCAAATTTTGACACCATGTATTGTTACTATATATCTGCCTGTTCATCTCGTATTTACAAAACGGTCTGCAAATAATGAAGTTGCCAATTTCAATATTTGATATCTCAATTTTTTCCGACCAGGAGAATGAGAATACACCTAGAAATGGACGGACAGACAGACATGGTTAGACCGATTCAAAAGTCAACGTTGATTTAATGTATTTATGTACATATTGCTTAAGGTATTAAATGCACATGATAGAAGAAGAAAAAAAACACATTTTTATTAAACTGCATTAAACTTACATATAAAGACATATCATATAGCAACAGGCTTAACTTGTGCAATGAATCTTTTCTTTTCAATAAGCAATGCATAAGTCATATAAATCCTACATATTGCTGATGTGTTGTTTTAAATAATAAATGTATGTAAATGTATATAAAATTCTATACATAATATATGAATACACTCTGCACCATTTCTGGCAAAGGATATGTTAAGTTTGTGTCCATCAGCTGTCCATCAGCCACAATAATTGATCTATAAAGAAATTATATGATTCAGTATACATTTATATGTACAACGGATTTGCCAAAATGGGCGGGATCGAATACCAAACATGCGCACAATTTACAAAATGAACTTTTTTTGTGCACAATCTCATGTGTAAGTTACAGTGGACCAATTTGATCCATTTAAGGTTCTATATATAAAGAAAGTTTTTAGTTCATAATTTTTAAAATTAATATCCTAATTATCTTATCCCATTTTTTTCCATTTTTGAACCCCTTCCCATTTTATGATTTTTGACAAAGTGACTTTATAAGACAATACCTCATGTTTACTGGGGAATTGTGGAACTAAGTAGTGTAGAGTATTATACAGTTGCATACAACCGACTATAACATATTCATTTGTTTTATTATATACATGCTTTCCCAGTGATTGCTCTCTTTTATTTATTTATTTTGTTATTAACACTTAAAACATAAACCGTAGAACAAATAGTCACTACAAGTAGAACGAACGAGAAGAAAAAGAAATATCGCATAATACTTATACTTTTCCATGAATTGTAACAAACAAATATAATGAACTGCACTGTATATAGAGATTATTGTTTCCTGAATACAAAGTGTTGTTGAGTTTTTTAATGAAAAATGCTTATGTGCTCCCAGAATATTATTTAAATGAAACTTTATGACTTCATGCTGTTAAATATTAAACACTTTAATAAATATTTATAAACATTTCCAAAAAGGAACAATTTTCTTCGATGAGTTATTAATTAAACACAGATATGTCTATATTTTTTTTATGCTTTGATCAGGAAGCTGGAAATTCACAGTCCACAACATTGTTGTAAAATTTTTTTATTCCAAACAAAGTATCTTAAAGTTACGTGGACACACAGACGGACAGGAAGTTACAAACATCCACAGAAACTTAATATACCCTTTGGCACAAGTGATACAAAGTATAATTAAGAGCAGCGAAATAGAATGAGAAATGTGAATCAAATGCGAGAACAGTAAAAATAACCCAGGGCACATTTTTTATTTCAATGAAAATCGAATATTTATTATCTCACAACTACAGCAATTTCAACTTAATTGAACTAATTTTCTTAAAAGTATAGAAAAACTACAGAACAACACAAGTACAAAACTAAATTTGACTTAGATTAAATCTTATATGCCCTTCACGTCTAATTTACGCACCTGAGATTAACAACAATAGACAGACACACGGACACACGTGTCTAGATCGAGGCAGTTTTAAAAAACTAATCAAAAATATATATATACTTTGTAGGGTCTCTGACGCTTCCTTCTGAGTGTTGCAAACGGAATGACAAACTTGGTAAAACCCCAATCTTATGTGGAGGGTATAAAAATAACAAACGTTGGCAAAAAATGTCAAGCAATTAGTAGACTTCTCCTTCGTTATTTCCACTAATATATGATAATAATAATTAATATTCTAACTGTAGAAATTAACATTTTTCATTGAAATTATATTGGTTTCTACAGCTCGATAAGGGCGAGTTCGAAACTGGTAAAGGTCAATCCCTTCAGTCACCGAGTGTTAATTTTTTACAATTTCTAACATACATATTCATACATACAACTTCCAAGAGATTCAGATAGAATAATTTAATTCAGTGATGTGACATCATATATATACACCAAAAACTTATCAAAGTAGATTTCTTTATTTTACATTTTATATGTATACATATGTATATTATTTAGTATTCTTCAATACGATTTAAAGATGTTGTTTTACTCCTTGCAATTATTTTGCTAAATAACTATTGTCCTTCATTGGTTTGGCTGATTGACTTAATAGAGTTGTGTCGTAGTCAAGGCCATGGATTCAATCGTAATCGTGCGCTTTCATCAATAATCCTCTTACTCTGTTGGCAAAAGTCCGTACGTCTTTCCTCTGCATTCCTTCTAAGTTAATTACAAATAAACAAGAGATGATAAAATGTTTTTTTATTACAAACCAAGTATATTTTATTTAAATAATAGTATTAAAGTTAAAAAGATTTAAAATTTCGCATATCATATAAGAAAATTATTAGCAATTTGGCAAATTTAAAATGGACGGATGGACAAACTTTGTTTATTCATTTAAATAAGAAAAAAAAATATTGCAGGTTAAGATTACTTTTTGCTAATTTTTGTTGCTAAGTGTAATGTAAGTGTAAAGTGTAAAATAATTAAAAATATAATATTTAAACAAATCTTGTTTTTCACTTGAATATAATATATGGATAATATGGGGTATATAAATTTTAATTTACATATAAATTTTAATTTATATATAAATTTTAATTTATATATAAATTTTAATTTATATACCGCATATATAATAAAACAGCCGTATAACGACAACCTTACGTGACGTTTGTAATCCGCTACATCGCTTTGTTCCCTACATCATACTATAATTAGTTTAGTTGTATGAATAAGCACAAGGCATTGTCATGTAAGACACTTCGTGATATATTATTATATGTAAAGAGGTTCTAAAATTATTCCGATTGGATCCAAAATTAAACACAACCCATAATAAAGTCAAAGAACTATTTTTTACCAAACTTTGCCTAAAAAATATTAGAAAATACGAAGGGGACCTTGTGTGATCCATTTTTAATAGGGATTCTCTGTGGGCGCCAAAACATGTCTTTGTAGGAAATTTTACCAAAATATCTCAAAAAATTTGCATGGACAGATAGACAGATCGGCATTTGACGTTTAGTTTAGTTCCAAACATCCGCACAAACTTAATATACCCTCTTACCATTTGTATACCACATACACTTGTAAGCAGCTCTACATTTATTCCCACATTACTACTTCTACAAATCGTACCTACCTGCTGGATTTCCTTTACGCCAGATAAACATTAAACCAAATTTTATGTTCAAAACATACAAACATCACACAAAAGTTCTCTGCATTTCCGTTTTTTTTTTTTTATATTTTTTTTACATGTATTGTTATTTTATATATTTTTTTCTGTATTTAGAGTCGAGAACTTTACAGAAAATGTATTTTTGTTTATATCACAAGTAGTGAAGCACATGTGCTTCCTACATAAAAACACACTTCAAATTTATTACAATTGTTTTGCCAAAGAGATTTTTAGGATCCTTAACAAGGGCAATATTATTGTATACTTTTTGTTGCATGTTGGTGTGATTCCGTTAATAATAAATTGGTTGTTTAAGAAGCACTGAATATGTATTTATTACCCCACTGCACTACTTACTTGCAGCTGTAGTAGTAGAAAGTAAAAAATTTAAATTGAAATTGAAAATTGCTCAACTGATCAATAACACACTATTTCCAAAATCATTTTCTCAGAGCTTATGATGTCGAGTACAATAGAAGAGCGACAGCGTACTTGAAATGTGCAGCAAACGTATAGAAAAATCCGAATAAGCTGCGCCTCTACTTGACAGAATGATTTTGAAATCATTTCATTTAATTTAATCATTTCCTATTACCTGGTTACCATGTTATCTCCTGCTATATAAAATATCAGTTTATATTATTTGGTATCCATTTGACATTCGCGTGCAAGTTTAACGGCATTTTAGCTTGATGGAACTTTACTTTGTACTTGACAATGAAAGTGCGCGAATAAAAATTAATAGCCACCTACCTCACATTAAAACACACATTTAATGAATAAAACATTTTCATTAATCATTGTAGTTAAACAAACATGAAGGAGTTTAATTTTTCCAAAAAAAAAAAAAAGGTGGAAATGGCAGAGTTTGTTTAAAATCATTGAATACAAATGCGAACAAATGAAACTTTCCTTTTGCAATCGAAGCAGAATTCGCATATGCGTCTATACATATTATTTCGAAGAGCTTACGCATATGCATCCCACAAAGAGAAATAAAAAGCTAAAAAAGTCATCGAAAATAAACCGAAATTGCTTTCTAATCGATTTCACACTTTTTGTTAGAGTGCAAAAATGTTTCATATTCACTTGTATCTCAACTGATGCAATTATACAAGTGGCTTAAGTTGAAATAGAAATACTTGTACTCTCTCTCTCTCTCTCTCTCCTAAAAGGGTATAAATTTCAACAAGAAAAAATTAGAAAACTTCACTTGGCTTACACCTAATCTTAAATATGTAATCTACACGCAAAGAGTAGATGTAGCAGATACGTGATTACGCCCTCTAAAGGATATTTATTACGTAACAACTTTCAAGTCGATTTTTATGCTAAGTATGGATTTTTTGTAAATTGTAGGCGTGTAGTTTAACCTACCAAAGGCATTTTTGGTATGTCGATGGATGTGATAAGTATAGATATTCATACCAAATTACAAGTTCATAGATCAATTTTTGTGGTAAATATATATGTTTTTGTTGACTACAGGTGCATCTGTTATTAAACCAGGCCATGAGAATAACAGCAACAGACAGACATAAGCACTTACATATCTAGATCGGCTCAGTTTTACATGCTGATCAAGAATATATATACTTTGTAGGATCTCTGACCTCCTAGCTTCCTTCTGGGTGTTGCTAACAGAACAAAAATCTTAGTATATCCGCTATCATCTGTGAAGGGTATAATATCCGGTTGTCACAGTAAATTATATTGTATAACCAAACATTCTATAGTTCCATATTATTATTTTTATTTACTTAGTTAATTAGACTTTGTAAGTTAGTTAGAAAATAAGGTCCGTTATTCCAAATCATTGGTTATCTTAAAATGCTTGGTTGCACAAATTATTGTATAATAAGTTGAGTTGTACAATATAAATAATTGCAAAGTATTATCATTGAAGTCATTTCGTCTTTGAAATATTATTATGTGGAAAGAGGTTTAAATGTGGTCCGAGCGTATCTAAATTTATTACAATCAATTAACTTTTCTGCAACAACTTTTGTTAAAAAATATTAAGAAACGTAAATTTTCTCATATGAAGAGTTCTTCTACGTCTATGTGGGAAAGGTTTTCAAAAATGGTTCTCTTTGCGCCCAATCGTACAATTTTATATGGAGAGACAGACGAACGTTTCTGTGTGTGGATCGAAGGTGCCGTTAAACATTCACGCAAACTTAATATACCCTTCGCCACGTAGCGTAGGGGCAGCATATAATTATACAAAATTTAATTATATTTTATTGGAATTATTTATAATTGATTTTATTATATAGCATTTATAAGTTAATGGAAAAACCAAAGGTTTTTAATAAAAAGTATTCGGATATAAGAATATCTGATTATTTATATGAAATATTGTTTCCCTAGCTATTAATTCGTATTGTATGGCAGGTTCAAAGAAACAAAAACACTAATGTCAAGAACTTATAAATATTCCAATAATTTTAAACAACTACTACAACAATTTCAATTCACATATTCTACAAAACACATTCCGATTATTACCAATAATAAACCTCTCTTATAAGTTATATTATTGGGATGTAGAGATTTCCTAAAAAGAAATTGTAGATAAACTAAAATTTACATAAAATCGTAAATTAAGTTTCTCTTCGTAATTGAATAAATATGCAAATCACACTTTTTTCCAAGTTGAAGTGATTTTTATACCGTCCGTTAGCAGGAAGATCAGCATTTAAAACTGATATATACGTCCGTCCGTTTGTGTATCCGTCTGACATTTTCGTACATTTTGAGACTGAAATTTTTTAACTTACAAGCATTTTTAGTTACTACACGCTGATCGCTATTTGAAAATGAAAAAATCGGTCAAGAGCCACGCCCTTAATCGACAAAAATCTATATATTTACCAACAAAATTGAGCTATTAGGTTGAAACTTGGTACAAATAATTAATTTTATCCTACCCATCGATGCACCAAAAATGGGTAAGGTCATGCATCCATGCTCACAATTTACAAAAACAATTGTACTCAGTGTAAAACTCGACATGCACTCTGATACGTAAACCATACATTATTAGAGAAGGTAGTCATGTACCTGCCGTTTGTCTGTGAAGATGTGGAGGGTATTTAAAATTCGGCCTAAGCCTAATTTAGTTGTCTCACTTGTTCTAATTTTATTCAATTTAATTGTCGATATACATATATGCCACCATATATCCATTGTACACAAACATTTATTTTAATAATTACTGGTCCTATAATGTTTGCATACTTAATTAAACGTGACTGAATGAACGATTATATGTGTTTATATATAAATATTTTAGCAATAATAATAAATAGTAATCACGTGCGTTAAGGCACGACACGGCACGGCGTATATATATGTAATAGTATGCAGGGGTGCTAATGAGGAAAAAGAGACAATAATAAACAGAGATAAAAAGTATATTAGGACTACGCCAAGTCCAGAAGACCCCATCATCTTTATTTTCTTTCTTTCACTATATAACTTATGTTATGCTATGCTATGCAATACTTTTTTTCCAAATTTTGAGATATTTCAGTAAAAGTGTGGTAATAATAGTTCACTATATACATATAAAAAAAGGTACATTTTTAAAATAGTCCAATTAGGTTACAATTCGGAAGGGTTAATTAACAAGCTAATTAAGTATTTTTTTAAATAATAATAAGAATTTTTGTTAAATAATAATAAGAATTTTTATTTTATTTTAGGAGAGTGGTCTTACGTACGCTTTTAGGCCTAATTTAATCGAAATCTTGCACACAAAGTTACATGGACGGAAAAGAAACAGATGGACATACGGACATGGCTACATTTATTCAAAAAGTTATTCTGAATATCAAAAATTACATTTCGGCCATTTCGGCCCTTATTATTAAAAAAGTTGCACCTTTTGTCGGGTGGGGTTTAGAAATTCCGACTTGTATATTAAACTTTCATTTATATGGATCAATCTCAGTCAGACCACATGGAGGGAAGGTTTATTAAAAACGTATAATGATATTCACATAACAAACTCATTTCTATTCTAATAGTACTAATACAACGTATTTGTTCTTATTAATCTACTTAGAACGTCTATAACAAACCACAAAATGAAAAATTGCTTTCATAACAATATGTAATGATTTTACAGAATAGCAAGAAATATCTGTTTAACTGTAAAAATGAGCAAAAACAAAGTAATCACAGGTGTAATAATAATAAAAATAGAATATAAAAAAATGAAGGGGAAGAACGATGAAGGGGGAGTTCAACGTATAAATCAATGCAAAAATATATGTAGAAAAACTTAATTGTGAGATAAAGAAGCCGGCTTTATAAAATGTACACTCAGACTTATAGGGGGAGAGGGAAAGGGAGAGTTAATAAATGTGTATACTGTTGCTATCGTAGATTTTTACACATAAACACGTGTCTGCAACAACGTGCATCCAATTTATTACATTTCTATGATCATATTTTATATATGTAAACAACTCTACCACTACATTGTAGACAACAAATTCTAGTTATGCATATGCACATATTTATATGGTAATGTAGCGTTGTTTGTTGTTTTGTACAAATAATTTACATACATATTGTTGTTACTACCTTAAACTTTTAATACAGTTGCTGCCGCTGCTACTGGCACCTACCCAAATGGCGTTATTACGCCTATTTTATACCAGAGTAAAGTAATTTTTTACCTGTTATCTATGTATGGGTGTTTATAACTCCCAAACATCTAAAAAAAATATCACCTGTTATTGATTCAATACTGTTATGCCCTGCGTATAATATAGTGGTGTTCTAAGTTTGTTAATAATTATGCAACTAGCAGAAGTAGGTGTCAGAGTATATGTATCCGTGATCAGCATCTAAATATAAGACGATTTAACTTTCTCCGTGTGTTAGTATAATAGTGTACTCGTTTAAACGATCGTAATCGCAAGAATTGAGGCCACGTTTCAATAGCGCCTTGAATAATGGTACATACATTTGTAATCCGATTAACAGTCACGCCCACAATCGTCAAATACCTTCTTTAAAATTGGCCAATCGATCGATGTTCAAGTTCGTATATCAGACACGCCCTTAATGTATCGAAAACTGTACTTGATTTTTATTTATTTTTTTGATGAGATTTTTAAGTACATACAGAATACATGGATTATTTGAAAGCATAATAACGTCTACAGTCTACGCCTACGAAGGGCGTGGACCCGGGTATTTAAAATTTGATCAGAAAACTGAAGCCGCAATATTGTCACTTTGTATGACTTAGCCACCAATTTACAGGATTGTATAACAGACACGCCCACAATTTAAATAAAACCTTATTAAAAGCTGATTTAAAGGTAAAATGTCACTTTGCTAAACCATGTGATGTATTTAATAGCTCACCTTGATTGAATAAAAAAATATTCCCTTGTTTCTTCGTTTGTTCAGTTCTGCTAATGTATTTGTAAGAGTGTGCCTGTGTGCATTAATAAGTTCATTATGAGTACACCGATAGAGTGAAATCAAGTAAGTAAGGCATGAGTGTAAATTAAAGCGGCAGTCAGTTGCAAATATCGGATAAAGGTAAACGGTTGGTTGCTTGCTCTTCTCCCACATATCATAATAAAGTTATTAAATATTTTATAAAGTGATATGTTTCATTGTAAAAAAGGACAACTAAGAAAGAGCAAAACGTGTTTTTAATGTACCATTAAATGGAAAAGCAGGAAATTATATGAACAACTAGTTTCCATTCAAGAGAATTGAGTTTTAAAAATATCTTCATATTTAATCAAATACTATAAAAAAGAAAGAAAGAAAGAGCAAAATTTAAATTAAATTATTTAAATAAATAAAAAAAAAAATATTTCAAACGCAAATATTTATATAAAACTTACACTATAATAAAATAACAAAAGTGAAAGTGAAGTGTGTTTGCTTAACTTTAATTTTAAGAGTCAAAACGAACAATTTCAACTTTCCCAACATGTTTAATACACGCTATCAACTAGATAAGGTAAGCATTGGTTTGCTCTGTGCAGTAAAGCTTGAAACATTCATTCACTCAACAACCACCTGTTGTAGAATCAACTTGTGTCTACTGCAAAAATAAAAAAAAAAATACTTTACAAGTCAAAGAAATATTCTTGGCTCTAGCCAAATCTTGGATGCCGGATAGATTGTGAATATTTTTTGTGGTTCGTAGACGCAGACTAAGCAAACCCGAGGTTATTTAGCAATGTCTAGTGACCCGAAATTTAAAATATCTTTTAAAACTATTTGTTAAAATTTGACGTGCCTGCTCATGACTTCTTAAGGCTCTTCCAAGTAGCTTGGTAGCAAGTACTAGATTTAGATTTAAATTTTATTGAACATTCATTTAAAAAGTCTTTATTCCACAAATTACAAAAGAATTTCTATTAATTATTGCCAATAACTGTTAACTCCATTTTAAAAACGAAACTATCAGCATGATTTAGAAGTTGGTGTAATAAATTTCAACTAAATAAAATATTCCGATTCTTTACGTATCATAGAAATTCCAATAGCCAGCATTTGCACAGACGTATAAAATAAGTATCACTGATTGAAATTTTTACTCTAATATAATATAGTATGTATCCCATTTACTGGTTGCCAACGTCATGATTAACTTATTAACTTAGTATACACTCATTAATAAACTAGAACAGTGATGGCAAACCTATGACTCGCGGATCAGACACTAATCCACGTAGATTTCTTAAATGGCCCACGCATTGATTTATGTAAACTTCTTTTTTATTGCATAAAAGGCACAACAGGAAATAAAAATATTAAAAAAACTTGGGAATATATATCTAATGTCGGAATTTAAAAAAAAATATTGGTTAGCTGTGTTTTTATCACTTTGTTGCACCTTTATGACCCTGTATGACGTACATGGTCGTGTAGCGTACTTTTTTATGTCGCGAAGCGTACATGAGTCGTGACATTTTCGTTGTACCGTACAAAAGGGAAGAGATAGTGCCCCGGGTATATCCAGTCGGTTTGGCATCATCTAATGCAATACCACTATATAAATTTTTGAAGTCTACATTTTTTGCTCTTCACTTAGAAAAAGTAAACGTTTTAAAAGAAAAGAACACGTAAACATTTTAGGGAATTTTAAAAACCAAGTTTGTAACCATCTACCCTCCCCCTTTCACTTTACTGACTTAGGCACCAATGATTTGATATTAAAAAAATTATGAGCAAACTCACTTCTGAAAAAGGTCTGCCAGCGCTGAAATAAAGCTTATATCACCATTTAATAAAATAGCGCGGAAATTCCGTAGGCAGACGTACTGACATGATTGAATCGATTCAGATTTTGGCACTAGTCGATTAATATACCCTTTGCCACATACATATACATCTATATACTTACATAATATTATCTTTATCTAACACCACACTTATATAAACAATAAAATGCAATTTAAACAATAGCTTTAGGCAAACATTTATTATCGTTTGGATTTAAATAAAAAAAAAAAAAAACGTAGTGTTTAATTTATTGATGCGGCGCCTCATACAATGTTTATCAACTATATACATATGTCCGCTAGCGCCACTATCTGATGTAAAAGTTGTCATAGAAATAAGAATTTATATATGTAATATTTTCTGAACAAAAGTTTACATGTCTTTTAAAAACATAAAGATAGATACACACACACACAAGATATCATTTAAATCTAAAAAAGCCTCACTTTTCTGGTTTTTTTTTTTTAATTTCTCCGTTTTTTTTTTTTTTATTTCAACCGGTTGTATGTGTTATAATTACCTAAATTTGCAACAAAAAGTGTTATACTGTGAGCTAATAAAATCAAAAGGTAAAGAAAAGTAACAAAACACAATACGTTCCGGAGAAAAAAACAGAAATTTCATCAACAATTACGTGACTCAGATCACGTTGCTATTTGTGTGTGTGTGTGTGTGTTATGTGTGATAACTTATCCACTTTCAAACTGGTCAGATTACATTGAACGTCACACAAAGCAATTAAAACTATAACAAACTTTTGAAAATTTAAAAAAATTCATTAAAACTTCTTTCAAATTAAAGAAAATCGTAATATTTGCAGAACTTTATATGCATACAAAGATATCATTACATACTTATGCTATGTAACGCACACAGGCAAGAAAAGTATCATATCTCTTAGGTGACAATATCATATAAGATGTGACTCTTTTATTGCCCATGCCCTTTTTAAACGCAGTGTTCTTTTTGTTTTCTTCAATCCCATTCGAATTTGCTCAGCGTCTTATGTAAATTTTGTTATTTGAAACTCAATTTGAGAAACTGAACTTATTTAGGGTTAAGAGCTTTAGTGCCAAATAATCTGAGCCAAATTTATACAATTCATTTGTTGCTTATTTTATTAGTTCTGAGCTGAAAGGTTTACGCAAAAATTGGACAAAAATTATAATTTTTCTTTTTTTTTCAGTTTAATGATCTATTTACAATGCATCCATAAACTTTCTTAATCATGCGCAATAAAAATGTCATAAGAAGTTTTAAACAAATAAATAACAATAAAAGAAATAAGCAATTAATAAAAGTGGTTTTGGTGCTATATTGCTTACCCTTCATGGCGATAAAAAAATATATATTGTGAGAGAAGTTTTAAGACTTTAAAAAAGACGCCAAATACAGTATCGAGTACTGGAGTCACCCATATACCCAGTTTATTGTTGCAACACTTCATATGAAATGATTTAATCATGTCTGTCCGTCTGTCTGTCTGTCCATTTAAATTTGTACTCAAGATACAGATTGCATTCTTGAAATATTATGATGAAATTTAGTATAAAGATATATTTCGGCTCAAAGAGGAACTCTTTTAAATATGGATAATTTTTATAGCCTTTCCCCTCATAATAAATGCAATGGAAGTCTGTATATTTTTTTACCAAAAATACTTTAAGTCAAAGCCTTTCTACTTTCAAAACTCCTACACGGATGTGAGCTGTTTGCTACGTGCGATTCCAATTCCAAACAAAAACTCCAAAAATCCAATAATTGTATAAATAGATACGTTTTCGGGTTGAGGAGGTATGACCGCGTTTTCAGGTATATCAGGTCCAGGTCCCTGTTAACAGTAACTTTGGATGACCTGCATAAAGGTAGGACACTACAAAAAATAGTCATTAAGCAGGAACCTGCAAACACTTGGTGTACAAAACTGGAGAAGACGCTCAAGACGCCCAAGATCAAGGCGCGTTACGTTCTCTTGATTATTCCCTATTATAACAATCTCACTTATTTTTTCTTATTGTTGTTAATTTTTAAGGTAGCCATGAGCTAATTTAAAAAAAATAAATTGCATCTTATCGCATTATAATAATCACACTACTGTGATAAAATTGATTACATTTTCATTTATTTATTAAGCCTCGTTATCTTTTTTTTGACTATCAGATCAGTCACGTCACATGTTGTGGCATACTTTGAAATTGAACTTGACCGTTTTCGATTCTTTCAATGTTTTATTTTATTAATTATCTCATAATTTGGAAAACATGTTTAGATTCAGAGTTTGTTTCATTATTATAATCATTATATAAATGTGTAGGACCTTAAGTTTAGTCCAATTTAACTGTGAATTTTAATATTTATTTGAATTGTTTCTATTATCTCTTGTACACGCTTATTATGTTAATATATGTAAAAGACAAAAACCAACAATTTCGAGTTCAAGGTGGTTCCGGTTTTTAACTAAAGCGTGTGAATTCAAACTGGCTTATAATCAAATGAAATGTAAACAGAATATAATCAACAACTTAAAACACACAAACATATGCACAGATTGCATAGTCTACATTGCAGATGATAATCAACCGCTGAATTATGTAGTTCAAGGTTCTGCAGTTAGATTTTGAGTTTGGAATATATACGAAACTTAAGCTTACTTAAACTTACTAAAGAGTCTTTGGGAACCAAATTATACTAAAAAAAAAAATGAAAAAGAAATAGAGAAAACATAAAGAAAATGAAAATAAAAAGAAGAAGACTGAATTTGTACCAGAAAACTAGCGTCCGCCTAAGTGTGAACAAGGTAAACTAGTTAACTGTTATTATGTGTAGCTTATCTTTTGGTTTAGCATACTAAACCAGCTAAACTTTGAGTAGATTTTTATAGGCTGTTGTGCAGGTTTTTTATTTTGTTTTTTTTTTTTTTTTTTCGTTTAAACAACAATAAGATGTATATACAAGATTGCAAAGATGTAAACCACGAGAGCGGTTAAGGTTGTTAAACTTGGTGAAGGGCTCTTCCACATATTCTCTACCCTTTGCTTCTTCTCGTATGTGTTTCTGGTTTGTTGTTGTTATTTCTCTTGATTTATATATTTATTCTTAACGACTGTTCAACGTCACTTAAATTGGGTCAAGAATATTTTTTATAGCCTCCACTTAATGTTTATATTCCTTGTGAAGTTCAAACGCAAAAAAAAAAATTCCATTACATGATAATGATTTTAATATTCATGTTAACTCTGAGTTAATGACCCTAAACTTCGAAAACTCAACTCTCCGTCGTACACAATTGTTGTTGATACATACAAACAAACAAACAAACAAACGAAAAAATGAATACAATTATGATAAATGATTTGCAATATAATTCCACAAGTGCAGCGTAATGTGTGTTTATTTTTATTTATTTTTTCTACAGTACTTTAAGAATAAATAAAATTAATAAGAAATATTCTCAGACAAAAAAAAAAAAAAAATCACAACTTTCAAGGCTGATACATTGTTTAAGTTAAACACAAACAAAACATGGATGATGTGAAATAAATTTAAAGTTAAACTTATTCAAGGTATAACGTATCACTTCTAATAATGATAAAGTTAAATGAATAATTCAATAATATACAACTACCATAACAAGCAAATTATAAATCGGTAATGTCACTTCATCACTGCATCACTTTTACTTAACAACTTGATACTAATTACTGAGAATAATAACTAGAACGAATGATCGAAAATGATCACAACTGACATCATAATATTTATTGTGATTCATTTCAAACTCATACCTTAACTAAGATAATAATTTATTACTGGGTGATAAAAAATTAAAATCCGGCATATATTAACGTATGCAATAAGCTGTTAGCTGTAGTTTTAGAATAAGGTCTTACATTATAATAGAATGATAATCCATTTATTTATTTATTTATTCAGGCTAATTGCAACTAAATACAAAGGGGATAAATTCAAGTAAAATACAAATTTAAGTAAATTATGAATTTAAATAAGAAAGAAAGTTTTATTGAGCTCTGAAAGGCTAAATCTTGAATATCTATCATCCAGACACAAAAGCTGTCTAACAAATACACAAACATATGTCAATAAATCTTTCATACGTTATTCGGATAAAATTCTTTAAGACATTACTGTTTTTTTTTTTTTTTTTTCAGTTTTTGTAAACATTAAAGTTTCAGTGGACATATGACTTTAAAATTTTGATCAATTTTCCAACTTTCGTACGCAAAACTATGAATCTTTCTGCTAAAATTTAATTAAAATTTCCATTATAATAGGATCTTATATGGGGAAAGGTTCTAAAATTGGTCTCTCTTTAAGCCATTACAAGTCCTTATACTAAATTTTAATGGAATACCCCAAAACATAATATAGATCCCTTCATATAAACCTTACATGGAGAGGGTTCATATGGTCCGATTCGGTTGCTTGCGTACAAATTTACATAAACAGATAGATTTTGATTTTGATTCTGAATCGATAGGTGTAATTGAGGGCCTACCCTGTGGCATTTGCCTTTCAGGAGTTGCAAACATCCGCACAAACTTAATATACCCTTTGCCACCGGGTGCAGGATATAAACCAAACACTTGTACTTGTAAAATTTTAGCATTTAGCTAATATATATTTAGTACGTATATACGTAGTTCAATTGACTCTAATGTTAATACTGATTAAGAAAATAAACCTTATGTTTGTGGTTTTAACCAACGGGGTAATATTCTTAGTATGGCATCCTGCATAGGAGCTCAACTAAGTTTTTAGATGTTTTTTGGAAAATTTCAAGCGAAATATAAAAAACTGCTTTATTCAAGGTATGGTGCGTCGCTAGTTGCACTTTTTTGCCGCCGCCTCTGTGGCAATACGTGAATATCGCGACGCTTATACAAATCATAAGGAAAGCAAAAGAATTAATTTTTCATTCATTTTATTTTTTTATTTTAAACACACTTCATCAATACTTTTAACGTTAATGTTATATTTAAATTAGTTTCTAATGCTTAATTATCAACAAAAACAAAAACAAAAACAAAAACAACAACAACAACAAAACTTTTAATTATTCTCCATCTAAATACTACAATAATCGTTTAAAAGTTAGAAGTAAAACTAGAAAACTACTAAGAACACCCCCCCTCCTCTAAACCTGCCTATCTTGCTAAACCAGTGTATATTGTATTTTTAACCGGAATGATTAAATTAAGCATAATTTTTAAATATCATATGATTTCTAAATAATACAATATAACCAAATAATGTTTTGTGCGATAATTGAAATACGTGCACATATTAGATATGATATAAAAATAATGCATACGCGCAACTTGTGGAAACGCTACAACGGCGATATATGTGGTATAGTATAGTATGTGAGTTGGTGTGTTTATAATTGAAGGCTTACAACATGCAGCGTATTGGGTTTTGTGCAAAACTGGTTCTGCTTGAATGCAAGTTGACGGCAAGATGACCTTGTTTTAACCCACATTTTCAACAACGGCAGCCTCTCTGTGTGCCCCTTATGCTTCACTACGTTATCCACCATAAAAGGCGTTATCGTGTATGTGAGTGTATGTGTTTCAACAAATGTAACACTTGAAAAACCATAACATGGCCTAACACAACATAAGACATATAATGCGGCAACATACCCCAGCCAACACCAATAAAAACATTTACTCATGATTTTCACATCAAGTTTACCGGTGAACGGAGAATGTTAATACATATAATAGTCATGTTCAAATTTAATAGCTAAACAGATAATAAATGAATTGGTCACTTGAGAAAACGTTACTATGTACGTACCCCTCCAACATTACTAACGGGATGGTTGTGAATGAGAGGGGTATTGGGATATAATATCTTTTACAAATCTCTGACAATCATAAAGTAAAGCAAGACTGTTAAAAACAGAAAACAAACATAAAGACAGACACATAAGTAAACACACACACACACACACACACACACACACAAGTACACCCAAATAACAATTTTTGCAATAATTCGGTCAACACAAGACAACTCTAACTTTATAAGCACGAACACGATCAACACAAAGTAACAAACACTTGATTCGGGTATTATGGCATATTGTACATAGAATGGTATAACCGCTACCTAGTCAGGTAATGGTTTGTATTTGTGTGTGTGTGTGTCGCAATCTTAAAAAATGAATAAAAAAAAAACTTTTTAAAGCAAAGAGCTCAGCAACCAGCAACATCAACGAGTCAGCAAACATTTTATAGCCACCCAGGCAAATATTGGCCATATGTGTGTTTAACGTTTTGCGCTTAGTTAGGTATCTACTCCCAGCAGTACTGGTTTTATGCATTTTTCAAATCGTCCAACAACAATACCACACACACCACACATACACATAATACGAAACAAAACAAAACTATAAAACGTAAACACAATATAAACATTAACGTTTAGTAGAATAGTAATCAAAGTGTTGTTTCGTTTGAAACAAGCGCGCGAGAAGGAAAAGTAAAAATGAAAACAAAAACAAAATCAAAAAAAGAAGAAGAAAAATAATGCATTTAAAACCGAGTGTACATTAATCCTGCATTACAGTCTTACGGTGTATACGGCTTGAGCTTGACTTTGCACACACACAGCACATTGCAGTGTTACAAATACAAATACAATTGCTTGTCTGCAATTATTAAACACAGTGACTGACTTTTGCCATAAAGTTCAATTTGTGCATTAGAGAATTTCAAATAAGTTTTTGTGGTATTTGTGTGTTTGAATTTTTTGTGTTTTTTTTTCTGTTTTCTGTTTGTTTTTTGTTCTCTGTGGCCAATTATCTTCATACCTGTATAATGAGTGTTATCAACGATGTACGTTCGCGTTTTAGCAAGAAAATGAGTTTTGTGCAGATTTTATGAAACCATAAAATTCTGATAATTTTTTCTTTGTTTTTTTTTTTTTTTTTTTTTTGTAATCTTAGATAATCATCACAGCCATGGATCGTTTTGTTTGGTTTGTATTGCTGGTGGTCACAACACATCTGGTAACTGAATTTACCAAAGTGACAGATGGATATACAAAATCGTCAACACGACCTGATGCAATAGGCGGCAGCAATGATTTAAGTAAGTAAAATATAAAAAAAAATATATATATATTCCAATAATAATACGGCGGTGTTAGCAATTAAGCAAATAGATGACACACAAGTGACTTGCAAACAAATAATATTTATGGCTTTGCTAAGGCGTTGCCTAAATCATTGTCTGAAAAACAAAATAAATTAAAAATCAAAATTATTACTTACTCCCCTATACATATGTATCAAAGCTTGTATCGCCTGCGTGTAAAGTTTAATAAATCACTTGATTCGTTTCGCAACTAATTGTAATTTTCAAAACATACTCATAGTAGGAGTATAGCCTTTTCCATATTATTTATCCCACTCAGATACTTTATCTTATTTTAGAGTCGTATTATCAATCAATTCGTTTAGTAAAGTTCACATGTCGGAGGCTGCCTCTTTGTCCGTTAAAGTATACTAATTAATATTTATGTAAATCATGGGGTTGACATTAATAAAATGCTACCTATTTATAATTTATCGATTTTTGTTAACAAATACAACAACAACAATATTTAAACGTTGAATTATTAATTGGAATGATTAAACCCTCCACGCAAAATGATGGATAACACCCAGAAAAAGACGCCGTCTGATATTATTATAAACAATTTCCAGCCAAGTGCCAAAAATTTAGACAAAAAAACAAGTAAAAAAAAACTAAAACTTATGTGGAGGGTATATCCACGACAATGGGCGTGACGCCTTTAAGGTAAACAAAAAATATGCATAAAGTTCAATGTGCTTTGCACTAGTAAATACCAAGTGCCACACCCACGTTTTGTATATAGTTAAGAAAAGCATTTAAGATTTATATATAGAATGTTTTACTTTACTTATTTTTATCTCTATCACATACTTTCCATATAGAATGCAAGAAAATTTCATAATTCCAATGAAATGAAAAAAAAAAAAAATTAAACAATCCCATTTTTTCTTTTCCATTCCTATTTCTGCTTATTTATATTATAGTTATTAATGCCACTTATAAAGTCCACGAAACTCAAACAAATGCTTCATGGCCTGAAACATGGGTATTGGTGGAAGCAAATAAATATCAACATGAACAACAACACCAGTCAACAGAATTGTTGTTACAACAAATTAAATTACAACAACAACGTTTACATGTTTTACAACAACGACAACAATAACAATAATATACTAAACAATAAGTGCTGTTTGCTTACACAACCAACAACAACAATATAATTATTAAGGTGTGGATAGTAAATGTTTCGTATGTGACGAGTGTTTCTCTATATATTGCATATTAAAAAAAATTATAAGGGCATCAACAACAACAACAACAACAACAACAACAACAATATAATTACTATAAATATGTGCATCAGGTATGTACAATAAATTGAACACAAAATACAATAACAACAGTCAACAATCGAACATTCACAAAACTGTCACTAATCTGATATGTAGTGTGAATTATGAGGATAAATGCACTCAGCTGATAATTGCCCAACTTGAATAGATCTCAATGGTTATTATAATTGTATATTGCATATATATGTATGTATATATGTATGTATATATCTGTAGTGGTTTATATTTAAATGAAAAACTGTTAATAAGCTAAATTACTAGCATTCGCTCATGGCATTAAAATCATTAAAATCATTATTGTTGAAATGTGTATAAAAACAAATTTTATATAACATTTAACCTTTTTTTTTTTTTTTTAATTATACAAATGCGCACTATCATCACTATCTTTTGTAGTTACGAAATAAACGACAAGCTGTCTTCATTATAGAAGAAACACCATCAGGCTCAATGGATCTTTTGCAAATATTTGAACAGCACTTCAAAAATTCTCCATTGTTCACAATTTTGTGCAGAAGTTACAAAGTATTATATATAAACGTAAATACAGTTGCGCTTTTCATCAATGGTTAATACATTGCAAAAGTGTGGCGCTCCTAAACGTTTCATCATCAAATGTTATCGACGAACACCTCCAAAGATGGCTTTTTTCAAGATTACTGTATATATTGACAGCATTTGTATTGGAAAAGGATAAAAGAAATGAAGAAGAATATATTAGGAATTTGTAATTTAAGGTATTTAATTAACATTCTACAACTTTTCATTGATTGTCGGCACCCTCTCGTTAAATAATAACTCTTTAGTTTGATGGGCAATAAACACTTCACAATGTTGCAGTCAGGCCTTGAAGAAATCCTTAAAAAACTAATTGAATCAAAGTATAATTGAATAAAAATTCCACACAAGACCACAGTAATGAAATTTTCAAATCATTAAATCTCACTGAAAACATTTAAAATCTACTGAAATGAAAAAATACCCTAATATAATAGATCACAATTAAATATCTAATTAACATGTCTCAACAAATTTTTTACACTTTAATTAGAATTTAAAAAAAAAAAATAAAAATTAAAAATGAATTTCTTGTACACATCTATAAACTTGTTATAAAGTTTATGTACTTTAATTATTAAAATAATTATTAGAGGTTCTAGTTTTTAGTTAGTGTATTAATTTTTTTATAATTATTATTAAGTTAATTTTTTTTTTTTATACTTTTAATGACAATATTTGTTTTGTTATTTGTAATTTTGTGATATATTAATATATGGTTTTATTAATTTTACTTTAAGCAGTCAATTGTATATAATTTTATAAATGGTTGAAATATTGTAAATCCTAAATAATGTAAAAAATAATTTAAAAAAAAAGAATATATATATATGTTTCATTTTCTTTACAACTCAATGGTAATATTGTGAACTTTTTTACCTGCGTACGGATATTTGCTTCGATCAGAGTGTACTAAGTTTGTCATTCTATTTGCAATATCCAGAAAGAGGCTTGATCAGTATCTAGACATGTGTCTATTGTTGGCATTCTAACGGTCATAAAATTGAAGATATTGAACTGCAATTTTGTATAGACTCTTAGTTTTTATTTAAAATGGACAAAATCGATTAAGGGCCACGCCCACAGTTGACAAAAATCTATTTTTCTGCTACAAAAATTAAGCTATGTATTTAAAACTTATTACACATATAATATATAAATATTGAATTATTCGATGTGCCAAAAATGGGCATGGTCAGATAACGGACACGCTTACAATCAACAAAAACCCATATATCTGCCACCAAAATTGATCTATGAACTTGTATGAACTTGTTTGGTGTGCATATTTACAGTTCTCCGATTCATCAAGTAGGTTTAGTCGAATAAAAGTCACGCCTACAATTTACAAACAACCATACCCACCGTACAATCAACCGTTTTAACAAAAATCGCATTTCCTCCTGTAGGATTTTTATTGATTCGGAAAAATGAATTTAGATTTTGGGCTTGAAGGAAGCATTTTTACAACGAGGGAACCATCTAAAAACAATCATGCGCCTAGCTTGTAAATACTCGTCTTCTAATCGTCCGTTCTTCATAAATTTGTGAAAGAATGTTAGCGAAGGATGTAACTCTTACTTTAGGTACCCATGAACTACCTAAGAAATGCTATTTTGAAAAAGTTACGTTTACATTTGAACGCACTTTTCTTGTTGTTGTAAGGATCTAAAGTAATCTAAAACGTTAGCTTGAATTATATAAAACTCTGTCAGTATTTGAGATAATAGCAATCGAAAATTTTATATTTGGCTTAAGACAACAACTACTTCCCAAAAACCTATCACTTGGTAAGTATAATTTTTGGAATCCAAATTGTGGTAAATTGTGATTCAGCTCTTTTGTAGAAAAAAAAAAAAAACAATCACACTTGTTGTCAGATTTGTATTAGTATTAAAAATATTATAAATGCAATCTCTAGCAAATCTTCCTTATTTACTTATAGCAAATAAAAATATAATAATAAATAGATTGAAATGAATTGTTTTGCTAGTTACCGTAAATCACTCAAAACGAAAACGTATATTAAGTAAACGTATTTGTACTGCTTTCAACATGAAAATGTCAACAAATATTTGCTGAATACTAATTTAATATTTTTTGCACTGTTTGTTTGTTTAAATCTTTGTTGAATTTAAAACCTCCCAAAAGTTTTCCATGTGATATGAAATTATACTTAACTTATGAGCACCAGTAATACCTATTAAGCTAAAAACTATTAGAATGCCTACATTCAGGCATAAATTAATTACCTTATATAAAAGTTTACTTATAAAAACCTTTCAGAAGCATTTTAATAACATTTCAAAAACTTGAAAATAAAAAGTGCAAAAACTTTTAAGCTTTTAACGAAGATATATTATTCGTTATGCCTAAATGTATTATTTTCTGTTTAATTAAAATATTATAAATTAATTATAAATATACTCTCTGTTCAGCGTTCAAATGGAACGCCATACTTTGTATCTAAAAAGATACCAAATGAAAGTGCCAATGATAGAAAAATGCACCCCTAGAAATGAAAGCAATCATTGGCTTAAGCTCTAAGAATGAATAAAACTTCCCATAGATAACGTGAGGCATCTATGAGCGAAGTCCCAAAAGTACCTGATGGAACAAAGAAACAAGGAACAATTTATATACGACTTTGGTGAAATTTCCGACTCTTTGCTTCTTTAAAAATAAAGCCTTCAGTAGCTGAGTGGCTAAGGCGTTGTCTTAGTAAACTTTTTGTGCTGCAGACACGGGTTCAAATTTAGCTGGGGAACAAAGTTTTTCTATTGAAATTTGAACTCACTTAGAATTAAGAATAATTATGAAATTTTTGTGGGATACCCACCCTGGCTCGCCAATTAAGATTACAATTTAAAAAATGTATATATATATATATATATGCTAAATAGGATGAATTTTTCTGTCTGTTGTCAACAATCTTGAAACTTAAGCTTTATAAGAGCAGCCATAACCAAAAATAACAATTGGAAAAACTAAGCTTTTAAGAAGAAAGGGTGTGAGACTGTTCAATAAAGAGCCAACTTATGTTTAATCATAATTAATATTTAAAATAAAAATATTTATAATAAATGAGAGTAATAGTCCCCCCCTCTGTACTGTACCTCCGCCACTAACATGCCTTGTTTAATAGCAATTGTTTGCAGCCAACAAAGGCCGTTAGATTGAATACTTCTGAGACTACCTCCACTAACATGTGCCTGTAATATTGTCAGTTCGGAAAGGAAAATAAAATAAAACTATATAGTTGATCAAAAACTATATAACCATATTGGTATGATTAAATATTTATATATTTTTTTTTTTTTCAATATAATACGTATGTGTATGTAACTTGTACTATACAGCAAATTATCAGTACAAAATAAATTCAAATTATTGAGGTTAAAAATATTACGAATTAAAAATAAAGGAAATACAAAATCAACTGATAAGAAAAATTAAATATTTACAATTTAACAATTAATTTTTTTCGCCAATTATTTAACTAAATATAAGTCAAAGTCACAAGATTGTATAAGACTATCTCTAATAAAAATAATGGAAAAATGTATGTTATGTGTGTGAAAAGACAGACTGACTGACGGATTTGGTTAAATTATTTCAGGAAGTAACGGATGTGTTCTGCTTTTAGTGGCATTAGGAAGACTAGTAATATCTTTAAAAAGAAACTCTTTTTGAAGCCATTCTCCAAGCTTCATTGTTTTCCTTTTATATATTTTAGCAAACTTGGTAGTTTAAAAAATTTATTTGCGCTTTAAAAGAACCTCATACACAAATAAAATCGCATTTATCAACATTTTCAGAATGTCAAGCTTTGTTTTGTTTTTCTGAAAAGAGAGCGAACGTTAAAACATTCAAGTGCTGCATCAACAATCAAAAAAATACCTTGCTAGTTGTTGCAGTATAAGAGAATTGCAGTGAAACCGCAACAAGAGCAGCAGCAAACAAACATAAAGTCCACTCACAACCATTGACTTCAGAGAATAAAGCAACTTTTCTTGAGTGTGCAATAAAATCAAAATACAATAAAATAAAAATATCAACAGACAATTTAAATTGAAAACGTAATAATCAAGCTGTAGTCAGTTAGTTGAACGCGGTGTACCACTGAAGTTGGTGGTTAAGAAAATCAAACTCGAAAATTTCAAAAAATCTCAATAAAATAAAATAAAATAATAGACAGAGAACAGGTTTTAAAAAGAATTTATAAAAAAATATATTGCAAAATAAACTGATTTATAAGTAACGCAAGAAACGAAAGTGATTTTAAAACATTAAATTACATACAACGCAGTGAATTGACGGCGTGAAGTGAGTAACAACTTATCCAAAATCTAAAAATCCATTGTGTTGTATTTTTCCTACACACACATATAACTAGTGGCTAAATAACATATTGTTATATGACGTAACGTTATTTTAGAGACAGTGACGCCTTTGATTATAACATGCAGCATCTCATTTTAATTGCATGTTTAGTGCATGCCGCCTTGTCTGCACCCCAAGTAAGTATGACAACAAGAATCGCATTAAATTGCTTAACAACGCCTCTCATAGTTAGCGAATGCAAATTGATTTGAATGGTACTTGATGAAAACTTTATGCAACCCAAATCGAAAACAATCAAGTAGAGTAGTAGATGTCATACCTTACACTGCTCAACTTAACTACTTAACCATGTGCTTGAAAAGTTAAATTCTTTCTCTCGTCATTACTGCGCTTCCTTAGACTGCCTTTTTAAAGTAACACCAACAACAAAGCATGACTTTTGGATTGCTTCAGGGTCATAGGGTTTATAGTAGAACAACGTTGATAAACGGTAGAACTGTTCGAGCACGAAATTTGAGCAAACAATTTAGAAGCATTCTTCTTTAACAGGATGAAAGTCTTTATAAATATATTTTACAGCGCATAAGACCGTAAGATGTTTAAATGTAGCATCAAACTATGTCTGTCTATATATTTTCACTTTAGCACTATAGTATAATAGTTATGTACAATAAGTAAAATTATGTAAAGCTTTAGTAATCCAGCACTAATTCAAGCTGAAAAAATAAGAAAAAAAGAATCTGGGATATAATTTACATTTAAGGGCGTGTACACTTTAACGACTCTTTTTAGGACTTTAAATTTAATACTATGTGTTACAATTTATTACACTCCAGCGGTCAAACTCTCAAATCAACAATACCTTAAACGTGTGCCTATGTGGATACCTAACCCATAACTCCATTATTATTACTGTGAGATATTTGTAATCAATTTTGGGCGTGGCTAAAGATATATTCAAATACTTTAAGATGGACTGATTTATATATTAGCTTAATAGGTAAACTTTTGCAACCATTAGGATGTTTCTACGTGGACGTATAGTTGCAATACTTTCGGTACAGGAAATAATAAATATTATCCCAAAAGGAAAATGCCACACCCACCTTCAAATATACCGATCAATTCAGAATCAAAATCTGCAACAATGTCTGTCTGTCTATGTAAATTTGTGCACTAAAGTTCGCATTTTTTGAGATATTTCAATGAAATTTGGTACAAGGACATATATTGACCAAAAAAAGAATCCTATTGGAAATGGAGCAAATAGAACCATTTTTAGAAAGCATCCCCATTTTAATGGAAAACTTTATATGGCATAAATTCGCAATTCTTAATATTTTTGTAAAAAATTTGCTGAAGAATATTTAATAAGTTTTATATTTGGCTGTTTCAAATTTGGGCCCGATCGGACCAATTTTTAGATCTTCTTCATATATAATTAAACACTTTCATGAAATTGTAAATAGATACAACTAAACTAATTCTAGATTAATTTAAGAAGCTAAATGGTGTGAGGTATTAAATAGTAGAGTTTGGCAGATCATAACATGTTTACTTGTTTAAAGTATAAGACTTTGATTAAAAATGTTTTATAAAATGAAAGGATATTAAATCTGTTTACTTTCAAAGCCCTTCCTTACATAACGCTACTTAAAAGGTGCGTGATTATGACATTTTAATTAGCTTTCTGTGCCATATTGTATTCCATACTAGAAAATGAATCATTCATAAGTTGTTATAGTTAAAGGTCAGAGATTATAGTAATTATTTTAAAATTATAACAAAAACAATTCCGCTACTAATTCTTAATTATATTGTATTACACATATGTTTTTCACATAAATATTTACAATACTTCTAACATTTATACTGCAATAATTAGCATATGATTATAAAAAAAACAAGAATAAATAAGTAATTAATTTAATAATGAATGAACGTTTATTTATGAACGTCACCAGTGTTTTATATATGTATGTGTGTGTAGCGAAAAAATTTTTCCATTTCATTGTACTGGAATGAGTTTAAATGCATTTTTATGGTTTCTTTAACAAATGCTAAATTTAGGAATGTTATATACACACATACATAAGTCCAAATATTCGATAAATAACCTTCACTACCGGTTTTATAGTGTACGTAAGTATGTATTTGTCCTCTGGTTTTAATTGCTGCAAAATATGTTTAAAAAATGTCTTAATAAACTTAAATGATTTATATATTCATTTGATTAACACAAATGAAATATTGTGCGCACTAACAGACATATAAACAACTGTATCATATACTTTACACATAATATTCAATTTAAGTACATATGTACATGTTGCCCTTTACATAGATATTTTGTTTACATAACTCTTTAATGACATTGACCAAAAGCACAACAAAACATTATTTCAACAAAGTTGTTTGCTAAAGGTCATTGTTAAGGTAAAAGGAGTGTTATCCTTAGACAACCACAACAATTAACTTTTCCTAAACAATTTCATTTCAATAGAAAGCAAAGAACTTTAATAATGTTAATGAGAAAACCTGAAACATATACTCACTCGATACTCGATTTAGATAAAAAATATAAAAGTATAAAATCAAAAGGTCAAGTCAATAACGTAAATAAAGAACTTGGTCACAAATATTGAATAAAGTGAAATAATTCGAAATTATCTTCTGGTTGGAAGTTGATTATAAGGAAGTTTAAATAAGTTAAAGGTTAACTGAAGAAATTAAGAAAATGGTTGCTTTATGTACTAATCCAACAATTTGCGAAAAAATGGATAGCTTCAGATAACACACACTTTTACAAATTTGCAAAAAAACTTATTTATCGCAGAATCCAACTTCTTAGTTCGTATATATATAATAGAGAGAGAGAGAGTAATCCTGTCAAGCGTAATAAGGAGATACTATCTTCAGTGACATTTGACCAAAATGTAATGACCAACAGATGATTAGAAGTCAACTTAATGCTTAATAAGTCGGAGTGTATTTGTTGCTTCGCAAACATCCTTCTTTAGCTAGGACCACTAGAGTGTTTTTTTTTTTTGCTTAAATCTACTATCTGATAAAAAACAATACTTTTTTTACCTTATTTTTAACAATTTAAAGTTCTATTAGATGTGAAAAATACTCCTTATAACTAAAGTAAAGGATATGAAAAAAATGTCTCTTAAAATCTCTCTAATACTTATTTTATCTACATACACTATTAATGATTATCGTGATGAAATTTCTTTAGTCTATATAAAGAAGAAGATCATAATGTTATAAATACTTGAAAAATTTTTATGAAAATGGCTAATTCCATTTTAAGGCTTCACTTGTTTAGTTGCGCAAGTGAATATTTATTATTATTGCCCACTAAAAGTAAACACAATAGCTTAAGAAAATTATGCATTTATCCTAATTTGTATTCATATTGAGAAGCAAGAAACCCATAATATTGAAAGTAAAGTGTAATAAAGATTTATGCCTTAAGGCAAACATTTTTAAAGCATTTTTATACTTTTTAAAATTATAAAATAAATTTTTACCATATATGACTAAGCATCGGTTCTACTCGTATAGTAGGTAAGAAAGCATTCTACGTAGCATTGTTTATAAAAATAAAAGAATAATTTATCAGAAAAACAACTTTATTTTTATACCCTCCACATAATATGGGGGGTATAGTAAGTTTGTTATTCCGTTTGCAATACAAAGAAGGAGGCGTCAGAGACAAAGTTTATATATTTTTGATAAGCATCAAATACTGAGTCCATCTAGACATGTATGTCCGTATGTCCTTATGTCTGTCGATTGTTGGCATTCTCACGGTCGTAAATTTTAAGAAATTAAGCTGAAATTTTGTACAGACACTTTTATTTACATACAAATCACTCTTTAAAAAAGCCAAAATCAGTCAAGAGTTCACGCCCACAATCAATAAAAAACTACATATATGCCACAAAAATTGAACTATGAACTGGAAATTTTTTATGCTTATGTACAATTATTCCACCCATCGATGCCAAAAATGGGCGTGGTCGAATAAAAACCATATTCAGCGTAAAACTCAACTTGGAAGTTTATACGTAATGCGTTCATTGTTAGAGGGCGTAATCATATACCTAGTTATGAATAGTTGAAATATAGTTGAAATATGTATATTTGCGATTGTTAATTATAGTTATCCACTTTACAATACAGTAATACGTCAAATCCAAAAATAATCTTTAACGGTTAATAGCTATTTGTAGTACAGATCCCGTCAATGTCACAAAATGTTTCCTTAACTAATGAGACCCGAAAATAGTTTTGTTTAGGGCACCTAAGTTATTTGAAAAAAGCGAATTTCTTAAAGCAAAAAAGCTAATTTCCTTAGAAGGGAAGAAGAAAGAATAGAAAAATCTTAAACTTCACGTTGCAGATCATTCATACACCAGGAAATAAGAGGAACAGTAATAGGAAAAGTAAACTGCGACACAATTGAACCTGTTACACAAATGATCTGGAAAATAAAAACAAGTGCAAGCAAACATTTTACCGGATTTTGCATCCTTAACTAAAGCGCTGGAAAATGTGTTTAGTTAATAATCCATAAAAGGAAAACTGTGAAATTTACTTAAAAACTTAAACATAAAAATTGTTTCAACTTTAAACTTTCTTTACAAGTTCACAACATTTGTCCATTCATCTAACCATTAAACGAAAGTTATGAACGGCACAAACTTCTAAAATCAGCGCGAAAGTTGTTCTTTTCACTATCATGAAATGAAAAGTTTCTTCAGTCATTCTTCTAGCACTTTATTAAATAAAATGGAAAATTTTCACAAAAAATTCCTTAATTATTGAATGACAGGCAAAACACTGACTTGTTTGTGTATTCTTTTCATTTTACTTTCATGTACAATACAAGTTTATCTCGTTTAAGGATGGCAAAGTGGGTGTAAATTTCTTAGGTTATCATGCTGAAGCTGGTCTGGGTGGTGGCCAACAAGATGGCCAAGGTTTATTGGGTGGTTTGCATGCTTCCGCTGGTACTCCGTGGGGCCAAAATGCTGCAGCCGGCTTGGGTGGCAATGTAAACGGTAAGAATTTTTAAAAAAGAAAAAACCATACAATTAATTATAAAGAGTTTCCTTAAACTTTGTAAAAGATTATTTACTTATATTCACCACTTTGCGGTTGGGGGTAAACTCAGTAAACTCTATCGAAACGTTTATAACACTCTCTAGACATAAATGGTCTGAAATATATTTTCTATCTTCCAAATGTGTAAATAATTTCAACAAATGTTGTTGTTGTGATGGTGCTTTATGACAGATAAATAGATATTTGTCGAATGTGGGCGTGGCTTTTAACCGATTTTGCCCAATTAAAATAAAACATCTGTACAAAATTTCATCTCAATAACAGGCGGATATGCGGACACACTCAGATTTCGATGCTGATCAAGAATATGTATACTTTGTAGGGTCTCTGAGGCCTCCTTCTGCATGTTGAAAACCGAATGACAAACTTAGGATACCACTTATTTTAGATGGGTGTTTATAAGTTTTTCCTTTGATAACTAATTTAAAAAAAAAACTTTGATATAAAATTACTTAATTAGAATATTTTTAAATACCATAAAATCCAATCTGTATATAAAATAATGAAAATATCTTTGAGTTTAATCGTTCAATTACCAATATCAAAAATGAATCATAAATTTAATTAAAGGCTTATTGAGACATTTTGTTTACTAAATGAATCATCCAATGGACATCAATAATTTTAACTAATAATGTAACAAGTGTGATTAGCATGCATGCACAAAATAGAATAATAGAATAATTAAATAGTGTGTTTCTGCTTCAACAAAACCCTTAAAACAAATTGTTTCGCACTTAAGGGAAAGATAACGTAAAAATGTAAAAACTTTCGAACCGAACAATGTTAACCAAAAGTAATTATTTTCAAGTTTTTATAGGAATTTTTTCTGTATTATTATAGACGCTTAATAGGCGATATACAATATAAATCACTTTTTTTATATTTTCATTTAAACGTAGGACGCTCTTCTGGATTTCTGTATGCTGGGGCTGAAGCTACACCTGATGTGGGGGCTAGTACTGTTTTAGGTGGTGACACTTCAGCAGGTGGCTTTCGTGGTGCCGAAGCTCATGCCAATGGTCGAGTGCAATCTAAAATGCATAATTTATTAATGAATCCACAACCACCGCTGCCACCATTAACTGTGACTGACAATGACGGCAGTGCCATACAGAAAATACCTCATGTAAGTATCCAAAGAAAGTCTATTACTTTCAGTTTTAGTACAGAGTACTAGTTTTATGGCTCTGCCATCTTCTCTAAGAGGAATAAAAACAATTTATGTATATTATATTTCCTCGTTCCGGGTTTGAGATAATGTTTCTATTTATTCCCTGCCCCACTTGTGGCCAAAAATATGTTAAATTTATGAGAATGTTTTTAACTCCTAAGCGGAAAATGCCACACCCACCTTCAACTATGCCACTATGTATTAATTCAGCATATGAATTGCCTTATCCATGTCCGTCTGTTCGTGTTTCCATATAAATTTGTGTGCAGCTGGTGGTCGCATTTCTTGAGATATTTTGATGAAATATGAGACAAGTACATGGCTCAGAAATGGACCAAATCAGGTAAATTTTTAAAACTCCTCCCCACATAAGGTCACAATTCTTAATATTTTTTGAAAACATTGCGTAAAGAACAGTTAGCTTTATAGTTGGCTATGGCAAATTTTAGACCATTTTCACTTATTTATTGACCAAATGAATGTAATTACTGTACAAAAAAAATCGAATGTGTATTTGTCATGTTCATCCAGGTCCTGTACTACCCATTAAAGAAAATACATTCATAGGTCTTTATGTAACCTCAGTTGAGTTTAGACTTGATTTAAAAGATATATTATAACTTCGGCTAATGCGGAAGATAATCAGAATGATTGCAAATAATTGCGGTATGGGATGTAAAGGAGAGAAACCAGGTTACACAAATTTTCAGTTTTACAATTTTTTTTTTATAAATAAATAAAGACAAGGTGTGATAATCATTGTTTAAAATATAGTCCTCCAAAAACTTCAACATCCAGCTAATGAAATAATTTTCAATTTAAACAAGTTAATTATTGTATTGAAAAGAATTGTAGTTATTATCAAATGAAAATGAAAAACAACTCATTTACCAACAGAATGTAGTAGTGGATGTGATAACAATAGCATAAACTTCATTCGCACAAATTCTTCAATAAATATTTAGATCTAAGAAAGTCAAGCGAAAAAAAAAAAAACAAAGAGCAAAAAAATTATTAATTCTATGAATGATGGCGACAAGAACACTAGCAATAATTATAAAAGATTATAAAAGAAAATTTCTACTGAACCACAGACAACCAATAACAACAACGACAACAACAACAACAACAACAAAAATGAACCTCATAATTTTGACGGAACTAAAGAAAAACTTTATAATAATACACCATCACCAGCTGCAGATGATAGCTTTTCAATTGTTAAACAACGCAGTAAATATCGCCAAAGGCAACACCACCAACATCCAAAGCGTAGACATCAACGTGAAAAAATACGCTCAAAAACTATTTATAAAGCGGTGGAAAAGCCACAAAAAACTATGTTGGCGATAACATCAGCATCAGTGTCATCAGAAATTCATCCTCAACTAATACAATATACCCAAATACAACAACAACAACAACAGCAGCAGCAGAAGCAGCAGCAAGAAAAACAAAAGAAGTTGATAATACAGGTATAGTCAACGAATGATTTTTTCATTCAAAACATCGTTCGGTCCGAATGGCTAAGACATACACAATGCTGCTTTCAACAAAACTAACAACAATATCCATGATATATAATAGTATTACACAGACTGACACATGCACCCGCGTACATAAAAAACAACAACAGAAACATATTAAAACTATTATGAAGTCCTTTGACACGGAGCTCTCTGATCATAAAAAAATTATACCCATACAGTAGTGGCAACTATGCTTAAGCGTATTACATTACACCATGTGGAGGAGTACAGATAACGATAACATAATAATAATAAATTTTAGAAAATAAAATGTGAAAAACTCTTATCATTTCTAAATTAAGGATTATTTTTAAATTTAAACAAAAATTTCAGTCTGTCTGCATGCCTGCATACCCGCCTATATCTCTAATACACCTGGCTTTGCATACATAATTAAAATGAAAATCTGTCAAATTAAATTTAACAAATCTAAGCTTTATTTTTATACTAAACTAACATATGTACAATTTATACACACATGTATACATACATATATGCATGAAAACTGAAAATTGTAGAATACAACTGCTCGATGGCATATATGGGTGTGTTTGCAATGTGAAAAGGTGAAAATGAACAAATCTAAAACACATTTACACACTTATTCAACCCACATGATAGATACGAAAATATATTATATACATATTTATCAAGTATAATATTTTGTATCTGGTTTAAAACAAACATTGAACATGCTACGCCTTACACCTACAACTTATATAGCAACTACCAGAAGTAGCTTTCAGGGAGTATTATTTTGTATATAATCAATAGATCAACTTGATGATCAAAATCCAAGTTGATTTAAATTGTCTGTAAGTTTGTTGTTCATATGTTCGTTTTGGTGCAGAACTTCTCCATTGAGGTCGATTGTAACAGATACTGTAAAAGTTCTCTCAAAACCTCGATTGTATACTCCAAAAACATAGACAGACGGAAGGACAAAAGCCTAGCGATTTATATTTCAAATGATTTTATGCAAACACCATAACAATCATAGTATACTGTTTACCCAGGAAAAAAAGTATTTATTACACCCTTATGCCCCTGCCTTGGTATATAAATACGTCCGTACACATACATACATATATAGATTTTAATATGAGTTGTTTGTGAACGATAGTCCTGCAAGTCGATTCAATTTAACTATTTCAATCGTTACATAAATTTGTCATAATAGTAATCTCTACCATTCCCATCAACAAAAAAGGGTAAAACAGATTTCACTAAATACATAAGAACGCAGGATTTAACAACATTTTCATAACAAACTGCAGCGCTTCACTGTCAAGGCTTTTGATAACATAATTGTTTTTAACATGGAAGCAATTAAACAGTTGAATGGACATCTATTTTAATAAAGTTAGAATTAGATGTTTTAAATCTTCTGCTTCTCTCCCCTCATATGGTAAACTTTAGGAAACTGTGGTGGTGAAGAAATGCAGCCTAGAGAGCGAGACCAATTTAAACCTAAATTGTTGACGTAGCTAGTGAACGTTTAGATCCATTTGTAATGACTATTAAGATCCTTCCTTCATTCATTTTTTCATTTTCATGCTTTCACTGATAGATAACTTTAGCTGTATTGGAGACAAAATATATTGATTTAAAATTTCTTGAAAATTCATATTTAAATGAATAAATGGTTTTTGTAATGTTGTACATTCCCGATGAATTTCATAACAGTTCCAATATATGCGAACATGTCTGTATAGGCCTGTGCAGAAAACTATAATAAGTTTACTTAATAGAAAACAGCTTGTTACATACAAACATACATACACACATGTATTATAATTGATAAAGTTGGTGCCAATGTAAATATTTTAAGGGCACACATAATAGCCTTACTGGCAGGTGAAAATGCTTTGAATTCAAATAAAATCAAAAATAACATGAATTTTCAAATTGCGATTTATTGTTTATAATAATTTTTAATTATATATAGACAATGTGTATGTGTATGTATATGTTGTTGACTTAATTAGAAGCTTAAATAAAATATTGCCAACAGTATGGTTTTCTGGTTGTTTTTTCAGGAAAATATTTTTAAAATATTATCAAAACAATATCATTAAAAAAAAAATCATTCATCAAAATTATTTTTCTTTGATTAAAATTGATTTTCTTTTTTAAGAAGCACTCATCAAGGCGTGCCTTAGTCGCTGATCATGCGACATCTGACACAGTAAATGTCAATGTTGTGAAAGCTAAACCAACTGGTAAAAATGTACAGGTGGCTTACGATTCTTACCCTACCGGGGATGTGGTTCGCCAATCGTTGCAGGTTTCTAAAATAATTCACAAGTAACATTAGCGTTATATATCAATTTTCCTTTTTTTTTTACTGTATTCTAGATTCCAATCGGCATTTTACAATCTTTACAAGAATCATTGACTGGTTTAAGGGGCAGAAAAATTGTTACCGTACATCACGAAGTTACGAAACCGTAAAATTTATATTCAAGTTGGGAATAATTAACTTGAAAATGATTTTCTTTATTATAAATGAATCATTTTTTTTTATTATTAATATTAAATATTATTAGGGATTAATTAATATTAACGAAAATTCAATAAACAAGAAGGTGTACAGACTTAGAAGTGGTTTTTAAATACCTCATGTTGTACAACAGGTAACGCGCTATATTAATAACAAGTAATCAAACAAAAATTGGCTTAAGCCACATCTATAAACAAATGTAAGATTAGGCCCTTTTATGGTGGGTATATATAATGCATATCAACTTTTACAATGTCTGCTCTGTTGAACGATTTATTTACGAGTAAGTTATAAAATTTATTTTCACAATATATATACAAAGTCAAGTTAACTTTTCTTTTAGAAAAACTCATGTTGATCAGAATTATGCACAAAAAAGTTTTTTTTTATAACTCCTTTAGATATAACAAACAAATATGATTAGATTGGATCTAATTGCTGATTACATACTCAGTTAACCATCAAATTTGAAAAATTTAATAAACTTGTCACCAATATAAGTTTATTTTAAAATATTTTTTTATATTTATACTTAATTTACATATAATATATACATAATAATTTGACACCTATAGATGTCAGTATAGAATTATTTTTGTTTTATATTTCTAAAAATATAAACATATAAATTTTGGCCATATCACTGGTTTCCACAACAGTGATTTGATTGATTTTTTTTTTTTTTTTTTTGATATTTGCAAAAATACACTCACTCGCCTAGGCAAGAGCATTCATCAACTTTCAAACGTTTTCATTCATGCATGTATAAACATGTAGACATATTAATTTTCAAACATACACTGGGTGCATATGCATAATAAAATATAACCAAACGCATATGAATCAATGGACAAAAAAGAGCACTCAGATATTTAGTGAATTTTTAGTTTTTCATGTTATGTAGCTAAAGGCTCTCTACAACAACCTTTTTCTGACATCACTAGTCATGATTTGCTATTTGTTGCAGTTTAAAGAGAGAGCCCGTTATGCAGTAAACTATATTTTAATCAAAACTCTATTACAAACAAATTGTTTACGAGGACTTATAGTATATATTACAAGGATCTTAAAAACAAAAATGTAAATATCTTTATATATAAGTAAATGTACATATCTGGCAAGAGTCACAAATAACCTGCGACTACAGCAACACTTCAGAATCAAATTTAATTTTCTTGTCTTAAGCCTTTTTCTATTTTCCACATTCTCTACACAGGATAGAGAATATACTAAGTTTGCTGTTCTGTTTATAACACAAAAAAAAGACGTAGAAGACCCTATTGACTATTGATCAGTATCAGAATCTGAGTTGATCCAGACGTGTCCGTAATTTTGGGATATTAATGAAACATTGAAATACTTTATAGACACTTCGACTTCCTGTACGCAGATCGCTGTGGGCAAAATCGGTCATAAGACACGCCCATAATCACAAAACTCTATTTAACTGCTCTAAAAATTGCAACATATTTATAATTAACCCAACCATCGATGGCTAGCTCTCATACGAAAACGAATAATGCAGATGTATTAAAAGGTGTAGCTCTGCCCACTATGCGTTCGGGTATATTTAAGATTTGGTTTAAAGTCGAATGCTTAAGAGTTTAGAGTTTAGTTTAGTATACTCATCGATTATACATTAAAAATGGCATGAAAACTAAGTTTAAATCAATATAATATAATACCACATCTTCAATACGTATACCCTCATCACTAAGGTGGAGGATATAATAAATATGAAGGTCTAGGTCCGTTATAAACCCTATTACTTGTTTCTTATAATAATAAACATTTTTTCACCACTACAGTTTCCTGTACTTTAACATCTCTGTAATAAAAACTACTACCATACCTAAATAAATATATATTTTACAAATAATAAATTAGTGTTAAAAAGTACTAAATAGAACTTTGCAGAAATAATCAATTTCTAAAATCATAAATTAATAAAATATATTACATACCCGCCCTTAAACACACTGCGGCAACTTCTTTTCAAGGCATAAGACATAAAGCTACATACTAAATGCAATATGTGTCTGTCGATCTAACTATGTAATCCATCGATACTTAATCGTCGATTCGATCTGGTATTTCAGAATCCTCTATGGTTTTACTTGATGGTATATAAACTTTAAAGGCGAACTTCGATTTAATAAAGGAACCCGTATTCAGCACGGTGCAATTATGTTGTGTGACAGAAAAACTCTGACAAGAGTCACCAATAACAATTAAATCTGGCAATGGGTATAGCCACAAGGCCGCATCATAATCCCAATGTACTGGCATAGCTATTGGATGTATGGGCGTCAAATGTCCCTCGCATATTAGCGTACGGGCGAAGTGATGCTCAATATTAGAGATATCGGTCGGAAAATGCAACGTATTGCGACAAAATTTTGCCATTAAATCTAAACGGCAGACTACAATCTGTTGAGTACAATACTGCAAGCGACAGGGATTTGTGGCCAGTTTTGTGCGAGGCCATGTTTTAAGTAAGCCAGCAGCAAGAGGTTTTGGTATGCCGTGTCGCGGAAATATACTGGCAGCTGTCGGATCATCACAGGATGGTATCAAAACCAGTTCAGTTTGCTTCTTCAATTGTTCACAGTCATTGGTTAGAGCTGCCAAGGCATTAAGATGTTGTCTTAGAGCGTGCGGTTGACGTTCAGATGGAGCAAATGGACCCATAAGCACTATAGCAACGGGTGGGCAAGAATCATAACCAACAAATAATGTGCGCAACTTTTCCAACACCATCGGCATGTCCAAGCGTACATCGGACAGGAATACTATGGTGGCTTCTGTATTAGAACGTTCAATTTCCAATAAATTATCCGAATATTTTAATAATTTATTTGCTTCGCCGCCCCATGTATTTTGAGTACCGAAAAATGCTCTACTGGAAGAAGCGGGTTCGGCTGGGGGAAACCCTAAACCATCAACTGTAAGAAAGCATGCTTATTCATACAAGTACAAAAAAAAAACAATTATAAATATGCAGACCTTTTAAAACACCTCCACTGTAACAGCCTTCCGCCAATACAAAGCAGCCTTCGCAAAAGAAGCCAGCATGATACCGGGCTCCACTTAAATCTAATTCCACATAACCGGTAGGATCCTCTAAATAGAATTTACTTTCCTTTAATTGCGTTAACAATCCCAACACTACAGCCTCTTCCACCACCGAGGTAGCCAGTAGATTTTCACAATGCAAAAGTTTGAATTTTTTCATACGCGACTCAGCCGACACACCATTTTCTATAATGACCGGTGCAAACAGTTCATGTCTTAAAGTTTTCTGTAATAACATTTCATAGCGTTGCCTTAATTGACCGGATTTCATCGATGGCTTTGCGAATATAGCTCTGCGTTCGGTAGACAAATCAAATTTTTTCATTTGACGATCGTACTCAAAGCGAGGCACACTAAATCCATCTATAACAGAGAATACAGTTTCCCCCTCATCCAAGCCAACACGATTTATTTCGTTAATAGCCTTCTCCAAGGCATTGCGGTCCACTTGAGCTGATGTAAGATTTTGATTTTGAAGGTTTTCCGTAATAATTGTTAACCACTTGTCACGCTCATCGGCATCGAAAGGGATTAACTGTTCAGCCAAGTATTCACTATTTTCGGAGAGTAATAGAAAACCACTTAATTTAAAGGCATTGGTAATTTTCTTTTTTAACTTTAACAAATCACCCATTTCGTTTAATTTAATAAAATACAATCAACAAAAAAGGCGGTAAAATATTAGCCAAGTGTTGCTAATAACTTTGCAGTGTTGTTACACTTACATTTTAAGAACCATTTGGTATGGCAACGCCTTGTCATACAACCAGCTGAGTTTGTTTACATTTTTCGTACAATAAACCCTTTGAACGGTTTGTTTACGTTACCATAGCAATTACAAATGTTGCATGTTTTTTGTTAATAATTATAAAGCAACAATAAATACAATATAAAATAAACAAAAAACAGCACCTGCGCTTTCAGTTGCTACTACAATATAACTTTAAAACAATACCACCACCAACGGTAAGTTTGACCAACACTTCTGACCATTATTCAGTTGCAAGAGCTGTTGTAAAGATCTCCCTTTTACTTTTAATTATACAGTAAAGTTAAGTAATATATATGCAGTGACTTACAAGTATTTACCTAAATAATAATATTATTATTTTTAAAGGTTTACTGAATTCATTGAACAAAAAAAAAAAAACATGGATGAGTTTAAAACAATTACATATAACACCTCGGTGGTAAAAATAGCCAGTTGTTTGGAAAAGATTTATCAGAAAATTGTAGATAGTTGCGACAAAAAGATAGCGGAGCATAATATTAAGGAAATTGAATTTCTAAAAACCCAATGCAAAGCTGAGAATATTCAATTGAGTTTGATGAGCTGCCAAACATTTGTACGTTTAGTGGAGCATAGTACTTTGGAAGCAAACAATGTATTGGCCATTCTCATATCTATGCTGCCGAATTCCAAGTAAGTGTCATACTTTTAAGTATAAATATTTAAGTCTTTTCTATTTATTAGGTAGTGTAAATATTGTTATAAAATGCTTTATAACGTGCATTCCATCAGCAATTATATATGTAGTGTATAAACATGCAAGTATGTTTTATTGGTGTTTTCTTTTCTTTCCCGGCATTCTTTTATTTCTTTGTTTGTTTGTTTGTTGTGCATGCATCCGTATTACACCAAAAGCTGTTTCCTTTAAATCGTATTATTGCCGAAATTTTCGCCATTATTTGCTGCACCTCACCCATGCATATACACATACATATATGTACCTTGACCAACAAAAGGAGTGTTTGGCGTTTTGTTTTTCCACCGAAAACTCTTAGGTCATAGTTTTGCTATCAAGACTTTTATAAAGATGATAATATACACAGAGTAGAGCATTCAACTTTACAACACACCCATGAATAATCATCACAATTGATAAAATATTCTCACATGTACGAGTATACAACGAAACGATAAATCATTCGCATATTATACGGTCATATACACACATCCAGAATGCACTGTAAGTAAGAATTTTGCAAATTGCATAAATTGCCCTACGGTCTGGCGCATGGACAACAGAAATTGTATGGAAATGAGATTGTAACCTATTAACCGCAATATGATTAAGAGGTGTAAAGCACGGCATGCCAGAAAATGAATAGAATTTCGCAAGTGCATAGACTTGAATGGTACTTACCCCGTAATTTATCAAGATATCAATTAAAACTAAGGGTGCGACATGCAAATATAAAAACAAACAAATACACGAAATGATTGGTATAAATAATTTGTAAAAATTTTGAAAAATATCAGAAAAAAACATTTGAAAGAAAGAACTTACATACAAAAGCCACAGCATAGCTTTTTAGGCGCCTTATCATTTAAAATATTTTGCCTTTAATGCAGCATTACGTCATAGACAATTATTGCAATAATTAAGCAACTGAAAAGGAAAGAAAATTTAGTAAAAAATAATTAAAAAAAGAATTGCACAACGTCCGGAATCTAGTTAATTTATTAGAACAGGTTTTAACAAAATTTACCAACACGACTGTACTGCCTTAAAAGAATTTTATATCCAACTATACCCGTCATAGTTTCACTTGAATACTTAACAAAATTCTAATATACGAGTATGTCTGTCTTGAAAATGCTGTATTAAATTGTTGTTGTGTGGTAACCCTCATTGGCATTGAACTTGTCTTGTTTACATTATTTTTTGTTTGAACTTACACTCTACTTGACTGTTAATGGAATGTCGACGTCATTCATTCATTAGTATATACCTGCCCATCTACACAGTATTACACAAACGACCTTGATGATTACCACAGCCAGAATGTAAATGATTTGTTTAAATTTGCATAAAAAGAAGTGAGTAGTAGAGTAGTAGAAAGGAAAGCAAACCGGGAAAACCAATTATTACAAATAATGAATCAAATCACAATTGTATAAATGACTGGGAATGGTAAGGGGGCCACAACGTACCAAGTAATGCATTTGGCTGCGCCCTTATTAACGTAGCCGTTCGCTATAAAGGCTATCGATGGCATGAAGCTGTTTTCTTCATCAGTCTCCTGGTACAGAGACTTTAAATAATAAGCAATAAAATAAATTTTTGTTTTTGTTTTGTTGTTGTACTTTTCTTCCTTTCTTCCCTTTTATTATACCCTCCACTTCAGTGATGAAACTCGTCTTGCAAGTTGATACGTAATACATACACCATTAGAAGGTGTTACCACATACTTGCCACGCCCACTATTGTAGATACCCTCCCACATATTTTAAGATTTGGTCCAAGCCAAATTTCGTTTTCTTACTTGTTTTTTAATTATAATGATTGTTTAATTCATATATTTAACTTGTTTAACTTGTTTAAGGATCAGTATTGGTTTGTAATTAATTGATATTATAACTAATGAATTAATAGAATGCCTGTTTACCAACCTCTAAATCATTTCAGCCTCAGTCAATATACTGCCATTACCGAAAGTATTGTTAGCCTTCTGCTGCTTAATCTGAAACGTAAACTGGCCACTCTCAAGGAAAGTGAACAATTCCGTTCTCCATATGCCTTGAAGACACAACAGCATCCTATGATAACATTGCTGCATAATCCAGGCGTCAATTTAAATGATCTTGTAAACAAAATTAACGGCATTTGCAATCACCATGATAAACAGTAAGACGCTGAACTAGAACCAAGTAATCAAATACAATTTAATAGAAATTCATTTTGTTTAGAATCAAGAAGCACAGCTTGGAATATTTACGTCCCGTTTACTTGTACATTCTTTGCAATCCAAATACTCTGCCCGATTCTAAAGCATTATGGACAGATTTATTGGTATTCAGTCGCACTAATCCCGAAGCGAAAGATTTACTGCAAGAGATCTTAACGTGGAGTAAAATATCGAATGCTCAAAATTGTATATTAACCAGTATTATGGTGATGGAAGCGCTGGAGCATTTCATGCATCAACAAGATTATAAGCAATCGTTGGATTTGAGTATATATCAGATTTTAATAATTAACAGCTTGGTGCGGTACGGCATCGATCCGCGACCCAGTTTACAATGTTTGTTAAACGTTTTGTATACTTCACGTGAACAAGCCACCAATTATTATAATGTTATGCTGCTGTTGTTGACGGAAAGTATACATAGGTTCTCACCCAGCTACCTGCCAGAATTGTTACGTATCGTTGGCTTTATAGTTGTACAGGAAAATTGCGGGCATCAATACATTCTGAACATGTGTCTCGATGGTATCATCCAGTGGATGTCTCAGACTGCATTCATACCCCCAGACGGTTTAGCTATGGCTCATCGCATTGTACGTCACATACTGGATATTAGTAAGGCTACAACAACAACAGCACCAGCTAATAAAATTCAAACTAAAGAACTGTTACCAACTCCAATACGAAATTATCATCCGGACATTGCGTTGGCTTTCGATTTAGCCAGACTGGTGGAATGCTTCGATGAATCGAACTTGGAGGATGTTTTCTATTTTGTGGACACCCTCAATATGAAAGCGAATTCGATGTTTTGTCAACGTTTGCATTTATTTTTAAGGGGCCTGTTTCTATCACACGAACCCTCCGTGGACTGCTGGTTTAAGATATACCAGATCATACTGGAGATTGTCAAAGTGAATGCGGGCGTAGCTTATGATTTTCTCATGACATATCTATTCAAATTGGCAGGCGAACAAAATCCTGAAATACAAATGGAACTGCTTCGAGGTCTGCCCACATTTGCCGTGTCCAAGGTACATTCTTTACACATCCTATGTAATACACTCAAACTCAGCCCATTTTTGCAGGATAATATACCCATGATTTTGAATACTATACATAACTTAACTGCCGACAATCCCACCTTTTGTATGGATTTATATTTACGCCTATGGCGGGTAGATCCGCGCACATATCCATTCCTAATTAAGCAATTGGCGCAAGCTTGCAGAGACAACAGCCGGTTGTGGGAATTTGAAATTGCGAAAACTCACACCATCCTGGAAGTGTGCCGCGAAAAGTAAGTTTGTATTCAAATGAATTTGAAACAATTATATAATGGTGTCACATTATATTGCAGACCAACCCAACACGGCTCTGATATGGTGTCGCACCTATCGGACACTTTAAATACTTGTACAGATGAATCCGGTGATTTAGCTACTTCGCTTGCCGTGGATGCCATAGTTACACTCTGCGACAGCCATACTGTTAATATGGTGTCCACTTGGCGCGTTTTAAGCAGTAAATTTCATCACGAAAAGCGGCCTCTGTCCCTAAAAGCTGTATATAGATTTTTCTCTCATGTTCCCGACCTGCAAACTGCCACTTTGGAATTTGAACAACTGGTGGATGAGGCTTTGAATCAATTGTGGCTGACCATCAGTCGTTCTGACAGTGATGAGGAAATGGTGCGTGAAGCTTTAAATGCTTTAAAATCATTCGAAATTGGAACGTTGTTAACGTTGCGCCACATACCGCTACTGTATCGTCAGGGCCCGCACATGGCACGTGAATATAAAGGTGCTTACGGCCGTGAAGTGGTGGATTTGCAGCAAGAATTGGTGCCGGGCGAATGCTGGGTGCAGTTGTTGCAAAAAGTCCGCCCCGAATGTGGTGAAGCGGCAGCCGATTTAGTAGCTCATTATATACATGAAGAAATCAATGGTTATCGCAGTGGTGTCTATCGCTTGCCGGAAAATCGCTCTGAACCCCGCAAATTGCAAGGACTCTTATCGCAAAGTCCGCTGCGTGCTGTCATTAGTTATCTGGTGGATCAGTCTAGATTGGGAGATCGCGCCATTGAACCGTCCGCCATAACCAATGCCTTGAGAGCAATTTCTCGTAAATTTCCCAAACCCATACCCCCGGTCGATTGGTGCTTTCTACACAGTTTCTTTCATTTGTCATTTGACACTCGCAAGTATTGCCTTTTAATAGCCAAGAATCAATTATTACATTCGGGCACAGCCCGGCGTCTGATGGAGAATTTCCTCGTCGAATTTGAACCCAATTGCTTCGAAGAGGATCTTCTGTTGTTGTTCTCCATACTGCCGGAAATTGGCAACGGTGTCAGTTTAAACATTTTAAAGAACTTTGCCGAAAAGTTGGCCGTCTACTGTTTTAAAGAATCCCAGTTGAGTGATTTTACCGAAGGTTGTCTATTTGAAAAGTTTTTGGACAGTGTTAAGGATGTGTTTGTGGGCAAGTGTGACATCCCCGAAGTTTTGGATATATTTACGTTAATTGTTGAACGTTATATGGATTCGATGGACATTGATTCGCGTTTATTTGAACGTTACACCGAAGTAGTAGCTGTTTTAAATACCACTGCCATTGAGGGCCTCACCAATCCCGTAAATTGGTGGGAAGTGTCTTTACATAAACTGAAAAAGGCCACCATTATACGCTGCTATTTGGTTTTGTACAATTCACAATTGAGTAATGCACTGCGCTGGCTCAATCCCATTGTTGAGGCCTTCACCAAACGACCCGAAGAGCAATTGTTCTTTTATCGACATCTGGCTGTTACTTTGGGTGCTTTTCAATCTGATGAGCAATCCTGCAATTGGGTAATGGAAATGTTTCTGCAAATACAAGCCTTGTTGGCGGAGTCTTCCAATAAAGAGAAACTTGAAAAAGTCTTGTATTTGTTGGACATCTTCATCTTAACAGTGGACGTCTTATCTGGTTACGCAGTGCTCTTGGGTAACCTGGATGTGGTGGCCACTCATTGCAAAGAACGTTTAGAAATTTTCCCCGAAAGTCTTCAATGCTTGTGTGAGCATATTTTTTGGAAGGATCAAGAAGGAAAGGTATGTTTACATTCAAATACTCATTTCAATTTAGGTTTTGTATATGTTTCTTGCAGATATATGAATTTTTATATAATCTATATAAAAATCAATCTATACCTGATATATATTCCAACACTTTTAAGGAAGCTATTGTATGCTCGCACAACAAACCTTACTTTGAAGTGAAGAGTATTTGGACCAAATATGTGGGTATGCGTAAATAATATTAATGTTGATGTTAAATTTTGCAATAATGTTGTTAAAATGTGAAGAAATTTTTGGATTGCTTGCTATTAAATAAAGTTTTTCGGAAGCAAGGGCTGATGCTTTCAAATCGTATAAAAAATTATTATTGCTAGTGAACTTCTACACCTCCTCCATTTATTATTGGGAATCTTACTAAGATTTTTATACAATTAAAAGCAATTCATTATATTGTATTTATAGCCGCCGTTAAAATCTCACAATGTACTTTGTTATTATTGTGAATGATCAAAACAAATTCGCATAAATCGATAACAATGTTTCTCAGCTGATTAATGTTGTTTTGTTTTCTCTGATATTTTATTTTGTACTCAATTTAATTGCGTTTGCTATAAACGACAAGTGGAAAGTGTAAAAAGGAATTGTTTTAATTATCAAAAATTTATATTATATTAAATTGAAAAGCATTTATTTTATTGAAAAACATATAAAGTATTAATGAATATACAAAATTTATAATAATTTCCTGTGATTCCACAACAAATTAAAAAAGCAATAAAGAATAACTGCAAGTGGGTTTAGAAACAAAAAAGTGTACATATTTCTTAAGCAATACTTCCAAGAACCAATTATGGATGATATAAAATTGGCAAAAGTGAGTATAAAACATTAGAAACTTTTGTTCTCATTATCTTAAATGCAAATTTTCTTCAGTATCTATGTTAAATACTTTGAATGTCCTCCACATTGTACTGAATTCACACGTTTTTCATGGCAAAAGTGCATTCCAATAAATTTTGCTAAAAGGGTCTTGATAAGAACACTAAAGAAATAATTTCCCAAAGTATTAAATAACGTATCTTGGGTTAAAAAAAAAACTCCTTTTTCAAAAATAAAATGTGGAGTTACGGAATCCGCTTATAAAACTGTTTTGCGAAATTTTCCTTCATTTTAATGTTTTCATGGAAATTAAATACATATATATGTAAAATTTACTTTATTTATTTCTTAATAATTAATAAATAATGATGTGCGCAAGCTTACAGAAAAAGGAAATTTTCACTCTCTCTCTGCTTTATATACAATTATAAATACACACACATGTATTCAGTCATATCCTTTCTATACCCTTCATATAAAATATATGTTTGATATATACTAAGTTTGTCATTCCGTTTGCAAAAGATAGAAGCGTCAAAGATCCTACAAAATGCAATATCCTTGAGCATCAAAAACTGAGTCTACGTCTGTACGTTGTTAGTACTCTCGCGGTCGTAAATTTTTAAATATTAAGTGTCAGCTCAATACAGATGGTACAGATGAACATTTCTAGTTTCTGTATGTAAATCGCTATTGAAAATGAGTAAAATCGATTAAGTAATCAATATCTCAAAATTAACGCCCGTAAAAAGCCAACAGGAGACGGACATGACGGACGGTGCATCACTAAGGTGAAGGGTTTAAAAAAAGCCATAATTAAACCAGGGATGTACAATTTTACCAACAATTTAAAAGTCATCAAAAAGAAGTATACCGTGCGGCTGCCATGCCCACAATTTCCAAATAAATGTGTAGTGCATGCCAAATTTGGCTAAAGCCGAAAACATGGCGCTTTTCATTTATTCCGTTCCGAGTCTTGACCGCTCTTCCCATAATGGGATATTTCTTTACAATAATTTCCTCAAGTTCACCATACCGGGAAATTTCGCGATTTTAACTTGTAACACCTGCGACTTAAATTCAGTTTGAAATTTGTACCAAATGCTTATACACCCAGATCGCCTGAAATATTTTTATCAAAATTATTCTCGTCGTTCATATGTGTACACTTCAACAAATACACATTTCTTTTTTTTTTTTTGTACATTTATGTGTGACATTGTATGAGTGTGATTGTGAAAGTGTAAAAGTTTAATTATCCCTAACATCACACCTTCACTATCCTTTGTGAGAATTTATAGCACCCCAGTGTATGTACATATATAATTCACGTGACCTTATTTTGAAGTGTTTCAGGAAGCTATACGTTAAATATAAAAAATCAATATAAATTACGTGTGTGTGTGTGTGTGCGGGATAACAGTTAGATAACCATGGATGATTAATTAATTAAGTCAACTGAAATACGTTTTTTTTTTTGTTTGTGTAGCAAAACAGTGCTTAGTTTGCTTTGTTTTATTTATAAAGTCTGTTGAATACATTCCATGGAATTTTCACGTTTCATGAATAAATTTAATGAAATCGAACGTCAAGTGTCGCCCACCGGGGCATTACGTTTAACTTTTGATAATATTTCGCCGGAAACAGAAGAACCGGAAAATAAACGGTTATGGGGTGTACCGGTACCGCCGTTTGTCTCCGATAAGGTTGTTACATGGTTGGAGGAAGAATTTACCGATCCACCGATTTTCTTTAACGACACATTGGTTTTAAAAAAGGTAACAAAAAAAAAAAAAATGAAATACGCCTTAGGTCGAATCTTAAGTACCCCCCATATATATATGCAGATCGTGAGTGTGGCAGGTACTTGATTATGTCTTCAAATAGTTTAATGTCGTCATTGTATATCAGTTGAAAACATGATGTGTAGCTGATACTGATAGTGTTCCCTTTGGTTACCGATCTGCGCGACATGTGGACAATCGTTCCTCGGTTGGTTGGGTGAAAGTTCTTTTGAAGTTAAAAAACTTATAAGTTGGTTTCTTTTTCAGATAATATTTTTTGTTCATTTAGGGCGAATTTCCTTTTTTAGCAGAGTTGGTCTAGGTTGCTCTAATTTTATTTACGTCCATCAAATTATCGATTGTGGGCATGGTTGTTCACATATTTTGCCCATTTTACAAATGAAACAGAGATTAAGCGAATTCTAAGGCAAACTTTAGGTCGATAGTAAAATCTTTCTATAATGGATGGACTTACGGACAATTCACTCAGATTTAGATGCTTATTAAGTTTTTTCTATTGTCACTTATACCCGCACGTTTAGTCATCATTTCAAGAACATTCACCTTCATCTCGTCCATAATCCAATTGTAAATTTCTTTTATGTAAGTGTAGTTAACCTTTAAATTTTATAACACAAAATGTATTTTTATATCTTACATCGTTTATCTCTTCGGATGAGTGGCATCTCAATAAAATAAGAGAAAATAAAACCTCTGCCAAAACTGGTTGCTGTAAAAACAAAAGTAACGAATGACCTTCAATATAAAGGAAATATGAAAAATATTAACATTAGATCATAACGACTAATTAATTCTCTATAAAACATTCCATCCGTTAGCGCACCGCCATAATTTTATACATTTTCTTAAAATATTTCATTTTTTGCAGGTTGAAAATGTGCGTATGATAGATCGTTACAATGCCAAGAATCCAATTGTGGGGACCCTGTATTTAACGGCCACACATTTGATATTTGTGGATCCAGAGACTAACAAAGAGACCTGGGTAAGCATTTGTATTTGTCTCTCAGTTATGTTAACAATAACAATAAAATAAATTGACAAAAAAGTTGCTCATACGTACCGCCTACCAAATGAAACGTTAAAGATTCTCAAAAATTAATAATATCTAAAATTGTAGTTCAAAGAATGTTTAAATTAAGAAATTAAACATTTTTACCATTTAGAGATCTTTAGAGACCCTAGAAAATATATATATCCTGGATCAGTTCTGTGTATCTGTCTGTTGTTGGCACTCTCCAATTTTATACCTATATATTTGTAGTTGTATAAAGTTGAATTCATATAATACTTATAATTACCCTAAACATCGATATACCAAAAGTGGGCGTGGTTACATAATAGCAACAACCACAACTTGAAAAAACCTTTTTCAGCTCAATTCTCTACTTACACTACATAATACATACACCATTTAAGAGTATAATAGCATATCTGCCACACCCCCTTCCCTATTTTTATATAGATAATAAAGGTATTTAAAAAGTACGTCATTCCAGTTACCATCCGTTACATATAACTTATGTGGAGAGAGGTTCTGAAAATGATCCAAAGTGGTCCATTTTTAATGGGGCTTTTCTTCGAGCCAATACATGTCCTTGTACTAAATTTCATTGAATTATCTCAGAAAATGCATCCTGTAGCTTGTACACAAATGTACATGGACAGACGGACATGATTTAATCGATGTAGATTTTGATTCTGAATCTATCGATATAATTGAAGATGGGTGTGGCTTTTACCTTTTTGGGAGTTGCAAACATATGCACAAACTTAACATACCCTTTTCCACAAGTGATGCAGAACTATACTCACATTGTATTGTACAGTACGCTAGTAAGTAGTTTAAGATCTGTTGCCTAACTCCTATTAAATGGTAAAGCATTCAATGGCGCCTTTTACAATAAAAATCTTTTAAGGTTTCAATGAATATAAACAAAAACCCAATCAAAGTTACTGTCACTAAATGGCAAATTTTTTTAAAACCATGTGTACTCCACACTAGAATTCTTATAGAGGCTGCATGCGTATGAGTGATATTTAATTAAGAGGCCATTGCACATTTGGCTTTACACTCATGAATAAATAAAAAACGATACATTTGGCTTAAGTGCATTCTACAATTGGGCGTGGCAGTTATTAATTTTGGCCTCTTCAAAAGAATCTTCAAGGACATGTTATGTTTTATTTGAAAAGTCAAATTTTGCCTCAGACATCTATATATCTTATGTGGAATGTAAACTAATTGCCGCGCTTTAAGTAATATTCTCTTTATCCACTCATTATCAACTGCATACATATATATTTTCTTTACCTCTTTAACATAATTGCATGTATTATGCAAGCCAATGAATGTTGGTTTAAAAAGACTTTGAAAGAATAATTGTTCATGTGTTGGATGTATATACAAACAATGGTTTTATACAAAACAAATATATGCACATAATAAACACACGCGCTGCAACACTTGTGTACACTTTCCCCTGAATGCATGCAATTGCCTGCTATTGTAGCATAAGTGCTATAAGGAAAGCGAGCATGAATTAATAACTTTATATATGTGTTTATATATGTATGTTAGTTTGGAGATATAAACAGAAAAGGTGCTACACAACGTAGAACAAATCGTAAACATTAAAATGCTACCCACATAATTTACAAGCACCTACTTGGCACATGCACGGCATCTTATTTAAGAAGGCTTCCAAAAATCATGCCTAAGGCTTGAAATTTTAACATTTTTAGCTATTCCTTAGCAGATTTCATAAAAAATACGTAGATTTGCAAATTTTTGTCACGTAAAGACATGCAAGTATTTAATAAGTTTATTTATTCAATTACACCGCTTGCCATTACCAAAAGGACACACAAAATGAATTAGCAGAATGTGTTCGTAGGTACGCCACGGCCACAATGCTCTAAGCTACATTATAAAAAATATAATTTAGATTTGTTGTTATAGTTAAGAAGCTCTCGAAAAATCTTTAGCTGGGAAATAGTTCTAGAGATATAAAATGAAATTTAGAAGCTTCACTTTTCTCCCTTTTAGATATTACTTATGCATATTGCCAGCATTGAAAAATTACCTTTAACCACAACCGGTTCGCCATTGTTGATACGGTGCAAAACGTTTTTATCGGTTACATTTGTTATAGGCAAAGATTCCGAATGTCACGATGTCTACTTGTCCCTAACGAAACTGTACCAACCGAGTAAGCAGACCTTTTATTATATTCCCTGCATATAATGCATCGTATTCCTCTTCGTTTTTGTTTCTTTTTTGAAACAGTTGCCATTGACAAGTTGTATTGCTTCAATTATCAGCCAACAAAAGATGATATTCCGAAAATGTCCGGGTGGGATTTCTTTACATTGGAACAGGAATTTAAACGTATGCGTGTTCCGAATGATATTTGGACACTGTGCAATTTAAACTCCAATTATGAATTGTGTGATACTTATCCACGACAAATCTATGTACCGATGGAGACCAATACGGCCATGTTGATTGGCAGTTCACGTTTTCGTTCAAAGGGTCGCCTGCCAGCTTTGACGTATCTGCATGGTAACAAGGTAAGTGAAAGCCTAATTTTAAAATAAACACATGACACATTTTCATAGTTGTTGTCTTAAGTAAATATTGAGAGTAATTGAAAAAAATATTTTTTTTTAGAGAAAGTAAAATATTTTAAAACTTAAAAAATTATAAAATTTTTAGTGTAATATTTGCAAAACTCTCCCACTTAACTTTCTTAAGCGAATATGTCTCTGACACCATGCATAAAATTGTTAACCGCTGGTCTCAAAATGCGAAAAATTCTCCTGGCCAAGCTGTCAACCAATAACAATAAGCGCAATCAAGGGAATCTACCAAATTATGGGCAAGCTCTAAACGAAATAGCTACAAAGCTTTGTTGTCCCCGTAATAAACTTTGTCCGCTTGAGAATATATGTCCCGATTATCCACAACCCTCTTGTACACCGTATCATATAAAAATACCCGCAGACACTCTGTGCTGTACAGATGAACGCATCAAACGTAGTGATATTTGTGAAGCTGCAACGAGTGCAGTGAGACTACCGAAGAAAAAGAAGAAGAAACGAGAAGCTTTCAAGTCTATGTGGGAAACACTACCCAATTATAAACCAAATTGTGCGCTGGCAATACGCATGGACGACAAATGTTATAAACCGGCGCCTCTAGCCAATCGTAAATTCCAACAAACGTGGCAAAATTGTCCGCCAGTTAAATTGAAAAAGAAGAAATTATGTTGCTTCGATGAAGCAATAACGCCACCACCGTCACTGTGTAGCCATCCGCGTAAGAGTGCCTGCGAAGAGGATCCTGAGAAATTGAAAATCGATTTCAATTTACTACGCGAATGCTTAAAGCCGCAAAATAATAGGCCACCGCAAAAACCATCTCGTTGCTCTAAAACGACCATGCCATGTTGCCAGAAAATAGCGAAAATAATCAAATGTCGGCGCTCAAGATCACCAAGCGGCTGTGTACCAGAATTATGCCCCTATCCTAGTTTTTCCGAATGCCTAAGCGTTCCCGCCGTAAAAGCAGCAGCAGAAGAATGCTTTTGTATACCTGCCATCCCACAATGTGATGCGAAATGCTATGAGATGTATAAAGAAAGATTCAAATTACCACCACCACTGCCAGCGTGGCCTCCACTTGAAAGACCCAAATAGCAAAATATAGTTCCCATCTTAATTAGTATTATATTTTGTTGCTTGAGTGTTCACCTACGTTACACTGTATTATAACAGTGCATATAACAGTTTATAGGCATTTGTTGTAATATAGTATAAAAGTTGTGCGATACCACTGAGAAGTGAAATGAGGAGAATAAAAATTTAGGATAATCATTTGGAAAATTGAAAATCTTCTTTGTCTCAGACTTTAATTCCGATATAGCTTTTTATGCCCTGCATCAACAGTATATGAAGTATTAACTCTTAAACGGTAAATGCCACATCCACCTTCAATTGTACCGATCGACTCCGAATCGATTTAACCGAAGTCCGTTGTCCGTCTGGGCGTCCATGTACATACGTTTGTGCACAAGGTAAGAATCGTATTTTTATACCCTCCACCTTAGTCATGAAGGTATACTAAGTTTGTTTTTCCGTTTGCAACACCCAGATGGAGGCGTCGGAGACCCTATAAAGTATATATTCGTGATCAGCATTTAAAACTGAGTCGATCTAGGCATGAATGTCCGTGTATCCGTGTGTCCGTCTGTTGTTGGCATTCTCACGGGCGTAAATCTTGAGACATTGAGCTGAAATTCTGTACATACACTATTAGAGTAATTAAAGTAAAAACCTGTCACGCCCACTATTGTAAATATAGAGGGTATTTAAGATTGGGACTAAGCCAAATTTAGTTTACATGTTTAATATATTTCGCTGCAGTTTCGTTACCTGGATATGTTTTGGCCTGAAGAGGACCTTTATTGAAAGTTGACTGCATTGAATTATATTTAGAACCCCTCCGCTTATAACCAACTATTGTAAAAGAAGTTTTTATAGGGTGACAAATGGCAATTCTTAATCTATTTTAACACAATTTGGTAAAGAATAGCTCATTAGCTGATAATTAACAGAACCGACCCGACCGAATCATTTCCCAAGTCCCCTTCCATGTAAAGATATTTCACCAAATGATATATATGGTAACGCTTTCCTCGTCTACAATAAATATAACATAATTTTTGGATGTAGGATATTAAATACTCGGGTGTATCCTACTGTAACATTTTCCCTTGTTTTACTTGTTTCAAATTAAACTGTCACAAAAATATCGGCCTCTTAGCTTTTTAACTCAATTCCCAACATTTCAAAATTACATTTTTCTTATGCAAAAACGAAAAATTTGAAAATTTTCTTTAACTCCAACTATTTCGGCAAAAATCTTAAGTAAAATTATATAAAAATTGTAAAAACAAAATTGAATTAAAAAAAAAAAATGTTTCGATTAATTAATGTCGTGAAAAATACAAAATCCATTGGCCGCAGCTGGATAACCAAGTGTGAATTCTCTAGCAGCAAGGGAGGCAGAAACGACGACGATTTATTGCGCGAAGGTACTTGGAATCCACCACCCATCTGTAAAGGTCGCAAAATAGAGGAGGATGAAAAGAAATGTTGTCCGGCATCGGGAGGAGGTCATTGTCCTGGTATTAAAGAAAGCAAATGTAAACCACCGGAAGGAGTAGAGTCGGAATTTATGTGCTGTACCGATCCACGTTTAAAGCAAGAATGTGATGCCAAAAATAAAAAACCAAAAAAATCGAAAAAGGCAGTCAAAGAACCATTCAAGTCTATGTGGGAAACTTTACCCAACTGGGAATCCAATTGTGATATTGTACCTCGTGCGGATGAGACACACTATAAACCCTCGGATAAGGAGACACGCATTTATCGACGAACATGGGAAGAATGTGACGAGGTCAAGTATAAGAAGCGCAAAGTATGCTGTTTTGATGAGCCACCATTGCCGCCCATTTGCAAGCGAAAAGAGGGAGAAAAACCAGCCACCGCCTGTGAGACAGATGAGGAATTATTAAAAGTTGATTTGACTCTGTTGAAGGAGTGCATGGAAGGACCGGGTAAGCCCGAAACCAAAGCTGAAAGATGTAAAAAAATACGAATGCCCTGCTGTCAGCTAGCGGCTAAAAATACTAAATGCCGCAAAATTTTCGGTTCCAGCGGTTGCAAGAGGGAATGTGCTCCATATCCCAGTTTTTCAGAGTGTGTACGAGAAGCTCTGCGAAAAGGACCTCCCGTGGAATGTAAATGTACGGAAGTACCGATGCAATGTGTAGTCTTCGAATTTATGAAAGTCAAACAAAAGTTCGACTTGCCACCTCCGGTGCCCGCCTGGCCACCACAGAGGCCCAAATAAATTGAAACAAATTTCAACAAACAATTTCTCTTTCTTTCTCTATTTATTTGTGAACAATTTTTTCATTGAATAAAAATTAAGAATTAAACTTTTTAGGCCCAAAAATAAAAAAAGAATTTGATTTGTTTTAATATTTTTTACAATAAATAGGCGTGCATATGTCGCTGCAGTCAACCGTTATCCGGTTTTAGTGCGCGCTGCCTAGAGGATGAACAAATGTTGGAAGCGATACGAAAAACGAATCCAAATACGAATTCCACATGCATGTACGTGGTGGATACGCGACCTCGGGTATGAAAAATTCAGCGTTTTTTTTTTTTTTTTTTTTTTTTTTTTTTTTTTTTAATTTAAATAAGAAAAAGAAAAACCTTTATAGATCAACGCTTTGGCGAATAGGGCGGCAGGCAAAGGTTATGAAAATGAGGCTTTTTACGAAAATATTAAATTTCATTTTTTGGGCATTGAGAACATTCACGTACAACGCACCAGCTTACAAAAGCTCACTGAGACGCTAGATCAGAAAACACCCACGATGAGTGGCTTTTTGAATGGTTTGGAATCTTCCGGTTGGCTAAAACATATACGTTCCATTTTAGACACTTCAGGGTAAAATGAAATTATTTAAAAAAAAATTAACGGTTACACGAAAAAAAAACTCCTCTCTCGTTCGTTTATAAAGTTTTATCTCCAATAAGGTGAATAAAGGTATTTCGGTGGTGGTGCATTGTTCCGATGGCTGGGATAGGACGGCTCAAGTATGTTCCTTGGCTGCCCTAATGCTGGATCCCTATTATAGGACCATAAAAGGCTTTCAAGTGAGAAGATTGAAATAAAGCAAAATAAATATTTTATCGCAGTTGATTTTCTCTGTTTTAGGCTTTGATTGAAAAAGACTGGCTGGCCTTTGGCCATAAGTTTAGTGATCGTTGCGCTCACATACAAACTGATAATCGCGAGGTATCGCCAATATTTACACAATTCCTGGATTGCACCTGGCAGCTGATGACTCAACGCAGTGATGCTTTTGAGTTTAACGAACGCTTCCTCTTAATACTGCACGATCATGTGCACTCGTGTCAATTTGGCACATTTGTGGGTAATTGTGAAAAAGATCGCCTAGATTTGAAACTAGCTGAGCGTACCTACTCACTGTGGGGTTACATGGCCAATCACATGAACGAGTATGTGAATCCTTTGTACAAACCAGACATTGAGGGGACCATTGAACCTAATTTAGCACCACAATGCATTAAGTAAGATTACAACAACAATAACAACAAATCATGTTTAAAAATATTAATACCGTCTGAACATGAATTCTTTTAGATTTTGGCGTGGCATGTATGGCCGCTTTGAGAGTGGCATTCATCCACGTGAACCTTTAGCTGACACCTTACAAGCCACCAGAGATCAATGCGCCTCCCTAGAGGATCATGTACAATTGTTAAGTAAAGTATGTTAATAAAAAAATTTTTTAAAAAAATTCTTTTTCATTCTATTCAAAATAATTCCACCTTTCTAGCGTATAGCCAGCTTTAAAAGTTATTTGTCGAAATCTGCAAGAAAACTGCAGGATGCTACCACCTCGAATAAATGTAATGCCAAAGAGTTTATAGTACCAGAAGAAGCTTCCAGTACAACAGCAACAACACCCGAAATCAATGACAACAAGTAAACGTACAGATTAAAGGAATCCTTTCACCTCAACACTAATTGTAATTCATTTGCCTACTTTTAGGTACAACTATGATAAGAAAATGAGTGAATTGTCAGCAGCGGATGATGATCATCCGTTAAAACCTCGCGGCCTAACTTTTGCCAATTTATCGGTAGGTTTAAGAAATGCTTACAAAGCGTAATCATACCAATCTAACGTTTTGCCTTGAATTAAACCACGCCCTTCTGAGTGTTTATTGCTGGATGAATTTCACGTAATCCACCTTCAGGTCGAAATTTTTGCTTATTTTTTTATTTTTTTTTTTCTATGATAAAATTCGGCCCAGGGATGTCTTTGATGATTATTGAAAATGAACCTGATCGGTTCATATTTAGGATACTTTCTCATGTGGCGTTTATTTGAAATTGTATTTGGAACCGATCGCATTATTTTTAGAACCCCTTTCCAGTGAAGACCTTTTCCTAAAATGACTTTTATAAAACGAATTGTATCCGTAAGATAAATCCAAGTGGGTATTACATGATCGGTTAGAACAAACTAAATTTTTAGACCTGATGGTAAATAATAAAAAAATTTAACATAGCTCTCAGATGAAATAGATCCTAGTACTATAACCGAAGAAATCAATTCGGTGGCATTAGATTGGAGGTCAATGCGTGATGTTAAAGCCTGCTCCTGTGACACACCATTCGATCAATTTAGCAAAAAGGTATCGTAAAAGAAAGTTCAATCATTTTGCAAAAATTATCATCACTGTAACTATTCCAGACCCACTGTTGGCGGTGCGGTGATATTTTTTGTGAACGTTGCATTGATAGGAATGTAGCCTTGCCTGGACATAACAGCGGCACTCCAGTGCCTGTTTGTCACAATTGTTTTCGTTTATTGCAAAAAGTTAGCCCATGAATTAAACAACAACAACAACAACAACAAAAATGATAAATTTCATTATCGTTTATATACCAAACGTGACAGTGCTGTGAAGAGAAAAGGAGACAAACTATAAACGCATGAACAATATTCACAAATATTTTAGAAAAATACTTGTATACTATATACTATATGCACATATGCTCGTGCAGATGATTCAAGGTATTGTTGTAATACTTAAATTGAAGACAACAAACAACAGATTGCTATTCAAACATCATCATCTGTCTGCAGGTCTCCTTCACAGAGCATACAGAAAACTTTGTTCTCTGTTCTTAAATGTATTTATTTATCCCTTCTTAGTTGTAAAAGCTTAATATATATTTTGGTCCTTAAGGAAAATAACAAAATCAGTAGCTGACTACAAAATAAATACAAAATAGATTCCATCCCTTTGTTTTCACACAAATTATTAAAACCACGTAGATGCACTTGTTTGTGTGTTTGTTTTATGTATTAATTTTAATTTAAATTTGAAGCAAGTGCGTGCATCGTCTTTGGCATGTAACCTCGATAGTCACTCTTTTTCACGCATCCTAGAGTTTTCTCTGTAATGAAAACCATCTCTCATAAGTGCTTAAATTTTTTGTTCTTTGTAAACAAATAGAAGAAATTTTTATCACATTTAAGTCTAAACACGTGAATCTTACATCACATTTATATACATAATGCCTGTCACTCTACTTTATAATAAATTATGTTTTCATATATAATATATACGTATGTGTACAAATAAAATATATATAAAAGTAATAAAAAATACAAGTTATAATGTTGAAAAGGCGTGGCTTTTATTTGGATTTTAGATTAGCTTAACTAGGAGCCCTACTGCTAGTATAGACACATTTTTAAGTTTAAGATTCGAATCTCGCTTCTCTCGAGACATGGACGCCTTGCCCATTAGGCTTACGAGTCGAGGCTTAGGAGTTACAAACGTCCACACAAACTTTATACCCTTTACCACTAGTAGTGCAGAATATAAAAATCTTCAAGACTCGTATCTCATGAACTCATTTGCTTTTGTAAAAATTTGAATTATTTTCTTTTTATTCGAAACATCATCATATTATTCCATTCACTTTCTTTTTAAATAAACAGTGAAGACGTTATGGTCGGCCTGAATAAGTAATACCCCACACCCCTTAATTCCACAATTTTGCTGTTAGTCAGTTGAATTGTATCCGATCAATTGTAACGATCCGTGGCTTAAAACATATGCAAATTTCATCAATAAAAAGAAGAAAGTACGACACATAAATTGAATATAAGAAATATACAGACAGACGGACATAGTTAAATCGATTCAGGTTTTGATTTCAAACCGATCGATATACTTAAAGTTGGTTCCGCACAAATACCACACTTTTTGCTATAGGGTATTAACCGATCGTAACATTTTCACTTGCTTTCTCTACAATAATTATAACATAGAATGTTCTTATTTACGTGGCATACATTAACCAATCGGGTTTCATGCGCAATATGACCGGAACACTGGTACAGGGCAATACTGCCACCTCGGTTATTACAGCATTAACCAGTTCTGGTGGCGTTATGTCATAATTCAAATTCAAAGGTGACAGTTTCGGCTTGCTTTGCCAATTCACCAGACAACACTTATCATCCACAACCAAATCCTCGGGATTATCCAATTCGTTATAGACAATGGCATCCGTTTGAAAGCGTTCACTGAACTTGTGCGTTTCACAACATACCAGAACGGGTACATTGAACGAACGAGCCACCAACGCCACCTGAGATGTGCCAGCGCGCGACATTACATAACCATTGGCAAGCAAAGCATGTGCACCCAGTAAAATCTTAGTTACTTCGGGCATAACAAAACTAATGGCATTAATTAGAATGTAGGTGCAGGATATGCCCTTCACGGATAAGCGTCGCAACATTTCTTGTCCCTCGCAAAAGGGTCGTGAATCAACTATAATTACGCGAAAATCGATTTGACGGTCATGAGCCGCTTCCAATATATAATTTATTAAAGAGGAACTGCAACGAATCAAAATAAATCTAAATTTTAATTTCAACTTTTTATACCCTCCACCTTAGTGATGTGGGTATACATCACCGTATGTATTGCAACACCCAGAGGTAGGCGTCAGATACCGTACAAAGTATATGTATTCTTGATTAGCATCAAGAACTGAGTCCATCTAGACATGAATGTCCGTGCGTCCGTGTATCTGATCTGTTGTTGGCATTCTCACAGAACGTCAATTGTGAACTATTGAGCTGCAATTTTGTACACAGGTACTTTTAATTATTGCACGCAGATCGCTATTTAATATGGGCAAAATCGGTTAAAAGCCACGCCCACAATCAACAAAAGTTTATATATCTGCTATAAAAGTTGACCTATGAACTTGAAATTCGATATACGTATTCATAGTTATCCCATCCATCGATGTACCAAGAATGGGCGTGGTCGGATAATAGACACTCCTACAGTTTGCAAAAAACTATATTCACTATAAAACTTTACTTGCAAGCTATTTGCCACGCCTACCGCTGCCAAAGCCAAATTTAGTTCTCTTACTTGTTTGTCTTGCTTTCGAAAGTTTGCAGTAAACCACTTACCAACCGAAAGTTAGGATAACATCGCCATGAGTAATTTTTTGTTGCATGGTAGAATTAATAGCTTGGGCAGCTTTGTCAATTTGATTCTCTATATAGGTATCGATTAAACAAAATAATTTATTTTTAAGCTGAAAAAAAAAAAAATTAAAGAACATTTTATTCAGATATTTTTCACCAGCGAAAGAAAGCAACATTTACCTCTGACTCCGGCTGATTGTTGGGTAATTGGGTCAACATTTGTTTAATATATTTATGAGCATTAATTATGGACACAGCCAACATGCGGCAGGTATTTAAGTAGCTGACACAATTTTTAATAAACGCTTCCAGGCTGCGTCCAAATTCCTTCTTCGGTGGCGTTTCGAAATCTTGTATAACCTTAAAATCATTTTTAAACAATCTTTTCAATAAAAATCATTTACAAATTTCTTTACCATCTTGATGGCATTCAGGAAAGCTATACATCTAGCATTCGACCCCACCACGGTACGTTTCGCGTATTGCTCCCCCAGCCGCACTACGCTGGGATGAATTTGTGTATGATTTATAAATAAATTAACGTTAATATTGGATCGTTCCAGATGACTGAATAACTTGATATTGCCATCATTCATGAGTACATGTTTAGTGGGCGTTGCATGTACGCTGTTTATCCGTTCAATGGGTATTTTTTCGGGCGATTTCGTAACTTTGTTGGTAGTGATGGGCGTTGTTTCTATTGTTGGCTTAACTTTGATTACACTCGTTTTTGTGTTAGATTTTTGAGCTTGTGCTTGAGCTTTAGCTGCACGTTGAGCTTCTTGAATAGCTCTTCTTTCGGCCTTGGTTAGAGCAGGTTTTTTCTATCGAAAACAAATATTTTTTACACTAGATTTTTATTGTCTTTTGACATTGTTTACCTTTTCATTAATTTCCTCTCTGGTTGGCTCGCATACATCCTTGATGACGACATCAGATTTTACAAGCACATCATCACCAACATTTGATTTTTTTGCTTTGGCTAGTTGTTTGGCCAATTTTCTAGCTTCACGTTCAGCCTTAACCTGATCTCTGGTCTTCTCTTCTTTTTCCTCATTATTACCAACAAGTTGATTCGTTTTAAATGCTACATCATTCAGTGCCTCATTCATTTTGTTTTCACTAGCTTTAACTTTTCTAGCTTGTTTGGCCAACTTTTTAGCCTCTCGCTTGCACGACTTTTCATTGGCTGATTCTTGTGTTGTGCTTTGGTCATCATTTGTTAAAGTTACAGCTGTGCCCGGCACACTCACAATATGAGCCGTTTCCAGCATAACTTCCACTTTAATTTCTGTGCTAATTTCCGTGGTTGTCTGTATATTGGGATTACTCATTTTTAAAGCGGCAAGTTTTGGATACTTTTCCGTAATCTTTTCACTCTTAACAATTGCACAACTCTAAATTAAATGGGGAAATATTTGTAATTATCTTTTTTGTTGGAAAGTGAAAAAGAAGCAAAGCATGTTTAAGAAAATCCACAAGTCATACCTTGCCATTGGAACCTTTAAACATTTTGTGCTATGAGTTTGTTTAATAAAAATCGAAATTAATAACAATTACCTAAAGAGTTACGCTTCTTAAAGAACATTTTTTAATAAAATAATCACCTTTTTATTCCCTCTTCAGTAGCTGTCGACGAATGCAACTCCTAATACGTAGAGTATATGTTTAGATTTTGTGAAAATATTTATTAAACATTAGATTGTAATTTGCGTGATAAATTAAGGTTCATATAAAAATAATAACAATATTATTAAGCATTATATGATAATATTCATTAAATTATTTATAAAAAAAAAAACTTCATTTTATATAAAATTTGAGTTAACTATTATTTAAAAAATGTTTCTTCACTAAAATCATACAACAGTTGTTTTTCAATTCCATTGTGTTTCAATACGGTATCATTATTATTTTCACGCCCCAACTACTGACATTTGAAAATAAATTTTATACAATATTTGGCAAAAGAAAATATAACTAACAAAATTGTATTAAGGACGGAATAAAAAATGTCTGGTATTATATCAAATGCAATAAGACGTCAACTTAGTGGAGTTGGCCCTTCTGCTGGAGAGCATTCAGGTAATTGTTCATATTCACCATAACAAAAAATGGTAATAAAAAATTATGTAATTCACCCGTATATACATTTCAGCTGGCCACAAGTTATGGAAACGTTTAACATTCTTTGTTGCTTTCCCAGCTATAGCTTTGTGCATGGTGAATGTTTATTTGAAGCATCAAGAAGAACACCATCGTCCACGTCCACCATTTGTCAAATATGAATATATGTATCGTCGTGAAAAACGTTTCCCTTGGGGTGATGGCACTAAATCATTGTTCCATAATCCTCATGTCAATGCCTTGCCCGATGGTTATGAGGATGAGCCTTAAATTAATAGTCTGTAGTAGTAGAATGGCCTTTGTTGGAGGAAATTTATGTGAATTCTGTTCAGATCAAGATTAAAATTATAATAAATCTTGATTGCATTCATATAGGCCCAGTGGTGTAAATGTGTTTTAAAAATAATAATTTAGTAACAGTTAGTTATTGCACAATAGGGTCTGAGGTAGTTATTTACCCAATAAAAAAATATAGTTGCGATCTCAAGTATGGAGTTCCCCAAATTCAGTTTACAGCAACAATTTACTGTACAGAGGGTAAGTTTTTTGTTCAATTTTGATTGTCAGAAATATTGCAAATGGGGCAGAAATATTCTTACATACTAAATTTTGGAGAAAACAGTAGATTTGGTAACAATAATCGCAACATTAGGGGTTAACCCAGTTTTAAATGATGTGTGACAATTTTTATAGCACTGCAAGCGAGAATCGTATTTTTCATAAGTGAATTATAATGTTCATCAATTGAACGGCTATTTTCGATAAAGTAATTATGGTAAACCCCTTTTTAAGTTCTTTGAATTTTTTTATTTATAATATTTTTTTCTGCTTTAGTGAAATGGATTAGTTAATTATAAGTTCTACCTAAATGTAGTAAGTTTTCAATGTTTTGCAAATTTTGTATAAAGTTTGCGAAATACAACTCTGTCAATTTTTCACTATTGTGAATAGTTGCAATGTCGGTGATTTATTGCTTGCATTCTTTTTTGTACTTTTTCTATTCTGTTTACACTTGTGCTGGAATGATTGTTGTTGCAATCACATTTAATCTAAGTTCTTATGAGCAAGTGCATTTGTTGTTGCGGTAATAAAGTACTTGTTCTATTGCTATGTATTATAACCTCCAAAAAAAAAATCATCAGACGCTGAAAAAAGCGGTTTATTTCCACTTTTGTAAACAGAATGAAAGTGCCTAATATTTTAGTGATATTTTAGTAAGAACGATTGCATTAAATGTGTGTGAGTGAAGTGAATAAAATCATTTTCTTGAGACTTTATTTTAATAAAATAACAATAAATATACGCGTCTGACTAAATGCCACAGGGATTGTAGTAGGTTTGGTTATGGTGTTATGGGGGTGTGTCTATGCAACAGGATACATTGCATTAGAGTTGCAAGTGACTTTTCGAGACAATAAAATAGTAAAACGCAATTTCTGTGAACACGTAATCAATTAAATAAGCAATAAGTTATTTTCATGTGATGTTTGTATATGAATGTGTTAGGAAAAGTATAAATCAAACCGCATAAAATGACTGATGAGTGTGTAATAACGACAACGACAGTAATAAAGAATGTCGAATATATAACAACGGCTATTCTCAAAATGCATGCCGCTGATAGTGACAAGGCCGATGCCTTAGGCACAGGCGGTGGTGAAGAATCTTTGCCCTTAATAAACAATGGCTTGGTGGCGAATACTAACGCCAAACCTATGTAAGTATAAAGTATTGTATAATTTCAATTAAAGATAAGGATTTGCTTATGTATGTGAAATATATTTTTAGTTCCCAGCACAGCAGCGCATATATAGCTCGCATGCCGACTGAACGCAATGCTATGGAATACAATATGAACCATAAATCTCGCGGTTTAGCTTTAATATTCAATCATGAGTTTTTTGAGATACCAGATCTGGACAAGCGGAAGGGTACCAATGTGGACGCGGACGCCTTGAAAAAAGCCTTAGAGAATTTGGACTTTAATGTTAGCATACATAAGGATTGCAAATTACGTGATTTACTAGGACATATCGAAAAAGGTATATGGATTGAAATTAAAAATAAGTAAGAAAGTTAAGTTTGGCCACCTTCATACCGAGGGGCGTGGCAAATATATATATATATATATAATATATATCAAAATTTACGCCCATGAAAATGTCAACAACAGACGGACACACGGACACGCAGACATACATGTCCAAATCGACCCGGTTTTCGACGCTGATCAAAAACATATATACTTTGTAGGGTCTCTGACGCCTCCTTCTGGGTGTTGCAAACCGAAGAACAAACTTATTATACCCTTATCACTGAGGTGGAGGGTAAAAAAAAAAACGATCATATAAATAAAATGTGATTTTAATAAATTGTTTTAGCTGCCAGCCTGGATCACTGTGATAATGATTGCATTGTGGTGGCCATACTATCGCATGGTGCCCATGGTTATTTATATGCCAAAGATGTCATGTATCGCATTGATACCATCTGGCACTTTTTCACTGCTACCAATTGCCCCAGCTTGGCTGGTAAACCAAAATTGTTTTTTATACAAGCTTGCCGTGGAGATCGCTTAGATCCCGGCATTAAAATGCAAAAGACTGAAACTGATGGGGAGTCTTTATGCTCCTCCGCCAGTTATAGGATACCCATACATGCAGATTTCCTTATATCCTACTCCACCATACCAGGTTAGAGCAGTCAACATTTCTTATACCATTCAGTGAATTACTATGTTTTTCTTAATTTGTTAAGGTTTTTATTCTTGGCGCAGTGTTAATAACGGTTCTTGGTTTATACAATCTTTAGTAGAAGAATTGAATGCTCATGGCAAGGATTATGATATATTAACGTTGCTCACGTTTGTGAATCAACGTGTAGCCTTTGACTTTGAATCGTGTGTACCCACTGCAGCTAGGATGGATCAACAAAAACAAATACCCTGCATTACCTCAATGCTAACACGTATACTACGCTTCAAAGATAAAAGTCACAAGTAACTGCCATACTGCAATATAAAGTATTATTAAACACTTCAAATTAAGTCATCGACAACAACAACAACAACAACAACAACAATAATAATAATAAGTTCTTAAACACATTAAATACAAAATTCATGTACAAATTTACAAGATGTGTGTTATAGCAGAGATTTCAAAACGTTATTTAAACCCAATTAATCATATTTTTCATATTCATATACACCCTACATATACAATTATACAAATACAATAATTAGTTAGTCATAAAAATTTTTTTACACATTTTATTGGTTGTTATGGATTTTTTCACCTACATTAAGTTACTCTAGTTTAACTTTAGGCAAAAAGAAGAAAGTGACTTCCTGCTTACAAATATTTTGTATTAATTTTATAAGAGATCTCTATATAATATCAATTCTATACAAAGAATTCTTAATTTAAGAATTTACTTGCTACTTAGAAAAGTTATTATTTTTAAATTCTCTTCTAAATTAAACATTTTGAAGAAATTATATTTGTGTAATTATTTTTATTCTGCTTTCTTTAAATATGTATAATGTAACAGGAAATATTCCTATTAATTTCACTATTTCTTAAATGCAATGGTTGCCATAAATTCTTTACAATTTAGTTTTAATAAATAATAAAAATCAATTTATATTATCTTCATAATTAACTTGGCATATTTCAATTACAAAATATGAAAATAGGTAGCAGCAATTTTTTAAATTAATTTTAAAGTTAAATGCTACTTTGAAAACGTTTAGTAATAGAATTCTCAGCAAAGCAAGCATTTCCTGTTTGCATTAAATGGCCTTTAAATGTTATGAAAACAACATTGTGAACGATTATACTCTATTAAAACTCTAAGGATAATCTCTACTTTGTAGATGAATAATAATTCGTCATGATATATCATTTTAGATGTCTCTTTCAATGATTACTTATAGTTCAAAGTCGAATAGATATTGATAAATATTGTATATATTAAAAAACGTAGAAAGAATTCATATAAAAGTTATGTGGCAACTTTCACTCGAAAATAATTAATTTATAACCGTTACAAATCAATGGCGACAGGGATGTGTTTTTTGCTGTGAATTATTTTGTTCAATACATTTTATTAAAGTAAAGAAAGAAGGAAGAGGAAATAGAAGAAATTATTAAAGGAAGAGGAACAAAAAAAGCACTAATTAGTTATATTATACCAGAAGAATATGCCGCGGGTTTGCTTTTCTTACCGTAGATTACTTGTGTCTGCTTATTCTCCTGTTTTTATACTTTTTTATATTGACCAATTTTAGGTCATAAACATTATATTTATGATTTCTATCTTCTAGATCATATTCTATGTATTTAAATAGTGCGCAATATAACTTTAAATGAGGTCACAATAGAGTCGTACAGGTTCTAGAAAAAAAAGTAGTAGAATATTTTATATAAGTGAACCCTCAACACTGTGGCATATAAAATATATAAGAGCAGATGTTTGATTGTCGATAATATAAAATACTGTGCGTTTTAATGTAATTCAATGTAAACACTTTCGTGTGTTCCAATGAGTTGCAATTTTCACAAGAGAAATACCAGGAAGCACATATGTGAAATACTAAATAATAGGTAGTTTTTCCTTTAACTAAGGGTTGTTTACATTTTGTGAAAATATAACATTATTATTACGTATATATACACACACACACACTCTCTTTTAAGTTCACCATCATCTGTTTTCGCGGCTGTTTTCTTGTGAATCTATTTTCTATATATAGAAAGTTGAAAAATATTCCTCAATATTCCAATACATTTAAAATTAACTGCATATACGACTCTCTCTGATATTAGCGCTTATAGAGTGTTAGCGATGGTGTGCTTTGCTCTTTCTATTTAGTTGTTCGTCTTCTGTTCGACTCGTTAGACGTTGTGAGAATCGTTGTGTATGTCAGAAAATTTTCATTTTTTCTTAATAAAACGTGTCTATCGCATCAAATATCAATTACAGAGTAATAATATCATTTGTGTATTGATTTTAACAATCGTGTATAATTAATAACAAACAAAACTAGAACTTTAAAATAAATTTGAGACAAATCCAGAGAAAATAGTTGGAAATAAAAGCAAAGGGTTATAAACCTTTATGTGACGGCAAAACCAAAGAATACTAGAAAATTCTCCAAGTGAAAAGACAAAAGAGAAGAAGAATAACGTTTTATTTTCCATTAACGGTATAATACAAGTAATAAGAATACAGTGGCAAAGCAGTACACACTCTACTACTCAAAGTGGACAATTTAATAAAGATTTTTCTGAGACAAAAGGAAAGAATTTTATTTCATATAACCAAAAAAAAAGAAGCAAAACAAAAAATCACTGTATGTAATCAGGTATGTGTATGTGTGTGTTTTTGTACATTGCAACTGTCACATGTTTTCTTATATTTGAAAATCAATATGATTTTTTTACGTGCGCTACCGAAATGTATTTACATATATATATTTATATGCTATAAGTGTTAGTGTGTAAAAGAATTTGTAAATATGTAGCTATTAGTGAATTTGCTATGATTTTAAACTTAGCAAATTCGCTTAAATATATTATATGTTTGTATGCAAGTGTTGGATTTATTCAGTATATTAAAACGTCATTAGACTTTGTGTCTGTGTTGCCTAAAGCACATGCTTTTTCAAATCACATTAATGGTTAGTTGGGTAGTGAAGAGCAAAAACAAGACATTTTTACAGCAAATTGTATTGGGTGGGTATTGTTGCCAAGTTGCCCCCTTTTTAAATAAAAACTTTTTTTTTCTTACTTCTCATTATAAACATTTATTTTATAATAGATGGTCAGTCAGATAATTTATACCATCCCAAGGTTGGTGGCCCTAAAAACATGTTTTCGTTGCTTCAAGTTAATTTTATGCCTGAAAAGTAGCGAATCGTTGATATTAATAAGCTTTCCATAAGGAAATAAAATCGGTTTACGGTTTTCTGTTCAGGCAAGAGCGCTAAAGTTGGAAAAATTCTTTGAAAAAATGTGGAATTTTCGAAAAACAAACGTTTAATGAGATGGAGGGTATACATATGAAGTTTGGTATGTTCTACATTGGGGTGGTTTCTAATTGAACCGCCAAAGTATTTTTTAAAGTAATTGATCAAATTGATTAAGATTTTCTTTTTATATCCCCCACCTCAGTGATGAGGGTATACTAAGTTTGTTCTTCCATTTGCAACACCCAGAAGGAAACGTCAGAGGCTATACAAAGTATATATATTCTTGGTTAGTGTGTGTGTCCGTGTGTCCATCTGTTGTTGGCATTCTCACTTTTATATATTTAGATGTAAATGGTGCTTAAAAGTTGTATTAAGCCAGGTTTAGTTTTTTTCCTTTTAACTTTTAAAACAATTATATTAAATACTTCAATTTTTCAGATATCATAAACAAATAACAACACAGACATCCTGACAACTGACAATATTCAATTTGTTGTATTCTTTTCCTCACCTCCCATTTCCTCTCATTCTCCCTAATTAAGTTGTACTAAGTAATGGCACCTTAACTGAATAGCTTTCCAAACGGAAGAGGACTGTTAAAGCAGTGATAAATATATGTACGATCATGATTAATATATAATTGATAAAACTGATAAATGGTAGATTGTAGATAGCTACCCAACAGTTTCACGTGTTTATAATATTTAACGGTTAATTAAGAAAGTTAAAGCAAATGCCGCACATGACCCAACCAAAACTAATTCAATTCAATTTCAATTCAATTCTTTTCAACCTAATCGTGAATGGTTTAATGGAAAGTTTTCTTTTTTTTTTTTTTAACGGTAAAATTTAATTAAACGTTTACATGTGTACGCTATAATGCAAGTATATTAGTTTATAATATTTGCACATATTTTTTAGATAGCGATAAAAGAAGAATAAGAAATAAGGCAAAAACTGCGTTAGACAACAGAAGCCGAGAGGAAAAGAACCGTTAAAGATATAGAATAACAACGGTGTGTAAAAGTACTAAAAAGCAAATACTAAATATTTACAAACATGTAAACGTATACAATGTATAAATATATTTGCTTTGGGAAAAGAAATTAAATAAAACAATCGCAATAATAAGGAAAATATTTACACACGAACTTCAACATAACATTAAACAAATATTGTTGTTTTTTTTGCAAAACTTTCACTTAAAGAACTCCTTCACAATAATTGATTTAACAAGTGTGCAAAGTTCTTTCCAATTACGTATTTTTATAACGTATGTCAATTAAAAAATAACAACAACACAACAATAACAACAACCGTTCGTTGTTTAAGTGTCAGGAACTGTGTCAAATTTTATTAACACATTAAAACAAGTAAGAAAATTAAATTTGGTGTAGGCCATATATTAAATGGTGGGCGTGACAGGTTTGTTGATGCCCTCTAATAATCGAGTTTTACGTTAAGTAGGGTTTTTTGTAAATTGTGGGCGTGTCTGTTATCTCCCTCTATCAAAATAATATCCTAAAACAATCTCTTGATGCGATCTATGCCTTGACTTGTGAAACCTCTACTTTATAATTGTGAACACAATGACAAACTTTTTATACTTATGTTCTATTTATAGTGTAGACGATATAAAAATAATTTCTGTCATTGTGTCTGCTATAACAGAAGGATGTATTGTAAGTTATTTGGCATTTAGAAAACATCCATACAACCTAAGTGCAGTAGATAAATAAAAAATAAATAAAAAAATAATAAATAAATTTGGGCCAAATCTAACATAACATTTTCTTCTATAGAGTGGGCGTGTAAGGTACATGAATAGGCTATTTTATGGCGTATGTATCATACATCAACTTCCAATAAATTTTTTTTTTGTACATGAGCATGTGTAGGGTATTTAATATTAATATAAAGTGAAATGTATTTTTTCATTTACTTGTGTTTTGTATAAATTAAATTTGTTTTAGAATCAAGTTTTTTTTAATTAACCTTGCAAGTTAATAAATTTTTCTGAAAAGTTAGTTCAAAAATTTTTAATTGATTATTTTATAAGTCGTATAACATGTTGTCTACAATATTATACATACGTATGGGCATTTCCAATTAAAATGACTGATGGAAATTTTTTACACATTGAAAATGTTGTTACATTAAGTTTCTTAAAAATACTTTCAAAAATCATATGATTTCTGTAAAATGTGAAATATTTGAAATGTTTCATGATGGAATTAATTTTGATGGAAATATATATGTATGTTTGTCAGTCATGTTCATGTATGTGAAATGTGCGACAAATTAGTTTAATTAGTGTTTATTTTGAAGACAGCATGCCAAGAGATGACGATGTATTGTATTTAAAGAGAGCATGCCACCAATACTGGCTCTCATTCACACATGTACATACATTTATATGAAAGTTTATGCATAACGAAAATTACATCATACGGTCATTAGAAATACAGTTGTTTTGCATACCACATAACCACAATAACAACAATCGCCAGATGAGAATTGGAGAAATGTGCGTTTACAACAAAGAATGCATTTCTCGAAAATAAAATCATTGTGTGTAGTGTAGGCATAATTTTATATCCATAATATCAAATAAAATTACTAAATATTAATAAAAAGAAAGTGCAAATAAATTTATTTATATGAGAAATATATTTAGTGTTTGTTTAGTATTTAAATACAAATAAACAAAACGAATAAGTTTTCGGTACTTAAGCGCACATGCTCAACACCCAAATATTTACAAACTTAGAACAAATATGTGAAATTTATACTCTTCACATAAGATGGGGAGTATACTAAGTTTGCCATATCATTTGCAACACCTAGAAAAAGGTGTTGGAGACGCTAAAAAGTATATTTATTCTAGATCAGTATGTAAAACCAGATGGATCTATTGTAGAATGTCCGTATGTCCGTCTCAAAATTTACAATTGCGATACACGACTTTATTAAGCTGAAATTTTGTTTAGATATTTTCAGTTTTTGCACGCAGATCGCTATATAAAGTGGGCAAAATCGATCAAGAGCCACGCCCAGAATCGACAAATATCTATTTATCTGTCACAAAAATTTACCTATGAACTTGGAATTTGATTTGTATATTTGTAAATATATCATCCACTGAAGTACTAAAAATGGGCATGGTCAGATAACCTAACAATTCCATTTTATGTGAAGGGTATAGTAGAGTATAGGGTAAATAGAATAAAATATATAACTTTTATCATTTATTTAAAAATTAATTCTCAGAATTTTTTTCTTATTCCAGGTGATTATAAATTTAATTTAAAAGAAAAGAGAAACGCAATAGTGAAATTAGTGTTCGTTGACATACAAGCACATTTATACATATTTGTTATTACAAAAAAAAAAAGGGGATTTTGTTTGGCTAGTTGTGTAACACAACAGAATGGCGACTTTGATTATATCATCTCCCTTGGATGTTGTTGTTAATGAAAATAACACCAACAATAATAACAATATGAACAAAAAGAAGGGCAAAAATGGTAATAATGAACAAAACAAACAGAAGCAGCAGCAGCAACAACAGCAACAACAAAAACATCAATCAATTAAACAAAACACACAAAATGGGAGTGAAGAACATATTAAGAAGAAACGCAAGAAGAAACCTAAAAAGGCAGATATAATAAACAATAATAATAATAACAACAACAACAACACCACAAATATAAATAATAAAGCTACCAATAATAATGTTAAACCAATTATAAACAAATTAAGCGGCAGCGGCATCAAAAGTAATAATAATTCTAACGAATCCGATAACAACAACAACTGCAACCAAATGACCAATTCAACTGAAACTACAGAAACAATAACGGAACTGTCCACATCCACATCAACTGGTGCTAATGCTAATCAATGTACGCAGGAGCAAATTCAAAAACCCCAGAAATCTATGTCTTATCGTAATTCCGCTTACAGTTATGCCCAAACGGTGGGCAATAAGAATCGTTTTACTAAAACCACATACACTTATAACACAGCGGCCAACACCAATACTAGTGCGGCGGTCGGTCAGGAGGAGAATATTAAACAAAAACAAAAACAAAATCAAAGTCATTCATTGTCGCAACAAAAAACAAAATTTAATCACAAACAAAGGAACATCAACTATTCAAATAGTGGACCAACACAATTAACAGCTGGAGACATACTGACAGCTGCTCTAGCCAAACAATGTGCGAAATGTTTAAAATCTGGGCCCAACATTGAGGCCGGTGAAGGCGAAGATGATGGCGAAGGTGAGAGTGAAAGCAATCTGGATTCCTATACTGCCCAGGAATCTTACAGTTTTGCTGCCTCACCTTATAACCATTACCCACAACACTACACTAAAACCTATTATAAAACAAAAACTTCGCATCATTCCTCCAACTCATCGATTAGTGATTATGGTTCAACAATTGGTCGGATGGACGGACGCACACATCATTCACAACGTTATTATCGCTCTAATAGTGAGCAACATAATTTCTTTGGTCGTCAATTGGCCGAACGTAATAAAGCGTTTGTTCCTTTAGAAACGCCAGCTCGTCCCATGCTGACATCATCAAACATTGCCGCCGTCATAGTAAACACGGAAAAGTTGATCATCATTGAACGTTTAGGTCGAGGTAAAACTACGTATCCCATAATGCAGGTGAGTTTAACTAATTCATTGATTTCTCGACTCATTGTTTTACGATTTACTTGGAAAAATAATTAAAAAAAATAAAAAAAAAAAACGCACTAAGTAGATAAAGTTTACGTATAAAGAACGAATGAGGAATTTCCCTAAAGCGGTTATTTCCCCTGGTGTTGAATATTTTAAAAACTAATGAACGAATAAAATGTGTTAGTCTAGCTGTACTGTATAATACCATACCCGATTATAACGTATAATAACGTACTTGAAAGATCTTTTGAAAAAATTAAGACAATTTTCCATATTTGTCTAAAGATCGGCTCTCAATAACATTTAGTGTACCTTCCACATAAATTGTCTTAAAACTTTGATATTCCATTCGACACACGTAAAAGGAAGCGTCAGATACTCTGCAAAGTATATGTATTCTTGGTCAGCAACGAAACGAAAATGGGAAAAATCAAAATGAGTCAAGAGCCACGCCCCCAATTGACAAAATTCTATTTATCTGCTTACTAAATTTAGTTTCGATCAATGATGTGCCAAAAATGGGCGTGCTCGGTTAACAGACGGTTAACAGAAAATTTATAAAAAACCATACTCAGCGTACAACTAGACTTTCTAGATTTGTTTATTTATTTGTTCTTATTGTAATTTATAAAATTGATTTTCGTTTTTCATCTTTATCGATGTTTGAATAATTTTTGTTTGTTTTTAAAATCCCCATTTATTAAATGATTAATTTTAAATGTCTTCTGCTCAGTTCCTGTTCACTTTTGTATTCATTTCAATATAAACGTTAAGGATAAGCCGAAACGGTTTAATAGCATAATAAATGGTCGGACAGTTATAAACTTGTTTTCTTTGAAATGTTCAATCATATGAATTTTTGCATCGTAACATTGCGACATTCATTCGACAATAAAATAATTTTGATTTGTTAATTAAATTTTATCAAAAAATGCATTCATATTTTTTTTAAAATAATTTTTCCATTGCGCGTTGAACAAATGCTTCACTAACTTTATCTTCCTTAAGTTGTTTGTATTGTCTTATCAATGTTCGTTAATTACACACACAATGGAACACGTTTTATTTGTTGTTTGAATGGATGGTATATTTTTTTTTTTTTGCATACTTAGTCGTGTCTAGAGACGAATATATAGCAAAAAATTGTAATTTTAAAGACATTTTAAGTTATCATGTTAAAATTGGTTTTTTTTTTTTGGATGAATAGTGGTGGGGTTAACGCCTTAAGCGAAAGAAGAAAAAGAAGTGAAAGTATAAACGCAAGAAAATATTCACGTTTTTAACATTTGAACTGATTCTGCGTCATTGGCTGTGCGGTGAAAGGAGATTAAAGAGGAAACCTGTTCGAAAATCAGTTTCGGTAGAAAGTATATTAGGTTTGCTCAAGTGTTTTAAGGCCCATTAAGGTTTGATGTTATGGACTCTTGCTCGTCCGATTGCTTAGTTCGTGTAGCTTCAAATCCGCCATTAATTGAATCGAATCATTTTTGAGAAACCTTCCACATCTGCTGCTTGATTTTTACATGACGATTCTTTAATTTATTAATTTCGCATGTTATTGTGTTTTTGTGATGTTCCATATATTCGGGGTGGCTGAGACCTTTTGTTTGTTTGTTTCTAACTGAAAGTGTTGCCACGAATGTTTTCTAACTGGCAGTTAAAGAATTCCTTGAAAATCGCTTTTAATACCAATTCCTTATAGTATAATAATTCTTTTCTATTTTCTAAAAAATTTTTTTAATTATTTAAAATTCAGGTTGTTTTAACGGTATAGTCATGTGTGCCTGTGCTTTAGTTTATAATAGTAAAGCTTATTGTGAGGGTTGTAGCCTTAGCTTTACTTTCAATATCTTTAGCCTAAAAATATACTATATTTATATTAAATATAATTAAAACAATTGCAATCATTAATCATAAAGATAAATGTAAAATAAATTTGACAAAAAATTCATGGCATTTAAGTAATTATAAGTAATTGATTAATGAGCTTCATGGGCTTTAATAATATTCTGAGTATAGTATATCCTCCTAAAGAGTCAATGAATTATATAAAACAGTATATTTAGTCTGTACCTTTGTCAATTGATATATGCCGCTCAAAAATATTAATCAGATCGATTCAATGTTTGATACGCTGTTTACGCTTTAATACGTTTATCTATGTTATGCTGTAGCTGGTCATATCTTACCTTGTTTTATACTCTATATTTGAAAGGAGCTTCTAAAAATGCTTGCATCCGCTCTAAATGATTTGAGTTTTAGGCTAACTGGAGGTAATTTTTTGTAAAAAAAAAAAATTTTGGAAAACAAACCTTGTGGAGAAAAACGTTCCAAAAAATGATGCGATAGAGTTCGCATTTAAAATAGTCCATTGTTTAGCCAATTAACTATTTTTCACCAACTTTTGTTCTAAAAATGTCTAAAATTCATTCTTTTTCTAAAAAGGTCTCTTTTTTGGACTAAAACATGTTTAATTTCATAAAGATATATTAAAAAAACGCGACAGATAGAGGTGATTAAATGGACTCGGAAAGTGATACAGATATAAAAAGAAGTAGTTATTGCTTGAGTCACATTTACAAGGTAGAAATGTCCCCCAACACAAGTGCTGTAGGGTAAAATAAGTATTCTTTTGAATCTACTCCGACTTAAATCGAAAATCTTTTACAATAAATAATACCCAACATAAACCAATAATGAAACATTTAATTGCTTACTTACTAATTATATCAATGGTTTCGTATTAGAAATGAAATTCCATTCAAACTTCTTTCGTATCAAGGCCTACAATACTTCAAGAATAAAATTTGAGTTGAACTCAAATGATGTAGATTTGTAGAAATATGTTTCAATTTAATATTTTTCATTATATATAAAACCTTCCACTTGAATTGCTTACCTAAACAATTAAATATAAAGCATTTTTCAAAAGATTCGATTGAATAAATTATAGAATATTATGATGTTGATATAAATCGATTAATAAATTTTATAATTATTTTTACAAACGGACACTCATTTTATTTTGTATTGTGTATGTGTAACGTTCACCAATACACTAATAATAGTTAATTTAGAAAAAAAAAATATAAAAAATCAAACCAAACAAACCATAAGCTTGAATTTAATTACATGAAAGTATGCAAATTATATTAAAGCACAAACTAAAGAAATAAAAATTCTCGTTGAAACTATTTCATATGCAAGGCCGTTCGCTAGTTCATTTTCATATATTGCAGTTATGTTAGTTGGATTATTATTTTTATAATATTAATAATAATTAATAAATATTGTCAGTGTTTGTGGCATTGGTTAAGACTGAATCGATATTTTCTAGTCTTTTTTATAATATTATCGCTCGAATGCTTGACTGATTCGAACATACTCGTATTCGTATAATCCCTTTATGTGTTTATTTTGGGTTTTCCTTTTCGTTTACTTACTGATAAGATTATCAGTTTTTTGAGAATTTTTTAAATGTTTTGCAGTTTACAGAAGAAACTGATATTGTTAACTTTTTACTGCACGAACAATAAATCACATCACCATTCACTATAATTGCGCCATAAACGATCATGTTAAACTTTTGAAGCGATGGCATCTACGCTTCATTTCTACTCTGTCGTTTCCTTATGCTTGTAGTGCTACTTAAACATCTAGCGCCTGCCTTGGACACATATATTTGGGTACAAATATTTATTATATTATGTATTAAGAGGTATACTATTTATAAAGAATTCTGGTAGAACAGAAGCGTTAAGTGAATCTAGACGGCATAACAATAAAACTAAAACCCAAATTAACTTAAAAGTAAAAAAATAGCTTGCCTTAGACCAGACCTTGGATACTCTTCTCATGCACTGTCATTTGTTAGATTTCTTGTCAACACCTGCACTAAATAAAGTTTTTTTTTGTAAATCATTAGCGTGCCCTGTTATGCCCTCACCATACCCATTATAAATAGAATTCTAGCAACATGTACTTAAAATGTAAATACTCGTATGTACCTTCTGTACCAGATCAATATCTCACTTTTTGCAACAGCGAGCATCTTAAAGATGGACATATGGACACATTGTTTAGATTTTGATACTGATTAAGAATACTTTGAAGGCCTTCTTCTAATACTTGAGTACAATTTATAAACTTCGTATATCTCTCATCTTATGCGTAAAGCAGCGTTTCTCAAAGAGTTTACTTTGTAACCAGTTTACATTGCTAGAATTCTGTTTAAAGTCTTTTGAAAATTGATGATAGCAACGAGTAGACTGGAATAATACCAAATCCTCTAAACATCTGGAAGAACTAACTCATTCAAGTATAGAAAATGTTTGATACTATTTGAATACATCACATTCTTGGTGAGTTACAATTAAAAGAAACTGTTATGGTTATGGAGGCAGTACATACGCCTCTGACAATGTACTTAACATAATAATATTCGAATGGAGCTCACGATCATCATGTTTACATTAAAGTTAACAAAAGCACAATAAGCCAAAAAGTATACATATATATACAACAACAACAACAATAATATAAGTCGAAAAGAAAAAAACAAAATTCAAAATGCATTCAATTTATTAACAGGTTACGTAAAAACAGTGCAATGACTTTACAGGAAATTTATATTAAAAAAAAAAAAAAAAAAAAAAACGACGAAGAGGAAGAAGTTTAAACATAGAGTAAATAACATTTATTCTCGACCATCGCTCAATATTTGATAAGTAATTTGTTTTATATTGAAAAATATGCAAAATCAAGTGAAAAAGTTATATAAAGTTTAAGACAAATTAAAGGTATCCTCCTCCTCCTCCCTACTTGTTATATATGTGAAGAGTGCAGGAAAATTGGTTTTTTCAGTAAATCGGGTCAAGCTAATAACAGACACGCCCACAATTGCCAATTTGCAAAACCTTTGCCTTGAGATGAGAGAAGTGTAATAAATGCTTTCATGTTATTGAAAAGTCGCACGCCCACACACACTGGCACACATGTGGGGATAACCACGATCGTCCACTTTGATTAATATCAGCATGAAACTTCTACTTAATATTACAAATTGAAGGCCTTTCCAGAATTCTATCCTTTCAAGTATTTTTAACATTTTAGTTCACTTGTAGCGAAACGATCTGGTTTCATTTCACGTAAAAACAATTTCCTTTTTTGTTTTTTCATTATTTTATCTTTGTTGTACTTTTTTTCAACAGAAATTTTGTTAACAAGTACGTAAGTGAGGCATTCTTTATGGCAGAACAAGTAACGGGGGATCAACAACTTTTTAATCATTTACTTTTATGACTTTTATGATATTTGTTTTATTATTTAATAATAAAAGTACAAAAAAAGGAAATGATACCGAAGGAATTTATGTTTTTTGTCGTTAGTTTTGTTTGCTAAGATTTGTATAAAATGCTTGATTGGAGTGTTAGTCACTTGATGCTGTTTTGTTTTAACCAGTTTAGCGGTGATGATGATTTCTTCTTCTTCTTTTTCTTTTTCTTTTTCTTATAAAATTCTGTGCATTATTTGTTTGTTGTGCTTTGTTGCGTTTGTTAATAAAAACACATTTCGCAATAAATTTGGAGAAACAATTAAATTGTTGCTCGGTATGTACCCGTAAACTTGTATGATCTTAAATGTCTTTTATTACAAAATCAATATAAAAAAATAAAAAAAAAATTAAAAATAAAAAACATGCACTTAACAACAACATGTACAACAAAATACAACTCAGCTCGTGCACTTGTTAAGAAGTGGTTGACGATAAAAATTGAAAAAACGTTTAAATTGAGTTCAACTTGGCTTAACAACAAGTATAAACCAAAACGAGTTGAATCGATTCTATTGTGTTATTTTTTTTTGCTATTACAAAGTATGAACCCTTTATCCATTTGTGATTAGTTTCATTAAAAAAAAAAAAATACATACTAATCGAAATGAATCGAATTATGTGGTATTACGCTATATAAGGGAGTTCATAATTTTTTTTTTCAAGTTTGACAATATTTCAAAAAGTTCTTTTAATTAATAGCTGATTGTATACCCTTTACATAAGATGGGGGGGGTATACTAAGTTTGTCATTCCGTTTGCAACAATCAGACGGAAGCGCTAGAGACTCAACAAAGAATATATATTCTTGATTAGCGTCTAAAACTCAGCGTAAAATTCGACCTGCAAACTGATGCATAATATGTTGAAAGAGACATAACAGTCCAGGAGAATCATGCCTGGAGAAATTTGATTTAATTGAATAATTATTTGGTTTGACTACGTGTTCAAAACTTGATCTATTTATGTGTGTTTTATGAGTAGGGTAGAATGATGGCAACATGGCAATATTTTGCCCCTGTTTTGCATGGCAGGTATATGATGACGCTTCCTAACAGTATCTATCAACTTGTCCAACACAATAAATAAAGTTTTTTTTGTAAATTGTGAATGTATCTAAATTCCGACTATGCCGATGAATTAAGCACTTATAAATATTTATAATAAATGTCAACTTAATAGCTTAATTTTTGTGGCAGATAAGTACATTTTTATTGATTATGGGCGTGGCGTTCAACCGCTTTTGTTCAATTAAAATGATGATCTGCGTGCAAAATTTAGAAAAGTTGCATCAAAATTTACAACCATGAGGGTTCCTACACACGGACGTACAGACGAATATCGACTAGATCGACACATATTTTGATGCTTATCAAGAATATATATACTTTGTAGGATCTTAGGCGCCCCCTTTTCTGTGTTGAGGAAGGAATACCAATTTTGCTTTGTCTCCTCCAAAATAAGGTGGTGGGTATAAATACTAAATTGTTTAAGTAAAATAGCTTAATATTATTTTATTGAATTATAATTGATGGCTCTAACATTACTATTCCATTTTACCATCAATCGACGGCGTACAAATACAGAATATCTTCAATACAAGAAAAAACAAACATATTCAAAAGAATTGCAACACATGAAAGAGTTTTTGAAGCAGCAACTAAACAAACAACAATAATAATAATAATAATAATAACAATTTTACAACTCAAGGCAATCTCACATATTTAATCATCTCAAAACCATCATAAATGTTATTGTTGTTGTTATTATTACAACACACCAATCGCCCCATAATTGAATTGTGTTGAACTAGTCTAATGGTATGCGTGGTAATGATTGTGCTGATGGTGGTAGTGCTGGTTATGTTGTTGTTATTGTTGTTGTTGGTTTGTCAATATCTATTATAACAAAAACTGCTATTATTAATTAATATTGATTATTACTGTTATTGTTGTTGTCCACACATATTGGAACACATATACAATTTTATTTCTTCTCTGAAAGGTTGGGAAGCTTTATGTTCGAATTGAATGAGTCTTCATTAATGTAATATTTAGACTCACCTGAATTTTGTTATATAAATTATTAATTAATGGGAAACTCTTAGTGCTCGCGTATGTGTGTGTGTGTGTGTGCTTTTTTATCACTTATATTAAATCACACAAAATACTAGTCCAAGTATGCGCGTGTATATGTGCATGCAATTTAATGTGTGCGTTTGTATGCTTGCGTGTGCTCACCATAAATAAAGTAGTTTGTTAAAAATTCGCATAAAATGTTTATTTTTTTTTTTCAAAGAATTCTATTCCAAATATTTCACTTTCAAAAAATCATTTCGCAAAAATTCGCAAAAATCACATGCTTACGAAATAAGCGAAAAAAGAAATTTAATGTTGGCTTAAGCCAAAATTTAAATATCTTATATACTAACGTATATACAGTGGGTGTGGCAGGTACAGTACACGTATCAACGATCAAGTCAAACTCTAAGTTTTATAAGATTTTTTTTTGTAAATTGTGAATAAATAAATATTTGTACTGAATTCCACTTTGTATACCCCTGACAGGTACATTTTTAACAGTTCGTTCTTTCCTTTGGGTGCCTGGTTATATAGGAGACCCTGGTAATGAAAGGGCTAAGCAGCCTGTCGCCAAATGATCGGTGTAACAAAAACACAGAGTGGGCCTCTAGAAACCTAGTAAGGCTCTGAGCCCCAGAGCTATTTAAAAAGCCTACGACTCCTGAACTGAAAGCACAGTTTTGCACAATAAACCCAGTGGTCGCAATATAGCCCATCCCACTTCTCCAAGCGACCTCTTTTATTAAATCCATTGATTCGCAACTATTTTCTGAATTGATTGAAATTGCATCAAATTTAGTTACCCTCCCGGAATTCGGAATAATTCGGAAATCGTTTTATAACAAAATTTAGCGAAGAATAGTTGGACTTTTTTTAAAAGCTGGTGTAGGGTATTGAATGGTAGAGTATAACCGACCATTGTCGCTTTTTAAAACAAAATTTCTTAAATTTCAATTCTGCACATCTCCCATAACAATATAAGGGACAAATTAAACAAAATTGAAATGTTGAACTAAACTATATTTTATATCCCATAATCCTTGATATATGTTTTAATTTAATGTGTTCAGGTAGTGTAGGGGGGTTAATGCATAATCGCGTACAAATATAAAATATTTCTAAATACTAAGTTTGAATGTGTTCTTGAAATACTTGAATTTTTTTGTGTTTCTTTTTGGTATTTTTTCGTTTTATAATTATTTTCATTCGCATAACATTTGCTTTAATGGAAATGTTAACATTTTTATATATCCATTCATGTTAAGGTTGAACGGTGTACTGAATATATCAAAAGAAAAGTATCAGAGTTGCGGATGGGTATTAAAATCTAAACCAACATGTCTGTCGTTCCGTCTGCCGTTGCGATGTTCTCGGTCTTTTAAAATCAGAGTGTTAAACTTGTTAGTTTAGTTTGTTAGTAAGTTTGTAATAAAAATTCTGAAAATTGATTTAAAAACACGCCCACAATTTATTATAATCTAAAAAATCAAACAATTGTTTAACGTTGTCAGCTTTCTTAATGAAATGTAAAAAGTTTTTAAAGTCATTACTCAAAAGTAAGTGTTTACCAGGACAAGTAGAAGCAGGGGATACCGACAAAATCAAAAAAAATGCTGTTTTTTTTTATTTTTCATTTTTCAAATATTTTGTTTTTATTTTTATTGAATAGTTTAAATGAAAGTTGCAGTTTTTTTACGTTGACACCATGCCCTCATTCTTTAAGCAAATTATTATCAGAAAGCTGTTCTGTTGAGAATGGTGGGTATTTCCAATTTGGCTCCAGCTAAAAAGCAATATTTTTTGCTTATTATTTTAGTTGATTAACGCCTGTCGAAAGAATCAATTTTTCTTGCTTATACTGTATATGCATGTGTATGTGTATATATGCAATATGCAATATGCAATATGCAATATGCATTTATATTAAGTTTCTTTACTTTTTTAGTATTTTGTTGTACTTGGTAATAATTACTGATTAAATTAATGCGGCCAAAAAATGAATTTTTTTTTTTTTTTTTTTTATCAAATCGACTGGTATGTATTTTATTACACAAAAAATATATATATGAACGGTTCCACTTCATTAAATTTGTAGACTTGAAAATGAATGAAAAAGAAAATTTTTTTTTTTTTTTTTATATATTATGAAAATAAAATTTTTGCACGCTATGATATAAGAATGACGAGCCTGACTGGCCACCTAATAGCCAGTCGTCTCTATTAATACATTACAGATTTCTTGGCCATTAAGCTGGTGTAAGCCGGCGGTCAGTAACACTTAATGTTTTGAAGAAACCAATTTGTAATTATTAAAATTAGTATGTGCGTTGATATGTACAAAAAACCAGAAAACTTTAAATTCTTTAATGATTTCTATTCTGATTAATGGACTATAAAGAGTTTGTGTGTATATTAATAAATATTAATGAAAACAACATTCGAAATATTGTCTGTATGTGTATATAAAGAATTTTTCATTTACTTTTTTATACTCTGCTACTCTGGGTGGTATACTCAGTTTGCGATTCCTCAGAGACCTTACAAAGTTTATATTTTTTTTTTTGATCAGCATCAAACACTAGTAGATTACTATTTAAATGAGGTAAAATTGTTGAAAAGCCACGCCCACAATCGACAAAAATCTATATATTTGTCACAAAAATTGATCTCGAAATTTGGTACGCGTATGTCATCCAAAGATAGGCCAAAAAATGGACGTGATCGTATAATCGAAAAGAAAGCGTAAAATTTGACTTCCAAGCTGATATGTTGGAAATATTAAGATAATCTCAGACACCCTTTATATGTATTACTGGGGCCATCTGTCTATTAAATCGCATTGTACAGAATTAGGTTAGTCAAAGTAGCCTATATCTGCTGATCTCTTGTCAGGCCTAGATTTGTCAGATGTTGTCAGAGGATCCAATCTCTCGCATAATCAAAGACCCTTCCAAAGACTGAGATAATGTTACCAGCATTCAAATCTGATTTGGTCATATATTGACAAACTGATTATGTTGCTATTTTCTAGGCGGTACGTTTGAATTGCCAACAGATTATTTAACAATTGAAATTGTAGCCGAATTGTGACAGACAGGAGACGACACTTCATTTTAATTGACATGTAATATAAATAGCTGAACAAATAAATTACGTATAAACATATATATATGCACACACACATATATGTATATATATAAATATTTGCTAAGGTATCACATTAATCATGAAGAAATGAAAAAAGGAAAAAAAAAAAAAAGCAGTTAAAAAAACCCACAACGATGCATTACTCAAATTCAAGCAATTCAACACCTTTAGCACACACTACTCCACACTTACATTCGCTTGGACGGAGGATGAAGAGGGATAAGAGCATACCATTGAGTTTTTACTTTGATCATAAACCGATCATGGAAGGTAGTAAAGGAAGTAAGCAGACAAGCACAAGCGACAAACAACAATAAACACTTCAATGGGTTAATGTGGCTGCTTAGTGTGTGCCAGTTAAATGGGCTCCTCTCAAAACAATGACTTCTTACTTTCAAATAAAAAAAAAACAAAAACAAAAACAAAAACAAATGCATTGTATAGTAAATATGTGTTCATTCGCGTGAATATGTTCATGTACAATAATAAAAAGTACAATGGAATAAGAAAACAATAATAATAACAACAACAACAACAAAAAGAGATTTTGAAATACCATCAAACCAGAAACCCATCCTGAGCTAGGCTTACACTCTTTTTTTATTTACTTATTTACTTAACAGCCGATTGCCAAACATGCTTTTGCGTTATTTATTGTTGTTTTGGTATCTTTTGTTGAAATTTATTCTGATAGGTGTATTTTTTTTATTATTAGGTATTATTATTATTATTATTATTATTATTGTTGTTGTTGTTGTTGTTGTTGTTATTGTTATTGTATTGTTTATGGTTTAAATTGAAAATCAGTTGTTTATGGTATAAGCTCTTGTCACGTTTAGATTGCAATATAACACTCAAGTCACTCAGCTGCACCAGCTAGCTAACGTGCGAAGTATTATATTTCGGGATGGATGTGGAAGCAGGGTGAGATTCACAAAAAAAAAAGAAAAAAAAATTCAGATCAAATTACTGAAAAAAAGTAGACAATAGCAACAACAGCAATAATCATAAAAGTAATAATAATAATAATGAAAGGCACAAATTACAATAATATGTAAAACGTATAATAAACAAAAGCAAGTATTTGTAAATATCATTGGCAGCAGCAGTCTTCGCATAGAAAAGAGCGCACCCTCATTTCGTGAAACATTACAAAAAAGCGATTACAAGCTTGTATTTGATTTTACATAATTCCCTCCAATGCGACCTTGAGTTGTTGCATAATATTATATTTGACATGTATTTATTTTCAATATTATATTGAGATGCATGCCCGCAAGTACATGTACAAGTTATGGCTTAGATCGTTATCTGATTGTATGCTTTGGGCCATATTTAACGCTACACTTTGTAGAATATACTCTACACTGTTAAGCGGCAAATGCCAGACCGACTTTTTATTATAACGATCGCCTTAAAATCAAAATTTGAATCGTAGATAGTAGCAGCGTAAATGTTTGCGGGACATTGGAAGTGTCAAGAGACAGACGGACAGATAAACGATCTAACTGATGAACACGTCTAGATCAATTTTACGTACTGATGAAGATACGCGGAAAAGTAGAGTATACGTATACAATGTTATAAAAGGAGTATAATTATATTGTACAAGATGCCTTGCTTTTCAGGTAGTTGTGTTACATGTCCAATCTTAAAAAAACCACTTATGTCACAATCAACGGAATATTCCCATTCATGTTAATCCAGCTTATCGTAAAGATTTCAAAAAATTTTAAAAATGAATTAAGTTTATATTATAGTTGGTAATAAGAGCCCGTGTATGTATGTATATGTTGTGTGTTGTTATAAAAGTTTTGTTGTTTATTAAATGAATGCAAGTTAATTATTTGAATGATGGTTAACGGTACTAACGCAGCAACAAATCACATTTGCTTTTTAACCCTATGATGCAGTATTTGTTGTTGTTGTTGCTGTTGTTGTTATTGTTGTTGTTGTAAACAAAACTAACGGGGGCTTAGGAGGTTACTTTGTAAATTCTGGTTTGTGTATAGTCATTAATATATATATTGTATTTGTTGTTTGTAAAGAGTACTAGCAGTAGTAGGTAGTAGGTTGGTAGAGTTCAGTTCTGTTTGGCTTGGTTTGGTGTGGAATTAATATTGAAATTGGTTTGCTTTATTTTGATTTGATGTGGTTTAGTGTCGATTGTTTTTGCTGTTATTGTTGTTGTTATTATATGTTATTATTGTTTTGTTCCACTGCTTTTTTGTTGTATTTTCTAAAAGTGAATGTCCAGCAAAAGTCCTTGAAACCTAAAACCCAACTGACTTGTTTATATGAATATATATATGCATGTGTATATAGAGCGCGTTTGTGTGTACAAAGAATGGATTAATCACTTTATTGCTGCTTGCTGCTGCAGCAGCTTTGCTATGTAAACTGAATCATTTCAGTGCAACATCAAACAGAAAAAGCTTTTAAAATGTTTTCTTTGTGCCTTCTTATTACTATTTATGTTCTCACACGACAAACAGTGTAAAGAGTTAAAAAAGAATACAAAATTAATAAGATAAGAACAACAATAACAAGTGCCCTTCTTTCAATTTAAAGCATATTGTATTGTTATCAAGTTTATCAGATCTTATGTAACTACTAGATGGATGTGTTGTTTCTTGCTCCGGCATTGATTTAGCCGCCCCTCGTTTATTTACTTATTCATTTAATTCCGTAATTATAATAATAAATATTTATTCTAATAAATAAAATATAACAACATAAAATAAATAATAAAAAAAAAAGAGGGTACAACAACAGCAACAATAAATTTTTTCTAATTTTTATGTTTTGTTTTTATTATTAATTTATTATTATTATCATTATTTTTTTTTTTATTCATTTATCTTTGATTATGTAATAGCTAACACATGAGTTTCAATTAAATTAATTTGTAATTATGTAGTGAAATATTTTAATTATTTAATTTAAATAAAAAATTAAATTAAAAAAAGGAAAACAAAATAAAGAAAAAATATATGTAATACATGCTCATATCATTTAATTAATATTAAATAATGAAGAGAGTATCCATCGATCATTTTCGATTTTTCATTTCATTTCTATTGTATGCTGCATTGATCAGGTACTCGTCTCGTGCACAACTTGTTGATGTTCAAGGTGTTGTTCGTATCAACTTTGCCTTTAAATTGGCATTTATTGCATTTATTGAATCATACTAATCGTCTTGCCTTACTCCACCACTTCTCATACGTATACTTATGCGGTGTTTGTTGCATTTTTGATTATTATGTTGTATTTGCCTATTTTCGTTGTTATATTAAACAATTTATAAACATGTCGCCGCCGTACAAGCCTAAGCAAACTTAATCAAACTGAACGAACTAACAAACGAGCAAACCAAGCCAAACAACTAACTAACTAACTAACTAACCAACCAACCAACTAACGCCCTACTTTCAAAATGTCAAATGTTCTTTGAATTCTTATTCTTTCAATGAGCATTTAACTAATGTGTATGCATAAGTATATATTGTAGGTACGCGCTCATGTGTGTGTGAGTGTCTGTATATATAAATAGAATACGTTTCGGTTTCGATTTTTAACAAATAACTTAACTTTAAGCTACACCCGATCTTGGCACTCTTATGAACTTTATGATTTCAATTAAATGTAAAACATCGACACAATCATCGATTTTTTGTTTATTTATTGTATGTTTGGCCGTCTGTTTGTTGCTATTGTTCTTTTCACCGTTTTATGTGGGTTCGCTCTTTAGCGAAATTACATTCTGTGTGCATTGGGTAACGGAGATAAGAATAGAGAGAAAGAGTTAGAGAGAGAGAGAGAGAGGACAAGGTCTTTTGTGTTTTTATTGTAATTAATGATATCTCATAAACCTTCGTTATCTTATCTTGTGTAAAAATTATGATTGTATGCGGTGGTAGCGGATTTACATGAATGTGCATAAAATAAATAATAAATCCGGTTCAATAGGTAAAGCCACCTTGTCATACATTTGGGGCAAATATTATAATTAATTTATCTGATGTCTAACCCATAACATTTGGCATTTGAAAAAATAGCGCCAGTAAAGGAAATAAACGAGAATTTATTACAATTTTTATACCCTTTATCGCTTTAGTGGTGAGGGTACACTAAGTTTGTCATTGCGTTTGCCAGTAGGTTTATATATTCTTGATCAGCATCAAAATCGCAGTTGATATAGAAATGTGTGCCGTGGCACGCTCAGTTTGTACAGAGACTTCTAGGTAACAATTAAAAAAAAAGCTACTATGACTTTAGGTCAAATCAGGGACATTCTAAACTGTGGGCGTGGCATGTACAACATTTTTAAAGCATTTGTTACATTTGAACTCAAAGGTGAAGTTACACAATTAAAGGAGTTTTCTTTTTTTGCCAAAATGTCTCTTATTCGATCCCGCTCCGCTATTTTAAAATAGGTGCGCTAATTATAAAAACGCACCCCAATTTAATTTAGTTTTTTAGTTTTTTTGTTTTCTGGATTTGTGGGCGTGGCACATGATTGATTTCATCTTACAAATACTGGAAATTTATACAAAATATCAACTCAGTATCGCAAAATTTATAACACTGATAATGCCAACAACAGACAGACACACGGACATATATGCATACATGTCTAGATCGACTAAGTTCTTGATGCTGATTAAAAAAAAATATATTCTTTAAAGGATCTCTGACGCCTCCTTCTGTATCTTGCATATGGAATGACAAACTTAGTATACCTTAGTATACTAAGGTGGGCTGGTATAAAAATGTAAATGTTCATATGGACGTAAGGACTCAATTATTGATTTAAAATGTTAAAAAATAAATAATATGAGCACCTTCTTGAAAACGGAACTAATTGTCCCCATGTAAGGTTGTGGGTACAAAAACAAAGAAAACAAAAAATGCAAAAACAATGACAACAATTTACATCATTTAAGCAATTGTACAATAACTGCAAATGTTTACATCAGCCATTATCAAGCACACACAATAATTTTATACAATATTTCAAGCAACCAAATGTGTGTGTGTGCATGTTCATAACTATCAATACTCACAAACGCTTTACAATCATATATACATTTAAATGATTTCTTTTTTAACAATTTTGTTGGACTTTGATAAGTTAGTTGGGTGGTTAAAAAAAAAAAAAAACTAATGCTACGTTACCACCATTTGCACGATACATCCATATAAAGTACATATATATGAATATTGAAAGTAAGTTGAAACTGAATGACTGCGCCTGCCTGCCTGCCTGCAGATTAATTATTTTATAGAGTGCCAGAGCGTAGATAATTATTTAAAATCAGCAGAAAATAAATTGTTGATTTTGAAATAAATGCATATGGTCGGTCGGTATTGTAGTACAACAACAATAATACGAAAATATAAAATAATACAACAATAAACACAACAACAACAACAACAACAATAACAATATAGAAAACAAACCTTAATTTAAATTGTTACCGTCTCCGGCTAAAACTTGACCGGCTGTTTATCTTACTTACTACATAGGTTTCTATATAAATATGTATATATATATATATATATATGTGTGTGTACACATTTCTGTATAAACAAGTAAAAGGCTGACCACACCGTTAGTCAAGCGCTGTCAAACTAATCGCACTAAACCGCACCCAACTAACAGAAAAATATTGTAATAAATACAATAAATGGTGTCTGCATATATGAGCCGTTGTTTGTTTTGTGTTGGTTGTGTTGTTGGTTGGTGCAAGCCTAATAAGCTTATACTGCATACTTATACAATTATATATAAAGTTGAAATTCTAACTTTTTTGACTTTGTTGATCTACTTATACATGTGGTTACAATTAACGAAAATTTTTTAACACAAATTAAACATTATAATATGAAACAACATTTACCACATACACATATGCACAGATGGGATAAAGTTTGTTACGTAAACATTTCCAAACATAATGCATTATAATCGATTATATAAGAAAAATATTTCATTCATACACGCAAATATCATTTTCATCACATTTACATTTCAACTGTGTAACTGTATTGCAAAGCCTCAATCCTACGCATTATATGCAAAAGTTTTTTCTTGATGGTTTTCATACCCTTCACATAAGATTAGTGGTATAAAAAAGTTTGTTATTTCATTTGCACAACATAGCATGTATATCTATTCTTGGCCAGCCCCAAAATCTCCCTCCATTGTTGGAACGTTTACGATCATAAATTGCAAGATATTCGACTTTAATATATTGTACAAACATTTTCATGTTTTTTCGTTATGGTTTAAAGTAAAAGTGAAGTGACGCGCCCACAAGTCACAAAAAATTATCTTGCAAGTTAAAAAATTTATCTATGAAATTGAAGTTTTTTCTACACAAGTATATGTTTTCATGTAACCAGGGATTTTCCAAAAGTGGGTGGGGTTGTATAAACATCTTCTCCAAAAAATATTATGTAGTGCAGAATATGACATTTTGTTGAGAAGTAAGGCGTAATGAGTTACCTGCCATGCCCTACATTTGTTTATATAAGAGGAGGATGTTTAATATTTGGCCCAAAAACAATTTAGTTCTTTAATATGGTTCAAATCAAGCAAAATCATCAATAAACGGAAAATATTTTTTTCAAAAGTTCAATAGACGTCAGAACAATATGTATGATGGAGATTATTACCACGTAATAAAAGTACATACATACTAACACAAAATGCCAAGAAAAGGATGCAATTCATTCATTTGCGCAAGTCATCAAACTGAAAAATGTGTATAACACAATACACACAATACATATACTACTGCAAAGCAGTCAGCATATGGCCAGCATATGTTTAATACTATTACGGTAAATAGTCCACATTTGTAATAGTGTAGTTGAATAAAAATAAAAATGCATGATTGTGCGTGCTAGAAAAAGTGAAAACAAAATAAGTAATTGATTGTAAATGCCGTTTAATTGTGTATTTGGCGTCGCCACAGACGGTCATGGATAGGTGACATTCTCATGTATGGGTATGTCCACATTTTATTCTAACAATATGTTCGTTTGGTTTTGCTTTTGTAGGATTTAAAAACCAAATTTATATTACAAACTAGCAATGGTATAGAATAGTGGGTCTGGATTTTGTTTTTATTCATTATTTCAAATGGATAATTTTTAGTGTTCTGTGTACTTAATGAAAACGTAAAATATATAAAAATCATATAAATATATATTTAAGGAAAGTCACTTGAAGAGAAAAAGTCTCTTGAAGAAAGACACAAGAAGATGATGGATATTTATAGATACAGTAACCAACGTAATGCGACCTACCGCAAAAATTTCTAGAAATGCTGTTAGGGTTGCTTTGTATTACCATCTATGTATATAGTATATGGCTTTTTATATAAAAGCACTTGTTGCTGTGCTGTGAGGTTTATGGAGAAGCCAAAGAGAATAAAAAAAATGCCATATGCTCTTATTGTAAGATGATGGAAAATGGAAGGAGAATGCTAATTAACTTTCAACGCAACATAATCAACGTCAATAATAATGCAACTTATTATGAAACTAGAGTAGAAATTAAAGTATGTTTAGAAAATGTCTGTCCTAATTTAGTTATTATTACAATATATTTATTGCATTTTTAAATGGTAGAAAAAAATTATACTCTAAAGCAAAAAAACGAAACAAAGATAAATTGTGTTTGGGCAGATGTTTGTTATACCCAAACTGCCGCATTCACCTTTAATTATACTGATCGGATTAGAATCAAAATTTCAAACAATTTAAATATGTCCATCTGTCCATTCATGTACTTCTTGTAATCAATCAACCTACAGGTTGGAATTTTTATACACTTGTACCAATCGATTTAGAATCAAAATCTAGTCATGTCCATCTGTCCGTCTATCGGCACATGTAAATATGTAATCTATAGGGTGTATTTTTTTGTTATATTTTAATAAAATTTAGTACAAATACTACATGTATTAGCCCAAAGAGGAACCTTATTAAAAATGAATCGAATCGAAACCATTTTTAGAATCCCTCCCCATATAAAATCCCATTATAATGAAAGTTTTTATATAGGAAAAAATTGCAATTCTTAATATTTTTTAAAAAAAATTTTGTAAACAATAGTTAATTAGTTTCGTATTTGGCTGTACCAAATTTGGACTCAATCGGATCATTTTTAAAATCTCTTTCCATATAAGTATATTTCACTAAGTGACAGATATCTTACATATCCGACTTCGCGTATACAAATAAATCAAATCAGAACTAAACTCTTCCGTCGCGTTGGACTAGTAACCTAACGATACCATAAAATTACCATGAGAGTCGAGGTTGATTCGACAGGCTAATGAACTATGTCAAGCTTGTAAAAAAAAAAAAAAAAAGCCTTCTATGAATTTATATAATATAACATGATTACGTTGTAACAACAACAAGGGTATGAGTGTATATTATATACAGTTACAAACGTAACGATTATATTCCCACTCAATTTTTTTTGTTTTTTTCCAGTACAATCCTTAATACCCCCCACAAGTAAAGCTTTTAATTGGTTTTAAATGTTATTGTTATTGTTGTTGTATTCATACTTGTTGTTTATAGACGTCATTTCATATATTTCGCCGTTAGACAATAAAGTGTCAACGCCCACGTACATACGGTATAAAGGGTGATAAAACAGTTTTAGAAAGAAAGAGAAATGAGAGGAAACACTTGAGAGGGCAAAAAAGCTCATTTGTTGTGTGTGGCATGGTTTATGTTTTAACGTATTGTGTAGGTTTATATATAAATGTATGCACATACATACGTACATTTTATGAAGCAACACATGTTGCAAGGGATATCATTTCTATGTGTACAGCTCTCATACATTCGTTCACGTAAAATTTTCTTTAAATTAATTTTTGTTATTTGCCTTGGTAAACATAACTGTTGCTTGCTTACAAAAATAGACGCCGCCACTTGGTTGGCGCCTCTTTAAACCATACTTTGATAACGTACGTGTATGCTCGCTCCATTGCTCTACATACAGTCCGCATAATTATACATAATACACTTCAAATAGAACTTCAACACAACATTTCCATATGATTTGAATATGGGTTGATGTGTGTGATAAGCATGCGGCCACATTGTCTATGCCTCACACCAAGTTAATCCCCTCACATAAGTTGGATGGTATGTTTAGTATTTTCATTCCTCTTCTAATATGCGAAAGAAGTCGTTAGTTAGAGACTCTACAAAAGAAATACAGCATTTGATCGACATCGTTTTCGATGTTAATGAGCGTACGTACCGTAGATTATGAGATTTTTTCCATTGGCGCGACAAAAATGGGCGGCATCAGATAATAAACACTCCTACAATTAATAAAAAACTGCCTTGCTCTGTCTTTGTTTTCGAGTTGGTGCCGATATAAGCTGTCCTCTGCGCATAGAATGTATGGCGGAAATCTTCGTGAACAACTCGACGGATTAGGGTCTCGGAGACCTCGCAATAACCCTCTTGGTCTACGAAGGGCCTTCGTCAACAATATCTTGCACTTGTTGTACAAATTCCGTATTTCCATTACTGTCCGAATGTTTCTCATGTTTTTTGCGTTTTGCAACAGTTTCTACATCGCCAACTGAATCTTCCAATTCACAAGGAAGCTTATAAACGAATGATTGGGCGGAATTGAGAAAAAAATTTGAAGATTTGATTGATTTGACCAGAAAAACAAAACTTTTCTACAGAAATAACATCTTTCACATCAGTGGGAGTATCCTCAAAATACCGTAAGCACTCTGTATATAAAGTTTAGGGCATGAAAGATAGACAGACATAGATTCACATTTCACAGACGTTCGACTTTAGGCAGGCTTTGGTCATATTTTGGGCCATCAGAAATGGAACAACAAACAAAACAAAACAAATTCTGTAGAATTCTCATTTTATGTGAAACTTTTATTCTATGGCAACAGATATCGCAAGTGTGGTCTCATCATTATGCTGTCTGTCCATTGTACATACATACATACATATATACATAAATATTTGCAAGAGATTGTATTGTATTTTATTGTAATTTTATATTCTGTTGCAACCTACTTCTTAATCTACAATATGGCAATATTTTCTTGACAATTAAGATTATATAATGATTTATTTTAATAATAATAATAATAATAATAATAATAATACCAACAATAGAGAGCAACAACAACGGCAACAATTACAAACCCACACATACACGTATCTGTACATTTGTGTGTATTTTGATTTAAACGAAAATACATATTTTTTGAAATATTTAACTAATTAAATAATTTTATGCGCAGATATCATAAACAACAACAACAACAACAAACTAACTAACTAACTATAATAATAATAATAATAACAACAACACACTTCATTACACATATTGCTAAATTAACTTTCAAATTCTTAAAGATTTTGTTATTGTTGTTATTTTTATTATTATTAATAATAATAATATAATATGTTGTTGTTTATGTTGTATTGGCGTTCAGTGATTATAAATATAATCGCAGTAAGTATATATTCATACAACAATAACAACATGATGATCATTTTTTAATGTATGTATATATGTATGTGTGTATGTATATATAAATAAGTGTGTAACGTATCCGCACTAAGCGTTTAAACATACAAATATATTTATTTGCACGCTTTGATAGCATACTTGTTCTGGTTGCTCGTGCGCTATTGTTGTTGTTATGTTTGTTGCTATTCTCGTTCGTTCTATTTGCACTCACATTTTTCATCACGTTTAGTGTGTGGTGGCGCAGCACCACTTGCTGGCTTGCTTGCTTATAGTTGGTTGTAGTTAGTGAATTATGTTTTTGATAAAAAAAATAGAAAAAAAATAGAAAAAAAAAAATGGAAAAAATCGATATTTCAAGTTTTGCCGCAACTTGCGCATATATACCAAAAACCCATTCATTATATGCGATAAATTTCAAACCGATTCTTTTGGGTGTTTGGAGCGCTTCTATTAGTTATTGTTGCTGTTGCTATTTCAGTATGCTGTTGTTGTTGTCAGCGTAGTTTTTTCCACTTTGTTATCAAATTAGTTCATGGCAATCCAAGACATGACATGTATACATTTATAAGGTGGATTTTGTATTATTTTATTCTTGTTGTTGTTGTTGTTTTTGATTTTGATTTTGATTTAAAAATTATTACCATACACCATCAGGGGGGGGGGGGGTAAGCAATTTATTATATTGTAGCACCAAATTATATATACCTTAAACACGAACCTACAGACGGACAGATAGGTAGAGCCGAGGAGCAAAGTAAGTTATTAAAGTTGTTTAAAAAATATTTTCGTTTGAAGTTGGAGAAGCTGATAAATAACAAAGCGTAAGATCGCGATAAGATAAGATAAGAGATTAAGCTTAGCCAGTTTTATTATAGTCTACGATCGCACGAAATGCTTTGGTTTCCATTGAAATCTTGGCGTTTGCGTTCCACATGTTCTGGTAAAATGAAATTTGTCATATGGTATCGACTTCATCTTTTTCAGTACGTTAGGTAGGGAATCATAACTGGGCTCGAGAAATTGGTTGTTTACAAAAATGTTAAACGCAAGAGATTATGAGGAACAAAACGAAGGGCTTTTCGCAAACCATTCACCAAAAAACTGCAAAAATGCCAGAATTATTAACCGATACGACACCAAGTTCAGTACCACGCCAGACCAAAATGGAGAAGTCGTTGGTATGATTTGAAGTAAAAACAAGGCTACAGGATAACCTTAGCATACAACTCCAGCAAAATGGTGCCGCGCCCGTGCTGCAAAAGACATAACGAAAAAACGTACACACAAAACATTTGTAGTATCCAGCAGCAGGCATCAAATCAATCGTGTGCGTACACGCTAGAGCGCGTGCTCATAACACAATCTTGTTCGTTAAGCCATTCTCTTCAAAACGAATTTTTTTTGTTGGTTTTAAAATATATTTAAAAAAAAAAATTGTTACAAACAAATGCTGTTTGTTGCATTTGCAAAAGTGTGCATTGAATGCCCTTGAAGTTGTTTCTTGACTTTACACGCTTTTCGATCTAAGTTATGGACGCTGCTGCCAGAGCTGATTGGTGAAGGTAAATATTTCTTGTTGGTGGTAGGTTGCTATCATACGTTGTATGTGTGTATGAAGGTATCTGTATAAGCATTAAATGTACCAAGAAATCATGTAAGCTTATCTCTGTAGGCTTAAGTTATTATTATTGGAAATGGTGGCGTTGCGATCATGGCGGTAGTAGTGGAAGTTGGAATAGTTTCTTGTGGTCACAAATGCACTTGTTATCCACCATTGTGACACTAATCTAACCCAACACACATTTCGTTTCAATTTTTTTTGTTTCGTTTTATCTTCCAGCCAATTAATTAAGCCACAACAATTTGCCACGAACACCACTGATATCTCTACCAATCTCATCTGTTATTTTATAACATACACACTCGACTGCTTGGGCACTCGTTAACTCTATTCGTAATAAGCATAGTTTGTTATCATCATATATACACACCCACACGTACACGTACACATACAATTGGCTTCTTTTTAATGATGAGTTTTATGTTATTACCGTGACCACAACATTGAGAAGAGATGACACAAGATAACTCCTTCACGCTCATACATAAAAATGCTTATCGCATCTTTATTCAATATGTTATAAAAATACCGTTACTATGCTTATTTGTTCACCGTAGGCTGTCAATTTGTTAATATTCGTTTATTCGAATTATTACAACTTGTTGTTGTCACGCAATAAAAACCTTGAATTGGCGAATGTTTTAAATTAAGAATTTCCAATTAAACGTGTAATTACTTAATATTTTTATAAATATATATTTTTTTTTTTTTTCGTTTTCGTTTCTTGTAGATTGCAATTTAATCATGCAGACCATAGACCACGACCACGACCACGACAACGGACACCATTCTAATACATTATACAAAAGATAACTATTACGTACACCATGTATGTAGCCATAAATCTTTGACAGGCCACACCAAAAAATGTATGTTTTTCTATAAATAATTATAATAATAATAATAATAATAATAATAATAATAATAATAGTAGTAGTAGTAGCCAATCCCAACCATTGAAATTAGCCAAGTAATCAACTTGTAATGATCAACAAAAGAGTAAATAACCAAAGCGAACCAACAATCCAAAATGGATAATAAACGTTAAGTTATTATTAAATATTCCAAGATTTCATACAATGTGTATTACATTGCACTGCATCATAATACAGTATACAATGCGATCCCATGCCATACCTTAATAAACAACAATAATAATAATAACAATAACAACAACAATAATAATATCAATAAAAATACAAATATTGTAAATTGTAGGTTTTTTCAATTTTAAACACTTTTCATAACAACATATAAATTACAACAGTAGTTATTGTTATTGTTGTTGTTATTGTTATTGTTATTGTAATTATTGTTTTTGATCAAGTTTTCTTACCCTAGAATTAAGCAACAGTATGTTGTTTGTGTGTCTCTGTTGGCTAAATTCTGACACATTAGAAAACCTTCGGCTGCTGCCATTAATTTGAAAGTTAACTTAAGTTAACATATGCTAGATGTTATTTATAAAGGGGGAGAAGTCTGTCATCAATATGACAAACAACAATTAATAAAAAGAAAAAACTTTAATCTTTAACATGCTCTCGTTTCTTATTATTTTTCCATTTTGAAAAATTACATATTAAGTTTGTTTCAAAACACTTTCAAAGTGTCAAATATTTTAGATGGATTTTTAATGATTTTTTTTAAGAAAACTATCACATAAAACTTCATTTCAATATCCAATGTACAGTAGGAGACGTTAGAGATCCTACAAAATATAAATATTCTTGATCATCATCAAAAATGAAATCAATCTAGATGTCTAGGTTCGTGTGTCCATGTGTTGTTGGCCCTCTTATGATTATAAGATATTGAAATGGATTTTTTTACAGACATTTTTAGTTTCTAAACGCAGAACGTTTTTTGAAATGGGCAAAATCCATCAAAAGCCACGCCCATAATTGATAAATTATATGTATCTGCCAGAAAATTAAGCTGAAATTTTGTACACATATTTTTAATTACGTTATCTATGAAGGTGTCAAAAGTGGGCATGGTCATATAACAGATGCACAATGTACATAAAAAAAAAAAAAAAAGAGAAAAATAAAAGAGGACGTAAACTTTCTACGCTTACCGTTTGTACGTAAATATGAAAGGTCCTAAAGTCGAATTTAATTTCCTTACTTTTCAATGCTATTGTATTTATATATAACCTCCATATATCTATATGCAAAATGTGGGCAACAAGTACCTGACTACTCTTTCAATAACACATATAAGACGTAAGACGGTCGAATTCTGTAACAAGAATATATTGATAATAGATAGATAGATTTTAATGATTGTGGAAGTGGCACTTTACCGCCTTCGCTTAACTCATATAGTAACTAAAATATTGCTATAAAATATTTCGAAAATGTACAACATTGAGCAACTACAGCAGACGGACGCAGTAATTAGTTGTGTTATTGGGATAGCTTAGGTATAATTTAAGCTCAACTTTTAAATGCCAGTAAAGCAAGAAAGAAACTATTAGAAGTTACCAATTATACTGTGGTGGGTGACACGACGAATAGATAAAATCTCAATTATGCATTATTCGAAAGTGGATAAAATAGATACAATTTTCCAGCATTTTCTTGCGATTTTGGGGAACGCATATGATTTTAGTAAATTTTGTTGTTTATCTATATAAACTAATTAATAATAACACGCCCACCATCATTTATTATTGATATTATTTAAAACAAAACGTTAGAACGTCTTTGTCTTTACTGGTTTTCTTTAGGAATAATCAACAACAACAATCACTAAATCAATAAAAATATATGATAAAAAAAAAAAGTGAAAAAAAAAATAATGTGACATTAATACAAATTACCAACAATCCAGCATCTAGCACCAAGTGCACCAACAATATAACACAAAAAACAAAAAACACATAATCAGCGTCAAAAATTACAATAACAATAATATGAAGTACTAGAAAAGTAATATGTATTAAGCAACAACAACAACAAATCGAATATAGAAACGTATACCTGTATTTTTATACCATTTTTGCAGAAAACGGATCGAAAACGTAACGAAATGAAAAGACCTTGCTTTCGATTTTAAACCATAAAAATCTACATTCAATTTGCCACAAAAATAATTCAAAAACGTAAAATGCCAACAACCAGCCAACCAACCAACAATTTACAAGCAGTTCTCTAACACCATAACAGCCATTACCAGCCAGTACCTAACAACTTGTACTTGCGCGACTTTGTATTAAACAGTTTATGAACCAGTATAAGCACAGAAACAGAAACAGTAATAGCACCAACATGTGAAATACAATCATAAATTTTAAAATATCAAATCGCATACATGCGCACACAGAACCCATATAAACTGAAATTTTTATAATGAAATAAAAAAAATAAAAAAAAACAATAAAAACAAGTCTAAGCTTGCACATGATGACTCTGCAAGCGCATACAATCGACATGCAAAAAAAAAAAAAGAAGAAGAAGAAGAAGAAGAAGAAAACGAAATAAAAGTGCAATAAAAACAAAATCTTATTACCCAGATATTACTTGTGATCGCAAATGTTGCGGCTGTTTGTTCATATTTTGTTATTGTAAATTCAAGCTTTAGCATTTTTTTCTACCAACCATACACCACCTCTCTTAAAATGTTAACTTTGATGTCTTGAGTGCAACTAAATGATAGCACAACTATTTTAACTGTATTGTAATCCATGCCATAACTGGCTAAATGGTCTTGGTTGTGTCTTATTTTAGACAAAGAGATCGAACAAGTTTTGATGAATATTAAAAAAAAACCAAAACAAAAAAACTGTACTTAAACGTAATAGCCAATCTCATTTAAAAGAGAAAGAGAAAGAGAGAGATGGAGACAGTTATATCAACTAACTGTCAAATGCTAGAAATTCATACAGATTTATATATAAACGAGTATAAAGAATAAACTGTTAATTCAACAACAACAACAACAACAACAATAATAATACTAATTAACTAATGACCATCTAATTGTAACTAATTAATAATCTAATCAGTAACTAATTAATTATCTTATTCTTTACGATAGAAATGTTGAAAAATCTCCATTTATTCTCTTTGTACACTTATCCTACAAATTATAATGACAGATAGTTATACTAGATTTATCATTCTATTTGCTTATTTGGGGATTTTAAAAGCACTTCCTATCGAAAAGTTGTTACAAGCCATCGACAGAAATCCGCTTAGTAATCGCAAAATGAAGTTAAAATTAATGAATTTTTGAATTAAAATCATTAGGCGAGGTCGTATAGCAGACGCTGTACTAAAAGCCGCGTCACTCATACGATGGGTCACACTATAAGAAAAAGTTTATTATACCCTCAAAATAAAATGGGCGGTATACTAAAGTTGTCGTTCCGTTTAAGATTTAGTTTAAGTCAAATTTGACACAGTTTTTTACTTGTTTTACGTTGAGTTTGTTTTTTTTTTTTTTTTGCTGTCTTATTTGTAATTTTTGAAACATATTTTAAGATAATAATTAAAGTATTAACAAATGTCAATAATGTGAAATGTTCAATAAAAAAAATATGCAAATTTTTTCATAGAATAGAATGGTGGCTGCATTTGTCACCTCCCCCTTTAAAGGTGTTAAAGGTTTATACCGTATCAAGTTGCATAAAAGTTTATACGACAGACAGAATATATTTTACCTTATTTTAAGGTACTTTATATGCATTTATAAGGTTAAGAATGGATTCTAAGTATGCTATACAGTAATATGGCCCCACATCATGTTCCCATATGATTCATTATTTGGCTAAATCAAATATGGAATGTAGCCGCACCTTACGTTCGTAAGGTGTACAACATTACGGTTTATAACTTTTATAATTTATTATTATTGTTCTTGTACAATATAATGTAATTCTTGTGTTTAAAATGTTTTATAATTTTAATAACGGTTTTGGAGAACTGACCAACTACACTAACGTACCGTCTGTTTGACCAAATGTAGCATAACTTTTTAATAAAAATTTAAGTCAAATATAAAAGAAAAAAGTGGTTTTCTTGTTGCCATAGTTGTTGCGCGTTACCGTTTTAAGTTTGATTAATACAATGTATTGATATCAACCGCCAAGTTTATGATTTAGTTGGTTAGGGTGTTGGCTTTAGAATGTCTTTTCTGGTGTTTCAGCCATATGTGAATTATATAATTATTTAGCTGAAAGGTGTCTTTTTATTGTGAAATATATTTAGTTGATCTAGACATAAAGAGAGAGAGAGAGAGAGAGAGAGACAGAGAGAAAGACAGAGGTTTGTGACATAACTTAAGAAATAAAAGTAAAAAACTAAATTTGGCTTAGACCAAATCTTAAGTAATCCCTACATCTGCAATAGTGGGCGTGGTGGGTATATGATTAGGGTCTTTTATAGTTACGAATATGCTTGCAAGTCGAGTTTTACGTAAAGTATAATTTTTTGTAAACTTTAAGCGCATTTGTAATCCAACCCCGCCCATTTTTGACACATGAATGGCTGTTTTAATTGTAAATTTCAACTTTTTAGCTCATTTTTTGTAACAGTTAATTTGTTTTTTATTGATTGTGGGCGTGCCTCTTAAACTGTGTGCAAAAATTTAAAGTGTCGATACAAAATTTTTTCTTAATATTATGAAATTTATGACCGTGAGAATGCCGCATTAGTTTTTGATGTTGCAAACGCAATAACGAATTAAGTATACCCCCAATATATGTGTAGGGTATATAAAAAATAATGATTTTACGTTAGATAATGAATAAAACAAAAATCGTTTCAAATGAAAACCACATTTAAATTAAGTTACAGTTATTCATAACACTTAATTAAATGGCTGTCACACTAGAAACTTGGCGAATATTTCTTAAAATATAATCCACACACATATCATGCTTTTATTTACAGCACATTTGTTTTTGTATTTGTTTTTTGCTAATCTGTCCCTTCTCTTGTCTGTTCTTTTTGACTTCTTTTTAATTTTTTTTTTTTTTTTTTTCGTGAATAAAGTCCAAGTTCAATAATCTCTAATCTTTCACTGGGTAAAAAAGGTAATAAAAAAAATCAACTTTCATAAAAGAACAAAATCCAAAAACAACAATTTGATGACTTTGGCACGATTTCTATATTTTTTTGTTTCGTTTAAATCTATAAAAAAACATTTATTACGAAAATATTTCGTTAAGATGTTTGTTTTTTATACCAAAAGTGAATTTATCAAAAATATTAAAAAAAGCTTTAAAGACGTTGAGTATTTTGGTAACTCAACCAAAGCTTCGTCTCTTCTTATATATTAAATAAAGAATAATAAGTTTTTGGTACATATTGTAAATGACTCAACTATCATACAAGTTCTCTCTTTCAACCTCTTTCAAATCGTTAAGCACTTGATGTTGCTAATTCGAGTATTATTTTATTGCATTTCTCTCCAGAGGCCCCAGTCTGATTTTGCAAAATGGAAACACAGAAATTTTATTTGTAAATCCATTTCCATCAACTCAAGATCTATATAAATAGTTTACGTTATCGTATTACACGGAAGTAGTGCTGCTAACGTACAACAAGATGTCTTATATTGCATGGTGTTCATATTATTTTGTTCATCCCTTGTATGTATTTTGGTACTCAATTTGAAAATGAACATATTTAGCTTTTAAACTAAATATTCAATGAACTTCTTGTCGCACATTTCATTAAAATATCTCAGGGGTCATGTAAATATTGGAAAAACTTGAATCTGTTCGAGAATTGATCATAAAACTTTTAATTCTAAAATTTCAATAAATAATTGAATTAAATTCATTAATTAAACAATTAATTAATCTAATTATATTGCAGCATTATATTTTCATATGTAGTTGTCGTTGCTTTTCTAAGAATTAAGAAGAAAAAAAAATCCACAAAAAAAATTTGTCTTGAAATATATTGCAATTAATTTAAACGTGATTAATAAAAATAAACCACCTCTTATTCATGTACGTTCGCATACAGCATTTACTTTTGCATATGGATATGTATGGCATGTAATGCTCGTACTGAATCTAAAAATATAACAAAACAAAAAAATTAAACAAATCAATAATTAGGCAGTGTTGTCTGTCGTCAGGGTCTTGTTGTCACATTGTTTGATCTAAAAGTGATAAAAGTAAAGGAGTCGCTTGTGAGGATATTCACCAAAAATTTAGCAACAATTTTTAAAATTCGTAAAACTCGACTTGCAAGCTGATATGTAATAGTTTAGAGGGCGTAATCGTTAACCTGCCATGTCTATTGTTTGTATATACTCGTATGTATCTGTGAAGGGTACTTAGGATTTGGCCTATACCAACCCTGTTTTTGACTTTGCAACACTATCGGACGTGAAACATCTTGACATGTACATATATCAATTAAGAACGTATAAATTATCTAATTTTTGTTTACACCCACTCAGAATAATGATGCATTTGCATTAATTTCATACAGAATGACAAACTTGGTATACATTATATGGTGAGGATATAAAAAGCTTAAGTCAAACGAGTCTATTTAGGATACTCGCGGACGGCGATAATTTTTATTTTTATTTAAAAACACAAAACACAAAACAAAAGCTTTTTACTGTTGCATACAATAACTGAGTGCTGTATGAGTGAAAGAGTAAATATGGCTGTATCCACAAATGGAGCAGTTGAAAGAGATGTTAGGTGTTGCACACATATACATGTTGTTTAAAGAGCGATAGAGACGCGTTAGATGAAAAGCGTTTTATATTTTAGCAACAACATATTTGAGAGTGGTGTAGATGGTGGGCTGCAGTTGATATGTATGTACTCTTATGTACTACATGATAGTGTTAAGTTTCTTGTATACAAATGCTTTCGTATATGTAGGCGAAGTACAAGTGCATGAATGACTGTGTGTGTGTGATTAGTTTGCATTTGGCGATAAGTATGGTGGTGTATATTCTACTCATTTAAGTGAACTACTGCAGATTGGAGCCACATTTATATCAGTCGTTCAACGAGTGTGACCGTGTACGAATAGTATTTTATTATAAACGGTGTGTGAAACGAAACAGTTTATTGTGAAATCTTCTATTTTAATATACTTATAATACATTTTTAGTTACTTTACTCACAAGGAGTTCAACTTTAATTTGGTTTTTTCAAAAATAATTTTTTTTTTTTTCAACATTCAACAGAACATTCTAGATAATTTTTTCTTTTAATAGTAAAGAAAAAAAAAAGACAAGTACAGTGAAAAAGTCTTCATTGCCATATGTTAGCTCGAAATGAAGATAAGACTTGAACTTAAAAAAAAAGGAAAATATTTTTTAATTAATCACAAAATTGAAATAAATGAACATTTTTAGTGTTGATTTAAAAGAAAAGAAAATTTGTGTATATTTAGAAAGCCTTAACAACTCCGAATTCTTACCATATGTTACAATAATATCTGTCCTCTCTCTTTCCACAGTTTGTTTACATTTAATTTATTTGGAACCTGTAGAGTAATCTGAAAAAATTTCACAAATATTCTTTATATAATATATATGAATATAATTTTTTCGATTCACATGAATTTTGAAATCTTGAAATTCTTTTTGTAGTGAATCATTCAATTGAAAATTAGCCAACATAACGTAACGCAAATATATGTTCAACATATGGTCGGCGTTGTTATGATTAAAACATCACGAAAATTATAAAAATAAATTAAAGAAGACGCTGGCAAAGAGTTCAGAAGAGAAAAAAGAAGAAGAAGAAACATTTTATATTCATCCATATGTATATAAGTACCGCTAATGTTCACAGTGTGTGAGTTACATACGTACGTATAGAAACATAAAAGATATTCATTTCTGTAATATTTTCACTTGAGAAACTTTCTCTCCGTTAAACAACAAAAACAACAACGGTTAAATACTAAAACAAACGCTCATATGAAATCGGAAAATCGGTTGGAATCCCACAATGGTGAAAAGGTGAGAACAAGCCGTTCAATGTGAGCGCGCCAGACTAAACTAAATGATAATGATTCGTTTTGTTAATTATATTGAAATAGGAAAAAAAAGAAACTAATTATAGTAATAATCTAAATATAAATGCATTAGCATGAAAGAAATTTATTGGAAGGTGGAAAATATTTAAAATCAAGTCAATGCCGCCGCACACAGTTATTTATAACTGTAATATTTCATTATAAAAGTATGTCTATAAGTTTCTGGAATTTTCTTGAAAATCTTTTTCTTTAATGAGAAAGTCTTTGATTTAAAGAATTTCTCCCCAGTTAACAAATTAGATAATTATTTAATCAAAAATGCTATATAAGAAGTTATTAAACATTGAAACTGCATATTCCAGAAACGAACCCCTTTAGTTACGTTCACAACAGCTACATTTTACCAAATATCTATTACATGATACATTTCAGAGGTACGAAGGCATGGCACGTTTTAGTAGAAAATTAACTTTTGCACCAAAAATAATTGAAATTCTTCTCGTACTTTCTGAGATATGTAGCTTCAAAGACGCTTCTCAGCATAAATGCGTGTTTTTTTTTTTTAGAAACGCTTATATCATAAGAAAGCTAAAAAGTTAATTTTTCAAATTTTATCAATAATATTATAGCCTTTAATGATCGACTTTGGCAAAAATATCGCATTTTTATAAAAAAGTTTTGAGGCATTCTCTTATAAAATTGTCAAATTGTCAACTTTTAATACACTCCACATAAGTTTTGAAACACCCAGAATGAGGCGTCAGAGACCCTAGAGTATATATATATTCTTGATCGGTATCAAAAACTGAGTTTATATGACTGCATGTCTGTGTGTCCATCTGTTGTTTGCCATTCTCACCATCGTAAATTTTAAAACATTGAGCTAAATGTGCCCGCCTGCTAACTAAGTGCAATAATTATGCGACAACTATTTAACGAAAATCGATAAATTATACATTTAGCAAACCAAGCTAACAACAACAACAACAACTAAACAACCTTTATTTACAATTTGACACTAATTATATTATAAATAAGTTCATAAGCCTAACAATTAGCAAATGAAACATGCACTAAACACATGACCGGTTTCTTAACGCAAACGGCGTAAATAAGTTCACAACAACATAGAAGGAGAAAACAAAAATAAAAAAATTAGGTGCAAAATAAAAATGTGTGTAAAGAAAACAAAAGAAAACGTTTCTTCGTAAACAATTTATATGAGAATAAAACAAACAAAGCTGGGTGCGAAAAAACAAACCCAATAAATTTTCTTTCTAATCTTGCTGTAGAATGAGTTGTTAATGACATAGGAAAATACTCAATCTTCTCAATCTGCGTACAGTTTTGTTATTGTTGTTATTTAATTTTTATTTTTTTCAAAAAATATATTTCATACTGATAAAAAAAATAACAATTGTTTAGAATAAGTGCAGGTTCACCGGTAATTTATTATAATTACTTTAGCAAACTGTGTTCTGTGATGAGTAATGAGCAATCAAGTGCATGCATGCAACAATTGGAAAGGTTTATTTTATATACAGTTATTATGGGAATGAGAGTAAAGAGAAGAAATGTATATTATTTCACCTTCACCCAGACCGTGTTAGTGTTTTCAACTTAAATGAACTGCTTTTCCAAGTAATCTTTCCGCGGCCTTCTCTCTCTCTCTCTCTCTCTCTCTCTCTCTTTCCCTCTGTCGTTCGTTCTACTACAATAAAGATTATGTACTTGGAAAGTACTGTTACACATTCATTTGCTTTGGATCCTAATCAAAAATAATGATTGTGCATTTTATTTGGGTCTTGCAAAGAGAATGACAAACTTAATATGCCCCCCGTCATGTAGAGGGTAAAAAAAATCTACAATTTTTGATTTTTCTAATAAAACTTGCGACAATTATGCTAAGTTTTGATACAATCACAACATTATTACTTTTTGCATGCATAGCACGCCCACAGTTTTCATATAAACGTAGAGGGTGTTTCAAGTTACGTTCAAGTAACCAATTTACCATTTCCTACTGATTATTGGTTAAATATTTGTTAATCAAATTAGTTGCAATAACTTTAATGTTGTTTTTTAGTATAAATCAATTAAAGTCATAAAAAAAAAAAGAATTTTTAATTATATTTTCTTTTTTTCTTATTTTGTTTATATACATAAAACACAAAATTTAATTCACGTTACATGTAGAGTCGAAAGCCAAGATTAATAAAATGCTTAAATTTCTGCAAATACATCTTTACCGGTTTTTCTCGTTTTCATTTAAATTGAAAATAAATTAATGAAAAAAAAAAACCGTCTTGGTTCAATTTGTTGCACATTTACTTAACATTTTAGATTTTTTGCGCATTTTTTTAAATTTTTTTTTAAGAACTTGTTTAATCCGAATCCAAAGAAATCTTTACTAGAATAGATAATAATATATAAATATATACACATACGTACGGGGATTATTGCCATCACGTATGTTAAGCTTGACGTGGTGGTGACCTTTAAAAAAATACACAAGTTTCATACTGAGTTTTGTTGCAGTTGTAGTTGTTGTTACTGTTTTGTTTATTCCTCTTTAAAGGTTAAATTTGTTATAATATAATACACAGCCATTATAGAAATGGAAACATTCGTGTAGACGCTAAGTGAAAATCAAAAAATTAGAAAAAAATTCCCAATTAGAATAAAGAACGTATCTGTACGCTACGAACCTTCCACTTGCCGAATTGAAAGAGTTTTCGTTTCGATTTCAGAAGGAAAAAACTTTAATCTTTGATTTGAAATGAGATTTGATAAAAAAAAACAGCAACACAAAATCCATAACATACTCACACACATACACATTCTAAGAGCATTTATGCATACAGCAAGATTATTATGATTTCTAGCCAAATGTAAATGTTTGGTACATACTTTGGTGGTCTGTTCTCGCATTGTTCATTTCATCAACAACAATATACCGTACATGTGTCCATCTTTATGTCATTATTAAGTCACAAACTTACACAACACATAACATAGCCTTTACTTATATAATACGCATACACGCATTAATACACATACCAGACAAGACAGTTTAACTTGATGGCAAGAGAGAACATTTTTTTGTTTCTAGAGTCTAGAATCTAGACTATATGATAAAGAACAATAGCTAGCGCATAAGTAACATTTAGAATAAACGAAGAGAGAGAGTGGGAGAGAGAGAATGAGCGTATTGTATATTAAATTAAAACATAAGAATGTTTGCGTTGTCCGGGGGGGGGATTCTACCCTACGTGTATTGGTGCATTTATAAACATGCTGCACCTCTTTTAAAAAAAACATAGTGACCGCATGAAGGTCAATTACAAAGTTATTCAGTCAGTCAGTCAGTCAGTCAGTGGTAAAGCAATTACAATTATTGCCGACATATATGTACACATACACGCACATTTACAATAGATCCGCATACACTATGTTTATATTATATGGATTCTTATTCTAATACAGAATCACATATACGTACATATGTAAATGCTCTCATACAAGAACAAGCAAGTGAATCAAAATGCACGCAGTTTCATATGAATATGTTGGCTGGGGGGTGGGGTTAGAGTGCCGCCGTGCTGATATAGCTGCCAATAATAATTGGTGGCGGTGATGTAGTTCTTATCATTCTTCTTTTTTTCATATACACATACACATATGCTTCTATTCTTGTTAATTCAATGAAGTGGCCTTCAGTGTTCTTGTTTCTATTCTATTTCTCTTAATATCTTCAGTAATAGAATTAACAATTGCGCAGTAGTTGAGTAGTACTTGTATTTTGATCTTCTTAGAAGGCTCTCGCTGCTTTTTTTTTTCTCTTTTTTAAGTTATATTGAAGTTGATTTTGATTTTTTGAATAACATTAAAAACAAGCAAATGAGTAAATTGCAAATTTACATGGACAGACAAACGGACAAGGTTAAATCGAATCAGAAATGATAAATAGTGATAAAAAAATTTCTATTCAAAATAGAATCCATCACTTTAACTGTTTTGAGAGTGACGATCCTTTAAGAATTTTCATTTTCGTTTTAATGCTTTGAAGAAAGTGGGTTTCAAAACTAAACGCCTCAATGGCGATGGGTTTTAATATTTGGATTAAATGATGTGATTCGTTGGCTGGTTGGTTGTTTGGTTTTTCTTTTGTTTTGTACTCAGAATGAAAAATTATTAAAAACCGGCTTAAAGGTTAAATGGACGGGTTTTGTATTATATTTAAATAATGTTTTATGCATATTACAAGAAGGGGGTGGCCATTGTGGTTTGAATGCTTTAAATAAACATTTTTTATTTATTTAAATAAAAAATATAAAATATAAAATATTACCAGAGAAAGGCTTTATTGAAGAATAATTCTTGAAGCAAGTTTCGTTACGTGTACATCGTCATGCATCTTTTGCGTGTTAATTTTCTACTGCTTTTCTAATTTGTTCATTTAATTGAATTATTGAATTTTATTTTATTTTTTTATTTTTTCCATTTTATTTGCAGGTAATTATTTCATTGCACAAATGAAGAGAAAGCATTTATTTAGTTACTATCACACCAAAGCACAGAAATGAGCAATTTGTTAAATTAGAAGAAGAAGAAGAAGAAGAAGAAGAAGAAAACTTGCCTGTAAGAGTAAGTTAAGCAAGTCATTAATTACAAAAGATAATAAACCCCACCTCACCGCCCCCCTTCAAAAAAAAAAAAAAAAAAAAAAACGTAACAATAACAAGAACAACTAACAATTTATGAATGCTTTTAAAAATATAAAATAAATTAATTGAATGCGAATGTATAAAAAAATATGGAATTGCTACATGTGTGTGTGTGTGTGTGTGTGTGAATGTTCAAATCGCATGCATTGTGCATACACACAAGGTAGAGTGATGCGATTAAATTTAATTGATAAACAGCATCATCATCATCGTTGGGATGAGTTGTAAGTTGAAAAATAATTACAACTGGACACGAATTTTCATGTAATTTTTTTTGCTTTTATTTATAAATAATACGGGTGTATAATAGACTTACACTACTGAACAGTTGTTTCTAGTACATTGCTTTATAAGGCTTTTGAATTAAAACGGATTATTACATACGTATATGTCGTATACATTTCTTAATACTGGGTTTTAAATGTATTAACACAACTTTTTTAAAGCTTTAACAAAACCCAGAGGGAAATATCGGGAATCCCACAAAGTTTAAATATTTTGCTGAGTCGAACTAGCTATGTCTGTTTGTCCGTGTATCCCCCTTTGTTCTGTGTAAATCACTCCCTTGGTTACAAAAATTTGCAATTTCGATTTCATTCACAAATTTTGATAAACTTGTAAAACTTAAACTTCAGTAAACTTGTTTATTCAGAGCCAAAAATCGGCGGCTCGAATAATAGTTCACGCCTATAATTTATAAAATCAGATTTGTAAGGTATTTAATATTAAGTTTAAGCCAAATTGAATTTGTTTCGCTGTTATAGCAGTAAAAGTTAAAAACAATGGCTTTAATAAGCTGATAAAAAGTTACAACCTTTGATACAAATTTATTATTCCTTATAGGCCATAAAAGTAAAACACAGCCACAACAATAACAATTACAACAACCATCATTATTGTTTTTATTTATTTAACGGTAAATCACATAGATAACGTACACGAACATTAAAATTGCTAATTGAATGGATGGACCACAACTGATTGATTTACAGCATTGCTGCGTGAGTTTGCCACTCATTTGATTTTAACATTAACACATAAATACATGCAGGCATGCCTGCTTTTACTTTCACAAATATTGCTGTATCTGTTGTTGTTGTTATTTCGTTTTCTTCTTCTTCTTCTTCTTACTTAGCAACAAGTGTTTTGCAGATGTTATCTCTTACAGAGATTTTCGGTTTCTATTTCTCTCATTTGTTTAGTATCCGTTATTTTTTTCTTTTCTCTGTAATTGAAATTTATTTTGAAATGTACATTCATACATACATACTATAAAGTTACTGAAATGATTAGAAATGATATTTGAAGCAACTGCTGAAATGTAAATAACAGCCATTAAATAAATAGATTATTGCTGTGTACGTGTGTGTGTGTTTATTGTATATTATTTATGTGTTATGTGTTGATATTGATTTTAGAGGTTTTTTTATATTTCCATTAAAAATACAAATATTTTCTTGAAATGTTTATAATATCATGACAATGATTCTCAGCTTTTTTTTTCTTCAAGATTTTCTCTGTCGGTTATGTTTTTTTTTTTTTTATTTTTATTAACAGCTACATTTCTGTAACCTCCACTTAAGATGAGTTTATCATTCTATTCGCAAGTCTATATATATTCTTGATCAGCATCAAAAATTCTCTCTAAAATTGATCAATTTGTGTTATTTAAAATGAGCAAAATCGGTCAAGAGTATTTACGTATGCAATCATGTACCTGCTGCGCCCACCGTTCGTGTGTAGATGTGAAGGGTATTTAAGGTTTGGCTTAAACCAAATTTTGTTTTTATTTACTGGTTATAAATTTTGTAATTGTGGGCGTGGCTTTTGATTGATTTTGTACAAATTTGCACAGATTAAGAGAGTCTGTACGGAATTTCTGGTAAAATTAATAAATTTTGATCGTAAGTGTTTCAACAACATACGGACTCACTGACGTACACTATTTAATTGATTTATATATTGTTGCTAATTAATAATATGTATATGTAGTTTTTAAGTATCTAATACACTCTGTTGGTGGTTACAAACTCAGTAGAGAATTAGTAGAGAATATATAAAAATTCAATATCCGTCCTGCCAAGGAAGCATTTTTCAAGCTAAACTATTATAGATAATAGAAATAAACTTCTAAAGTCATTAACTTTCATGAAGGGGCGAAGAAATATGAAGTTTTTATAGAATTTTTTTAAACTCCCCCACTTAGGCAAGGATGTCCATACAACATTACTGAACAATTTTTCAATAAGTGATTTATCCAACACCCCCCTTCAATTATCTTCACTGTACCATAAACTATAAATAAATGAAAGCTAAAATTGTATTTTTTGGGCTACACACTTGTTGTTTGCATGGTTCAAAGGGTGTGCATTATTTAAGAAATGTTAGGTAGCGGGGCGTAAATTGTTGCGCTAGAGATATATCTGCTCACGTATAATTTAATAACATTATAGCATGTGGTTTTACGAACCTATTTATCTTTCTACGTTTCTTTTTCAAACATATTTGCGGTTTCTTAAGCATCATCCATGTATTTACTTAGTGTTGTATATTTGTACATAACGGTTGTTTTGCTGATTTGACGTCATTGCACTAGAGCTTCTTTTTCTTCTTTCATTTTCCTCTGGCAAGTCAGCTAAATAAACTAATTTACTGTATATGCTATAAGACTCACTCCCACACACTTGAATATCGCACAGATGGGTGGAACTGTGTCTATAATTGGAAAAAAGTAAAAAGAAAAAACTGTTCAATAAACAGTAAATAATAAAATTGCTTTAAAAAAAAGTGAAACACTTGCAGTTGCAACCTCGAGCGTTTTTTTTTTTTTACTTTTACCTGCAAACAAAAATTTCAAGCGACAACAACAACAAGCACACAACGTCATTTTATAAATAATGAAATTATTATTATTTATGCATATTATCTGAATAATTGTACAGGCCACCACATTTTTGCGTGGTTGTATCCCCATCTCGCAAGATCGCTTCTCGGACGTCGATTTATTGAATTAAACAATAACAAAAAAAGACCATTGCACACTCCTCTATTTAATATGGCGCTCTCTTTACCATTTTCTTCTTCTTCTTCTTCTTTTTTTATGTTAATATGTTTATTTTGTACGATTGTGGTTTTAAACTGCAACTGCATTCGTTGCAATTGTTTACGTCAGTAAATGCACGCTGACACAGGTCGTTACATAGTTATTTAGTGGTTAGTTACACAATATCTACATGAAGCATTTAGTATGTGTATAAAAGTATGAATGTGTGTAATCATGTACGTGTGGTACGTATGTACGTACATGTTGGTATGTGATGGCATGTTCGTTACCAACCAAAACATTTTCGTGGGGAATTCAACAAATTTTATTTTTTACATTTCTGTTGTTATTGTTATTATTATATTATTATTATTATTGTTGTTATTGTTGTTCTTGATGCTAATGTGTTCTCCCATACATTTATGTATTTTACAATCATTTATTGGATTGTCGTTCTCATCTATTTATTAGAAATATAAAAAAAAGGTGCAAAAATTCCTTTGGTTTCGCTTTTCAATTGAATCAATTCAAGTGAAGACGATGAGACTGCAAGTGAGGTCAGGTGACGGCTGCAGTTGTCATCATCATCATCATCATATTAAGTGTTTTTCTATATGGCAGTCTGTCCATACGATTGCATTGTTAGTGTTAATTTCCAATAAACGCAACATGTGTGCATTTATGAACATCTACTAACAATCCATATAAAGAAAAGTTCTCGGTTACCATACGTGATTGGAAATTGAAATCAATATCAATAGAAAACTGAAGAGCAATCAATTCTAGTTAGTGTGTAAATATAGCGTGCAAATGCATGCATTTGTAGATACACTTATAAATAAATATTTTAAACACAAAACTACAGCTGCACATAAAAGGAATCGTTTCTATAAATAAATTCTTTTGTTATTACATTTAATGTGCATTTTTTTTCCTTCAATTTCTAAGTCTCGGCCGAACATGGATGGCAAGGCAGATTACTAAGAAATATGCATCGACACAGCTACCCTTCGTTCTTCTCTCATCTTTGATTGATACTATTTTAATTAAAAAAAAAGAAAAGATGGATCAAATGAAGGCTGGGCTCAATTCTTATAATAATGTTCTTGTGGCTGTGTTTTGTTTAGTTTAGGTTACATTGGGATGTTGTTTTAAAAAATCTGAATCGGTCAATAACCACCTAAAAGCCTACAAATTTTCAAAAATATCTCCCAAAAACTATAGTAGAGCTATATAGTTGAATCGTGTTTGTTAAATATGAGCGTATTCGGATAGCAGATACGCTTACAATTTACAAAAATACATTACTTGGAGCAGCATTAAAAACGTTGACGTAATATGTGACATTTTATTTAATAATCGTTATTTAAAAGTAGTGCCACGCCTATACAAGCTATTACACAAGCCCGTTGAGTTCTTTTTTTAAAGCCGCAATTACTTAGTTGCCATCACTTAATAGATTCTTCTCTCTTTCTCTCTCTCTCTCTCTCTATACAGTTATGAGTACTAGAGTACATGTGTTTATATTTTAAGCGTACATTTTAAACATAGTACAAAACAACAACAATTAATAGCTTAGTTTTTGTGAGGTTGCATGTTTGATACTATTTGTATATGTGTGTACGTATGCATCATATTCTCATATTCAGTCTGTTAATTTTCGTGTTAATGTGCGATTGTAGTAGAAAAGTGAAAGGAATTTATGGTATTTTTTTTTGTTTTTTTTTTTGGTTCGCGAGTCTATTTTGTGTTGTTGTTACTGTTAGTGTTTGTTTCAGTATAACATATTTTTTGTGTTTGTTTATTTAGTATTGTTGTTGGTGTTGTTGTAATGTTAAAATTGTTAAAATTTTATACACCACACATTCTTTACCATATTTGGTGCAAAGCAATGCATATCCACACAAATATATAATTAGTGTGCTTTTCACAGTATTAAACTGTATCCGAATAACTTTTCGCAAGAATTGTAAATATTTCTTGTTTTCTTAATTTTTTTTTATTTTTTTTTTTTTAAGCTTTTAAATGTGTCACTTCGTTAAACTTCTTTCTAGTGAAAAATCCATTTGCACGTTTGAAAGCTATTCTCCTCCAGTGAAAAATTATTTTTTGTACAAAAAATCTATAGGCGATATATATTTGTATCAAACACTTATAAAGTTAGCCAGATTAAATTCTGAACGTTTTTATAAACGAATCTCTTGTGTTAAGTATTTAGCACGTTTTGTCTATAAACGGAAGAGAGTTCACTATCAATTTGTAATCGTGCAGAAAATATGAATGTGCTCCGAGATAAGTAGTATAATTGAAAGAGTGCACAAAAATTGGAGAAAGTCTGCCAGAGAGCCGAATGGCATAAGACTTTATAGAGAAACGCTTTTTGTATTACAACAAACATAATATATTTACTATTGTAAAATAGCAATTTTGTAGTTGATAGATTGAAGATTATTGAGAGACCCAGTTTCATTGTTGCTTTTTATAGAAAAGCAATCAAAGGTGAGCTTATCCTCAAGCAGCATCAGCCGCCTCTCTATTATTATGATTACAATTATACATGTGCATACGCTTACCTGCATAGTCTCCATGGATCATTGCATAACGTATTATACGGCATAAGTCAAGTAAATGTTTTAATCTAAACAGAAAACAAACAAACAAACATTTTTTTATATATATATATTTTTTTTTTGCTGCTTTGTTTTATGTAATATTTCCTTTCTTTGACTGAGTAGCTCACTACACAATTAACTTGTACACTTATTACGAATGCAATAATTATATCTTTCTGGCAGTTGCTTGCCACGTAACTATTTTGAACGTATGCGTTAAACATTCATCAATATTTCGTTTATAAGTAAACAAGAAGTTGGAGTTAAAAATTTCTGATTGTTTTTTTTTTTTTTTAAATTTTTTTTCTAATGAATGGTTTTGGTGTTTCAAGATAACTTTAAATCATGCAATATTCAAATAAACTACTATTAATGACAACGACAGCAGCAGCAACAACGGTCGACCATAAATCACAGGCTCAGGCACACTCACCCAGGAACAGATAAGGAAATCGTATGCTGTGGAAATATTCCAATCATTTAATGTAACATTAAACATAAACAATGCAAATTTGTTGATAAATAATGTATGGCTGTATGTTGCAATGGAAGTTGACATTTCGTTTGCCAGCAGCTACAACAGCAACAGCAATGAAAAAATTATTTACAAAACATGCAAAAGAGCATCCAAGTTGAATAAACTCATAAAATTAACAACACATTAATAACAAAAACAACAACAACAACAACAACAACAATAGCGACAATATATTTTGTATATTTTGTGTTTTTTTTTTCCGTTTTTTCTGTTTTGGTTGCCTGCACATGATACGTGTACTATTTTTTTTTATTAAATAAATTTTACACGTCGACATCTCGACTTAACATACTGATCCTTCTCTCTCGCTCGCTCGTTCTCTCTGTATTTCTACCCATATTATAACACTACACGCTACACTAGCTATCATAGTATACCCTAAGAAATGAGATATTGTGCCTGTGCCACCACAACCAACCAACATATGAAACAGGTCCGAGGTTAGACATACGCCTGACCACAAATCACCTTTAATCATACATACCTGTACCTGTGTACACACACAACAATATGCTAATTGTAGGTATTAAATGTGCAGAAAATTGTTCAATAAAAATATGTACAAACATGATTAATATAAAAGGAAACTAAAGACCATAACCTGATCAAATACCTTACAGGTGTTATATACAAGAGAGAAGATAAGAGTGAAGTATTGTTGGGGAGATGCTGTAATCATTAAATGTAGTAAAGGGATGTAATGGTTGTGCAAAAGTTAAATATACGTTAAGTGAGTAATCAAAAGAAACTCCATGAGAGCTACACGTTACATTCTTTGCCTGTGGCCATTACTTTAACCGGAAAGGCTCCATAATTATTATGCCAGTATATATATGTGATGATCATGGCAGCAACTATTCTGTTCTTATCAATTATTATTTGATATCAACTTTTATTTATAAATTATAGAATGCAATGCAAGAACACTTTAGAGTCATTTCATGGCCCCACCCATTCAATATACTATGTATTAGCTGCCTAAAGACACCATTCTTTAATAAATTATTATTCTTCGTTCTTGTAGTGAGAAGAAGGCTGAAGGGCTAAAAAATGAAAAGCAAAAAAAAAAAAAAAATTAATTTCTAACTTCCATCAGATCAGCATTCAAATCTAATGGGTGAATTTGTCTTAATTAGGGGCGGGGCTGGCAACTGATTTTGCCCAATTTCTAAATTATTGACCGCAAGCGCTCTCTTACACCTCCTTCTAGGTATAGCCAACGGAATAGTAAATTTCGAATTAATTTTACGTATTGGGGAGGAATACAATTTTATCGATTGAAGCATTTTTTTACTAATTTTCAATGATACAAAGGTTGTCTGTCTGTTCCGAATCATTTTCTGATTTCATTTGTTTACAATTTTTAAGAGATTTTTTATGAAATTTGGTACAAAAGTGTGATGCAAAGTCGACCTCTTCCGAATAAAATGCTATGTACTGAAGAAGGCTTTAAAAAAAGAATAATTTCTTTTATTTTAATTATTCCTTATACATAAAATGAGGGCAGTCTCTAAAGTCTCTAAAGCCTCCTGTTGATTCAGACATGTATGTCCGTGTGTCTGTCTGTTATTAACTAAAGTAACCATGCATAGTTTGGATCCAATAAGGCAACCCCTTAACATTTCACAGAGTAATTTTTTATACGACAATAACTTCAGGTTACTGATACAATGAAACTTTTTATAAAATAAATTCGTACAACTCAGCGAATTTGCTGGTTAATAAATTGTAAGGTAAGCATACATATGAATGCGCCAATTAAGCCATTTTTCCTTAAATTAACAAATTCATTAATTATTTATTTGAATTAACTTAATGAACAACAAAGCGTTCTGCGAACATCGCATACCGATTAAATTATTGTTACGTTATTACGTTGCTGCAGTTACTGTTACCATTATTAATATTTTCAATTGAACTTGTGATAATTTATATAAATTACATGACGGCGTGTATATATAAATGTTCGCCTCTGCATAAATAAGTTAAAAAAAAAAAAAAAAAAACCTGCAGCAAAATGTTGAACAGGAAGAAGTTTTTTGCGTTGTTTACAGTACAATGTTACACATATTTTAGTAATATTTAATAAAAAAAAAAAATTTGGACACGTTTTAATAACAGCGAACCCGTTATGTTTGCCAAAAATTTGAAACGTCAATTTGTTGTTTATGTTTACACTCATTTAGTAGTATTAGTATGTTAATCGGAAGCAATATGCTTAATTTCATTTTTATTCAAATTTTTGGGCGTTTTATTTTTTTCTTTTTTCAGTTTTGTTTTATGGATTTTGTAATACCGGTAATAACGAAAATAATAATGAAAGTGAAATCGTTACAAAAATTTAGCACAAAAAAGAAAAAGAAAGAAAAAAAAAAAATGCTGAAACCTAAATACATGCATACACATACGAACGGTATTGTAAAAAATTTCTTACAAGTATTACAAAATCACTAAAAATATATAAAAAGCATAGACGCACTCGTGGGCACATTACGTCTGCTGGTATATATTCAATAGTAATAAATAATAGAAAAAGGAAATTGTTATAGGCGGTTATGTTTGATCATTTAAGACCCTTCCACACCTGTTTAGTTCCGCCATTTACACTATAATTAGTTTGGTTGGTTCAGTAAAAGTAAAAGTGAGCCATTGTCATATAAGTCACTTTATAAGGAACAATGGTCCGATCGGGACAAATTTGGCACACCCGATTATAAAGCTAAGAACCTCTTCTTTACCAAATTTTGTTAAAAAATATTCAGAATTGTGAATTTTTACCTACTTTATAATGAGAGCAATTCTCTTAACCAAAATATTCAATTGAGACAAGTTCCAGTTCAATCGGACAATATTTTCTGTTTTGCCACTTTTCGCAGTCGATTTTTAAAAAGGTTCTTGTAAAATGGTAAAGTTTAATAAACAATTTTTTTTAAAACTTTGCAAAAGTTTTGATACCAATCGATAGATTATGAATATACGAATCATTGGTGCATGTTTAAACTTGATTGAACCACTGGGACGGCAATTGTGATTATTTGAATCTAAGAAGAAAATGGCTAAAATTTTCAATATTTTTCAATGAAACTTGGCACCGTTTTTCTATTTACTAAAATGTTCAAATCAGACAAGTGGAAGATGTTCTAAAAATGTTAAAATGCGGTTTATTTTCAATTTTTAAATTAAAAAATTTTATATTATACCAAATATCTTAAAAAATTCGCCTGATATGTCCGTATGTCCATGGTTAAATATATTAAGAAAGTGATACTGAATCGATATAAAACATTTATCGTTTGAGTAAAAATGATGAGCAATATAACTTATAGGTTATGGGCGAGCTTTTTATGCATAAAATGCTAAAAAGTTTCTAAAATTTTTATTGTTTTTAGATTTTTGTTTTTAACCCTGGGCTTTCCGGTTGAATTTTTTCAATTCTCTAAAAAGTATTTCACAGTCGGACAATCGGTTAAGGCATATTATTAGATATAATAAATGTAATTTGGTTTGAAAATATAAAAATTGTCCTCTGATACCATTCTTTGAATGTTACAAAGATTTTAATAAATTCAGCTCAAGCGCTACATTACTTAAAGTGAATATGATGCTTTCAAGAACTATAAACATATTTTTATGTATTTTTACACCTCGTTTCTTCTAATTGTTTAAAATTATATCATAAAGTCAAACGTCAGCATTACAAAAATATGTGATAATTACAAAACGTTGTACACTTCTTGTTGTCAATGAGATAAGATAGAAATGTTGGGATTGAAATAACGCTAATAATTGCATGTAAGAAATTCAAATCTATCAGTTTTTTTTTAACATATTTGGAACTGACTTTTATGGTCATGGTGTTTTTGATTACGCATGACAATAATACGTATTTCGTTGGAAACCTGCTGGTGCAGTAAATTTTGTATGTGTGCACAAGTGTGTGGCTAGTTATTTAATAATTTATGTAAATAGATTTATGGATTTTTTTATATAACAAATTTTAGCTAAACGCGGAATTTTTCCAAAAGAAAAAATTCATTATAATTATTTAAGCCCATAAATCTCTTTTGTAGAACACAACATACGAAGACAACTGACTCTCTTTTTAAATTCTCTTTTACTAAGATTGTCATTCCATTTGCAACTATTACAAAGAGGCTTCAAAAATCTTCAAAAATATTGTTTATAATAGAAAAATTAAAGTCATTCTGGTCAGGTCCATAAATTTTAAACGATTGCGCTCGCAAATATTGAGATATTGAGATAAAATTTAGTGCTTACGATTATTTATTTATTTCTTTAAAGTTTCTAAAATGGTTGTTAGCCACGCCCACAATTTGCAAAAATCTCTTGGGGCCCCAAAAATTGAGTTATAAACTTAAAATTAATAAAAATTTACTGTTTCCACGCCCACAATTTCCAAAATATGCCATTTTGATTTACCCTCTCATTCTTTGTAGTATAATGCAACAAATTCTTTTAAAATTGTTAAAAAAAATTTATATGCCACGCCCACAAATTTATATATAATTATAGAAAATACCTGAAAAAGATTTCGTTTGAACAAAACATTTTTATCTCATCGTAATAAAGTCTTTTTTTTTTTTATTTTTTTATCTACCTTTATAAGTAATACAAACATCCTTGTGGTTAAAGTATGTAAACCGCAAAAAAAAAAAAAACAAAAAATCAAAATTGATTACGTTATGCATGATACTTTGATGATAAAATGCATAAAAAATATTTCATCGAAATACAAGTGGTTGGGTAAGCAAACCAATTAGAACAACATTTTATGCAAATCAGTCCAGTGTGCTTAACATAACACTAACACGTAACACACACGTAAGCGACTTTAGTGAATCTTAAGCTGAACATGCAATATTTAACATTTCGATATGTGCATTTGCAAAATGTTTCTGTAGTCTATGAGCCGCATTTAAGTCTCACCGAGAAGCATTACAGAAGAGACACTTGTGTAAATATCAACTGAATACTGAATGTCTTGCAAAGCACACAACACTTCTCTACCGGGGACTTTATGCACATGATTTCAATGAATTCTGAAGTTTTTCTTTTCTCACATTAACTCGAAATGAGCCAAAAATCTTCAAAACTGTTTTTCATGGCAGTTAAAAATCATCATAGAATTGTCCGGATTAAGTTCAAACTTGGGCAAAGGAATTGTTCTGGGGTTGGCTTCAAAATGACGATACAAACAAAAAATTTTCAGAAATGTACCATTTTTGTCTTGAAAACTTTTGTTATAAAAAAAAAAAAAAGTGGCAAAAAAGTAAAAATCGTCAGATACTCTTCAAAGTTGGCTAAAGTTGAAACGAATATGTCAAATTTCATTGAACAATATCAAGCATTTTCCACATAATCATCTTTTCCTAGGTTGTCAAGTGAAATTTTTGTCTACAATATGAAGTTTGAATCGTCCTAAGATTGTGAAACATAAAGATGAAAATTTTTTTACATCACTTACCATGTTTTCTGTTTTTAAATTTCATGTGAATATAGAATTTTAATGTAAATCACATAATGCCACGGTTACGTAAGTTGTTTTTCATGTTAGTTGAAAATTATTACAAAAACTAATAAGCAGAGTAAACGTAACAACAATGAAAAGAATAAAACCAGATTGTAGCAGTTTTTAAAGTAATTTGATACAATTTAACCTATTGACCTTTTCCTATTGAAAATATATTAAATTCGAACAATTTTAACACTTGACTTTATCTCCAAACTCTATCTGCTCTCAATATGCGAAATATGAAAAACCAGAACTCCTGGTTTGGTTGGTCACAGGCAATCAAACCAACTACAAGAACATATGTATGGAAAGCCACACTGCACTGTACTAATATAATTTTCAATAATATTATTATGCCCCCTTACACATATTTGGTACTTCATATACGACTTTTAAAAGTAGGGTTGGACGCCTTCAGCAAGCATATAAAAAATCTATATTTTACTCCGTCCATAATTAAAAAAAAAATCTCACAATCATAAAAATTGAGTAATATATGTAATGGAACAAAATCAGTTGCCGGCCACGCCCATATTTGAAAAAATTGTCTCCCGCATAGAATATTGAACTAAAAAATTTATATAAAGGGTGGAAAAGCTGGCTAAATTAATTAAATTGAACAAGATCTCTAGAAAGCCACGCCCACTATTAACAAAAATCACTCGAATATATATAATTGAAGTACAAAAATGACACAAAGTACTCTATTTAATAATTTGGACGGCTTCGAATAACAGCCACGCCCACAATATGCAAAAAATTATCTCCTTGAAATCGAAAGTTCAAGGTTAAAATATAGTTTATTCGTTCAGATGAGTCAGGCTCTTTATATATGCCACGCCCATATGGAGATTATCTAAAAGTTTTGCTTAAAAGTCAAATAAAGAATTTTTTACTTGATTTTCTTGAAACTAATGCATGTAAGAGAAGCCAGTTTGCGCTTACGTACATACATAAATATATAAACTTGTTGATTTCCCTGTGGACAATTCTGGTTATTGTTGTGGTCTTAATTTTGTTGTTGTTGTAGTTATTAATACATGAACTTTTTATGGTTGATATAAATTCTATTTTTTTTTTTTTTTTTAACGTGCAAATGTCTGCATTTTATGCTAGGCATGACAACCATAGCACTACATAATTTTACCAAACATACGCGCATGTACGGCATAAACACATATATCCATGGTTTATATATATATTATATGTATGGTATAAAAAAAAAATTGTATTGTTATTATTATTATGGCTGCGACTATATTAATATGTTTGTTTATGTTGTTTGTTGTTGTTGTTGTTATTGTTGTTATGTGTTTACTCCCGGTAAACCATTATATACAAGAAAAGTTCAATAACCGCACAGCCCTCTGTTAATTGACCAGAGTTACTTTTTATATACAAATGAAACAGAAAAATAAATAAAAAGCGAAAATGAAAAGAAAGCAAACAAATAATAACAATAACAATAACAATAACAATAACAATAATTACCTTATGAGATGAGCAACAACAAAAGCATCATCAGCCATTCGTTACAGTTACAACAAAAAGATCATGATCATCATCTGTCATAAACAAGCAGCAACAATAATAATAATAACAACAAAAAACAATGCATATAGCAAAGCGCACACGCACACTCGCGCACACACACACACACACGAAGAGAAACAAAGTGAAAATTATTACAAAATATACAATCTCGTTAAAAATATGTTTTAATTTAAACATACACTAACGCATACACATACATATACATGTATGGTATATAAATATATGTATTTATAGACAAACACACACTTGAAGCAGCTTAGCAACAATAATAATTTCTCTTTAAATATTTTCATCTTATTTTTTGTTGTTTGTTGTTAAACAATCATACACCAATGTATTGTACAATTTAAGATGTAATACTTTTAATCGCAACACGGCCACAAATACAATGGAAGGACAAGAGAAGTAAAATGTTTAATTTTGTTAAAGGTTATCGATACTGGCAAATAATAATTTGTATAATAATATAAAAATGCAGAATCTCATTAAGTGAACGTATCGCTCGATTCAATTATGTCTGTCCGTTTAGGTTGCATTTTTTTTGATACCATTGATGAAAATTGGTACAAAGAGAATTCCTATGTCTGTTATCCGACCACGCCCACTTTCGGTACACTGATGCATACGGTAACTATGCGTACCAAATTTCTTCACACTTCATAGCTCAATTTTTATGGTAGATGTATAGATTTTGATCGTTGTCGGCGAAGAGTCAGTGATGAGTTCACTTTTGAAAAAAAAAAAAAGAAAGCAAATGTTTCACCTTTTTATCAAATAATGTTAATTTTGGTCTCGTTTTATATTTAAAAAAACATTTAGTTTGCATAAACGTCGATTCGAATATCATTTCATATAGAAATGATTTATGTGCACAAAAATCTATATTAGGGAGTTGGAAAAATTTCAATAAAATGTATAAAGAAGAATATCAAAAGAAATTGGCATAGAAGTGAAAGAAAAAGTTTAAAGAAAATGAAATGAATGAATGAATAAGCAAAACATAAAATATGCCATTGTTTTCAAAATTCTTTAAATTTTCAACATCACTATCGCCATTTTATACAAAATATATATAATTATTGTTTCGTTTAAGTAGGAAAGGTGAATGGAAAGAAATAAACTATTAATGTTGATGAAAGTATACAAGCTCAGGTAATAGTTTGAAACTCCCACGAAAAACACTTTTTGAAATTATGTCCTTAAGAAAAATGTAGAAAATGTGACGAGAAATATGATTTAATAAGGTATTTTTTAAAAAATTCGGCAGTGCCACTCCCATTTGTCGATCCCCTCAAAGCTATAGAAATTTCCAAACGTTTGCAAAAAATTTGACCAAAATCGGAGCAGTAGTTTTCTAGTTATATGTAAGCTATGCAAGTTCACCTTCATTTTTGTGGTCGTAATTTTGAAAATCATGCAAATATAAAAATGTTAGCAAAACACCAGGCGCCCAGAATGGCTCAGTAAGAAAATCTTGATTATAGATAATTTTTAAAACCTTATAACTTGACAACGGCTGCATCGATTTTGTTCAAACTTTTTGTGAAATTTTGTAAATTAATTCAGCTTTCAAACGAAGTATATTATGTGGGCGTGGCACCACCCATTTAGTTTCTAAACGAGAAATATGATTTTAATAATCATTTCCTAACAAAAGGGACAGTGCCACGCCCATTAATTTATCGATCCGTGCAAAGCTACAGAAATTTCCAAACGTTTGCAAAAAATTTGATCAAAATCGGAGCAGTGGTTTTCTAGTTATAAACCAAGCAAGTTCACATTGTTTCACTAAATTTCGTCAAAAAGTATTAAAAATTGCAATTTTTACCACATAAAAACTTTTATTATAATAGGACATGGCGGCAAGGTTTTTAAAATAGTTCGATTTGGTTCATTTTCAATAGAGGTCATGTACCAAATTTCATCATAATTTATAAAAAAATTCGACCTGTAGTACAGATCGGACAGTCGGACCTGATTATATCGATTTAGATTTTGTTTCGGAATCGATCGGTGACTGTGATCTTTGTCGTTTAGGAGCAACTAACATTTACACAAAGTTAATATACCCTCCAAATTTGGAGACCATGGAGTCCATTTTGAAAACCTTATTCTACCGATACAAGAAAACCAACTAGGCTCTTAATAGTGTGGTAGTTAAAAGTGTAGGGCATTAAATAGTTGTTTATAATATTTTCAATTTTCAATTTAAATTAAACCGACGAAGGCGGAAGTGGTTTTCCGCTATTTTTGATTGTCAACAATGTTGTTTTCAATTTGTTTATCTAGGTAAATACATACTTGGCCAGACACACTACAACAATATTTTCCCCTGAAGTATATAAATATGTTTATTTACAAAAAGTATAAAATAATTTAATAAAAGCATTTTCAGAGCTTTTCAGAAAAGAAGAGCGTAAAGCTAGATAAGGGTTCGGCAATTTTACTGTATGGCTACGAAACTTGTAATTATTGTGAAATATGTAAAAGTTTAATAAAATCAAGTAAATTGTAATGTTACATACATGATTGACGATCCCATTAAAGTTTTTGTTATTGCACAAGATTTCTTTTTCTGTCAAAAGTGACCCAGGAAACCACAAGTGACATGGGAAGGTTATCAGAAGATGTTAATAAATAGCTGAAGGCCTTGTTTTTAACCACCCTACTCTGCAATGATTCTTAAATTTTAAAAAAATGCATAAAGAATAACAACAACAACAATAATTTGTTTAAATAAAATCATCAATCATTCCAGACAGATGATTATAGAAGAACCAGTTTATCACATCTTACCATCGCACTTGTAAGAGTGAATTTCGCAATCAAGTTCGAGAAATACAATTTGTTTAGCAGAAATGAAAAATATTGTAAAAGTCATTGAAAAATGTTGTAGAAACCTTGAAAATGTTGCAAATAGTCACTTTGCATCACTTTACCCACAAAGATTTCATTTTCTAGTTTTTTAATTATATTAATAAATTATTTATAATTTTATAAATAAAGAATTTAACACCGCTGACAAGTGTTGCGGATGTCAGTCAATATTGAAGCCACATAAATAATATAAACTCAGCTACGAAACTAATAGCGATCTTACCCACCCAAAAATTCATTATAAAAAGGGTTTCCATTTAAATTCCGTTCACAATATGAAAATTTGGTTGGTACACATTTTTACAATTACTGCATCAAAAATGAGATTATGAGAATATTTAATATGGTATGATGCTTAATACATAATTTATTGGAAAGTATTATGATAAACTGGCCCGCCCACAATTTGTATTTAGGTGTGGAAATCACTTTTTTACATCTTGCAACACCCTGAAGGCAGGCTCGGAGAAGGGAATGAACCTGACATAAAAGGTTTTTCCCTTCCATGAATGTTAACTTTGAGGAACTCTCACCGTCCTGCCTTTGTCGAAACAGTATTACTCAAGTGAGTGTTGAGTTCTGCTGTCACTCTTGCCGCGGTGGTTTTATGTTGTCTGGTAACAATATTTTTTAATCTTCGTCGGTCCCTGTCAGTTAACTTTGAGTTTCGTCTGCTTTGTCGCTTCGACGGTGATGTTTTACCTGGTTTTGTGTACATATGCTGTCATTACCGTGATTATGGTCGCTCGTTAAACATTAAACAATTCAGCTCTTTTCGTCACAGACATTCCCGCTAACCGAGCACCAACGATTCGCCCTCTTTCAAAGTCTGAAAGATCACACATTCTACAGATCGACTGTTTTAACCATCGTAGAACAAAGCGTATGAAATATAGCCTGCAAGACTTGGCACGTAAACTATGCAATAAATACGCGACGCATTATTTACACGGAAGCAGTGTTGCCAAAATTCAACAAGATGGTGTTCATATTATTTTGTTCATCCCCTACACTTGTTGTTAGAACGTTTACATTTTGTAAATCTTTACATATCGAATTTTGACAAATAATTCGACTTCTTAGTTGATACGTAATACAAAATCTACAGAGAGCGCAATCAGGTCTAAAGTCCGTCTAAAGTTTATGTTTAGAGGTGGAGATTATTGTTTTAAGTCAAATTTAGTTATTTGATTCATAATTACTACTTCGTATGAGTATTATAATGGATAATAGTGGGGAGTCTCCTAAATTTGGCGTACGCCTAAAAAAAGTGCTTTTTCACTTGAGAGTGCTTCAGTTTTATTGTATTTATTAATTGTGCTTTGATTTCGCGCTCCACGTTATGAAATTTTTGTTTTCTATGAAAACTTAACTTAAAAAGAAAACAAAAACAAAAAAAAAAAAAAAAGAAATCGTAGACGGAATGAAAAAATATTCTTATCACCTTTGAATTAAGTTCAAATAGCAACAAATAAAATACATATATATATATACACCAATACACATGTAAAATGGAAATGAAAGTGCAAGTAATAGGCGAAAATTATTATACAAACACACAGGCAAACGATTAATCGGTTTCGTTTTTTCGTTAAATTTCTGAATAATTTAGTATGCAAACGCTGTTCGACCATGCTTGCTAAATGCCTATTTAACACACATTCAATATAAGCTAATGTGCCAAATTCTCATACATATGTATGCCACATATAGTGTGTCTGTAGGGGCATTTATTCAAAATGTACAACAGCACAAAACCCATTAAAATGACACAAAAACACAAAATCGACACAAAAAATATAGAAAATTAAGAAATAAATTTAATTATCAAATAAGTTTGTGTTATACAGACACCAACGGGGAGTTTTACATATTCACATAAAAAAATAAAAAAAATAATTATCGGGGCCTTTATCGTGCGGTGGTAATGTTAGTGGCGGTGAATTTAGGTTAAATGCTGAAATGAAATAATTATTAAGTAAAAACTATTTCAAAGTATTTTGCATTTTAAACAAAATTCATAAAATGTGCGAAGAACAAGTTGAAGCTAATTATTGAACTGGTACAAATTGACTTTTAAAGCAAAGAAGGTGAAAATAATATTAATTGTGATGGATGTTTAATCAGAGCTGAGAACGATTAATTTATTTCAATTCAACGACTCTTAAGTCACTCAATAATGATTCCTAAGCGAATGATTTCATTCCATTTGTATAGCTTTCGTATAAGTTTACTGCAAACGAGACTTTACAAATCAAAAAATGGGCCATGTACGCCCGGGTGTCCGTCTATTGTCACGCCAACAATGCACTCAAATATATTCATCTGCCAAAAACATTGAGGTATAATATTTTGTGAACATATTTTGTGTCCTTATGCCATCCATCGATGTGCCAAAAATGGGCCTAGTCCGATCACAGATGCACGTACAATTGACAAAAATCATCCTCAGCGGAAAACTCGATTTGTAAGCTGATACGTAATACATGTTCTATTAGTGGACGCAATTAAGTATCTTCCACGCCCACCATTTTTATTTCAACGTGGAGGGTATTTAAGATTTGGCCCAACGCAGATAAGTTATTTTTTTACTTGTTTCTTTTCATTCTTCAAAATAAACTAAACGAATTAATGCTAATTAAATAAGAGACGAGCAATATTCTATAATTGTATTGATGACAATCTACGTAAATTTGATTTACATTTGTTATACGCAAAAAGAAATCAATTGATAATAACTTACAATTATAGTGAAGTGCGCCGTGTGGTTGGCACTTTATGTCTATCTGTCTGTCAGTCTGTCTGCCTGTCTACCTGTCCCGCAAATGTTAGTTTATGTAAATACGTTTACATTTCGTCTCATTCAGTTCAGTTTCGTTGTCCGAGTATATTATTTGCAGTTGGCAATAAATAGAGAATTCGTTCCACTGACATTGCCATACAATTTGTAACCTTCAACTATGAACTTGTATTATCATAATTGGACAAGGAGCTTAATAATCGTTCATTCTATTTTAGTTCTTAGAAACGATTTAATGTTTTTTTTTCTTCTTTACTTTATCAACACTTGTTTATGCGACAAAGCATTTAAAAATATTTATTAAAAAAACTTAATGAAAAAAAAGTGTTTTCCACACATGTGGAATTAGCGTCAGGTTATAACATTTTACACAAGCCAATCAATTTAAAAAAAAAAAAAAACACCAATTTTCACGCCTTTCATTCACTTTTAAACAAGATCTCGAGCGAAACGAATGGAAATTTTAAAGACGAACAATTGAAAAATTTATATTTAGTTTTAGGCTATAAAAATAAAACAAAATTTGTAAATTAAGGGCGTGGTCTTAAAGCAGTTTTATGCGAAATATTGAACTCATGTTATTTAGCAAAAAATTAAACGAACAGGGCTAGTTCAGTGACCTATTTCAACCTAAGGAAGAACTATCAATGTGTCTACCAAGTTTAGTGTCTTTAGAGAGATATAAATGGGAAAAGACAGACAAGGCCAAATCGATGCTAATTTAAAACATGTACGGCCTCTGTCTGAATATACCACCGTATCACAGTGGGTCTACTTCCCCATTTCTTGTACGTGAAATGAAAAGACTTTCTTGGGTAGTTTCCTATTCAAAATATTGCAAACAAAATCAGTTAACAGCCACTCCCATAAATGCAAAATAAACAACTGCAGTGGTCTTTAAAAAACAATGCAATTAAGTCGTGCGTCGTAAAGAAAATTTACTCATAAATAAGTAGGTGAACTAAAATTTCGTCTAAGCCACATGAATTTTATTTTATGTGTTTTTCACTGCTTTTATTCACATTCATATTTATGGCCACATGGCCAGCTTTAAAAAATACCTATAATCAAGATTTGCTTATTGAGCCATTCTGAGCGCCTGGTACTTTGCTCACATTTTTATATTTGCATGATTTTCAAAATTATGAGCATAAAATGAAGGTGAACTTGCGCGGCTCATAACTTCGGAACTACTGCTCCGATTTTGGTCAAATGTTTTGCAAATGTTTGGGAATTTGTGTAGCTTTGAGGGGATTGATAAATTAATGGGCATGGCACCGCCCATTTCTTTAGAAAATGACTTTTTAAATCATATTTCTCGTTTAGAAACTAAATGGGTGGTGCCACGCCCACATAATATACTTCGTTTGAAAGCTAAATTAATTTACAACATTTTACAAAAAATTTGAACAAAATCGATGTAGCCGTTTCCAAGTTATAAGAGTTTAAAAAATATCTATTATCAATATTGGCTTATTGAGCTATTCTGGGTGCCTGGTATTATGCACATATTTTTATTCACTATAGAGTATTAACAAATGCCACACCCACGCCCAAATCAGAATCAAAATCTGATTTGATTTAACAATTTTTTGAGATATTTCAATGAAATTTGATACAAGGGGAACCCAATTGAAATCACACCATTTTTAGAATCCCTCCCTAAGGTCCCATTATAATAATATAGCAAAAAATTGCAATTCTTAATATTTTTGGAAAAAAATTGGTTTGAAATAATTAATTAACTTCATATGTGGCTGTGCAAAATTTGGGCCCAACCGAACCAATTTTAGAACCCTTTTTTTTATAATATAAGTTATGGCAGAGTCTCGCTTACAATAATCGAAAAATATAATCTTGACCAAGCCAAGAATGCTGCTTTTAGCGTAGTAATCGTTCCTTTTGTCATAAACTTTTGTTATATTCTCCCCTCCCTTTCTTTCCTTGCTCTCTCTCTCTCTCTCTCTCTCTCTGATCTATTATTATTAGCAGTTGTTTCATTAATTAATTAATTTGCTACTTGACTGTTGAGGTGGCGCCCAACTCCTATAACAACTATTGTTCTGTATTATTTTTTACAACCTTTCTCGGTTTCTTCATAACCCCTCTAAGTTATTACAATTCATTGCATAAAATGGGTTTTATTTTCATTTTTTTCTATATAATTATACTTGAAGCTGTATGCTTGATTGCATTTCCATTAATTTTTTTTTTTTTATATTACTCATCTCGAACTCTCTAAAATATTGTATAATTATGGCGCGGACACACGCGATGATCATAATAATTATTTAAATTATTATTCCATTAAACCTATAACCTTCGTAATAGAGCAACATCTAATGAGAAAACTTATCATATATGGTAAGGAGGTGAACTTTAGGGGAACGCGATGTAAGATTACAAAAAAAAAAAAAAAAAAATCTTTTACTCAAACGTTTTCTTTAGCTGGTGGTCGCCAAAGGTTGCTTCCGCTTAGGGTCAAATAACTGTATTCAGGGTTTTTTTGAGTCAAAAATCTTCGCAAACAATCGAAGGGATTAAGGGACTCAACAGAACGGCATTATTTGCCAAAAATCAATTTATTAAGAGTTTCAGAGCTTTTAAGTTTTCCACGATGGGGGTTGCGCATCTGTCATATCCATTGCCTTTCCATTGATGAAGCGCCTCATTGTTTTTTAATTTTTGTTATTATTTTTTTAATCACTTAATGAATAGTCTAAAGTAATAACAATCAAATCTTTTGATTTTACAATATATTGTAGTTTGTAATTATTTCACACTTGACCAAATAATATAATTAATATTAATTATTGGGTACACACACACACACACAATATACAGAGTAAGCAGAATATAAATAAAAATTAATTCTATAGATTACTATTTCCGAGTGCATTGTTTTTTTATTGCACGTACAATATATTTTTTATTTATAATTCAAATGGAAAGGAGGAAAGAAAGTCAGCCAGCCAGTCAGTTGATGAGATTGTTAGAATTGATGAGATGCTCAAATTGTTTTACATTTGCTATAAATTAAAATTAAGAAGTAATCAAAAAATTAATTATTTATTAATAAACAAAAATATATGTTAAAAATTTGTAAACAAAATATTCATGAAAACTTAGAGAGCGGCGAAAACAAAACACTTGAAAAATATAATTGAAATTATATTTTCCTAAAAATTTTATTTAATACCTCGATAAAGATGTTCTAGAAAGTATCTCAGTGTGTTTGGTTTCCTGATTTAGAAAAAATTTATCATTTTATAGAATGCCACTCACAACAAAATACATTTTTTTCTTCTACAATAAATTTTTGTCAATGTTAGAAAAGTTCAAAGTTCGTATTGTAGTGAAAAGTTGCAAGTTTTGACGCACTACACAAGGAAAAAAACTACATTTGACTTAGACCAATTAGTATAAGGTTTAGGTTTCAGACCACTGCGATAACTTCTGTGATGATTTTCAACTCTTATGAAAAATTCTTTTTGGAAACAGTGTTATGTGGAGAAGTGGCTCATTTCGTCTCAACATTAAGTACAATTCAGCATTAAATTAAATTTGAAGAATATATGCTTTCAAAAGGTATAAAAATTCCTCTTTTACGGTAATTTTTCACAGTGTTGCCAGAGATTAAACCTTGAGTAGCAGAGAAGAACACTTTAGTGCATCAACAAAAGATCATTATATTAAAGTATCCGCAAAACTTTTACCACAAAAGGTAAAAAGGTAAAAGTTTCCCATAAATTATAGCAACACCCCAGCTTCAATTTAATTCCTTCTTTATTACATTCATTAAACCATACAAAGAGTTTTTAAAAAACTAAGATGAAACATTATAACAAGAAGGCCTTCAATGCTTGAAATAAAATTGATGTTAAATTCGGATTTTTGTTGCATAATTACGGTCAAGGTATTGCTGGTGGCATCTATATATACATACATACATATATAGTATAAGTAAGCGAACACATCATATTCGCTCGTTTATAAAGGCTGTCTAAAGGGTACGCAATGAATGGCAAGACCGACGTACGTACACAAGATAGAAATGAGCAAAAATGAAAACAATACTTGATCATGATTGTTTTTTTTTTAGAGTTTTTTTCTATAGAAATGTAATGCTATATATTGTTTATGGGTAGGGTATGTGTTCGCATGAATATCTTTGGTATACGAGTTGATAGGTAATTGTAGACGTTTAGCAGGGATCATGTTTGTGTCATGTTGTTACTTAAAATGTGTTTATTTTTTTTTTACCAGCACTTCCATCTTTAACTCTCAACAAAAAGAGGTGATTTTTTTGTTGCTGTTTTTTATTGTTCTTATATTTATGTGCTATCACAAAAACATTATTATTATTATAGACACCGTAAACATAAATGTAATTCAAAGTGGTTTCTTCCCCGTCTCTGGTTGAGAGTGGTTGCCAACATGTATTACGTGCAGATATATACTCGTACGTTTATACACGAAATGTAACATTAGGTTATTCATTCATACAATCAGACCGACAGACACTCTTGTATTTGTACGACAAAGCTTTGCCATTTATTAGGTCATGGTCGTAACGAACGTTTATTATTATAATGCAAACAATGACAACAAGTAAAGCATTTTACATGACGGTGTGCGCACCACACCATATGCTTGCATTCAGGTGTTGTTCGTACGTACAAGTCTTGCTTTTATGATATTTTGTTACAACAGTTTTTGTGGTCATGATTTGATTTGATTTGATTTGATTTGATTTGATTTGAAATAAATTTGAAATCAAAGTATTGTGTGCGTTATGTTAGATGCTTTGTTGTTGTCGTTTTTCATATTTGTTACACTTGCCTCTTTACGCAAGTGTCAGTAAATTTGATGCTTGGTTGCATGGGTAGGCAAGCATGTATTAATCAAATCAAGTTTTATGCAAGTGTCTCTAGCGAACAAATTCCAATTCTATTGCAGACATGCAAGACATGCCTACTAATGTGTATTCATTTAATAATAATCTTAGTTACAAGTAGCGTGGGCGCAGATTTGGTGACAAAATTTAAAGTTAAAAAGTACTGGACACCGTGCCCTGCTGAATGCCTGATAACTCGCTTCCATATATTTCACTTTTAAATTTTAGTGAAATATTTATTTGTGCTCTTAGCTTTTATATTTGCTATGATATCGAAAAGTGTTATTTGTCTGTACATCCGTCTGTACACTGAAAACACTCATTAAGATTCCGATTTATGCGAAATTAGGTTTGTACACAATATGAATATTAATAAAGTACTTAATTCTTGACTTAATTATATAGAATTTATGATCAACTGTACAAAGAGGCGTAATGAAAACTACAAAAAGCTTTATTTAAAAAAGACAGGCGTACCGACAAAACCCTCTAAAAACGTTTTATATTAAAAAATCTTTCTTCATAATGATTGGAACTAACACACCTGTACACGAAATTGTATAATATATCACTTGTATAACTGAGGTGGTGTAAAAAATGAATAATACGATCATCGATAACTTTGACAATTGCCCTTTCATGTTTCAACGAACATGAAACAGTAATTCCTGTTATTATTGTTGTTTATTATTATTTTACAAATTTTTCATTTGGTTTTTTTTTTTTTGTCAACCGCTAATAAGTTATTCAGTTACCCGGTAAATGTGTGCTTTGCGACAACCTGGTTAGAAGTAGAGGCAGACAAGCATTAAAAGTCAGTCATTAAGTCAATTTTTTTAAAGTAACTAGACAGCCAATAAAATATGTTAAGTGAACCCCATCCACTAAGCAACCACAATTAATGTATAATAAATTTATAGTATGCAGCAACAGTCATATATGTAAGTGTGTGCAGCCCAGCTTTTAACAGATCTCCGGGTTTTTACCATTAAAAAAAAAAAAAAAAGTGGATAATTTTAGTATTGTTGTTGTTGTTGTATTGTTATTATTATTGCTTACAAAATCAGCAACATCACCAGCAGCTATTAGCGTCTCTAAGCTCAAGTTTAGGTGTTTGTGTTAATGGTGGCAAAAATATGAATTCTCATTGTTGTTGTTATTATTTTATATTATTTTATAACATACAGACAGATATGCTGGCATAAGTTTTACTTTCAGTTTCTGTACGGGTACTGGTTACACGCTCAGTGTGTCGTTGAGTTTGTTGGCTAGTGTTTATATATTTACTAGGCTGAATTTATTATTAAAGTTAAAATTAAACTTAAATCACAAATCAACAATATATTACTGACTGACTGACCACTGTTGACTGTATGCGTGTGTGTGTGTGCTCGTTTGCGAATCAGACACGATCGTCCGTTGTTTGTATACAATAGAAGTGTAAAAACAACAACAAACAAAATCGAAATGAAAAATGAATTGAAACAACAAAAACAAAATCAATGCAGGCTAAAACCATTGAAACTAAAAATCAAATATATTACATGCAATAAGCAGCAGCAGCAGCAGCAGCAGCAGCAGCAGCATTATATAAAGAGTGCAATAACTTGTGCTGGCTGCAAAAGAAGAAAATTAAAGAAAAAAGAAAAACTAGTTACACTTTGTTGGGTGTATGGTCATTATTATCATTATTATTATTATTATTGTTGTTGTTGTTATTATTGTTGTTTCTTAAAAATGCTAGTCAATTATTTTTTATTCGTAAGCTTTTTATAATTACACACGGGCATCTATTTAGGGCAAAAGTTTTGGAATTTTCTTGCGTTCATCATGTGTGGATGGTTAGAATGTTGAGAAATCATTCTCAATAAACATAAATTCTCAATCGTATTAAATTATTTATTAATGATAGAGTTTTTGCCTTAACGGACCGACAGACAAAAAAAGTTTCAATCAACAAAGAAAAGTACTGGTTAAGGTTTTGCGACAACATCCATATCGAAGTCAGCAACAATTGTTGTTTTAAAATTTTTACAAAAAAAAAAAAAAGAAAAATTGAAAAAAAATTGCAAAATTAAAGTGAATTCTGAATTTTACGTGCGCATATGTGCATATGGAATCAAACAGGTGCCACTTTGCCCTAATACAAGTGCCTCCTATTGGTTTAGTTTAGAATCATCACTGAAGCTGACTCAATTGATTTTGTCCATTTTAGAAGCCTTCGCATAACAACTATGTTTGTAGAAGAGTTTAATATTTGCAAATTTGTGACTGTAGAAGTGTAAACGAGAGACGTGCAAGTAGGTCTATGCCTAGAGCGTCTTAGATTTCAATGATGATTAAAAATATATATACTTTACAGGATGTGCGCAATTGCATAAGAAATAAAAAACCTGGTAATCTTCGTTTCTTTTGTGAACGGTATAAATATATTTATGTATTGTGTTTGTGTGTGCGTGAACCATATTCTGACAATTGCTCTCATATACAATAGAATAAAGTTTCCAGGCTTATAATCAGTTATGTGTATCATGCCAAATATTTCCATTTTCTCCATCTAGGTAGGTAGGTAGGTAGGTAGGTTCTCCAAAAACACCTTTTCAATTATTATTAATTTTAAATTTAATGCCGACGATTGTACTTTTTATGATTTTCTGCCGAATTTTACAATTCATTAATAAATTGCAACACTTTTTACATTCTTTTACATTTTTGCGTTATTTACTTATTTCTTAGTGGCATTAAATAATTTGTTTTATAAAAGGTTTTAAACCAAAGCAAAAAAAAAATAATAATAATAATAGCGATTCGTTCAACAATTAAGCGTTTTTATATGAAATAGCACAAGAGTGAGTTGGTTTGGGTGTGGGTATATGTGTGGTAATCGTTACTTATATACAAAACGAATTACTCGAATTTTCTAAAGACAAGAAATTCTTTTAGTGCGATTTTTGTTTTAACTTCTTTCTGTTAAAGCTTTTTTTTATTAATGCAAAAAATTTCTCAAATCTTCTACATGATACGAGTACACAAGCAATGTTCCACTCAAAACGTAATAATGATTATAGAGAGACTCTCTCTCTCTCTCACGCTCAATTACAGTAACCAGAAAACTCAAATTTTAAATGAATGATGAAGTGACGTCATTTGGATAAATCGCTTGCATTAGAAACATTTATTTTTTTTTGTAATTTTATTACACACAAACGATAATAAAAATAGAAAATATAAAAAAAAAAAAAACTCAAAAAGCTTTTAACAAGAATTTGCACTCGTTGCCTTTATATGTAAAATGTAATAAGAATAATGAACCTGTTCTTACTCTCGTTCTCCTTCTCTCTCTCTCGAGCGCTCTCATCGTATGTGTGAGTTCAAAACTTACGTTATCTCACTAGACTATACAACACAACAAGTGAATCGTTGTACGTAAGTATGTCCCTCTCTATGAAATTTTAGTGCTTTCATTTCATTTCAATTATATACTATGAACCCTCACTAACTGCAGAAATGAATTTAGTTAGCATTTAAACTTTAGAAGTGTTGGTTCAACTTTTAAAGACGTATAATATAAAATATATTCATTTTGAAATTTTCTTTTTCTAATTAAATTATTAAAGCCACACAAGAAAGATTATTTTATGCTGAAGAGTGAATATGAAAAGAAAATAAAATAAAAGTTATTTCTATAAAGTGTAAATAATGAAAATAAAAATCATTTAATTAAATTTAAAAAAATACATATATTATAAGAAAATTTATTTTTTTAATAGAAATTTTCTTTAAAAACAACAACAATACTTGATTGCTCTATTTGTTTTTTGTTGCTGTTTTTGTCTTCCGTAACGTAAGCAAGTGTGTAACACAGTGACGTTATTGTAGTACAGACTCATTTTATTAGTAGAGAGCAACAAAAAAAAAATATATTTGAAAAAAAGAACTAAATTCAACAACAACCTGCTGCTGTATACATAGCGCCCGATCTTCTTCTTATTGCGGTATATATAAGCTATGCATGCGTCATTTAGCATTTAGATAAATGCTAATGCTAATCTAATACAAAAGAAAAAACAACAAGTGGTGGGAATAACATTAATTTTTTGCCACAACAACAACAACAACAATAACAACGGTATGCCATATAACAAAAAATTAATATCATTCAAAAAAAATTGTCTGCTTGATTTTAAAAACAATTATCAACTATTGAAAAAAGTTGCTTGTATTTAAATTTAAAATATTATATAAAAATTCTCTATTTTCTAAAAAAAGTTATTAATTATTGAAGAAAACTTATGAATTTGTGTAGAGAAATTTGCTTATTTAAATAAATATTTATTATTCAAAACAATTATTCATTTTGGAAAATAATAAGGAGGAAAATTTATTAGTTTTTGAAAAGAAATTTACTTATTTCTTAAAAATTTTTTTAACAAAGAATATTAATTATTGAAAAATTTTAGTTATTGATTTTTTTTTTGGTAAATTTATATACATTTTTATATATTGCGTTTATATTAATTTACGGCAAAGTTTTCTCTTCTTGATGATTTATCTGCATAAAAACACATAATTTTGTTGTTGTTTTTTTTAATCTGAAATTTTTCCAAAACAAAAAAAGAAAACGTGTTTCCAAACACGATGCGAGCATATGTAATAAAGTGGATACCATATATGAATAAGTGCGTCGAATGTACGTCACAAAAAAAATAAAATAAAATAAAAGAAAAAATTTCACTTTCTTGCTGTTTTTTGCTTTTCATTCATTTCTTTCACAAATGCTTACCCACTATAGAAATTATACAAAATAAAAAATTGAAAGTACAACTCTTTTCCATTTCTAATATATGTAACGAAGTGCTATAAAGTAAACTGTCTTACTGTTGATGTTTCGTTATTTTCTATGAATAATCTACTAGAAAAATCTAAAAAAAATAGCGGTAAAGAAAACGCATTGAAAACAAATAAATAAGTTGTGTTTGTATTTAAAGTGAAATATTGTACATATTGAAATAGAAATTCCGCAAGGTAAAGCATTTTCGCCCAGCATGTCTCAGCAAGCAAATTTTGATTTTAGGAAATCTTCAAAGTCGTATAACTTTTGAACGGCTGCACGGATTTTGTTCAAATTTTTTGTGAAGGATAGTAAATTACTTCAGCTTTCATTTGATGTACACAATATGGGCGTGGCATCAACAGATTAGTTGAAAAACAAGTATTTCTAAATACACATTTTCCAAATAAATGGGCAATGCCACGCCCATTAGTTAGATATCGCCGAAAAGCTGGAGAAATTTCCTAATTTATGCAAAAAATTTCAACAAAATCGGAGCAGTAGTTCCGAAGTTATGAGCCCCGCAAGTTCACGTTCATTCGTGTGCACGTAATTTTGAGAATCAAAAAATGTGAGCAAAATACCAGGCGCCCAGCATGTCTCAGCAAGCAAATTTTGATTTTAGGAAATCTTCAAAGTCGTATAACTTTTGAACGGCTGCACGGATTTTGTTCAAATTTTTTGTGAAGGATAGTAAATTACTTCAGCTTTCATTTGATGTACACAATATGGGCGTGGCATCAACAGATTAGTTGAAAAACAAGTATTTCTAAATACACATTTTCCAAATAAATGGGCAATGCCACGCCCATTAGTTAGATATCGCCGAAAAGCTGGAGAAATTTCCTAATTTATGCAAAAAATTTCAACAAAATCGGAGCAGTAGTTCCGAAGTTATGAGCCCCGCAAGTTCACGTTCATTCGTGTGCACGTAATTTTGAGAATCAAAAAATGTGAGCAAAATACCAGGCGCCCAGCATGTCTCAGCAAGCAAATTTTGATTTTAGGAAATCTTCAAAGTCGTATAACTTTTGAACGGCTGCACGGATTTTGTTCAAATTTTTTGTGAAGGATAGTAAATTACTTCAGCTTTCATTTGATGTACACAATGTGGGCGTGGCATCAACAGATTAGTTGAAAAACAAGTATTTCTAAATACACATTTTCCAAATAAATGGGCAATGCCACGCCCATTAGTTAGATATCGCCGAAAAGCTGGAGAAATTTCCTAATTTATGCAAAAACTTTCAACAAAATCGGAGCAGTAGTTCCGAAGTTATGAGCCCCGCAAGTTCACGTTCATTCGTGTGCACGTAATTTTGAGAATCAAAAAATGTGAGCAAAATACCAGGCGCCCAGCATGTCTCAGCAAGCAAATTTTGATTTTAGGAAATCTTCAAAGTCGTATAACTTTTGAACGGCTGCACGGATTTTGTTGAAATTTTTTGTGAAGGATAGTAAATTACTTCAGCTTTCATTTGATGTACACAATATGGGCGTGGCATCAACAGATTAGTTGAAAAACAAGTATTTCTAAATACACATTTTCCAAATAAATGGGCAATGCCACGCCCATTAGTTAGATATCGCCGAAAAGCTGGAGAAATTTCCTAATTTATGCAAAAAATTTCAACAAAATCGGAGCAGTAGTTCCGAAGTTATGAGCCCCGCAAGTTCACGTTCATTCGTGTGCACGTAATTTTGAAAATCATGCAAATATAAAAATGTGAGCAAAATACCAGGCGCCCAGCATGTCTCAGCAAGCAAATTTTGATTTTAGGAAATCTTCAAAGTCGTATAACTTTTGAACGGCTGCACGGGTTTTGTTCAAATTTTTTGTGAAGGATAGTAAATTACTTCAGCTTTCATTTGATGTACACAATATGGGCGTGGCATCAACAGATTAGTTGAAAAACAAGTATTTCTAAATACACATTTTCCAAATAAATGGGCAATGCCACGCCCATTAGTTAGATATCGCCGAAAAGCTGGAGAAATTTCCTAATTTATGCAAAAAATTTCAACAAAATCGGAGCAGTAGTTCCGAAGTTATGAGCCCCGCAAGTTCACGTTCATTCGTGTGCACGTAATTTTGAAAATCATGCAAATATAAAAATGTGAGCAAAATACCAGGCGCCCAGCATGTCTCAGCAAGCAAATTTTGATTTTAGGAAATCTTCAAAGTCGTATAACTTTTGAACGGCTGCACGGATTTTGTTGAAATTTTTTGTGAAGGATAGTAAATTACTTCAGCTTTCATTTGATGTACACAATATGGGCGTGGCATCAACAGATTAGTTGAAAAACAAGTATTTCTAAATACACATTTTCCAAATAAATGGGCAATGCCACGCCCATTAGTTAGATATCGCCGAAAAGCTGGAGAAATTTCCTAATTTATGCAAAAAATTTCAACAAAATCGGAGCAGTAGTTCCGAAGTTATGAGCCCCGCAAGTTCACGTTCATTCGTGTGCACGTAATTTTGAGAATCAAAAAATGTGAGCAAAATACCAGGCGCCCAGCATGTCTCAGCAAGCAAATTTTGATTTTAGGAAATCTTCAAAGTCGTATAACTTTTGAACGGCTGCACGGATTTTGTTCAAATTTTTTGTGAAGGATAGTAAATTACTTCAGCTTTCATTTGATGTACACAATATGGGCGTGGCATCAACAGATTAGTTGAAAAACAAGTATTTCTAAATACACATTTTCCAAATAAATGGGCAATGCCACGCCCATTAGTTAGATATCGCCGAAAAGCTGGAGAAATTTCCTAATTTATGCAAAAAATTTCAACAAAATCGGAGCAGTAGTTCCGAAGTTATGAGCCCCGCAAGTTCACGTTCATTCGTGTGCACGTAATTTTGAGAATCAAAAAATGTGAGCAAAATACCAGGCGCCCAGCATGTCTCAGCAAGCAAATTTTGATTTTAGGAAATCTTCAAAGTCGTATAACTTTTGAACGGCTGCACGGATTTTGTTGAAATTTTTTGTGAAGGATAGTAAATTACTTCAGCTTTCATTTGATGTACACAATATGGGCGTGGCATCAACAGATTAGTTGAAAAACAAGTATTTCTAAATACACATTTTCCAAATAAATGGGCAATGCCACGCCCATTAGTTAGATATCGCCGAAAAGCTGGAGAAATTTCCTAATTTATGCAAAAAATTTCAACAAAATCGGAGCAGTAGTTCCGAAGTTATGAGCCCCGCAAGTTCACGTTCATTCGTGTGCACGTAATTTTGAGAATCAAAAAATGTGAGCAAAATACCAGGCGCCCAGCATGTCTCAGCAAGCAAATTTTGATTTTAGGAAATCTTCAAAGTCGTATAACTTTTGAACGGCTGCACGGATTTTGTTGAAATTTTTTGTGAAGGATAGTAAATTACTTCAGCTTTCATTTGATGTACACAATATGGGCGTGGCATCAACAGATTAGTTGAAAAACAAGTATTTCTAAATACACATTTTCCAAATAAATGGGCAATGCCACGCCCATTAGTTAGATATCGCCGAAAAGCTGGAGAAATTTCCTAATTTATGCAAAAAATTTCAACAAAATCGGAGCAGTAGTTCCGAAGTTATGAGCCCCGCAAGTTCACGTTCATTCGTGTGCACGTAATTTTGAGAATCAAAAAATGTGAGCAAAATACCAGGCGCCCAGCATGTCTCAGCAAGCAAATTTTGATTTTAGGAAATCTTCAAAGTCGTATAACTTTTGAACGGCTGCACGGATTTTGTTCAAATTTTTTGTGAAGGATAGTAAATTACTTCAGCTTTCATTTGATGTACACAATATGGGCGTGGCATCAACAGATTAGTTGAAAAACAAGTATTTCTAAATACACATTTTCCAAATAAATGGGCAATGCCACGCCCATTAGTTAGATATCGCCGAAAAGCTGGAGAAATTTCCTAATTTATGCAAAAAATTTCAACAAAATCGGAGCAGTAGTTCCGAAGTTATGAGCCCCGCAAGTTCACGTTCATTCGTGTGCACGTAATTTTGAAAATCATGCAAATATAAAAATGTGAGCAAAATACCAGGCGCCCAGCATGTTTTGATTTTAGGAAATCTTCAAAGTCGTATAACTTTTGAACGGCTGCACGGATTTTGTTCAAATTTTTTGTGAAGGATAGTAAATTACTTCAGCTTTCATTTGATGTATACAATATGGGCGTGGCATCAACAAATTAGTTGAAAAACAAGTATTTCTAAATACACATTTTCCAAATAAATGGGCAATGCCACGCCCATTAGTTAGATATCGCCGAAAAGCTGGAGAAATTTCCTAATTTATGCAAAAAATTTCAACAAAATCGGAGCAGTAGTTCCGAAGTTATGAGCCCCGCAAGTTCACGTTCATTCGTGTGCACGTAATTTTGAGAATCAAAAAATGTGAGCAAAATACCAGGCGCCCAGCATGTCTCAGCAAGCAAATTTTGATTTTAGGAAATCTTCAAAGTCGTATAACTTTTGAACGGCTGCACGGATTTTGTTGAAATTTTTTGTGAAGGATAGTAAATTACTTCAGCTTTCATTTGATGTACACAATATGGGCGTGGCATCAACAGATTAGTTGAAAAACAAGTATTTCTAAATACACATTTTCCAAATAAATGGGCAATGCCACGCCCATTAGTTAGATATCGCCGAAAAGCTGGAGAAATTTCCTAATTTATGCAAAAAATTTCAACAAAATCGGAGCAGTAGTTCCGAAGTTATGAGCCCCGCAAGTTCACGTTCATTCGTGTGCACGTAATTTTGAGAATCAAAAAATGTGAGCAAAATACTAGGCGCCCAGCATGTCTCAGCAAGCAAATTTTGATTTTAGGAAATCTTCAAAGTCGTATAACTTTTGAACGGCTGCACGGATTTTGTTCAAATTTTTTGTGAAGGATAGTAAATTACTTCAGCTTTCATTTGATGTACACAATATGGGCGTGGCATCAACAGATTAGTTGAAAAACAAGTATTTCTAAATACACATTTTCCAAATAAATGGGCTATGCCACGCCCATTAGTTAGATATCGCCGAAAAGCTGGAGAAATTTCCTAATTTATGCAAAAAATTTCAACAAAATCGGAGCAGTAGTTCCGAAGTTATCAGCCCCGCAAGTTCACGTTCATTCGTGTGCACGTAATTTTGAGAATCAAAAAATGTGAGCAAAATACCAGGCGCCCAGCATGTCTCAGCAAGCAAATTTTGATTTTAGGAAATCTTCAAAGTCGTATAACTTTTGAACGGCTGCACGGATTTTGTTCAAATTTTTTGTGAAGGATAGTAAATTACTTCAGCTTTCATTTGATGTATACAATATGGGCGTGGCATCAACAGATTAGTTGAAAAACAAGTATTTCTAAATACACATTTTCCAAATAAATGGGCAATGCCACGCCCATTAGTTAGATATCGCCGAAAAGCTGGAGAAATTTCCTAATTTATGCAAAAAATTTCAACAAAATCGGAGCAGTAGTTCCGAAGTTATGAGCCCCGCAAGTTCACGTTCATTCGTGTGCACGTAATTTTGAGAATCAAAAAATGTGAGCAAAATACCAGGCGCCCAGCATGTCTCAGCAAGCAAATTTTGATTTTAGGAAATCTTCAAAGTCGTATAACTTTTGAACGGCTGCACGGGTTTTGTTCAAATTTTTTGTGAAGGATAGTAAATTACTTCAGCTTTCATTTGATGTACACAATATGGGCGTGGCATCAACAGATTAGTTGAAAAACAAGTATTTCTAAATACACATTTTCCAAATAAATGGGCAATGCCACGCCCATTAGTTAGATATCGCCGAAAAGCTGGAGAAATTTCCTAATTTATGCAAAAAATTTCAACAAAATCGGAGCAGTAGTTCCGAAGTTATGAGCCCCGCAAGTTCACGTTCATTCGTGTGCACGTAATTTTGAGAATCAAAAAATGTGAGCAAAATACCAGGCGCCCAGCATGTCTCAGCAAGCAAATTTTGATTTTAGGAAATCTTCAAAGTCGTATAACTTTTGAACGGCTGCACGGGTTTTGTTCAAATTTTTTGTGAAGGATAGTAAATTACTTCAGCTTTCATTTGATGTACACAATATGGGCGTGGCATCAACAGATTAGTTGAAAAACAAGTATTTCTAAATACACATTTTCCAAATAAATGGGCAATGCCACGCCCATTAGTTAGATATCGCCGAAAAGCTGGAGAAATTTCCTAATTTATGCAAAAAATTTCAACAAAATCGGAGCAGTAGTTCCGAAGTTATGAGCCCCGCAAGTTCACGTTCATTCGTGTGCACGTAATTTTGAGAATCAAAAAATGTGAGCAAAATACCAGGCGCCCAGCATGTCTCAGCAAGCAAATTTTGATTTTAGGAAATCTTCAAAGTCGTATAACTTTTGAACGGCTGCACGGATTTTGTTCAAATTTTTTGTGAAGGATAGTAAATTACTTCAGCTTTCATTTGATGTACACAATATGGGCGTGGCATCAACAGATTAGTTGAAAAACAAGTATTTCTAAATACACATTTTCCAAATAAATGGGCAATGCCACGCCCATTAGTTAGATATCGCCGAAAAGCTGGAGAAATTTCCTAATTTATGCAAAAAATTTCAACAAAATCGGAGCAGTAGTTCCGAAGTTATGAGCCCCGCAAGTTCACGTTCATTCGTGTGCACGTAATTTTGAGAATCAAAAAATGTGAGCAAAATACCAGGCGCCCAGCATGTCTCAGCAAGCAAATTTTGATTTTAGGAAATCTTCAAAGTCGTATAACTTTTGAACGGCTGCACGGATTTTGTTCAAATTTTTTGTGAAGGATAGTAAATTACTTCAGCTTTCATTTGATGTACACAATATGGGCGTGGCATCAACAGATTAGTTGAAAAACAAGTATTTCTAAATACACATTTTCCAAATAAATGGGCAATGCCACGCCCATTAGTTAGATATCGCCGAAAAGCTGGAGAAATTTCCTAATTTATGCAAAAAATTTCAACAAAATCGGAGCAGTAGTTCCGAAGTTATCAGCCCCGCAAGTTCACGTTCATTCGTGTGCACGTAATTTTGAGAATCAAAAAATGTGAGCAAAATACCAGGCGCCCAGCATGTCTCAGCAAGCAAATTTTGATTTTAGGAAATCTTCAAAGTCGTATAACTTTTGAACGGCTGCACGGATTTTGTTCAAATTTTTTGTGAAGGATAGTAAATTACTTCAGCTTTCATTTGATGTATACAATATGGGCGTGGCATCAACAGATTAGTTGAAAAACAAGTATTTCTAAATACACATTTTCCAAATAAATGGGCAATGCCACGCCCATTAGTTAGATATCGCCGAAAAGCTGGAGAAATTTCCTAATTTATGCAAAAAATTTCAACAAAATCGGAGCAGTAGTTCCGAAGTTATGAGCCCCGCAAGTTCACGTTCATTCGTGTGCACGTAATTTTGAGAATCAAAAAATGTGAGCAAAATACCAGGCGCCCAGCATGTCTCAGCAAGCAAATTTTGATTTTAGGAAATCTTCAAAGTCGTATAACTTTTGAACGGCTGCACGGGTTTTGTTCAAATTTTTTGTGAAGGATAGTAAATTACTTCAGCTTTCATTTGATGTACACAATATGGGCGTGGCATCAACAGATTAGTTGAAAAACAAGTATTTCTAAATACACATTTTCCAAATAAATGGGCAATGCCACGCCCATTAGTTAGATATCGCCGAAAAGCTGGAGAAATTTCCTAATTTATGCAAAAAATTTCAACAAAATCGGAGCAGTAGTTCCGAAGTTATGAGCCCCGCAAGTTCACGTTCATTCGTGTGCACGTAATTTTGAGAATCAAAAAATGTGAGCAAAATACCAGGCGCCCAGCATGTCTCAGCAAGCAAATTTTGATTTTAGGAAATCTTCAAAGTCGTATAACTTTTGAACGGCTGCACGGATTTTGTTCAAATTTTTTGTGAAGGATAGTAAATTACTTCAGCTTTCATTTGATGTACACAATATGGGCGTGGCATCAACAGATTAGTTGAAAAACAAGTATTTCTAAATACACATTTTCCAAATAAATGGGCAATGCCACGCCCATTAGTTAGATATCGCCGAAAAGCTGGAGAAATTTCCTAATTTATACAAAAAATTTCAACAAAATCGGAGCAGTAGTTCCGAAGTTATGAGCCCCGCAAGTTCACGTTCATTCGTGTGCACGTAATTTTGAGAATCAAAAAATGTGAGCAAAATACCAGGCGCCCAGCATGTCTCAGCAAGCAAATTTTGATTTTAGGAAATCTTCAAAGTCGTATAACTTTTGAACGGCTGCACGGATTTTGTTCAAATTTTTTGTGAAGGATAGTAAATTACTTCAGCTTTCATTTGATGTACACAATATGGGCGTGGCATCAACAGATTAGTTGAAAAACAAGTATTTCTAAATACACATTTTCCAAATAAATGGGCAATGCCACGCCCATTAGTTAGATATCGCCGAAAAGCTGGAGAAATTTCCTAATTTATGCAAAAAATTTCAACAAAATCGGAGCAGTAGTTCCGAAGTTATGAGCCCCGCAAGTTCACGTTCATTCGTGTGCACGTAATTTTGAGAATCAAAAAATGTGAGCAAAATACCAGGCGCCCAGCATGTCTCAGCAAGCAAATTTTGATTTTAGGAAATCTTCAAAGTCGTATAACTTTTGAACGGCTGCACGGATTTTGTTCAAATTTTTTGTGAAGGATAGTAAATTACTTCAGCTTTCATTTGATGTACACAATATGGGCGTGGCATCAACAGATTAGTTGAAAAACAAGTATTTCTAAATACACATTTTCCAAATAAATGGGCAATGCCACGCCCATTAGTTAGATATCGCCGAAAAGCTGGAGAAATTTCCTAATTTATGCAAAAAATTTCAACAAAATCGGAGCAGTAGTTCCGAAGTTATCAGCCCCGCAAGTTCACGTTCATTCGTGTGCACGTAATTTTGAGAATCAAAAAATGTGAGCAAAATACCAGGCGCCCAGCATGTCTCAGCAAGCAAATTTTGATTTTAGGAAATCTTCAAAGTCGTATAACTTTTGAACGGCTGCACGGATTTTGTTCAAATTTTTTGTGAAGGATAGTAAATTACTTCAGCTTTCATTTGATGTACACAATATGGGCGTGGCATCAACAGATTAGTTGAAAAACAAGTATTTCTAAATACACATTTTCCAAATAAATGGGCAATGCCACGCCCATTAGTTAGATATCGCCGAAAAGCTGGAGAAATTTCCTAATTTATGCAAAAAATTTCAACAAAATCGGAGCAGTAGTTCCGAAGTTATGAGCCCCGCAAGTTCACGTTCATTCGTGTGCACGTAATTTTGAAAATCATGCAAATATAAAAATGTGAGCAAAATACCAGGCGCCCAGCATGTCTCAGCAAGCAAATTTTGATTTTAGGAAATCTTCAAAGTCGTATAACTTTTGAACGGCTGCACGGATTTTGTTCAAATTTTTTGTGAAGGATAGTAAATTACTTCAGCTTTCATTTGATGTACACAATATGGGCGTGGCATCAACAGATTAGTTGAAAAACAAGTATTTCTAAATACACATTTTCCAAATAAATGGGCAATGCCACGCCCATTAGTTAGATATCGCCGAAAAGCTGGAGAAATTTCCTAATTTATGCAAAAAATTTCAACAAAATCGGAGCAGTAGTTCCGAAGTTATGAGCCCCGCAAGTTCACGTTCATTCGTGTGCACGTAATTTTGAGAATCAAAAAATGTGAGCAAAATACCAGGCGCCCAGCATGTCTCAGCAAGCAAATTTTGATTTTAGGAAATCTTCAAAGTCGTATAACTTTTGAACGGCTGCACGGATTTTGTTCAAATTTTTTGTGAAGGATAGTAAATTACTTCAGCTTTCATTTGATGTACACAATATGGGCGTGGCATCAACAGATTAGTTGAAAAACAAGTATTTCTAAATACACATTTTCCAAATAAATGGGCAATGCCACGCCCATTAGTTAGATATCGCCGAAAAGCTGGAGAAATTTCCTAATTTATGCAAAAAATTTCAACAAAATCGGAGCAGTAGTTCCGAAGTTATCAGCCCCGCAAGTTCACGTTCATTCGTGTGCACGTAATTTTGAGAATCAAAAAATGTGAGCAAAATACCAGGCGCCCAGCATGTCTCAGCAAGCAAATTTTGATTTTAGGAAATCTTCAAAGTCGTATAACTTTTGAACGGCTGCACGGATTTTGTTCAAATTTTTTGTGAAGGATAGTAAATTACTTCAGCTTTCATTTGATGTACACAATATGGGCGTGGCATCAACAGATTAGTTGAAAAACAAGTATTTCTAAATACACATTTTCCAAATAAATGGGCAATGCCACGCCCATTAGTTAGATATCGCCGAAAAGCTGGAGAAATTTCCTAATTTATGCAAAAAATTTCAACAAAATCGGAGCAGTAGTTCCGAAGTTATGAGCCCCGCAAGTTCACGTTCATTCGTGTGCACGTAATTTTGAAAATCATGCAAATATAAAAATGTGAGCAAAATACCAGGCGCCCAGCATGTCTCAGCAAGCAAATTTTGATTTTAGGAAATCTTCAAAGTCGTATAACTTTTGAACGGCTGCACGGATTTTGTTCAAATTTTTTGTGAAGGATAGTAAATTACTTCAGCTTTCATTTGATGTACACAATATGGGCGTGGCATCAACAGATTAGTTGAAAAACAAGTATTTCTAAATACACATTTTCCAAATAAATGGGCAATGCCACGCCCATTAGTTAGATATCGCCGAAAAGCTGGAGAAATTTCCTAATTTATGCAAAAAATTTCAACAAAATCGGAGCAGTAGTTCCGAAGTTATGAGCCCCGCAAGTTCACGTTCATTCGTGTGCACGTAATTTTGAGAATCAAAAAATGTGAGCAAAATACCAGGCGCCCAGCATGTTTTGATTTTAGGAAATCTTCAAAGTCGTATAACTTTTGAACGGCTGCACGGATTTTGTTCAAATTTTTTGTGAAGGATAGTAAATTACTTCAGCTTTCATTTGATGTACACAATATGGGCGTGGCATCAACAGATTAGTTGAAAAACAAGTATTTCTAAATACACATTTTCCAAATAAATGTGCAATGCCACGCCCATTAGTTAGATATCGCCGAAAAGCTGGAGAAATTTCCTAATTTATGCAAAAAATTTCAATAAAATCGGAGCAGTAGTTCCGAAGTTATGAGCCCCGCAAGTTCACGTTCATTCGTGTGCACGTAATTTTGAAAATCAAAAAATGTGAGCAAAATACCAGGCGCCCAGCATGTTTTGATTTTAGGAAATCTTCAAAGTCGTATAACTTTTGAACGGCTGCACGGATTTTGTTCAAATTTTTTGTGAAGGATAGTAAATTACTTCAGCTTTCATTTGATGTACACAATATGGGCGTGGCATCAACAGATTAGTTGAAAAACAAGTATTTCTAAATACACATTTTCCAAATAAATGTGCAATGCCACGCCCATTAGTTAGATATCGCCGAAAAGCTGGAGAAATTTCCTAATTTATGCAAAAAATTTCAATAAAATCGGAGCAGTAGTTCCGAAGTTATGAGCCCCGCAAGTTCACGTTCATTCGTGTGCACGTAATTTTGAAAATCAAAAAATGTGAGCAAAATACCAGGCGCCCAGCATGTCTCAGCAAGCAAATTTTGATTTTAGGAAATCTTCAAAGTCGTATAACTTTTGAACGGCTGCACGGATTTTGTTCAAATTTTTTGTGAAGGATAGTAAATTACTTCAGCTTTCATTTGATGTACACAATATGGGCGTGGCATCAACAGATTAGTTGAAAAACAAGTATTTCTAAATACACATTTTCCAAATAAATGGGCAATGCCACGCCCATTAGTTAGATATCGCCGAAAAGCTGGAGAAATTTCCTAATTTATGCAAAAAATTTCAACAAAATCGGAGCAGTAGTTCCGAAGTTATGAGCCCCGCAAGTTCACGTTCATTCGTGTGCACGTAATTTTGAGAATCAAAAAATGTGAGCAAAATACCAGGCGCCCAGCATGTTTTGATTTTAGGAAATCTTCAAAGTCGTATAACTTTTGAACGGCTGCACGGATTTTGTTCAAATTTTTTGTGAAGGATAGTAAATTACTTCAGCTTTCATTTGATGTACACAATATGGGCGTGGCATCAACAGATTAGTTGAAAAACAAGTATTTCTAAATACACATTTTCCAAATAAATGTGCAATGCCACGCCCATTAGTTAGATATCGCCGAAAAGCTGGAGAAATTTCCTAATTTATGCAAAAAATTTCAATAAAATCGGAGCAGTAGTTCCGAAGTTATGAGCCCCGCAAGTTCACGTTCATTCGTGTGCACGTAATTTTGAAAATCAAAAAATGTGAGCAAAATACCAGGCGCCCAGCATGTCTCAGCAAGCAAATTTTGATTTTAGGAAATCTTCAAAGTCGTATAACTTTTGAACGGCTGCACGGATTTTGTTCAAATTTTTTGTGAAGGATAGTAAATTACTTCAGCTTTCATTTGATGTATACAATATGGGCGTGGCATCAACAGATTAGTTGAAAAACAAGTATTTCTAAATACACATTTTCCAAATAAATGTGCAATGCCACGCCCATTAGTTAGATATCGCCGAAAAGCTGGAGAAATTTCCTAATTTATGCAAAAAATTTCAATAAAATCGGAGCAGTAGTTCCGAAGTTATGAGCCCCGCAAGTTCACGTTCATTCGTGTGCACGTAATTTTGAAAATCAAAAAATGTGAGCAAAATACCAGGCGCCCAGCATGTCTCAGCAAGCAAATTTTGATTTTAGGAAATCTTCAAAGTCGTATAACTTTTGAACGGCTGCACGGATTTTGTTCAAATTTTTTGTGAAGGATAGTAAATTACTTCAGCTTTCATTTGATGTATACAATATGGGCGTGGCATCAACAGATTAGTTGAAAAACAAGTATTTCTAAATACACATTTTCCAAATAAATGGGCAATGCCACGCCCATTAGTTAGATATCGCCGAAAAGCTGGAGAAATTTCCTAATTTATGCAAAAAATTTCAACAAAATCGGAGCAGTAGTTCCGAAGTTATGAGCCCCGCAAGTTCACGTTCATTCGTGTGCACGTAATTTTGAGAATCAAAAAATGTGAGCAAAATACCAGGCGCCCAGCATGTCTCAGCAAGCAAATTTTGATTTTAGGAAATCTTCAAAGTCGTATAACTTTTGAACGGCTGCACGGATTTTGTTCAAATTTTTTGTGAAGGATAGTAAATTACTTCAGCTTTCATTTGATGTATACAATATGGGCGTGGCATCAACAGATTAGTTGAAAAACAAGTATTTCTAAATACACATTTTCCAAATAAATGGGCAATGCCACGCCCATTAGTTAGATATCGCCGAAAAGCTGGATAAATTTCCTAATTTATGCAAAAAATTTCAACAAAATCGGAGCAGTAGTTCAGAAGTTATGAGCCCCGCAAGTTCACGTTCATTCGTGTGCACGTAATTTTGAGAATCAAAAAATGTGAGCAAAATACCAGGCGCCCAGCATGTCTCAGCAAGCAAATTTTGATTTTAGGAAATCTTCAAAGTCGTATAACTTTTGAACGGCTGCACGGATTTTGTTCAAATTTTTTGTGAAGGATAGTAAATTACTTCAGCTTTCATTTGATGTACACAATATGGGCGTGGCATCAACAGATTAGTTGAAAAACAAGTATTTCTAAATACACATTTTCCAAATAAATGGGCAATGCCACGCCCATTAGTTAGATATCGCCGAAAAGCTGGAGAAATTTCCTAATTTATGCAAAAAATTTCAACAAAATCGGAGCAGTAGTTCCGAAGTTATCAGCCCCGCAAGTTCACGTTCATTCGTGTGTACGTAATTTTGAGAATCAAAAAATGTGAGCAAAATACCAGGCGCCCAGCATGTCTCAGCAAGCAAATTTTGATTTTAGGAAATCTTCAAAGTCGTATAACTTTTGAACGGCTGCACGGATTTTGTTCAAATTTTTTGTGAAGGATAGTAAATTACTTCAGCTTTCATTTGATGTACACAATATGGGCGTGGCATCAACAGATTAGTTGAAAAACAAGTATTTCTAAATACACATTTTCCAAATAAATGGGCAATGCCACGCCCATTAGTTAGATATCGCCGAAAAGCTGGAGAAATTTCCTAATTTATGCAAAAAATTTCAACAAAATCGGAGCAGTAGTTCCGAAGTTATGAGCCCCGCAAGTTCACGTTCATTCGTGTGCACGTAATTTTGAGAATCAAAAAATGTGAGCAAAATACCAGGCGCCCAGCATGTCTCAGCAAGCAAATTTTGATTTTAGGAAATCTTCAAAGTCGTATAACTTTTGAACGGCTGCACGGATTTTGTTCAAATTTTTTGTGAAGGATAGTAAATTACTTCAGCTTTCATTTGATGTACACAATATGGGCGTGGCATCAACAGATTAGTTGAAAAACAAGTATTTCTAAATACACATTTTCCAAATAAATGTGCAATGCCACGCCCATTAGTTAGATATCGCCGAAAAGCTGGAGAAATTTCCTAATTTATGCCAAAAATTTCAATAAAATCGGAGCAGTAGTTCCGAAGTTATGAGCCCCGCAAGTTCACGTTCATTCGTGTGCACGTAATTTTGAAAATCAAAAAATGTGAGCAAAATACCAGGCGCCCAGCATGTCTCAGCAAGCAAATTTTGATTTTAGGAAATCTTCAAAGTCGTATAACTTTTGAACGGCTGCACGGATTTTGTTCAAATTTTTTGTGAAGGATAGTAAATTACTTCAGCTTTCATTTGATGTATACAATATGGGCGTGGCATCAACAGATTAGTTGAAAAACAAGTATTTCTAAATACACATTTTCCAAATAAATGGGCAATGCCACGCCCATTAGTTAGATATCGCCGAAAAGCTGGAGAAATTTCCTAATTTATGCAAAAAATTTCAACAAAATCGGAGCAGTAGTTCCGAAGTTATGAGCCCCGCAAGTTCACGTTCATTCGTGTGCACGTAATTTTGAGAATCAAAAAATGTGAGCAAAATACCAGGCGCCCAGCATGTCTCAGCAAGCAAATTTTGATTTTAGGAAATCTTCAAAGTCGTATAACTTTTGAACGGCTGCACGGATTTTGTTCAAATTTTTTGTGAAGGATAGTAAATTACTTCAGCTTTCATTTGATGTACACAATATGGGCGTGGCATCAACAGATTAGTTGAAAAACAAGTATTTCTAAATACACATTTTCCAAATAAATGTGCAATGCCACGCCCATTAGTTAGATATCGCCGAAAAGCTGGAGAAATTTCCTAATTTATGCAAAAAATTTCAACAAAATCGGAGCAGTAGTTCCGAAGTTATGAGCCCCGCAAGTTCACGTTCATTCGTGTGCACGTAATTTTGAAAATCATGCAAATATAAAAATGTGAGCAAAATACCAGGCGCCCAGCATGTCTCAGCAAGCAAATTTTGATTTTAGGAAATCTTCAAAGTCGTATAACTTTTGAACGGCTGCACGGATTTTGTTCAAATTTTTTGTGAAGGATAGTAAATTACTTCAGCTTTCATTTGATGTACACAATATGGGCGTGGCATCAACAGATTAGTTGAAAAACAAGTATTTCTAAATACACATTTTCCAAATAAATGGGCAATGCCACGCCCATTAGTTAGATATCGCCGAAAAGCTGGAGAAATTTCCTAATTTATGCAAAAAATTTCAACAAAATCGGAGCAGTAGTTCCGAAGTTATGAGCCCCGCAAGTTCACGTTCATTCGTGTGCACGTAATTTTGAGAATCAAAAAATGTGAGCAAAATACCAGGCGCCCAGCATGTCTCAGCAAGCAAATTTTGATTTTAGGAAATCTTCAAAGTCGTATAACTTTTGAACGGCTGCACGGATTTTGTTCAAATTTTTTGTGAAGGATAGTAAATTACTTCAGCTTTCATTTGATGTACACAATATGGGCGTGGCATCAACAGATTAGTTGAAAAACAAGTATTTCTAAATACACATTTTCCAAATAAATGTGCAATGCCACGCCCATTAGTTAGATATCGCCGAAAAGCTGGAGAAATTTCCTAATTTATGCAAAAAATTTCAATAAAATCGGAGCAGTAGTTCCGAAGTTATGAGCCCCGCAAGTTCACGTTCATTCGTGTGCACGTAATTTTGAAAATCAAAAAATGTGAGCAAAATACCAGGCGCCCAGCATGTCTCAGCAAGCAAATTTTGATTTTAGGAAATCTTCAAAGTGGTATAACTTTTGAACGGCTGCACGGATTTTGTTCAAATTTTTTGTGAAGGATAGTAAATTACTTCAGCTTTCATTTGATGTATACAATATGGGCGTGGCATCAACAGATTAGTTGAAAAACAAGTATTTCTAAATACACATTTTCCAAATAAATGGGCAATGCCACGCCCATTAGTTAGATATCGCCGAAAAGCTGGAGAAATTTCCTAATTTATGCAAAAAATTTCAACAAAATCGGAGCAGTAGTTCCGAAGTTATGAGCCCCGCAAGTTCACGTTCATTCGTGTGCACGTAATTTTGAGAATCAAAAAATGTGAGCAAAATACCAGGCGCCCAGCATGTCTCAGCAAGCAAATTTTGATTTTAGGAAATCTTCAAAGTCGTATAACTTTTGAACGGCTGCACGGATTTTGTTCAAATTTTTTGTGAAGGATAGTAAATTACTTCAGCTTTCATTTGATGTACACAATATGGGCGTGGCATCAACAGATTAGTTGAAAAACAAGTATTTCTAAATACACATTTTCCAAATAAATGGGCAATGCCACGCCCATTAGTTAGATATCGCCGAAAAGCTGGAGAAATTTCCTAATTTATGCAAAAAATTTCAACAAAATCGGAGCAGTAGTTCCGAAGTTATGAGCCCCGCAAGTTCACGTTCATTCGTGTGCACGTAATTTTGAGAATCAAAAAATGTGAGCAAAATACCAGGCGCCCAGCATGTCTCAGCAAGCAAATTTTGATTTTAGGAAATCTTCAAAGTCGTATAACTTTTGAACGGCTGCACGGATTTTGTTCAAATTTTTTGTGAAGGATAGTAAATTACTTCAGCTTTCATTTGATGTATACAATATGGGCGTGGCATCAACAGATTAGTTGAAAAACAAGTATTTCTAAATACACATTTTCCAAATAAATGGGCAATGCCACGCCCATTAGTTAGATATCGCCGAAAAGCTGGATAAATTTCCTAATTTATGCAAAAAATTTCAACAAAATCGGAGCAGTAGTTCCGAAGTTATGAGCCCCGCAAGTTCACGTTCATTCGTGTGCACGTAATTTTGAGAATCAAAAAATGTGAGCAAAATACCAGGCGCCCAGCATGTCTCAGCAAGCAAATTTTGATTTTAGGAAATCTTCAAAGTCGTATAACTTTTGAACGGCTGCACGGATTTTGTTCAAATTTTTTGTGAAGGATAGTAAATTACTTCAGCTTTCATTTGATGTACACAATATGGGCGTGGCATCAACAGATTAGTTGAAAAACAAGTATTTCTAAATACACATTTTCCAAATAAATGGGCAATGCCACGCCCATTAGTTAGATATCGCCGAAAAGCTGGAGAAATTTCCTAATTTATGCAAAAAATTTCAACAAAATCGGAGCAGTAGTTCCGAAGTTATGAGCCCCGCAAGTTCACGTTCATTCGTGTGCACGTAATTTTGAAAATCATGCAAATATAAAAATGTGAGCAAAATACCAGGCGCCCAGCATGTCTCAGCAAGCAAATTTTGATTTTAGGAAATCTTCAAAGTCGTATAACTTTTGAACGGCTGCACGGATTTTGTTCAAATTTTTTGTGAAGGATAGTAAATTACTTCAGCTTTCATTTGATGTACACAATATGGGCGCGGCATTAACAGATTAGTTGAAAAACAAGTATTTCTAAATACACATTTTCCAAATAAATGGGCAATGCCACGCCCATTAGTTAGATATCGCCGAAAAGCTGGAGAAATTTCCTAATTTATGCAAAAAATTTCAACAAAATCGGAGCAGTAGTTCCGAAGTTATGAGCCCCGCAAGTTCACGTTCATTCGTGTGCACGTAATTTTGAGAATCAAAAAATGTGAGCAAAATACCAGGCGCCCAGCATGTCTCAGCAAGCAAATTTTGATTTTAGGAAATCTTCAAAGTCGTATAACTTTTGAACGGCTGCACGGATTTTGTTCAAATTTTTTGTGAAGGATAGTAAATTACTTCAGCTTTCATTTGATGTACACAATATGGGCGTGGCATCAACAGATTAGTTGAAAAACAAGTATTTCTAAATACACATTTTCCAAATAAATGGGCAATGCCACGCCCATTAGTTAGATATCGCCGAAAAGCTGGAGAAATTTCCTAATTTATGCAAAAAATTTCAACAAAATCGGAGCAGTAGTTCCGAAGTTATGAGCCCCGCAAGTTCACGTTCATTCGTGTGCACGTAATTTTGAGAATCAAAAAATGTGAGCAAAATACCAGGCGCCCAGCATGTTTTGATTTTAGGAAATCTTCAAAGTCGTATAACTTTTGAACGGCTGCACGGATTTTGTTCAAATTTTTTGTGAAGGATAGTAAATTACTTCAGCTTTCATTTGATGTATACAATATGGGCGTGGCATCAACAGATTAGTTGAAAAACAAGTATTTCTAAATACACATTTTCCAAATAAATGGGCAATGCCACGCCCATTAGTTAGATATCGCCGAAAAGCTGGATAAATTTCCTAATTTATGCAAAAAATTTCAACAAAATCGGAGCAGTAGTTCCGAAGTTATGAGCCCCGCAAGTTCACGTTCATTCGTGTGCACGTAATTTTGAGAATCAAAAAATGTGAGCAAAATACCAGGCGCCCAGCATGTCTCAGCAAGCAAATTTTGATTTTAGGAAATCTTCAAAGTCGTATAACTTTTGAACGGCTGCACGGATTTTGTTCAAATTTTTTGTGAAGGATAGTAAATTACTTCAGCTTTCATTTGATGTACACAATATGGGCGTGGCATCAACAGATTAGTTGAAAAACAAGTATTTCTAAATACACATTTTCCAAATAAATGTGCAATGCCACGCCCATTAGTTAGATATCGCCGAAAAGCTGGAGAAATTTCCTAATTTATGCAAAAAATTTCAATAAAATCGGAGCAGTAGTTCCGAAGTTATGAGCCCCGCAAGTTCACGTTCATTCGTGTGCACGTAATTTTGAAAATCAAAAAATGTGAGCAAAATACCAGGCGCCCAGCATGTCTCAGCAAGCAAATTTTGATTTTAGGAAATCTTCAAAGTGGTATAACTTTTGAACGGCTGCACGGATTTTGTTCAAATTTTTTGTGAAGGATAGTAAATTACTTCAGCTTTCATTTGATGTATACAATATGGGCGTGGCATCAACAGATTAGTTGAAAAACAAGTATTTCTAAATACACATTTTCCAAATAAATGGGCAATGCCACGCCCATTAGTTAGATATCGCCGAAAAGCTGGAGAAATTTCCTAATTTATGCAAAAAATTTCAACAAAATCGGAGCAGTAGTTCCGAAGTTATGAGCCCCGCAAGTTCACGTTCATTCGTGTGCACGTAATTTTGAGAATCAAAAAATGTGAGCAAAATACCAGGCGCCCAGCATGTCTCAGCAAGCAAATTTTGATTTTAGGAAATCTTCAAAGTCGTATAACTTTTGAACGGCTGCACGGATTTTGTTCAAATTTTTTGTGAAGGATAGTAAATTACTTCAGCTTTCATTTGATGTATACAATATGGGCGTGGCATCAACAGATTAGTTGAAAAACAAGTATTTCTAAATACACATTTTCCAAATAAATGGGCAATGCCACGCCCATTAGTTAGATATCGCCGAAAAGCTGGATAAATTTCCTAATTTATGCAAAAAATTTCAACAAAATCGGAGCAGTAGTTCCGAAGTTATGAGCCCCGCAAGTTCACGTTCATTCGTGTGCACGTAATTTTGAGAATCAAAAAATGTGAGCAAAATACCAGGCGCCCAGCATGTCTCAGCAAGCAAATTTTGATTTTAGGAAATCTTCAAAGTCGTATAACTTTTGAACGGCTGCACGGATTTTGTTCAAATTTTTTGTGAAGGATAGTAAATTACTTCAGCTTTCATTTGATGTACACAATATGGGCGTGGCATCAACAGATTAGTTGAAAAACAAGTATTTCTAAATACACATTTTCCAAATAAATGGGCAATGCCACGCCCATTAGTTAGATATCGCCGAAAAGCTGGATAAATTTCCTAATTTATGCAAAAAATTTCAACAAAATCGGAGCAGTAGTTCCGAAGTTATGAGCCCCGCAAGTTCACGTTCATTCGTGTGCACGTAATTTTGAGAATCAAAAAATGTGAGCAAAATACCAGGCGCCCAGCATGTCTCAGCAAGCAAATTTTGATTTTAGGAAATCTTCAAAGTCGTATAACTTTTGAACGGCTGCACGGATTTTGTTCAAATTTTTTGTGAAGGATAGTAAATTACTTCAGCTTTCATTTGATGTACACAATATGGGCGTGGCATCAACAGATTAGTTGAAAAACAAGTATTTCTAAATACACATTTTCCAAATAAATGGGCAATGCCACGCCCATTAGTTAGATATCGCCGAAAAGCTGGATAAATTTCCTAATTTATGCAAAAAATTTCAACAAAATCGGAGCAGTAGTTCAGAAGTTATGAGCCCCGCAAGTTCACGTTCATTCGTGTGCACGTAATTTTGAGAATCAAAAAATGTGAGCAAAATACCAGGCGCCCAGCATGTCTCAGCAAGCAAATTTTGATTTTAGGAAATCTTCAAAGTCGTATAACTTTTGAACGGCTGCACGGATTTTGTTCAAATTTTTTGTGAAGGATAGTAAATTACTTCAGCTTTCATTTGATGTACACAATATGGGCGTGGCATCAACAGATTAGTTGAAAAACAAGTATTTCTAAATACACATTTTCCAAATAAATGTGCAATGCCACGCCCATTAGTTAGATATCGCCGAAAAGCTGGAGAAATTTCCTAATTTATGCCAAAAATTTCAATAAAATCGGAGCAGTAGTTCCGAAGTTATGAGCCCCGCAAGTTCACGTTCATTCGTGTGCACGTAATTTTGAAAATCAAAAAATGTGAGCAAAATACCAGGCGCCCAGCATGTCTCAGCAAGCAAATTTTGATTTTAGGAAATCTTCAAAGTCGTATAACTTTTGAACGGCTGCACGGATTTTGTTCAAATTTTTTGTGAAGGATAGTAAATTACTTCAGCTTTCATTTGATGTATACAATATGGGCGTGGCATCAACAGATTAGTTGAAAAACAAGTATTTCTAAATACACATTTTCCAAATAAATGGGCAATGCCACGCCCATTAGTTAGATATCGCCGAAAAGCTGGAGAAATTTCCTAATTTATGCAAAAAATTTCAACAAAATCGGAGCAGTAGTTCCGAAGTTATGAGCCCCGCAAGTTCACGTTCATTCGTGTGCACGTAATTTTGAGAATCAAAAAATGTGAGCAAAATACCAGGCGCCCAGCATGTCTCAGCAAGCAAATTTTGATTTTAGGAAATCTTCAAAGTCGTATAACTTTTGAACGGCTGCACGGATTTTGTTCAAATTTTTTGTGAAGGATAGTAAATTACTTCAGCTTTCATTTGATGTACACAATATGGGCGTGGCATCAACAGATTAGTTGAAAAACAAGTATTTCTAAATACACATTTTCCAAATAAATGTGCAATGCCACGCCCATTAGTTAGATATCGCCGAAAAGCTGGAGAAATTTCCTAATTTATGCAAAAAATTTCAACAAAATCGGAGCAGTAGTTCCGAAGTTATGAGCCCCGCAAGTTCACGTTCATTCGTGTGCACGTAATTTTGAAAATCATGCAAATATAAAAATGTGAGCAAAATACCAGGCGCCCAGCATGTCTCAGCAAGCAAATTTTGATTTTAGGAAATCTTCAAAGTCGTATAACTTTTGAACGGCTGCACGGATTTTGTTCAAATTTTTTGTGAAGGATAGTAAATTACTTCAGCTTTCATTTGATGTACACAATATGGGCGTGGCATCAACAGATTAGTTGAAAAACAAGTATTTCTAAATACACATTTTCCAAATAAATGGGCAATGCCACGCCCATTAGTTAGATATCGCCGAAAAGCTGGAGAAATTTCCTAATTTATGCAAAAAATTTCAACAAAATCGGAGCAGTAGTTCCGAAGTTATGAGCCCCGCAAGTTCACGTTCATTCGTGTGCACGTAATTTTGAGAATCAAAAAATGTGAGCAAAATACCAGGCGCCCAGCATGTCTCAGCAAGCAAATTTTGATTTTAGGAAATCTTCAAAGTCGTATAACTTTTGAACGGCTGCACGGATTTTGTTCAAATTTTTTGTGAAGGATAGTAAATTACTTCAGCTTTCATTTGATGTACACAATATGGGCGTGGCATCAACAGATTAGTTGAAAAACAAGTATTTCTAAATACACATTTTCCAAATAAATGTGCAATGCCACGCCCATTAGTTAGATATCGCCGAAAAGCTGGAGAAATTTCCTAATTTATGCAAAAAATTTCAATAAAATCGGAGCAGTAGTTCCGAAGTTATGAGCCCCGCAAGTTCACGTTCATTCGTGTGCACGTAATTTTGAAAATCAAAAAATGTGAGCAAAATACCAGGCGCCCAGCATGTCTCAGCAAGCAAATTTTGATTTTAGGAAATCTTCAAAGTGGTATAACTTTTGAACGGCTGCACGGATTTTGTTCAAATTTTTTGTGAAGGATAGTAAATTACTTCAGCTTTCATTTGATGTATACAATATGGGCGTGGCATCAACAGATTAGTTGAAAAACAAGTATTTCTAAATACACATTTTCCAAATAAATGGGCAATGCCACGCCCATTAGTTAGATATCGCCGAAAAGCTGGAGAAATTTCCTAATTTATGCAAAAAATTTCAACAAAATCGGAGCAGTAGTTCCGAAGTTATGAGCCCCGCAAGTTCACGTTCATTCGTGTGCACGTAATTTTGAGAATCAAAAAATGTGAGCAAAATACCAGGCGCCCAGCATGTCTCAGCAAGCAAATTTTGATTTTAGGAAATCTTCAAAGTCGTATAACTTTTGAACGGCTGCACGGATTTTGTTCAAATTTTTTGTGAAGGATAGTAAATTACTTCAGCTTTCATTTGATGTACACAATATGGGCGTGGCATCAACAGATTAGTTGAAAAACAAGTATTTCTAAATACACATTTTCCAAATAAATGGGCAATGCCACGCCCATTAGTTAGATATCGCCGAAAAGCTGGAGAAATTTCCTAATTTATGCAAAAAATTTCAACAAAATCGGAGCAGTAGTTCCGAAGTTATGAGCCCCGCAAGTTCACGTTCATTCGTGTGCACGTAATTTTGAAAATCATGCAAATATAAAAATGTGAGCAAAATACCAGGCGCCCAGCATGTCTCAGCAAGCAAATTTTGATTTTAGGAAATCTTCAAAGTCGTATAACTTTTGAACGGCTGCACGGATTTTGTTCAAATTTTTTGTGAAGGATAGTAAATTACTTCAGCTTTCATTTGATGTACACAATATGGGCGCGGCATTAACAGATTAGTTGAAAAACAAGTATTTCTAAATACACATTTTCCAAATAAATGGGCAATGCCACGCCCATTAGTTAGATATCGCCGAAAAGCTGGAGAAATTTCCTAATTTATGCAAAAAATTTCAACAAAATCGGAGCAGTAGTTCCGAAGTTATGAGCCCCGCAAGTTCACGTTCATTCGTGTGCACGTAATTTTGAGAATCAAAAAATGTGAGCAAAATACCAGGCGCCCAGCATGTCTCAGCAAGCAAATTTTGATTTTAGGAAATCTTCAAAGTCGTATAACTTTTGAACGGCTGCACGGATTTTGTTCAAATTTTTTGTGAAGGATAGTAAATTACTTCAGCTTTCATTTGATGTACACAATATGGGCGTGGCATCAACAGATTAGTTGAAAAACAAGTATTTCTAAATACACATTTTCCAAATAAATGGGCAATGCCACGCCCATTAGTTAGATATCGCCGAAAAGCTGGAGAAATTTCCTAATTTATGCAAAAAATTTCAACAAAATCGGAGCAGTAGTTCCGAAGTTATGAGCCCCGCAAGTTCACGTTCATTCGTGTGCACGTAATTTTGAGAATCAAAAAATGTGAGCAAAATACCAGGCGCCCAGCATGTCTCAGCAAGCAAATTTTGATTTTAGGAAATCTTCAAAGTCGTATAACTTTTGAACGGCTGCACGGATTTTGTTCAAATTTTTTGTGAAGGATAGTAAATTACTTCAGCTTTCATTTGATGTACACAATATGGGCGTGGCATCAACAGATTAGTTGAAAAACAAGTATTTCTAAATACACATTTTCCAAATAAATGGGCAATGCCACGCCCATTAGTTAGATATCGCCGAAAAGCTGGAGAAATTTCCTAATTTATGCAAAAAATTTCAACAAAATCGGAGCAGTAGTTCCGAAGTTATGAGCCCCGCAAGTTCACGTTCATTCGTGTGCACGTAATTTTGAGAATCAAAAAATGTGAGCAAAATACCAGGCGCCCAGCATGTTTTGATTTTAGGAAATCTTCAAAGTCGTATAACTTTTGAACGGCTGCACGGATTTTGTTCAAATTTTTTGTGAAGGATAGTAAATTACTTCAGCTTTCATTTGATGTATACAATATGGGCGTGGCATCAACAGATTAGTTGAAAAACAAGTATTTCTAAATACACATTTTCCAAATAAATGGGCAATGCCACGCCCATTAGTTAGATATCGCCGAAAAGCTGGATAAATTTCCTAATTTATGCAAAAAATTTCAACAAAATCGGAGCAGTAGTTCCGAAGTTATGAGCCCCGCAAGTTCACGTTCATTCGTGTGCACGTAATTTTGAGAATCAAAAAATGTGAGCAAAATACCAGGCGCCCAGCATGTCTCAGCAAGCAAATTTTGATTTTAGGAAATCTTCAAAGTCGTATAACTTTTGAACGGCTGCACGGATTTTGTTCAAATTTTTTGTGAAGGATAGTAAATTACTTCAGCTTTCATTTGATGTACACAATATGGGCGTGGCATCAACAGATTAGTTGAAAAACAAGTATTTCTAAATACACATTTTCCAAATAAATGTGCAATGCCACGCCCATTAGTTAGATATCGCCGAAAAGCTGGAGAAATTTCCTAATTTATGCAAAAAATTTCAATAAAATCGGAGCAGTAGTTCCGAAGTTATGAGCCCCGCAAGTTCACGTTCATTCGTGTGCACGTAATTTTGAAAATCAAAAAATGTGAGCAAAATACCAGGCGCCCAGCATGTCTCAGCAAGCAAATTTTGATTTTAGGAAATCTTCAAAGTGGTATAACTTTTGAACGGCTGCACGGATTTTGTTCAAATTTTTTGTGAAGGATAGTAAATTACTTCAGCTTTCATTTGATGTATACAATATGGGCGTGGCATCAACAGATTAGTTGAAAAACAAGTATTTCTAAATACACATTTTCCAAATAAATGGGCAATGCCACGCCCATTAGTTAGATATCGCCGAAAAGCTGGAGAAATTTCCTAATTTATGCAAAAAATTTCAACAAAATCGGAGCAGTAGTTCCGAAGTTATGAGCCCCGCAAGTTCACGTTCATTCGTGTGCACGTAATTTTGAGAATCAAAAAATGTGAGCAAAATACCAGGCGCCCAGCATGTCTCAGCAAGCAAATTTTGATTTTAGGAAATCTTCAAAGTCGTATAACTTTTGAACGGCTGCACGGATTTTGTTCAAATTTTTTGTGAAGGATAGTAAATTACTTCAGCTTTCATTTGATGTATACAATATGGGCGTGGCATCAACAGATTAGTTGAAAAACAAGTATTTCTAAATACACATTTTCCAAATAAATGGGCAATGCCACGCCCATTAGTTAGATATCGCCGAAAAGCTGGATAAATTTCCTAATTTATGCAAAAAATTTCAACAAAATCGGAGCAGTAGTTCCGAAGTTATGAGCCCCGCAAGTTCACGTTCATTCGTGTGCACGTAATTTTGAGAATCAAAAAATGTGAGCAAAATACCAGGCGCCCAGCATGTCTCAGCAAGCAAATTTTGATTTTAGGAAATCTTCAAAGTCGTATAACTTTTGAACGGCTGCACGGATTTTGTTCAAATTTTTTGTGAAGGATAGTAAATTACTTCAGCTTTCATTTGATGTACACAATATGGGCGTGGCATCAACAGATTAGTTGAAAAACAAGTATTTCTAAATACACATTTTCCAAATAAATGGGCAATGCCACGCCCATTAGTTAGATATCGCCGAAAAGCTGGATAAATTTCCTAATTTATGCAAAAAATTTCAACAAAATCGGAGCAGTAGTTCCGAAGTTATGAGCCCCGCAAGTTCACGTTCATTCGTGTGCACGTAATTTTGAGAATCAAAAAATGTGAGCAAAATACCAGGCGCCCAGCATGTCTCAGCAAGCAAATTTTGATTTTAGGAAATCTTCAAAGTCGTATAACTTTTGAACGGCTGCACGGATTTTGTTCAAATTTTTTGTGAAGGATAGTAAATTACTTCAGCTTTCATTTGATGTACACAATATGGGCGTGGCATCAACAGATTAGTTGAAAAACAAGTATTTCTAAATACACATTTTCCAAATAAATGGGCAATGCCACGCCCATTAGTTAGATATCGCCGAAAAGCTGGATAAATTTCCTAATTTATGCAAAAAATTTCAACAAAATCGGAGCAGTAGTTCCGAAGTTATGAGCCCCGCAAGTTCACGTTCATTCGTGTGCACGTAATTTTGAGAATCAAAAAATGTGAGCAAAATACCAGGCGCCCAGCATGTCTCAGCAAGCAAATTTTGATTTTAGGAAATCTTCAAAGTCGTATAACTTTTGAACGGCTGCACGGATTTTGTTCAAATTTTTTGTGAAGGATAGTAAATTACTTCAGCTTTCATTTGATGTACACAATATGGGCGTGGCATCAACAGATTAGTTGAAAAACAAGTATTTCTAAATACACATTTTCCAAATAAATGGGCAATGCCACGCCCATTAGTTAGATATCGCCGAAAAGCTGGAGAAATTTCCTAATTTATGCAAAAAATTTCAACAAAATCGGAGCAGTAGTTCCGAAGTTATGAGCCCCGCAAGTTCACGTTCATTCGTGTGCACGTAATTTTGAGAATCAAAAAATGTGAGCAAAATACCAGGCGCCCAGCATGTCTCAGCAAGCAAATTTTGATTTTAGGAAATCTTCAAAGTCGTATAACTTTTGAACGGCTGCACGGATTTTGTTCAAATTTTTTGTGAAGGATAGTAAATTACTTCAGCTTTCATTTGATGTACACAATATGGGCGTGGCATCAACAGATTAGTTGAAAAACAAGTATTTCTAAATACACATTTTCCAAATAAATGGGAAATGCCACGCCCATTAGTTAGATATCGCCGAAAAGCTGGAGAAATTTCCTAATTTATGCAAAAAATTTCAACAAAATCGGAGCAGTAGTTCCGAAGTTATGAGCCCCGCAAGTTCACGTTCATTCGTGTGCACGTAATTTTGAGAATCAAAAAATGTGAGCAAAATACCAGGCGCCCAGCATGTTTTGATTTTAGGAAATCTTCAAAGTCATATAACTTTTGAACGGCTGCACGGATTTTGTTCAAATTTTTTGTGAAGGATAGTAAATTACTTCAGCTTTCATTTGATGTACACAATATGGGCGTGGCATCAACAGATTAGTTGAAAAACAAGTATTTCTAAATACACATTTTCCAAATAAATGGGCAATGCCACGCCCATTAGTTAGATATCGCCGAAAAGCTGGATAAATTTCCTAATTTATGCAAAAAATTTCAACAAAATCGGAGCAGTAGTTCCGAAGTTATGAGCCCCGCAAGTTCACGTTCATTCGTGTGCACGTAATTTTGAGAATCAAAAAATGTGAGCAAAATACCAGGCGCCCAGCATGTCTCAGCAAGCAAATTTTGATTTTAGGAAATCTTCAAAGTCGTATAACTTTTGAACGGCTGCACGGATTTTGTTCAAATTTTTTGTGAAGGATAGTAAATTACTTCAGCTTTCATTTGATGTACACAATATGGGCGTGGCATCAACAGATTAGTTGAAAAACAAGTATTTCTAAATACACATTTTCCAAATAAATGGGCAATGCCACGCCCATTAGTTAGATATCGCCGAAAAGCTGGAGAAATTTCCTAATTTATGCAAAAAATTTCAACAAAATCGGAGCAGTAGTTCCGAAGTTATGAGCCCCGCAAGTTCACGTTCATTCGTGTGCACATAATTTTGAAAATCATGCAAATATAAAAATGTGAGCAAAATACCAGGCGCCCAGCATGTCTCAGCAAGCAAATTTTGATTTTAGGAAATCTTCAAAGTCGTATAACTTTTGAACGGCTGCACGGATTTTGTTCAAATTTTTTGTGAAGGATAGTAAATTACTTCAGCTTTCATTTGATGTACACAATATGGGCGTGGCATCAACAGATTAGTTGAAAAACAAGTATTTCTAAATACACATTTTCCAAATAAATGGGCAATGCCACGCCCATTAGTTAGATATCGCCGAAAAGCTGGAGAAATTTCCTAATTTATGCAAAAAATTTCAACAAAATCGGAGCAGTAGTTCCGAAGTTATGAGCCCCGCAAGTTCACGTTCATTCGTGTGCACGTAATTTTGAGAATCAAAAAATGTGAGCAAAATACCAGGCGCCCAGCATGTCTCAGCAAGCAAATTTTGATTTTAGGAAATCTTCAAAGTCGTATAACTTTTGAACGGCTGCACGGATTTTGTTCAAATTTTTTGTGAAGGATAGTAAATTACTTCAGCTTTCATTTGATGTACACAATATGGGCGTGGCATCAACAGATTAGTTGAAAAACAAGTATTTCTAAATACACATTTTCCAAATAAATGGGCAATGCCACGCCCATTAGTTAGATATCGCCGAAAAGCTGGAGAAATTTCCTAATTTATGCAAAAAATTTCAACAAAATCGGAGCAGTAGTTCCGAAGTTATGAGCCCCGCAAGTTCACGTTCATTCGTGTGCACGTAATTTTGAGAATCAAAAAATGTGAGCAAAATACCAGGCGCCCAGCATGTCTCAGCAAGCAAATTTTGATTTTAGGAAATCTTCAAAGTCGTATAACTTTTGAACGGCTGCACGGATTTTGTTCAAATTTTTTGTGAAGGATAGTAAATTACTTCAGCTTTCATTTGATGTACACAATATGGGCGTGGCATCAACAGATTAGTTGAAAAACAAGTATTTCTAAATACACATTTTCCAAATAAATGGGCAATGCCACGCCCATTAGTTAGATATCGCCGAAAAGCTGGAGAAATTTCCTAATTTATGCAAAAAATTTCAACAAAATCGGAGCAGTAGTTCCGAAGTTATGAGCCCCGCAAGTTCACGTTCATTCGTGTGCACGTAATTTTGAGAATCAAAAAATGTGAGCAAAATACCAGGCGCCCAGCATGTTTTGATTTTAGGAAATCTTCAAAGTCATATAACTTTTGAACGGCTGCACGGATTTTGTTCAAATTTTTTGTGAAGGATAGTAAATTACTTCAGCTTTCATTTGATGTATACAATATGGGCGTGGCATCAACAGATTAGTTGAAAAACAAGTATTTCTAAATACACATTTTCCAAATAAATGGGCAATGCCACGCCCATTAGTTAGATATCGCCGAAAAGCTGGAGAAATTTCCTAATTTATGCAAAAAATTTCAACAAAATCGGAGCAGTAGTTCCGAAGTTATGAGCCCCGCAAGTTCACGTTCATTCGTGTGCACGTAATTTTGAAAATCAAAAAATGTGAGCAAAATACCAGGCGCCCAGCATGTCTCAGCAAGCAAATTTTGATTTTAGGAAATCTTCAAAGTCGTATAACTTTTGAACGGCTGCACGGATTTTGTTCAAATTTTTTGTGAAGGATAGTAAATTACTTCAGCTTTCATTTGATGTATACAATATGGGCGTGGCATCAACAGATTAGTTGAAAAACAAGTATTTCTAAATACACATTTTCCAAATAAATGGGCAATGCCACGCCCATTAGTTAGATATCGCCGAAAAGCTGGAGAAATTTCCTAATTTATGCAAAAAATTTCAACAAAATCGGAGCAGTAGTTCCGAAGTTATGAGCCCCGCAAGTTCACGTTCATTCGTGTGCACGTAATTTTGAAAATCAAAAAATGTGAGCAAAATACCAGGCGCCCAGCATGTCTCAGCAAGCAAATTTTGATTTTAGGAAATCTTCAAAGTCGTATAACTTTTGAACGGCTGCACGGATTTTGTTCAAATTTTTTGTGAAGGATAGTAAATTACTTCAGCTTTCATTTGATGTATACAATATGGGCGTGGCATCAACAGATTAGTTGAAAAACAAGTATTTCTAAATACACATTTTCCAAATAAATGGGCAATGCCACGCCCATTAGTTAGATATCGCCGAAAAGCTGGAGAAATTTCCTAATTTATGCAAAAAATTTCAACAAAATCGGAGCAGTAGTTCCGAAGTTATGAGCCCCGCAAGTTCACGTTCATTCGTGTGCACGTAATTTTGAAAATCAAAAAATGTGAGCAAAATACCAGGCGCCCAGCATGTCTCAGCAAGCAAATTTTGATTTTAGGAAATCTTCAAAGTCGTATAACTTTTGAACGGCTGCACGGATTTTGTTCAAATTTTTTGTGAAGGATAGTAAATTACTTCAGCTTTCATTTGATGTATACAATATGGGCGTGGCATCAACAGATTAGTTGAAAAACAAGTATTTCTAAATACACATTTTCCAAATAAATGGGCAATGCCACGCCCATTAGTTAGATATCGCCGAAAAGCTGGAGAAATTTCCTAATTTATGCAAAAAATTTCAACAAAATCGGAGCAGTAGTTCCGAAGTTATGAGCCCCGCAAGTTCACGTTCATTCGTGTGCACGTAATTTTGAAAATCAAAAAATGTGAGCAAAATACCAGGCGCCCAGCATGTCTCAGCAAGCAAATTTTGATTTTAGGAAATCTTCAAAGTCGTATAACTTTTGAACGGCTGCACGGATTTTGTTCAAATTTTTTGTGAAGGATAGTAAATTACTTCAGCTTTCATTTGATGTATACAATATGGGCGTGGCATCAACAGATTAGTTGAAAAACAAGTATTTCTAAATACACATTTTCCAAATAAATGGGCAATGCCACGCCCATTAGTTAGATATCGCCGAAAAGCTGGAGAAATTTCCTAATTTATGCAAAAAATTTCAACAAAATCGGAGCAGTAGTTCCGAAGTTATGAGCCCCGCAAGTTCACGTTCATTCGTGTGCACGTAATTTTGAGAATCAAAAAATGTGAGCAAAATACCAGGCGCCCAGCATGTCTCAGCAAGCAAATTTTGATTTTAGGAAATCTTCAAAGTCGTATAACTTTTGAACGGCTGCACGGATTTTGTTCAAATTTTTTGTGAAGGATAGTAAATTACTTCAGCTTTCATTTGATGTATACAATATGGGCGTGGCATCAACAGATTAGTTGAAAAACAAGTATTTCTAAATACACATTTTCCAAATAAATGGGCAATGCCACGCCCATTAGTTAGATATCGCCGAAAAGCTGGATAAATTTCCTAATTTATGCAAAAAATTTCAACAAAATCGGAGCAGTAGTTCAGAAGTTATGAGCCCCGCAAGTTCACGTTCATTCGTGTGCACGTAATTTTGAGAATCAAAAAATGTGAGCAAAATACCAGGCGCCCAGCATGTCTCAGCAAGCAAATTTTGATTTTAGGAAATCTTCAAAGTCGTATAACTTTTGAACGGCTGCACGGATTTTGTTCAAATTTTTTGTGAAGGATAGTAAATTACTTCAGCTTTCATTTGATGTACACAATATGGGCGTGGCATCAACAGATTAGTTGAAAAACAAGTATTTCTAAATACACATTTTCCAAATAAATGGGCAATGCCACGCCCATTAGTTAGATATCGCCGAAAAGCTGGAGAAATTTCCTAATTTATGCAAAAAATTTCAACAAAATCGGAGCAGTAGTTCCGAAGTTATGAGCCCCGCAAGTTCACGTTCATTCGTGTGCACGTAATTTTGAGAATCAAAAAATGTGAGCAAAATACCAGGCGCGCCCAGCATGTCTCAGCAAGCAAATTTTGATTTTAGGAAATCTTCAAAGTCGTATAACTTTTGAACGGCTGCACGGATTTTGTTCAAATTTTTTGTGAAGGATAGTAAATTACTTCAGCTTTCATTTGATGTATACAATATGGGCGTGGCATCAACAGATTAGTTGAAAAACAAGTATTTCTAAATACACATTTTCCAAATAAATGGGCAATGCCACGCCCATTAGTTAGATATCGCCGAAAAGCTGGAGAAATTTCCTAATTTATGCAAAAAATTTCAACAAAATCGGAGCAGTAGTTCCGAAGTTATGAGCCCCGCAAGTTCACGTTCATTCGTGTGCACGTAATTTTGAGAATCAAAAAATGTGAGCAAAATACCAGGCGCCCAGCATGTCTCAGCAAGCAAATTTTGATTTTAGGAAATCTTCAAAGTCGTATAACTTTTGAACGGCTGCACGGATTTTGTTCAAATTTTTTGTGAAGGATAGTAAATTACTTCAGCTTTCATTTGATGTATACAATATGGGCGTGGCATCAACAGATTAGTTGAAAAACAAGTATTTCTAAATACACATTTTCCAAATAAATGGGCAATGCCACGCCCATTAGTTAGATATCGCCGAAAAGCTGGAGAAATTTCCTAATTTATGCAAAAAATTTCAACAAAATCGGAGCAGTAGTTCCGAAGTTATGAGCCCCGCAAGTTCACGTTCATTCGTGTGCACGTAATTTTGAGAATCAAAAAATGTGAGCAAAATACCAGGCGCGCCCAGCATGTCTCAGCAAGCAAATTTTGATTTTAGGAAATCTTCAAAGTCGTATAACTTTTGAACGGCTGCACGGATTTTGTTCAAATTTTTTGTGAAGGATAGTAAATTACTTCAGCTTTCATTTGATGTATACAATATGGGCGTGGCATCAACAGATTAGTTGAAAAACAAGTATTTCTAAATACACATTTTCCAAATAAATGGGCAATGCCACGCCCATTAGTTAGATATCGCCGAAAAGCTGGAGAAATTTCCTAATTTATGCAAAAAATTTCAACAAAATCGGAGCAGTAGTTCCGAAGTTATGAGCCCCGCAAGTTCACGTTCATTCGTGTGCACGTAATTTTGAAAATCAAAAAATGTGAGCAAAATACCAGGCGCCCAGCATGTCTCAGCAAGCAAATTTTGATTTTAGGAAATCTTCAAAGTCGTATAACTTTTGAACGGCTGCACGGATTTTGTTCAAATTTTTTGTGAAGGATAGTAAATTACTTCAGCTTTCATTTGATGTATACAATATGGGCGTGGCATCAACAGATTAGTTGAAAAACAAGTATTTCTAAATACACATTTTCCAAATAAATGGGCAATGCCACGCCCATTAGTTAGATATCGCCGAAAAGCTGGAGAAATTTCCTAATTTATGCAAAAAATTTCAACAAAATCGGAGCAGTAGTTCCGAAGTTATGAGCCCCGCAAGTTCACGTTCATTCGTGTGCACGTAATTTTGAAAATCAAAAAATGTGAGCAAAATACCAGGCGCCCAGCATGTCTCAGCAAGCAAATTTTGATTTTAGGAAATCTTCAAAGTCGTATAACTTTTGAACGGCTGCACGGATTTTGTTCAAATTTTTTGTGAAGGATAGTAAATTACTTCAGCTTTCATTTGATGTATACAATATGGGCGTGGCATCAACAGATTAGTTGAAAAACAAGTATTTCTAAATACACATTTTCCAAATAAATGGGCAATGCCACGCCCATTAGTTAGATATCGCCGAAAAGCTGGAGAAATTTCCTAATTTATGCAAAAAATTTCAACAAAATCGGAGCAGTAGTTCCGAAGTTATGAGCCCCGCAAGTTCACGTTCATTCGTGTGCACGTAATTTTGAGAATCAAAAAATGTGAGCAAAATACCAGGCGCCCAGCATGTCTCAGCAAGCAAATTTTGATTTTAGGAAATCTTCAAAGTCGTATAACTTTTGAACGGCTGCACGGATTTTGTTCAAATTTTTTGTGAAGGATAGTAAATTACTTCAGCTTTCATTTGATGTATACAATATGGGCGTGGCATCAACAGATTAGTTGAAAAACAAGTATTTCTAAATACACATTTTCCAAATAAATGGGCAATGCCACGCCCATTAGTTAGATATCGCCGAAAAGCTGGATAAATTTCCTAATTTATGCAAAAAATTTCAACAAAATCGGAGCAGTAGTTCAGAAGTTATGAGCCCCGCAAGTTCACGTTCATTCGTGTGCACGTAATTTTGAGAATCAAAAAATGTGAGCAAAATACCAGGCGCCCAGCATGTCTCAGCAAGCAAATTTTGATTTTAGGAAATCTTCAAAGTCGTATAACTTTTGAACGGCTGCACGGATTTTGTTCAAATTTTTTGTGAAGGATAGTAAATTACTTCAGCTTTCATTTGATGTACACAATATGGGCGTGGCATCAACAGATTAGTTGAAAAACAAGTATTTCTAAATACACATTTTCCAAATAAATGGGCAATGCCACGCCCATTAGTTAGATATCGCCGAAAAGCTGGAGAAATTTCCTAATTTATGCAAAAAATTTCAACAAAATCGGAGCAGTAGTTCCGAAGTTATGAGCCCCGCAAGTTCACGTTCATTCGTGTGCACGTAATTTTGAGAATCAAAAAATGTGAGCAAAATACCAGGCGCGCCCAGCATGTCTCAGCAAGCAAATTTTGATTTTAGGAAATCTTCAAAGTCGTATAACTTTTGAACGGCTGCACGGATTTTGTTCAAATTTTTTGTGAAGGATAGTAAATTACTTCAGCTTTCATTTGATGTACACAATATGGGCGTGGCATCAACAGATTAGTTGAAAAACAAGTATTTCTAAATACACATTTTCCAAATAAATGGGCAATGCCACGCCCATTAGTTAGATATCGCCGAAAAGCTGGAGAAATTTCCTAATTTATGCAAAAAATTTCAACAAAATCGGAGCAGTAGTTCCGAAGTTATGAGCCCCGCAAGTTCACGTTCATTCGTGTGCACGTAATTTTGAGAATCAAAAAATGTGAGCAAAATACCAGGCGCCCAGCATGTCTCAGCAAGCAAATTTTGATTTTAGGAAATCTTCAAAGTCGTATAACTTTTGAACGGCTGCACGGATTTTGTTCAAATTTTTTGTGAAGGATAGTAAATTACTTCAGCTTTCATTTGATGTATACAATATGGGCGTGGCATCAACAGATTAGTTGAAAAACAAGTATTTCTAAATACACATTTTCCAAATAAATGGGCAATGCCACGCCCATTAGTTAGATATCGCCGAAAAGCTGGAGAAATTTCCTAATTTATGCAAAAAATTTCAACAAAATCGGAGCAGTAGTTCCGAAGTTATGAGCCCCGCAAGTTCACGTTCATTCGTGTGCACGTAATTTTGAGAATCAAAAAATGTGAGCAAAATACCAGGCGCCCAGCATGTCTCAGCAAGCAAATTTTGATTTTAGGAAATCTTCAAAGTCGTATAACTTTTGAACGGCTGCACGGATTTTGTTCAAATTTTTTGTGAAGGATAGTAAATTACTTCAGCTTTCATTTGATGTATACAATATGGGCGTGGCATCAACAGATTAGTTGAAAAACAAGTATTTCTAAATACACATTTTCCAAATAAATGGGCAATGCCACGCCCATTAGTTAGATATCGCCGAAAAGCTGGAGAAATTTCCTAATTTATGCAAAAAATTTCAACAAAATCGGAGCAGTAGTTCCGAAGTTATGAGCCCCGCAAGTTCACGTTCATTCGTGTGCACGTAATTTTGAGAATCAAAAAATGTGAGCAAAATACCAGGCGCGCCCAGCATGTCTCAGCAAGCAAATTTTGATTTTAGGAAATCTTCAAAGTCGTATAACTTTTGAACGGCTGCACGGATTTTGTTCAAATTTTTTGTGAAGGATAGTAAATTACTTCAGCTTTCATTTGATGTATACAATATGGGCGTGGCATCAACAGATTAGTTGAAAAACAAGTATTTCTAAATACACATTTTCCAAATAAATGGGCAATGCCACGCCCATTAGTTAGATATCGCCGAAAAGCTGGAGAAATTTCCTAATTTATGCAAAAAATTTCAACAAAATCGGAGCAGTAGTTCCGAAGTTATGAGCCCCGCAAGTTCACGTTCATTCGTGTGCACGTAATTTTGAAAATCAAAAAATGTGAGCAAAATACCAGGCGCCCAGCATGTCTCAGCAAGCAAATTTTGATTTTAGGAAATCTTCAAAGTCGTATAACTTTTGAACGGCTGCACGGATTTTGTTCAAATTTTTTGTGAAGGATAGTAAATTACTTCAGCTTTCATTTGATGTATACAATATGGGCGTGGCATCAACAGATTAGTTGAAAAACAAGTATTTCTAAATACACATTTTCCAAATAAATGGGCAATGCCACGCCCATTAGTTAGATATCGCCGAAAAGCTGGAGAAATTTCCTAATTTATGCAAAAAATTTCAACAAAATCGGAGCAGTAGTTCCGAAGTTATGAGCCCCGCAAGTTCACGTTCATTCGTGTGCACGTAATTTTGAAAATCAAAAAATGTGAGCAAAATACCAGGCGCCCAGCATGTCTCAGCAAGCAAATTTTGATTTTAGGAAATCTTCAAAGTCGTATAACTTTTGAACGGCTGCACGGATTTTGTTCAAATTTTTTGTGAAGGATAGTAAATTACTTCAGCTTTCATTTGATGTATACAATATGGGCGTGGCATCAACAGATTAGTTGAAAAACAAGTATTTCTAAATACACATTTTCCAAATAAATGGGCAATGCCACGCCCATTAGTTAGATATCGCCGAAAAGCTGGAGAAATTTCCTAATTTATGCAAAAAATTTCAACAAAATCGGAGCAGTAGTTCCGAAGTTATGAGCCCCGCAAGTTCACGTTCATTCGTGTGCACGTAATTTTGAGAATCAAAAAATGTGAGCAAAATACCAGGCGCCCAGCATGTCTCAGCAAGCAAATTTTGATTTTAGGAAATCTTCAAAGTCGTATAACTTTTGAACGGCTGCACGGATTTTGTTCAAATTTTTTGTGAAGGATAGTAAATTACTTCAGCTTTCATTTGATGTATACAATATGGGCGTGGCATCAACAGATTAGTTGAAAAACAAGTATTTCTAAATACACATTTTCCAAATAAATGGGCAATGCCACGCCCATTAGTTAGATATCGCCGAAAAGCTGGATAAATTTCCTAATTTATGCAAAAAATTTCAACAAAATCGGAGCAGTAGTTCAGAAGTTATGAGCCCCGCAAGTTCACGTTCATTCGTGTGCACGTAATTTTGAGAATCAAAAAATGTGAGCAAAATACCAGGCGCCCAGCATGTCTCAGCAAGCAAATTTTGATTTTAGGAAATCTTCAAAGTCGTATAACTTTTGAACGGCTGCACGGATTTTGTTCAAATTTTTTGTGAAGGATAGTAAATTACTTCAGCTTTCATTTGATGTACACAATATGGGCGTGGCATCAACAGATTAGTTGAAAAACAAGTATTTCTAAATACACATTTTCCAAATAAATGGGCAATGCCACGCCCATTAGTTAGATATCGCCGAAAAGCTGGAGAAATTTCCTAATTTATGCAAAAAATTTCAACAAAATCGGAGCAGTAGTTCCGAAGTTATGAGCCCCGCAAGTTCACGTTCATTCGTGTGCACGTAATTTTGAGAATCAAAAAATGTGAGCAAAATACCAGGCGCGCCCAGCATGTCTCAGCAAGCAAATTTTGATTTTAGGAAATCTTCAAAGTCGTATAACTTTTGAACGGCTGCACGGATTTTGTTCAAATTTTTTGTGAAGGATAGTAAATTACTTCAGCTTTCATTTGATGTACACAATATGGGCGTGGCATCAACAGATTAGTTGAAAAACAAGTATTTCTAAATACACATTTTCCAAATAAATGGGCAATGCCACGCCCATTAGTTAGATATCGCCGAAAAGCTGGAGAAATTTCCTAATTTATGCAAAAAATTTCAACAAAATCGGAGCAGTAGTTCCGAAGTTATGAGCCCCGCAAGTTCACGTTCATTCGTGTGCACGTAATTTTGAGAATCAAAAAATGTGAGCAAAATACCAGGCGCCCAGCATGTCTCAGCAAGCAAATTTTGATTTTAGGAAATCTTCAAAGTCGTATAACTTTTGAACGGCTGCACGGATTTTGTTCAAATTTTTTGTGAAGGATAGTAAATTACTTCAGCTTTCATTTGATGTACACAATATGGGCGTGGCATCAACAGATTAGTTGAAAAACAAGTATTTCTAAATACACATTTTCCAAATAAATGGGCAATGCCACGCCCATTAGTTAGATATCGCCGAAAAGCTGGATAAATTTCCTAATTTATGCAAAAAATTTCAACAAAATCGGAGCAGTAGTTCCGAAGTTATGAGCCCCGCAAGTTCACGTTCATTCGTGTGCACGTAATTTTGAGAATCAAAAAATGTGAGCAAAATACCAGGCGCCCAGCATGTTTTGATTTTAGGAAATCTTCAAAGTCGTATAACTTTTGAACGGCTGCACGGATTTTGTTCAAATTTTTTGTGAAGGATAGTAAATTACTTCAGCTTTCATTTGATGTACACAATATGGGCGTGGCATCAACAGATTAGTTGAAAAACAAGTATTTCTAAATACACATTTTCCAAATAAATGTGCAATGCCACGCCCATTAGTTAGATATCGCCGAAAAGCTGGAGAAATTTCCTAATTTATGCAAAAAATTTCAATAAAATCGGAGCAGTAGTTCCGAAGTTATGAGCCCCGCAAGTTCACGTTCATTCGTGTGCACGTAATTTTGAAAATCAAAAAATGTGAGCAAAATACCAGGCGCCCAGCATGTCTCAGCAAGCAAATTTTGATTTTAGGAAATCTTCAAAGTCGTATAACTTTTGAACGGCTGCACGGATTTTGTTCAAATTTTTTGTGAAGGATAGTAAATTACTTCAGCTTTCATTTGATGTATACAATATGGGCGTGGCATCAACAGATTAGTTGAAAAACAAGTATTTCTAAATACACATTTTCCAAATAAATGGGCAATGCCACGCCCATTAGTTAGATATCGCCGAAAAGCTGGAGAAATTTCCTAATTTATGCAAAAAATTTCAACAAAATCGGAGCAGTAGTTCCGAAGTTATGAGCCCCGCAAGTTCACGTTCATTCGTGTGCACGTAATTTTGAAAATCAAAAAATGTGAGCAAAATACCAGGCGCCCAGCATGTCTCAGCAAGCAAATTTTGATTTTAGGAAATCTTCAAAGTCGTATAACTTTTGAACGGCTGCACGGATTTTGTTCAAATTTTTTGTGAAGGATAGTAAATTACTTCAGCTTTCATTTGATGTATACAATATGGGCGTGGCATCAACAGATTAGTTGAAAAACAAGTATTTCTAAATACACATTTTCCAAATAAATGGGCAATGCCACGCCCATTAGTTAGATATCGCCGAAAAGCTGGAGAAATTTCCTAATTTATGCAAAAAATTTCAACAAAATCGGAGCAGTAGTTCCGAAGTTATGAGCCCCGCAAGTTCACGTTCATTCGTGTGCACGTAATTTTGAAAATCAAAAAATGTGAGCAAAATACCAGGCGCCCAGCATGTCTCAGCAAGCAAATTTTGATTTTAGGAAATCTTCAAAGTCGTATAACTTTTGAACGGCTGCACGGATTTTGTTCAAATTTTTTGTGAAGGATAGTAAATTACTTCAGCTTTCATTTGATGTATACAATATGGGCGTGGCATCAACAGATTAGTTGAAAAACAAGTATTTCTAAATACACATTTTCCAAATAAATGGGCAATGCCACGCCCATTAGTTAGATATCGCCGAAAAGCTGGAGAAATTTCCTAATTTATGCAAAAAATTTCAACAAAATCGGAGCAGTAGTTCCGAAGTTATGAGCCCCGCAAGTTCACGTTCATTCGTGTGCACGTAATTTTGAAAATCAAAAAATGTGAGCAAAATACCAGGCGCCCAGCATGTCTCAGCAAGCAAATTTTGATTTTAGGAAATCTTCAAAGTCGTATAACTTTTGAACGGCTGCACGGATTTTGTTCAAATTTTTTGTGAAGGATAGTAAATTACTTCAGCTTTCATTTGATGTATACAATATGGGCGTGGCATCAACAGATTAGTTGAAAAACAAGTATTTCTAAATACACATTTTCCAAATAAATGGGCAATGCCACGCCCATTAGTTAGATATCGCCGAAAAGCTGGAGAAATTTCCTAATTTATGCAAAAAATTTCAACAAAATCGGAGCAGTAGTTCCGAAGTTATGAGCCCCGCAAGTTCACGTTCATTCGTGTGCACGTAATTTTGAGAATCAAAAAATGTGAGCAAAATACCAGGCGCCCAGCATGTCTCAGCAAGCAAATTTTGATTTTAGGAAATCTTCAAAGTCGTATAACTTTTGAACGGCTGCACGGATTTTGTTCAAATTTTTTGTGAAGGATAGTAAATTACTTCAGCTTTCATTTGATGTATACAATATGGGCGTGGCATCAACAGATTAGTTGAAAAACAAGTATTTCTAAATACACATTTTCCAAATAAATGGGCAATGCCACGCCCATTAGTTAGATATCGCCGAAAAGCTGGATAAATTTCCTAATTTATGCAAAAAATTTCAACAAAATCGGAGCAGTAGTTCAGAAGTTATGAGCCCCGCAAGTTCACGTTCATTCGTGTGCACGTAATTTTGAGAATCAAAAAATGTGAGCAAAATACCAGGCGCCCAGCATGTCTCAGCAAGCAAATTTTGATTTTAGGAAATCTTCAAAGTCGTATAACTTTTGAACGGCTGCACGGATTTTGTTCAAATTTTTTGTGAAGGATAGTAAATTACTTCAGCTTTCATTTGATGTACACAATATGGGCGTGGCATCAACAGATTAGTTGAAAAACAAGTATTTCTAAATACACATTTTCCAAATAAATGGGCAATGCCACGCCCATTAGTTAGATATCGCCGAAAAGCTGGAGAAATTTCCTAATTTATGCAAAAAATTTCAACAAAATCGGAGCAGTAGTTCCGAAGTTATGAGCCCCGCAAGTTCACGTTCATTCGTGTGCACGTAATTTTGAGAATCAAAAAATGTGAGCAAAATACCAGGCGCGCCCAGCATGTCTCAGCAAGCAAATTTTGATTTTAGGAAATCTTCAAAGTCGTATAACTTTTGAACGGCTGCACGGATTTTGTTCAAATTTTTTGTGAAGGATAGTAAATTACTTCAGCTTTCATTTGATGTACACAATATGGGCGTGGCATCAACAGATTAGTTGAAAAACAAGTATTTCTAAATACACATTTTCCAAATAAATGGGCAATGCCACGCCCATTAGTTAGATATCGCCGAAAAGCTGGAGAAATTTCCTAATTTATGCAAAAAATTTCAACAAAATCGGAGCAGTAGTTCCGAAGTTATGAGCCCCGCAAGTTCACGTTCATTCGTGTGCACGTAATTTTGAGAATCAAAAAATGTGAGCAAAATACCAGGCGCCCAGCATGTCTCAGCAAGCAAATTTTGATTTTAGGAAATCTTCAAAGTCGTATAACTTTTGAACGGCTGCACGGATTTTGTTCAAATTTTTTGTGAAGGATAGTAAATTACTTCAGCTTTCATTTGATGTACACAATATGGGCGTGGCATCAACAGATTAGTTGAAAAACAAGTATTTCTAAATACACATTTTCCAAATAAATGGGCAATGCCACGCCCATTAGTTAGATATCGCCGAAAAGCTGGAGAAATTTCCTAATTTATGCAAAAAATTTCAACAAAATCGGAGCAGTAGTTCCGAAGTTATGAGCCCCGCAAGTTCACGTTCATTCGTGTGCACGTAATTTTGAGAATCCAAAAATGTGAGCAAAATACCAGGCGCCCAGCATGTCTCAGCAAGCAAATTTTGATTTTAGGAAATCTTCAAAGTCGTATAACTTTTGAACGGCTGCACGGATTTTGTTCAAATTTTTTGTGAAGGATAGTAAATTACTTCAGCTTTCATTTGATGTACACAATATGGGCGTGGCATCAACAGATTAGTTGAAAAACAAGTATTTCTAAATACACATTTTCCAAATAAATGGGCAATGCCACGCCCATTAGTTAGATATCGCCGAAAAGCTGGAGAAATTTCCTAATTTATGCAAAAAATTTCAACAAAATCGGAGCAGTAGTTCCGAAGTTATGAGCCCCGCAAGTTCACGTTCATTCGTGTGCACGTAATTTTGAGAATCAAAAAATGTGAGCAAAATACCAGGCGCCCAGCATGTTTTGATTTTAGGAAATCTTCAAAGTCGTATAACTTTTGAACGGCTGCACGGATTTTGTTCAAATTTTTTGTGAAGGATAGTAAATTACTTCAGCTTTCATTTGATGTATACAATATGGGCGTGGCATCAACAGATTAGTTGAAAAACAAGTATTTCTAAATACACATTTTCCAAATAAATGGGCAATGCCACGCCCATTAGTTAGATATCGCCGAAAAGCTGGATAAATTTCCTAATTTATGCAAAAAATTTCAACAAAATCGGAGCAGTAGTTCCGAAGTTATGAGCCCCGCAAGTTCACGTTCATTCGTGTGCACGTAATTTTGAGAATCAAAAAATATGAGCAAAATACCAGGCGCCCAGCATGTCTCAGCAAGCAAATTTTGATTTTAGGAAATCTTCAAAGTCGTATAACTTTTGAACGGCTGCACGGATTTTGTTCAAATTTTTTGTGAAGGATAGTAAATTACTTCAGCTTTCATTTGATGTACACAATATGGGCGTGGCATCAACAGATTAGTTGAAAAACAAGTATTTCTAAATACACATTTTCCAAATAAATGTGCAATGCCACGCCCATTAGTTAGATATCGCCGAAAAGCTGGAGAAATTTCCTAATTTATGCAAAAAATTTCAATAAAATCGGAGCAGTAGTTCCGAAGTTATGAGCCCCGCAAGTTCACGTTCATTCGTGTGCACGTAATTTTGAAAATCAAAAAATGTGAGCAAAATACCAGGCGCCCAGCATGTCTCAGCAAGCAAATTTTGATTTTAGGAAATCTTCAAAGTCGTATAACTTTTGAACGGCTGCACGGATTTTGTTCAAATTTTTTGTGAAGGATAGTAAATTACTTCAGCTTTCATTTGATGTATACAATATGGGCGTGGCATCAACAGATTAGTTGAAAAACAAGTATTTCTAAATACACATTTTCCAAATAAATGTGCAATGCCACGCCCATTAGTTAGATATCGCCGAAAAGCTGGAGAAATTTCCTAATTTATGCAAAAAATTTCAATAAAATCGGAGCAGTAGTTCCGAAGTTATGAGCCCCGCAAGTTCACGTTCATTCGTGTGCACGTAATTTTGAAAATCAAAAAATGTGAGCAAAATACCAGGCGCCCAGCATGTCTCAGCAAGCAAATTTTGATTTTAGGAAATCTTCAAAGTCGTATAACTTTTGAACGGCTGCACGGATTTTGTTCAAATTTTTTGTGAAGGATAGTAAATTACTTCAGCTTTCATTTGATGTATACAATATGGGCGTGGCATCAACAGATTAGTTGAAAAACAAGTATTTCTAAATACACATTTTCCAAATAAATGTGCAATGCCACGCCCATTAGTTAGATATCGCCGAAAAGCTGGAGAAATTTCCTAATTTATGCAAAAAATTTCAATAAAATCGGAGCAGTAGTTCCGAAGTTATGAGCCCCGCAAGTTCACGTTCATTCGTGTGCACGTAATTTTGAAAATCAAAAAATGTGAGCAAAATACCAGGCGCCCAGCATGTCTCAGCAAGCAAATTTTGATTTTAGGAAATCTTCAAAGTCGTATAACTTTTGAACGGCTGCACGGATTTTGTTCAAATTTTTTGTGAAGGATAGTAAATTACTTCAGCTTTCATTTGATGTATACAATATGGGCGTGGCATCAACAGATTAGTTGAAAAACAAGTATTTCTAAATACACATTTTCCAAATAAATGGGCAATGCCACGCCCATTAGTTAGATATCGCCGAAAAGCTGGAGAAATTTCCTAATTTATGCAAAAAATTTCAACAAAATCGGAGCAGTAGTTCCGAAGTTATGAGCCCCGCAAGTTCACGTTCATTCGTGTGCACGTAATTTTGAGAATCAAAAAATGTGAGCAAAATACCAGGCGCCCAGCATGTCTCAGCAAGCAAATTTTGATTTTAGGAAATCTTCAAAGTCGTATAACTTTTGAACGGCTGCACGGATTTTGTTCAAATTTTTTGTGAAGGATAGTAAATTACTTCAGCTTTCATTTGATGTACACAATATGGGCGTGGCATCAACAGATTAGTTGAAAAACAAGTATTTCTAAATACACATTTTCCAAATAAATGGGCAATGCCACGCCCATTAGTTAGATATCGCCGAAAAGCTGGAGAAATTTCCTAATTTATGCAAAAAATTTCAACAAAATCGGAGCAGTAGTTCCGAAGTTATGAGCCCCGCAAGTTCACGTTCATTCGTGTGCACGTAATTTTGAGAATCAAAAAATGTGAGCAAAATACCAGGCGCCCAGCATGTCTCAGCAAGCAAATTTTGATTTTAGGAAATCTTCAAAGTCGTATAACTTTTGAACGGCTGCACGGATTTTGTTCAAATTTTTTGTGAAGGATAGTAAATTACTTCAGCTTTCATTTGATGTACACAATATGGGCGTGGCATCAACAGATTAGTTGAAAAACAAGTATTTCTAAATACACATTTTCCAAATAAATGTGCAATGCCACGCCCATTAGTTAGATATCGCCGAAAAGCTGGAGAAATTTCCTAATTTATGCAAAAAATTTCAATAAAATCGGAGCAGTAGTTCCGAAGTTATGAGCCCCGCAAGTTCACGTTCATTCGTGTGCACGTAATTTTGAGAATCAAAAAATGTGAGCAAAATACCAGGCGCCCAGCATGTCTCAGCAAGCAAATTTTGATTTTAGGAAATCTTCAAAGTCGTATAACTTTTGAACGGCTGCACGGATTTTGTTCAAATTTTTTGTGAAGGATAGTAAATTACTTCAGCTTTCATTTGATGTACACAATATGGGCGTGGCATCAACAGATTAGTTGAAAAACAAGTATTTCTAAATACACATTTTCCAAATAAATGGGCAATGCCACGCCCATTAGTTAGATATCGCCGAAAAGCTGGATAAATTTCCTAATTTATGCAAAAAATTTCAACAAAATCGGAGCAGTAGTTCCGAAGTTATGAGCCCCGCAAGTTCACGTTCATTCGTGTGCACGTAATTTTGAGAATCAAAAAATGTGAGCAAAATACCAGGCGCCCAACATGTCTCAGCAAGCAAATTTTGATTTTAGGAAATCTTCAAAGTCGTATAACTTTTGAACGGCTGCACGGATTTTGTTCAAATTTTTTGTGAAGGATAGTAAATTACTTCAGCTTTCATTTGATGTACACAATATGGGCGTGGCATCAACAGATTAGTTGAAAAACAAGTATTTCTAAATACACATTTTCCAAATAAATGTGCAATGCCACGCCCATTAGTTAGATATCGCCGAAAAGCTGGAGAAATTTCCTAATTTATGCAAAAAATTTCAATAAAATCGGAGCAGTAGTTCCGAAGTTATGAGCCCCGCAAGTTCACGTTCATTCGTGTGCACGTAATTTTGAGAATCAAAAAATGTGAGCAAAATACCAGGCGCCCAGCATGTCTCAGCAAGCAAATTTTGATTTTAGGAAATCTTCAAAGTCGTATAACTTTTGAACGGCTGCACGGATTTTGTTCAAATTTTTTGTGAAGGATAGTAAATTACTTCAGCTTTCATTTGATGTACACAATATGGGCGTGGCATCAACAGATTAGTTGAAAAACAAGTATTTCTAAATACACATTTTCCAAATAAATGGGCAATGCCACGCCCATTAGTTAGATATCGCCGAAAAGCTGGATAAATTTCCTAATTTATGCAAAAAATTTCAACAAAATCGGAGCAGTAGTTCCGAAGTTATGAGCCCCGCAAGTTCACGTTCATTCGTGTGCACGTAATTTTGAGAATCAAAAAATGTGAGCAAAATACCAGGCGCCCAACATGTCTCAGCAAGCAAATTTTGATTTTAGGAAATCTTCAAAGTCGTATAACTTTTGAACGGCTGCACGGATTTTGTTCAAATTTTTTGTGAAGGATAGTAAATTACTTCAGCTTTCATTTGATGTATACAATATGGGCGTGGCATCAACAGATTAATTGAAAAACAAGTATTTCTAAATACACATTTTCCAAATAAATGGGCAATGCCACGCCCATTAGTTAGATATCGCCGAAAAGCTGGAGAAATTTCCTAATTTATGCAAAAAATTTCAACAAAATCGGAGCAGTAGTTCCGAAGTTATGAGCCCCGCAAGTTCACGTTCATTCGTGTGCACGTAATTTTGAGAATCAAAAAATGTGAGCAAAATACCAGGCGCCCAGCATGTCTCAGCAAGCAAATTTTGATTTTAGGAAATCTTCAAAGTCGTATAACTTTTGAACGGCTGCACGGATTTTGTTCAAATTTTTTGTGAAGGATAGTAAATTACTTCAGCTTTCATTTGATGTACACAATATGGGCGTGGCATCAACAGATTAGTTGAAAAACAAGTATTTCTAAATACACATTTTCCAAATAAATGTGCAATGCCACGCCCATTAGTTAGATATCGCCGAAAAGCTGGAGAAATTTCCTAATTTATGCAAAAAATTTCAATAAAATCGGAGCAGTAGTTCCGAAGTTATGAGCCCCGCAAGTTCACGTTCATTCGTGTGCACGTAATTTTGAAAATCAAAAAATGTGAGCAAAATACCAGGCGCCCAGCATGTCTCAGCAAGCAAATTTTGATTTTAGGAAATCTTCAAAGTCGTATAACTTTTGAACGGCTGCACGGATTTTGTTCAAATTTTTTGTGAAGGATAGTAAATTACTTCAGCTTTCATTTGATGTATACAATATGGGCGTGGCATCAACAGATTAATTGAAAAACAAGTATTTCTAAATACACATTTTCCAAATAAATGGGCAATGCCACGCCCATTAGTTAGATATCGCCGAAAAGCTGGAGAAATTTCCTAATTTATGCAAAAAATTTCAACAAAATCGGAGCAGTAGTTCCGAAGTTATGAGCCCCGCAAGTTCACGTTCATTCGTGTGCACGTAATTTTGAGAATCAAAAAATGTGAGCAAAATACCAGGCGCCCAGCATGTCTCAGCAAGCAAATTTTGATTTTAGGAAATCTTCAAAGTCGTATAACTTTTGAACGGCTGCACGGATTTTGTTCAAATTTTTTGTGAAGGATAGTAAATTACTTCAGCTTTCATTTGATGTACACAATATGGGCGTGGCATCAACAGATTAGTTGAAAAACAAGTATTTCTAAATACACATTTTCCAAATAAATGTGCAATGCCACGCCCATTAGTTAGATATCGCCGAAAAGCTGGAGAAATTTCCTAATTTATGCAAAAAATTTCAATAAAATCGGAGCAGTAGTTCCGAAGTTATGAGCCCCGCAAGTTCACGTTCATTCGTGTGCACGTAATTTTGAAAATCAAAAAATGTGAGCAAAATACCAGGCGCCCAGCATGTCTCAGCAAGCAAATTTTGATTTTAGGAAATCTTCAAAGTCGTATAACTTTTGAACGGCTGCACGGATTTTGTTCAAATTTTTTGTGAAGGATAGTAAATTACTTCAGCTTTCATTTGATGTATACAATATGGGCGTGGCATCAACAGATTAATTGAAAAACAAGTATTTCTAAATACACATTTTCCAAATAAATGGGCAATGCCACGCCCATTAGTTAGATATCGCCGAAAAGCTGGAGAAATTTCCTAATTTATGCAAAAAATTTCAACAAAATCGGAGCAGTAGTTCCGAAGTTATGAGCCCCGCAAGTTCACGTTCATTCGTGTGCACGTAATTTTGAGAATCAAAAAATGTGAGCAAAATACCAGGCGCCCAGCATGTCTCAGCAAGCAAATTTTGATTTTAGGAAATCTTCAAAGTCGTATAACTTTTGAACGGCTGCACGGATTTTGTTCAAATTTTTTGTGAAGGATAGTAAATTACTTCAGCTTTCATTTGATGTACACAATATGGGCGTGGCATCAACAGATTAGTTGAAAAACAAGTATTTCTAAATACACATTTTCCAAATAAATGTGCAATGCCACGCCCATTAGTTAGATATCGCCGAAAAGCTGGAGAAATTTCCTAATTTATGCAAAAAATTTCAATAAAATCGGAGCAGTAGTTCCGAAGTTATGAGCCCCGCAAGTTCACGTTCATTCGTGTGCACGTAATTTTGAAAATCAAAAAATGTGAGCAAAATACCAGGCGCCCAGCATGTCTCAGCAAGCAAATTTTGATTTTAGGAAATCTTCAAAGTCGTATAACTTTTGAACGGCTGCACGGATTTTGTTCAAATTTTTTGTGAAGGATAGTAAATTACTTCAGCTTTCATTTGATGTACACAATATGGGCGTGGCATCAACAGATTAGTTGAAAAACAAGTATTTCTAAATACACATTTTCCAAATAAATGGGCAATGCCACGCCCATTAGTTAGATATCGCCGAAAAGCTGGATAAATTTCCTAATTTATGCAAAAAATTTCAACAAAATCGGAGCAGTAGTTCCGAAGTTATGAGCCCCGCAAGTTCACGTTCATTCGTGTGCACGTAATTTTGAGAATCAAAAAATGTGAGCAAAATACCAGGCGCCCAACATGTCTCAGCAAGCAAATTTTGATTTTAGGAAATCTTCAAAGTCGTATAACTTTTGAACGGCTGCACGGATTTTGTTCAAATTTTTTGTGAAGGATAGTAAATTACTTCAGCTTTCATTTGATGTATACACTATGGGCGTGGCATCAACAGATTAATTGAAAAACAAGTATTTCTAAATACACATTTTCCAAATAAATGGGCAATGCCACGCCCATTAGTTAGATATCGCCGAAAAGCTGGAGAAATTTCCTAATTTATGCAAAAAATTTCAACAAAATCGGAGCAGTAGTTCAGAAGTTATGAGCCCCGCAAGTTCACGTTCATTCGTGTGCACGTAATTTTGAGAATCAAAAAATGTGAGCAAAATACCAGGCGCCCAGCATGTCTCAGCAAGCAAATTTTGATTTTAGGAAATCTTCAAAGTCGTATAACTTTTGAACGGCTGCACGGATTTTGTTCAAATTTTTTGTGAAGGATAGTAAATTACTTCAGCTTTCATTTGATGTACACAATATGGGCGTGGCATCAACAGATTAGTTGAAAAACAAGTATTTCTAAATACACATTTTCCAAATAAATGGGCAATGCCACGCCCATTAGTTAGATATCGCCGAAAAGCTGGAGAAATTTCCTAATTTATGCAAAAAATTTCAACAAAATCGGAGCAGTAGTTCCGAAGTTATGAGCCCCGCAAGTTCACGTTCATTCGTGTGCACGTAATTTTGAAAATCAAAAAATGTGAGCAAAATACCAGGCGCCCAGCATGTCTCAGCAAGCAAATTTTGATTTTAGGAAATCTTCAAAGTCGTATAACTTTTGAACGGCTGCACGGATTTTGTTCAAATTTTTTGTGAAGGATAGTAAATTACTTCAGCTTTCATTTGATGTATACAATATGGGCGTGGCATCAACAGATTAGTTGAAAAACAAGTATTTCTAAATACACATTTTCCAAATAAATGGGCAATGCCACGCCCATTAGTTAGATATCGCCGAAAAGCTGGAGAAATTTCCTAATTTATGCAAAAAATTTCAACAAAATCGGAGCAGTAGTTCCGAAGTTATGAGCCCCGCAAGTTCACGTTCATTCGTGTGCACGTAATTTTGAGAATCAAAAAATGTGAGCAAAATACCAGGCGCCCAGCATGTCTCAGCAAGCAAATTTTGATTTTAGGAAATCTTCAAAGTCGTATAACTTTTGAACGGCTGCACGGATTTTGTTCAAATTTTTTGTGAAGGATAGTAAATTACTTCAGCTTTCATTTGATGTACACAATATGGGCGTGGCATCAACAGATTAGTTGAAAAACAAGTATTTCTAAATACACATTTTCCAAATAAATGGGCAATGCCACGCCCATTAGTTAGATATCGCCGAAAAGCCGGAGAAATTTCCTAATTTATGCAAAAAATTTCAACAAAATCGGAGCAGTAGTTCCGAAGTTATGAGCCCCGCAAGTTCACGTTCATTCGTGTGCACGTAATTTTGAGAATCAAAAAATGTGAGCAAAATACCAGGCGCCCAGCATGTCTCAGCAAGCAAATTTTGATTTTAGGAAATCTTCAAAGTCGTATAACTTTTGAACGGCTGCACGGATTTTGTTCAAATTTTTTGTGAAGGATAGTAAATTACTTCAGCTTTCATTTGATGTACACAATATGGGCGTGGCATCAACAGATTAGTTGAAAAACAAGTATTTCTAAATACACATTTTCCAAATAAATGGGCAATGCCACGCCCATTAGTTAGATATCGCCGAAAAGCTGGAGAAATTTCCTAATTTATGCAAAAAATTTCAACAAAATCGGAGCAGTAGTTCCGAAGTTATGAGCCCCGCAAGTTCACGTTCATTCGTGTGCACGTAATTTTGAGAATCAAAAAATGTGAGCAAAATACCAGGCGCCCAGCATGTCTCAGCAAGCAAATTTTGATTTTAGGAAATCTTCAAAGTCGTATAACTTTTGAACGGCTGCACGGATTTTGTTCAAATTTTTTGTGAAGGATAGTAAATTACTTCAGCTTTCATTTGATGTACACAATATGGGCGTGGCATCAACAGATTAGTTGAAAAACAAGTATTTCTAAATACACATTTTCCAAATAAATGGGCAATGCCACGCCCATTAGTTAGATATCGCCGAAAAGCCGGAGAAATTTCCTAATTTATGCAAAAAATTTCAACAAAATCGGAGCAGTAGTTCCGAAGTTATGAGCCCCGCAAGTTCACGTTCATTCGTGTGCACGTAATTTTGAGAATCAAAAAATGTGAGCAAAATACCAGGCGCCCAGCATGTCTCAGCAAGCAAATTTTGATTTTAGGAAATCTTCAAAGTCGTATAACTTTTGAACGGCTGCACGGATTTTGTTCAAATTTTTTGTGAAGGATAGTAAATTACTTCAGCTTTCATTTGATGTACACAATATGGGCGTGGCATCAACAGATTAGTTGAAAAACAAGTATTTCTAAATACACATTTTCCAAATAAATGGGCAATGCCACGCCCATTAGTTAGATATCGCCGAAAAGCTGGAGAAATTTCCTAATTTATGCAAAAAATTTCAACAAAATCGGAGCAGTAGTTCCGAAGTTATGAGCCCCGCAAGTTCACGTTCATTCGTGTGCACGTAATTTTGAGAATCAAAAAATGTGAGCAAAATACCAGGCGCCCAACATGTCTCAGCAAGCAAATTTTGATTTTAGGAAATCTTCAAAGTCGTATAACTTTTGAACGGCTGCACGGATTTTGTTCAAATTTTTTGTGAAGGATAGTAAATTACTTCAGCTTTCATTTGATGTATACAATATGGGCGTGGCATCAACAGATTAATTGAAAAACAAGTATTTCTAAATACACATTTTCCAAATAAATGGGCAATGCCACGCCCATTAGTTAGATATCGCCGAAAAGCTGGAGAAATTTCCTAATTTATGCAAAAAATTTCAACAAAATCGGAGCAGTAGTTCAGAAGTTATGAGCCCCGCAAGTTCACGTTCATTCGTGTGCACGTAATTTTGAGAATCAAAAAATGTGAGCAAAATACCAGGCGCCCAGCATGTCTCAGCAAGCAAATTTTGATTTTAGGAAATCTTCAAAGTCGTATAACTTTTGAACGGCTGCACGGATTTTGTTCAAATTTTTTGTGAAGGATAGTAAATTACTTCAGCTTTCATTTGATGTACACAATATGGGCGTGGCATCAACAGATTAGTTGGAAAACAAGTATTTCTAAATACACATTTTCCAAATAAATGGGCAATGCCACGCCCATTAGTTAGATATCGCCGAAAAGCTGGAGAAATTTCCTAATTTATGCAAAAAATTTCAACAAAATCGGAGCAGTAGTTCCGAAGTTATGAGCCCCGCAAGTTCACGTTCATTCGTGTGCACGTAATTTTGAGAATCAAAAAATGTGAGCAAAATACCAGGCGCCCAGCATGTCTCAGCAAGCAAATTTTGATTTTAGGAAATCTTCAAAGTCGTATAACTTTTGAACGGCTGCACGGATTTTGTTCAAATTTTTTGTGAAGGATAGTAAATTACTTCAGCTTTCATTTGATGTACACAATATGGGCGTGGCATTAACAGATTAGTTGAAAAACAAGTATTTCTAAATACACATTTTCCAAATAAATGTGCAATGCCACGCCCATTAGTTAGATATCGCCGAAAAGCTGGAGAAATTTCCTAATTTATGCAAAAAATTTCAATAAAATCGGAGCAGTAGTTCCGAAGTTATGAGCCCCGCAAGTTCACGTTCATTCGTGTGCACGTAATTTTGAAAATCAAAAAATGTGAGCAAAATACCAGGCGCCCAGCATGTCTCAGCAAGCAAATTTTGATTTTAGGAAATCTTCAAAGTCGTATAACTTTTGAACGGCTGCACGGATTTTGTTCAAATTTTTTGTGAAGGATAGTAAATTACTTCAGCTTTCATTTGATGTACACAATATGGGCGTGGCATCAACAGATTAGTTGGAAAACAAGTATTTCTAAATACACATTTTCCAAATAAATGGGCAATGCCACGCCCATTAGTTAGATATCGCCGAAAAGCTGGAGAAATTTCCTAATTTATGCAAAAAATTTCAACAAAATCGGAGCAGTAGTTCCGAAGTTATGAGCCCCGCAAGTTCACGTTCATTCGTGTGCACGTAATTTTGAGAATCAAAAAATGTGAGCAAAATACCAGGCGCCCAGCATGTCTCAGCAAGCAAATTTTGATTTTAGGAAATCTTCAAAGTCGTATAACTTTTGAACGGCTGCACGGATTTTGTTCAAATTTTTTGTGAAGGATAGTAAATTACTTCAGCTTTCATTTGATGTACACAATATGGGCGTGGCATTAACAGATTAGTTGAAAAACAAGTATTTCTAAATACACATTTTCCAAATAAATGGGCAATGCCACGCCCATTAGTTAGATATCGCCGAAAAGCTGGATAAATTTCCTAATTTATGCAAAAAATTTCAACAAAATCGGAGCAGTAGTTCCGAAGTTATGAGCCCCGCAAGTTCACGTTCATTCGTGTGCACGTAATTTTGAGAATCAAAAAATGTGAGCAAAATACCAGGCGCCCAACATGTCTCAGCAAGCAAATTTTGATTTTAGGAAATCTTCAAAGTCGTATAACTTTTGAACGGCTGCACGGATTTTGTTCAAATTTTTTGTGAAGGATAGTAAATTACTTCAGCTTTCATTTGATGTATACACTATGGGCGTGGCATCAACAGATTAATTGAAAAACAAGTATTTCTAAATACACATTTTCCAAATAAATGGGCAATGCCACGCCCATTAGTTAGATATCGCCGAAAAGCTGGAGAAATTTCCTAATTTATGCAAAAAATTTCAACAAAATCGGAGCAGTAGTTCAGAAGTTATGAGCCCCGCAAGTTCACGTTCATTCGTGTGCACGTAATTTTGAGAATCAAAAAATGTGAGCAAAATACCAGGCGCCCAGCATGTCTCAGCAAGCAAATTTTGATTTTAGGAAATCTTCAAAGTCGTATAACTTTTGAACGGCTGCACGGATTTTGTTCAAATTTTTTGTGAAGGATAGTAAATTACTTCAGCTTTCATTTGATGTACACAATATGGGCGTGGCATCAACAGATTAGTTGAAAAACAAGTATTTCTAAATACACATTTTCCAAATAAATGGGCAATGCCACGCCCATTAGTTAGATATCGCCGAAAAGCTGGAGAAATTTCCTAATTTATGCAAAAAATTTCAACAAAATCGGAGCAGTAGTTCCGAAGTTATGAGCCCCGCAAGTTCACGTTCATTCGTGTGCACGTAATTTTGAGAATCAAAAAATGTGAGCAAAATACCAGGCGCCCAGCATGTCTCAGCAAGCAAATTTTGATTTTAGGAAATCTTCAAAGTCGTATAACTTTTGAACGGCTGCACGGATTTTGTTCAAATTTTTTGTGAAGGATAGTAAATTACTTCAGCTTTCATTTGATGTACACAATATGGGCGTGGCATCAACAGATTAGTTGAAAAACAAGTATTTCTAAATACACATTTTCCAAATAAATGGGCAATGCCACGCCCATTAGTTAGATATCGCCGAAAAGCTGGATAAATTTCCTAATTTATGCAAAAAATTTCAACAAAATCGGAGCAGTAGTTCCGAAGTTATGAGCCCCGCAAGTTCACGTTCATTCGTGTGCACGTAATTTTGAAAATCAAAAAATGTGAGCAAAATACCAGGCGCCCAGCATGTCTCAGCAAGCAAATTTTGATTTTAGGAAATCTTCAAAGTCGTATAACTTTTGAACGGCTGCACGGATTTTGTTCAAATTTTTTGTGAAGGATAGTAAATTACTTCAGCTTTCATTTGATGTACACAATATGGGCGTGGCATCAACAGATTAGTTGAAAAACAAGTATTTCTAAATACACATTTTCCAAATAAATGGGCAATGCCACGCCCATTAGTTAGATATCGCCGAAAAGCTGGATAAATTTCCTAATTTATGCAAAAAATTTCAACAAAATCGGAGCAGTAGTTCCGAAGTTATGAGCCCCGCAAGTTCACGTTCATTCGTGTGCACGTAATTTTGAGAATCAAAAAATGTGAGCAAAATACCAGGCGCCCAGCATGTCTCAGCAAGCAAATTTTGATTTTAGGAAATCTTCAAAGTCGTATAACTTTTGAACGGCTGCACGGATTTTGTTCAAATTTTTTGTGAAGGATAGTAAATTACTTCAGCTTTCATTTGATGTACACAATATGGGCGTGGCATCAACAGATTAGTTGAAAAACAAGTATTTCTAAATACACATTTTCCAAATAAATGGGCAATGCCACGCCCATTAGTTAGATATCGCCGAAAAGCTGGAGAAATTTCCTAATTTATGCAAAAAATTTCAACAAAATCGGAGCAGTAGTTCCGAAGTTATGAGCCCCGCAAGTTCACGTTCATTCGTGTGCACGTAATTTTGAGAATCAAAAAATGTGAGCAAAATACCAGGCGCCCAGCATGTCTCAGCAAGCAAATTTTGATTTTAGGAAATCTTCAAAGTCGTATAACTTTTGAACGGCTACACGGATTTTGTTCAAATTTTTTGTGAAGGATAGTAAATTACGTCAGCTTTCATTTGATGTATACAATATGGGCGTGGCATCAACAGATTAGTTGAAAAACAAGTATTTCTAAATACACATTTTCCAAATAAATGGGCAATGCCACGCCCATTAGTTAGATATCGCCGAAAAGCTGGAGAAATTTCCTAATTTATGCAAAAAATTTCAACAAAATCGGAGCAGTAGTTCCGAAGTTATGAGCCCCGCAAGTTCACGTTCATTCGTGTGCACGTAATTTTGAGAATCAAAAAATGTGAGCAAAATACCAGGCGCCCAGCATGTCTCAGCAAGCAAATTTTGATTTTAGGAAATCTTCAAAGTCGTATAACTTTTGAACGGCTGCACGGATTTTGTTCAAATTTTTCATTTGATGTACACAATATGGGCGTGGCATCAACAGATTAGTTGAAAAACAAGTATTTCTAAATACACATTTTCCAAATAAATGGGCAATGCCACGCCCATTAGTTAGATATCGCCGAAAAGCTGGAGAAATTTCCTAATTTATGCAAAAAATTTCAACAAAATCGGAGCAGTAGTTCCGAAGTTATGAGCCCCGCAAGTTCACGTTCATTCGTGTGCACGTAATTTTGAGAATCAAAAAATGTGAGCAAAATACCAGGCGCCCAGCATGTCTCAGCAAGCAAATTTTGATTTTAGGAAATCTTCAAAGTCGTATAACTTTTGAACGGCTGCACGGATTTTGTTCAAATTTTTTGTGAAGGATAGTAAATTACTTCAGCTTTCATTTGATGTACACAATATGGGCGCGGCATTAACAGATTAGTTGAAAAACAAGTATTTCTAAATACACATTTTCCAAATAAATGGGCAATGCCACGCCCATTAGTTAGATATCGCCGAAAAGCTGGAGAAATTTCCTAATTTATGCAAAAAATTTCAACAAAATCGGAGCAGTAGTTCCGAAGTTATGAGCCCCGCAAGTTCACGTTCATTCGTGTGCACGTAATTTTGAGAATCAAAAAATGTGAGCAAAATACCAGGCGCCCAGCATGTCTCAGCAAGCAAATTTTGATTTTAGGAAATCTTCAAAGTCGTATAACTTTTGAACGGCTGCACGGATTTTGTTCAAATTTTTTGTGAAGGATAGTAAATTACTTCAGCTTTCATTTGATGTACACAATATGGGCGTGGCATCAACAGATTAGTTGAAAAACAAGTATTTCTAAATACACATTTTCCAAATAAATGGGCAATGCCACGCCCATTAGTTAGATATCGCCGAAAAGCTGGAGAAATTTCCTAATTTATGCAAAAAATTTCAACAAAATCGGAGCAGTAGTTCCGAAGTTATGAGCCCCGCAAGTTCACGTTCATTCGTGTGCACGTAATTTTGAGAATCAAAAAATGTGAGCAAAATACCAGGCGCCCAGCATGTCTCAGCAAGCAAATTTTGATTTTAGGAAATCTTCAAAGTCGTATAACTTTTGAACGGCTGCACGGATTTTGTTCAAATTTTTTGTGAAGGATAGTAAATTACTTCAGCTTTCATTTGATGTACACAATATGGGCGTGGCATCAACAGATTAGTTGAAAAACAAGTATTTCTAAATACACATTTTCCAAATAAATGGGCAATGCCACGCCCATTAGTTAGATATCGCCGAGAAGCTGGAGAAATTTCCTAATTTATGCAAAAAATTTCAACAAAATCGGAGCAGTAGTTCCGAAGTTATGAGCCCCGCAAGTTCACGTTCATTCGTGTGCACGTAATTTTGAGAATCAAAAAATGTGAGCAAAATACCAGGCGCCCAGCATGTCTCAGCAAGCAAATTTTGATTTTAGGAAATCTTCAAAGTCGTATAACTTTTGAACGGCTACACGGATTTTGTTCAAATTTTTTGTGAAGGATAGTAAATTACGTCAGCTTTCATTTGATGTATACAATATGGGCGTGGCATCAACAGATTAGTTGAAAAACAAGTATTTCTAAATACACATTTTCCAAATAAATGGGCAATGCCACGCCCATTAGTTAGATATCGCCGAAAAGCTGGAGAAATTTCCTAATTTATGCAAAAAATTTCAACAAAATCGGAGCAGTAGTTCCGAAGTTATGAGCCCCGCAAGTTCACGTTCATTCGTGTGCACGTAATTTTGAGAATCAAAAAATGTGAGCAAAATACCAGGCGCCCAGCATGTCTCAGCAAGCAAATTTTGATTTTAGGAAATCTTCAAAGTCGTATAACTTTTGAACGGCTGCACGGGTTTTGTTCAAATTTTTTGTGAAGGATAGTAAATTACTTCAGCTTTCATTTGATGTACACAATATGGGCGTGGCATCAACAGATTAGTTGAAAAACAAGTATTTCTAAATACACATTTTCCAAATAAATGGGCAATGCCACGCCCATTAGTTAGATATCGCCGAAAAGCTGGAGAAATTTCCTAATTTATGCAAAAAATTTCAACAAAATCGGAGCAGTAGTTCCGAAGTTATGAGCCCCGCAAGTTCACGTTCATTCGTGTGCACGTAATTTTGAGAATCAAAAAATGTGAGCAAAATACCAGGCGCCCAGCATGTCTCAGCAAGCAAATTTTGATTTTAGGAAATCTTCAAAGTCGTATAACTTTTGAACGGCTGCACGGATTTTGTTCAAATTTTTTGTGAAGGATAGTAAATTACTTCAGCTTTCATTTGATGTACACAATATGGGCGTGGCATCAACAGATTAGTTGAAAAACAAGTATTTCTAAATACACATTTTCCAAATAAATGGGCAATGCCACGCCCATTAGTTAGATATCGCCGAAAAGCTGGAGAAATTTCCTAATTTATGCAAAAAATTTCAACAAAATCGGAGCAGTAGTTCCGAAGTTATGAGCCCCGCAAGTTCACGTTCATTCGTGTGCACGTAATTTTGAGAATCAAAAAATGTGAGCAAAATACCAGGCGCCCAGCATGTCTCAGCAAGCAAATTTTGATTTTAGGAAATCTTCAAAGTCGTATAACTTTTGAACGGCTGCACGGATTTTGTTCAAATTTTTTGTGAAGGATAGTAAATTACTTCAGCTTTCATTTGATGTATACAATATGGGCGTGGCATCAACAGATTAGTTGAAAAACAAGTATTTCTAAATACACATTTTCCAAATAAATGGGCAATGCCACGCCCATTAGTTAGATATCGCCGAAAAGCTGGAGAAATTTCCTAATTTATGCAAAAAATTTCAACAAAATCGGAGCAGTAGTTCCGAAGTTATGAGCCCCGCAAGTTCACGTTCATTCGTGTGCACGTAATTTTGAGAATCAAAAAATGTGAGCAAAATACCAGGCGCCCAGCATGTCTCAGCAAGCAAATTTTGATTTTAGGAAATCTTCAAAGTCGTATAATTTTTGAACGGCTGCACGGGTTTTGTTCAAATTTTTTGTGAAGGATAGTAAATTACTTCAGCTTTCATTTGATGTACACAATATGGGCGTGGCATCAACAGATTAGTTGAAAAACAAGTATTTCTAAATACACATTTTCCAAATAAATGGGCAATGCCACGCCCATTAGTTAGATATCGCCGAAAAGCTGGAGAAATTTCCTAATTTATGCAAAAAATTTCAACAAAATCGGAGCAGTAGTTCCGAAGTTATGAGCCCCGCAAGTTCACGTTCATTCGTGTGCACGTAATTTTGAGAATCAAAAAATGTGAGCAAAATACCAGGCGCCCAGCATGTCTCAGCAAGCAAATTTTGATTTTAGGAAATCTTCAAAGTCGTATAACTTTTGAACGGCTGCACGGGTTTTGTTCAAATTTTTTGTGAAGGATAGTAAATTACTTCAGCTTTCATTTGATGTACACAATATGGGCGTGGCATCAACAGATTAGTTGAAAAACAAGTATTTCTAAATACACATTTTCCAAATAAATGGGCAATGCCACGCCCATTAGTTAGATATCGCCGAAAAGCTGGAGAAATTTCCTAATTTATGCAAAAAATTTCAACAAAATCGGAGCAGTAGTTCCGAAGTTATGAGCCCCGCAAGTTCACGTTCATTCGTGTGCACGTAATTTTGAGAATCAAAAAATGTGAGCAAAATACCAGGCGCCCAGCATGTCTCAGCAAGCAAATTTTGATTTTAGGAAATCTTCAAAGTCGTATAACTTTTGAACGGCTGCACGGATTTTGTTCAAATTTTTTGTGAAGGATAGTAAATTACTTCAGCTTTCATTTGATGTACACAATATGGGCGTGGCATCAACAGATTAGTTGAAAAACAAGTATTTCTAAATACACATTTTCCAAATAAATGGGCAATGCCACGCCCATTAGTTAGATATCGCCGAAAAGCTGGAGAAATTTCCTAATTTATGCAAAAAATTTCAACAAAATCGGAGCAGTAGTTCCGAAGTTATGAGCCCCGCAAGTTCACGTTCATTCGTGTGCACGTAATTTTGAGAATCAAAAAATGTGAGCAAAATACCAGGCGCCCAGCATGTCTCAGCAAGCAAATTTTGATTTTAGGAAATCTTCAAAGTCGTATAACTTTTGAACGGCTGCACGGGTTTTGTTCAAATTTTTTGTGAAGGATAGTAAATTACTTCAGCTTTCATTTGATGTACACAATATGGGCGCGGCATTAACAGATTAGTTGAAAAACAAGTATTTCTAAATACACATTTTCCAAATAAATGGGCAATGCCACGCCCATTAGTTAGATATCGCCGAAAAGCTGGAGAAATTTCCTAATTTATGCAAAAAATTTCAACAAAATCGGAGCAGTAGTTCCGAAGTTATGAGCCCCGCAAGTTCACGTTCATTCGTGTGCACGTAATTTTGAGAATCAAAAAATGTGAGCAAAATACCAGGCGCCCAGCATGTCTCAGCAAGCAAATTTTGATTTTAGGAAATCTTCAAAGTCGTATAACTTTTGAACGGCTGCACGGATTTTGTTCAAATTTTTTGTGAAGGATAGTAAATTACTTCAGCTTTCATTTGATGTACACAATATGGGCGTGGCATCAACAGATTAGTTGAAAAACAAGTATTTCTAAATACACATTTTCCAAATAAATGGGCAATGCCACGCCCATTAGTTAGATATCGCCGAAAAGCTGGAGAAATTTCCTAATTTATGCAAAAAATTTCAACAAAATCGGAGCAGTAGTTCCGAAGTTATGAGCCCCGCAAGTTCACGTTCATTCGTGTGCACGTAATTTTGAGAATCAAAAAATGTGAGCAAAATACCAGGCGCCCAGCATGTCTCAGCAAGCAAATTTTGATTTTAGGAAATCTTCAAAGTCGTATAACTTTTGAACGGCTGCACGGATTTTGTTCAAATTTTTTGTGAAGGATAGTAAATTACTTCAGCTTTCATTTGATGTACACAATATGGGCGTGGCATCAACAGATTAGTTGAAAAACAAGTATTTCTAAATACACATTTTCCAAATAAATGGGCAATGCCACGCCCATTAGTTAGATATCGCCGAAAAGCTGGAGAAATTTCCTAATTTATGCAAAAAATTTCAACAAAATCGGAGCAGTAGTTCCGAAGTTATGAGCCCCGCAAGTTCACGTTCATTCGTGTGCACGTAATTTTGAGAATCAAAAAATGTGAGCAAAATACCAGGCGCCCAGCATGTCTCAGCAAGCAAATTTTGATTTTAGGAAATCTTCAAAGTCGTATAACTTTTGAACGGCTGCACGGATTTTGTTCAAATTTTTTGTGAAGGATAGTAAATTACTTCAGCTTTCATTTGATGTACACAATATGGGCGTGGCATCAACAGATTAGTTGAAAAACAAGTATTTCTAAATACACATTTTCCAAATAAATGGGCAATGCCACGCCCATTAGTTAGATATCGCCGAAAAGCTGGAGAAATTTCCTAATTTATGCAAAAAATTTCAACAAAATCGGAGCAGTAGTTCCGAAGTTATGAGCCCCGCAAGTTCACGTTCATTCGTGTGCACGTAATTTTGAGAATCAAAAAATGTGAGCAAAATACCAGGCGCCCAGCATGTCTCAGCAAGCAAATTTTGATTTTAGGAAATCTTCAAAGTCGTATAACTTTTGAACGGCTGCACGGATTTTGTTCAAATTTTTTGTGAAGGATAGTAAATTACTTCAGCTTTCATTTGATGTACACAATATGGGCGTGGCATCAACAGATTAGTTGAAAAACAAGTATTTCTAAATACACATTTTCCAAATAAATGGGCAATGCCACGCCCATTAGTTAGATATCGCCGAAAAGCTGGAGAAATTTCCTAATTTATGCAAAAAATTTCAACAAAATCGGAGCAGTAGTTCCGAAGTTATGAGCCCCGCAAGTTCACGTTCATTCGTGTGCACGTAATTTTGAGAATCAAAAAATGTGAGCAAAATACCAGGCGCCCAGCATGTCTCAGCAAGCAAATTTTGATTTTAGGAAATCTTCAAAGTCGTATAACTTTTGAACGGCTGCACGGATTTTGTTCAAATTTTTTGTGAAGGATAGTAAATTACTTCAGCTTTCATTTGATGTACACAATATGGGCGTGGCATCAACAGATTAGTTGAAAAACAAGTATTTCTAAATACACATTTTCCAAATAAATGGGCAATGCCACGCCCATTAGTTAGATATCGCCGAAAAGCTGGAGAAATTTCCTAATTTATGCAAAAAATTTCAACAAAATCGGAGCAGTAGTTCCGAAGTTATGAGCCCCGCAAGTTCACGTTCATTCGTGTGCACGTAATTTTGAGAATCAAAAAATGTGAGCAAAATACCAGGCGCCCAGCATGTCTCAGCAAGCAAATTTTGATTTTAGGAAATCTTCAAAGTCGTATAACTTTTGAACGGCTGCACGGATTTTGTTCAAATTTTTTGTGAAGGATAGTAAATTACTTCAGCTTTCATTTGATGTACACAATATGGGCGTGGCATCAACAGATTAGTTGAAAAACAAGTATTTCTAAATACACATTTTCCAAATAAATGGGCAATGCCACGCCCATTAGTTAGATATCGCCGAAAAGCTGGAGAAATTTCCTAATTTATGCAAAAAATTTCAACAAAATCGGAGCAGTAGTTCCGAAGTTATGAGCCCCGCAAGTTCACGTTCATTCGTGTGCACGTAATTTTGAGAATCAAAAAATGTGAGCAAAATACCAGGCGCCCAGCATGTCTCAGCAAGCAAATTTTGATTTTAGGAAATCTTCAAAGTCGTATAACTTTTGAACGGCTGCACGGATTTTGTTCAAATTTTTTGTGAAGGATAGTAAATTACTTCAGCTTTCATTTGATGTATACAATATGGGCGTGGCACTGGGCTGAGCAAAATAGAAGCTAATTAACTATCCTTTATTTACATGGACAGACGGGCGGACATGTGTTAATCGATTTAGATTTTGATTCTGAATCGATCGCTATAATTAAAGATGGGTGCGGCTTTTGCATTGTAGGAGTTACAAACATCTGCACAAACTTAGTTATACCCTTTGCCACACAAGTGAAAATTGCTAAAAGTCACTTATGTTAATAAAAACGTGCATTTTTATTCATAAATAATTCCAAAAATAATGAAACGAAAAATCACATTTATTTGAATGACACAGATCTTTAAATTTATCTTCTTCTTGTTTCATTATTATATTATATAACTATGCGAACGCTTTCAATCATTTAAACAAGGAAACGTTATAAAATACTTTTTGGTGATTAGTTTTTATTACATTTGTACATATAATGTTGATAATAAACATGTATGAAAATGGAGAAGAAAGAAACGAAATATTACAATATTTTTTAATTTTTTTTTTTTCTTTACATCCAAAATAAGTTTATTTAGTGATGTAGCGTAATCCAACTGCGTACTAATCTGACACTTGCGAACCGCAAGTATTTGCCCTGTGATGGCATTATACAAACGATATCTATTTATATATATATAATGTAGTGTCTACGTTTTTATATACAAACATATTCTAAATAAAAATGTTTACAATTATAAATGATCAACACGCAAAATGATCGGTATGAGGATAAATTGTAAAAAAACCAAAACCAAACCAAAATAAATATATGTCCACCATGATACAAATTGTTGGTAAATGTAAATAAATCGTTATAATATACGTTAATATAATTTTGGTTACATTCTAAACAAATGCTTACTCGTGCCACCTGGAATATCCAACTGTTGACAATACCTCTAACCAATCATTGATCTCTTTGTATCACCCTAATCACACGTATAAATGGAATTATTGGACATTATAGAGAAAAGTACAGCAAGGCAAAAAAAAAAAAAACATTAAGAGATTAATAATTTAAGGTTTTTTTGGCTCAAGCGAAATTTAATTTTCCTACTTGTTTTGTTTGTAACTGCAGTAGATTACAATGAAAAGTTTTTATATATTGTAAGAATTACTGAATTTTTCTATAAATATTCAAAATATCTATGAATAGGTGCCTGTGAGTTTTAAGTACTTGTACATTTGTATACAGCTTTATTGTGCCATAAACGGAAATCACTTGAACGTAAAATCAACAATTAATTTATAAAACAATTCATCATCAGATAAGTTTTTAACACCCTTATATAAAACTTTTTTGTATACAGATACATATATACAGTGTTGTACAGCTAATTAGAGGTAATCATTAAAGTATAAACAAATCATTCAGTTTGAGATTCCATTGACTCGTTTAAGCAAAGAGGTTGCAATTGCTGGTTTGGCCAGCCATTGGTTTTCTTTATAATTATATAGATTTCTCCTTGAATTCATCTCTCTCTGCTGTACATTTTGATTGTAAATATTTTGCGGAAATAATTTATTATTTAATTGATTTCATAAAATTGAAAACCTTTCGAAAAGAGTTAAATCAACGTGAAAGAAATATGAAAAAAAAAAAAAAAGCAGAAAAGTAAGATTGGGGTTGGGCTAGATCTTAGTTATACGTATCCCATGAACCAGCTTTATATTCAACAAGTAAGAAAAGTAAATTTGATTTAAGTCAAATTGTAAATATTCGTAACATCGGCAGCTCAGTAGTAGCTCTAATAGTGTTTGTATTGAAAATTGAATTCTGCATTAAAGAAAGTTTTGTTGTAAGTTGAGGGCATGTCTATTATGTTGTCTTTTTCATTGTCAATAAATATATATGTTCACTAAACTTTAACTTTTGATCTCAATTTTTGCTAATTGTAGGCGTGACAGTTTTCCAATTCAATTTTATATTCAATACCAAACGTTCTACTAAACTAAGAATGTTTTGTATTTCCCAGTTTGACCCCATTTCCATAAACGGTCTTGGATTAAATTTAGCCACCATCTCAGCGCATTTAAATAAAAGTAACGAGTAGCAGTAATGCTTATGTAATAGGAGGGGAATCCTAACTCATTTTTCATTTTTTGTTTAACTTTTTCCTTCTTCTGACAAATTTTTGTCAAAACACATTTGGACGTACAAACATTAGCGATAAATCGCTCCAGATTGTTGCCACTCAGGAATGTATATATCTTGGTAGGATCTCTTAAGCTTCTTTATAAATGTTGAAAATGTTTTGATGCATCAGTCAGTACGTCGCCGAGGTTAAGATATAATTACAAAAATTACACAAAATATGAACAATGCTAAAAAAAATTTTAAATCTTAACTTTATTTAGGAAAATTCTAAATATTTTTCTATAAATATTAGGCGTGGCATGGAATTTTTGTAGTTTTTAATTTTTATTAATTTTCTAGAAAATTTAGAATAAATTTCTCATTCAATCGCTGCCACTATATTTGTATAAATCATTTGAATGATAATACATACGTTTGAACGCTTTAATGTGATTTGAAAAAAATTATATTATTTTCTTACTTCAATTCTTCTTCATCCTTTTATTCAAATATGAATTTTTTTGTTCGTCTCAAAACTACGAAACAAAAATGTTTGAAAAAGGTTCCGCTTCTTTATAAAATGCGGCTTTTGTCATTGAGAAAACGAGAGCGAAATAGCAAGAAATTGACGCGCGATTATTTATATAATTTTATTGCGCATGATGTTAGACATCACACAGCTTTTTTTGAACACTCATAATCATCTGAATTTATCTCGAGATTAGTGAGTTGGAATTTAGCAACATACTCAAGGTTATTAAAAACCCAAACCAACAAACGTGCAAAAGTCAAAACACACCTAGAAAGACAATTCTAAGTGAAAAAAATTATGTTTTTTGTTTTTTTGTTTGTTTTGTTTTCAACATTCAAAATGAAATGAATGTATGAGTCTGTGAAGCTATTGTTTTGTTTTATTGCTTCCGAAAGCTAAATTTGTTCCTTTTATTCTTTTGCAGTGCGGGAAACTAGACGCAGCCGATTCTTCTTATCACAATCAACGCTCCAACAGAATGGATGTTTTTCAATTTGATGATGGTTTTCATTCGGATGGTGGTACCGAAACGCCACCACCCTCCCCCAGTTCCGGCTCATCGATCGCCTCCACATCGGATCATGGCTCGTTGGAGAGTGTGGATACGGGCGGTACTCAACGTTTGGCTGTGTTATCGTTCGAACAGGTGCGCAAATTGCACGATGTTATGGATGAAAAGGTGGCCATACATGGACGTGGCAATTTTCCAACACTTGAGGTCACTCTGAAAGATCTGGTGAACTCGGTGAGGCGCAAATTGGAGGCAGATGTGAATGCGGGCGGTGCCGGGGTTATAGTCAAAGATGTACGCTTGAATGGTGGAGCAGCTAGTCATGTGTTGGCTTCCGAGGATCAGCCATATAATGATCTAGATTTAATTTATGCCATTGAATTGAGCTCGTCACGCCATTTCGATCGCGTCAAGACCGCCGTACTGAACACTCTGTTGGATTTATTGCCGGAAGGTGTATCCAAACGTAGAATTATGCCGTGCGCCCTCAAAGAGGCCTACGTCGGCAAAATGGTGAAAGTCAATAACAACAATGATGGTGATCGTTGGTCACTCATTTCATTGGGCAACTCGCCAGGCCACAAAAATGTCGAATTGAAATTCGTCGATACTATGCGCCGCCAATTCGAATTTTCCGTGGACTCCTTTCAAATTGTATTGGACTCGCTACTGTTGTTCTATGACTGTGCCGCCTTGCCCATTTCGGAGAACTTCTATCCGACCGTTGTGGGCGAATCCGTTTATGGTGACTTCCAGGAAGCCTTGTATCACCTGCAAAAGAAATTGATCTCAACGCGGCAGCCCGAAGAGATACGCGGCGGCGGTTTGCTCAAATATTGTAATTTATTGGTGCGCAATTATACGCCAATCGATACGCAACGTATCAAAATATTGGAACGTTACATGTGCTCTCGCTTCTTCATCGACTTTCCGGATATAAAAACGCAAACCGTTAAACTGGAGGCGTACTTGCGCAATCATTTCTGGGGCGTGGATGAGGAGCCAATGCAATACCAGTACCTGATGCATTTACGCGACGTGGTCGAGAATTCCACAGTTTGCTTAATGGGTCACGAGCGGCGACAGACCCTAATGTTGATACAATCATTGGCCGCTCAAGTACTGTATAATGAACAGCAAAAACAAATGCACGAACACCAGCAGCTGTATCATCAACATCACCATCAACATCAGCAACAACAACAAGCGCATCTTCAACATCATCACCAACAACAGCACCAGCAGTCACATGTAATGGACATGCAACCACAACAACAACAGCAGCAGCAGCAGCACCAACAGTCAAATCAGGCAACTGTGACTCTAATTGCAGCAGCAACAACGCCCCAAACACAACAGCCTCTCGGCACTACTGCTATTTATGTACAGCAGGCACAAACGGCCACATTATGCTGTGCCATGCCACCACCGCAAACACAATCAACTGAGCAGCAACAACTAACACAACAACAGCAGCAGCAACAACAACCGTCAACATCACATCAACAGCAGCACAATCAAGCAGCGACCACAATAACAGCCCAAGCCATACAAATACAGGCCGGTCCGCCGCAATTAATTTATGCCAATGGCGTCTATTATGCGCCTGTGATTCCAACGGCCATTTGCACATGCAACTCAACATGGCTAAGCACGTGATTACATATGCCAATGCAAGCAGCAAATATAATAATGGCAGCAGCAGTCTCCACAACAACAGCGGAACGTACACTTCCATCCCAATAATCTAATAAGTCAACGAACCATAACAACAACAGCAGCAGCAGTAGCAGCACCAATCGCAGTCGCAGTTCAAGCAGAAGCATTAGCCGGCAGCTACGGTAACAATTGTACGAAGGGGGCTCAAGGTCAAGTGTTTTTTTTTTTTTATATATATAATAATAACAAAAACCACAATAACAATATTTACGATAAGAGTTAACAACTATAGTAAACGATAAGTTACAGAGAAAAAATAACAAAACAAAACAAAAACAAAAAAAAAAGGAGATAAAAGCATAAAAGGAGAGACCCTTAGGTTTGTATTCCATGTGAAGATGACATAACACAAAAAGAGGAGAAACGCTTACTTAAGCCAGAGGGGATCATACGGTAGAATTAGAACAAGAAAGCGTCAAATAAGTGCCACTGAAGGGATTTTAAGGAATTCATTAGGGCGACATGTAGAAAAATAGAAAAAAGAACAAGAAAAATTTGTTATCTGGTGGATTGATGTCAGAAACCTGCTCCAATAACATCGTCGATTTAAAGCAACTAAATTGCTGGTGGATGAGGGGAAACTAACATTTTATGCTCCATTTCTTGCCGCTAAAGTTATTTAATGAAGAAAAGTAACCAAATTATGCATCTTAACGTACTTAATACTTTTCGTATAACTATCTTAAAAGTCGTATTATTTTCCTTCAAACTCTCGATTAATTGAAAAAAAAATTTATAAAAAAAAACTGACATACACGATGTAGCTCATTCTTCAATTATCATCCATTTCTAATCATTTCACGTTAAAAGGCTATACTTTTCAAAAAGTAAGATTTTTCCCTTCAGAGTTTGTCAACGTAGGATGTTTAAAATGGTTCCCCCTCACGGAAGCTGTTAATTAGGACGACGCCTTTCTCCTCTTCGTCTTGTATGTCAAATTCTTTGCGCTTCGATATTCTTTAGAATAATAATGTAAATAATAATCAAGCTTGACCATTAGAAAAGAAAAAAGCCCACAACGCGTATGTAAGAGTATACAATGTAAAATATATTATTTCCATACATTTTTTATCAATTTTTAATATATTATATTTCCTTTTGTTTAAGATTTTAAAATGTAAAAAACAAAACAGAATCATATTATTAATGTGATTATACGACATAATGATTATAATGAGCAAACCCCTTCAACGTATGTATGTATCTGTATATCATAAATTAGCCAAGAAATAAAGTTACACAAAAACAAATAAAATAAGAAAGTTTTCGTGAAAAAGCCCCTCCATTGAATAGTAGTACGGCCGAACAACTCTTTGGTACATGTGTGTATGAACTAGTGAAAAAGAAACCACTACCTGCGCACAAAAGCCTTCCGCATAATTTGCACTTCTATTTTCTTTATTTTGTAAGAAGGACGAAAAAAATTGCTCTTTTTTCAAATTTTATGACGCTGCGATTGAATAATTTCCTTTCATCCAATTTCAATACTGATCGGCGTTCAAAGACCACCAACACTTCCACCATAAATGGAATCGATAATGTTTTCCAAACACATACGGACAGTTAGATAGACTTGTCTAGGTTAATATAGTGTTCGGTGTTAATTCGGAATGTAAGTTTTGTGTCCTCTTTTTTAAAGATTACCCCCTTTTTACACTTTTTAGAAAATAATTTCCAAATTTAAATGGACGGATGGACAAAGAGATTGACTCATCATTCGATTCTGATTCAGAATGTAAACTTCTTAGACGCCTAAAATACTCTTCTTTAAAGGTTACCAACACAATTCCGCTTAGTTTAAAAACAATATCTTAATTATTTAAACTAGAAAATTAATTCTAAACTCAAACGGGCGGATGGACGGGCGGACAGACGGCTACATTCGGATTGACTCGGTATTCAAGGTTAATTCAGAATTTATAAATTAGACTCTGAGGTTTTCTTCTGGATGTGCATATACTCAACCTTCAAATCAATCAAGTGCGTAAAAATTAATTGATTTTTAAACGGAGCGCGGAAAATTTATTCGGAAGCCAATCTTGTTGGAAAAGAATATATGAACAATTTTTTGACAAATTGTTAAAAATTTATTGAATTATAATTTATATAGATATGTATGTCTCCACAACATCATTACAGAAATATATTGGACTTACTGTACAGCTAGTATATAAAACAGGTTTTAGAAAATAAATGACAAGAAAAATCTATAATATATTGTATAGTGGTGAACTCCTCTTTATTTTTTGAACAGTAAATTGAGAAAAATATAAATTAAAATTTTGTTCAAGCCACACCTCAAATCCTACGGAGTTTTTTAAGTGGGCTGAATGTTCTAAAGATTGATTCCTATAACCATCAACGCTGCTTTCAAGTCGATCCCTCAAAAATAAAAAAATTCTTTTTATAGTCTTCTCTAAGACTGTATTACCATTCTTACTATATATCTGTGGATCAATTGCAAATCTTCTAAATTAATTTCACTTCTAACTTTTAGAAGAATGCTATAAAACATTAGTTACAGACGCATCTAAAATCTTCTACAGTAACTTTTTAAGCGGGAAAATATGTTTTGAAGATTTTCAAAACTTTAATAAGCATATTTAATATATTAATTAATAGTTCAAAATATAACCTTGATCTGATAAAGTTTGGTAAAGTAGAGTGATATTTAAGACAACATTTTGTAAGAGTTAAATTTTGTACAATTCCGGCGTACCTTTGATGCACATAGCATCAGCAGGAACCAATATTTACAGTATAACACATACAATCATAAATTTAAATTCTTTAACTTAATTATTAGTGTTCATAAAAACATATTAGATAGACCTTCCACTTGAAGTTTAATTCTGTGAGGCTGTATATTTCAGAAAGTTTTGTACCGGTTTTGTTTTCCGTATATTTTCTTTGGTGTATATTTGACTCTGCTGATAATACAAAATACATATAATTGTTATAGATAAATATATATATATATATATGTGCCTATATACTTTGGGCTTTAATCACAAGTCTTATTAGACAACCAAGACCAAATCGGCTTTGAAAGATATTTATGTCACTGTGAAGTGACAAGAAATGAAAAAAAAAAAAAAATGATTTAGTGGAAACGTATCTTAATATAATGGAGAAGAAGAAGGAGACGAAGTAGAAGAGATTTGAAATCTTACACAAAAGAAAATTTAAATTTAAAATATAATAAATCATAATTCCTATATTTAAAATATTTTTCTTTTATTATTAAGAAAAATAAAAGTAAAAAATCAAAAATTTATTAATTATTATTATTTTCTATATATTAATTATTTAAAAATTATTAGTAAAAATTAATACAAAAAATTACTTTTTATAAACATAATCAAATATACACTTAAACAAAAAATTAATTAATATCAAAAATACATATTTTTTTAAATCATATACGAAACAATAATTTTTTTTTTATAAGACCGAATTTTTCATATATAATATATTGTATGTAAAAGAGGTTTTATGATCATTTCCATTTTAAATATTAAAACAATTTCTTTTTTCTCTTTGTAATTTTTTTTTTTTTTTAATAATAATCATACAGCAAGCAGCTAGATTTTACGATTTTTATTAATTAATTAACTTAACATTATGAAGAATTTTCTATACACTCAACAAGATGTGCGAGCAATTACTGATATAAGAAAATTTGACGGTTCGCGAGTGGTTGCAGAATAGTGTCAACTTTTATAAAAGGTTTTTTGTTGTTATATTAGTTGTGTGGTTTCTTTTTTTTTTTCAATTTTACTTAATATATATAAAATATATTTAAAAAGTAAAAAGAAAAAACATGTTACTACACACAGACGCGCAACGCGTTTCACATTACTGTTGTTGCCTACAATTAACTTTTGTTTTCCTTGTTGTAATTAAAGTTTTGTTCGAATTAATTAATTATTGTTTTTTAATTTTGAATTCACTTATTATTATTATTATTATTATTATTATTAAAGATATATTATTCGTGTAAGAGTCTATACATGCATACGCGCAGATATCTGTATACACTGAAAAATATTGTTTATATTATAAATTGCAAGAGAAAGAAAAGCAAACAAATCAACAAACATTTTAATTAAATATTTTTACGTATATTTTGTCCAAGTGTAATATAAATATATATATGTTGTGAGAACATTACTTTTAAATCACTATCTAAGAAACTTCAACAAAATGACGAATAAAAATTATTACAAAAAAAAATTAAAATATATGAATATTGTATTTAATAAAATTGATATGACAAAAAAAAATTGAAAAATATCAAAATTTGATGATTTCATTTAAGTGGAAAACCAACCTACACGTCACCAAAGTTTCACGCGTTCGCTGTCGCAGTATCTGTCTGGCGTTATTTGAAGGTTGTGAAACTTTTATTTATAGATGTAGCACTCTAGATCACAAAAATTGAGATTTGAAGGTACAATTTTGCACAATCATTGATATATAAATTTGACGAGTTCAAATGCCCCGCTCCTAATCGATAAAGTTTCTTATGTACTACAACATTAAATTTAAAGGCTTAGCTGTAATCGCCAGGCACCCACTCAATGTAGAATTCGATCGTTAAGGCTAAATGAAATTAAGTTGGCCTAACCCATTTTTTATAATCTCGATAGAAGATGGTGTTATAATAAGTTTGAAACTACTAAGAAATAAAAACCCTTGCATTAGCCAAAAACTTAATACTGGACTCTATAAAGCTATATAATCAAATATTAAGTGGGCAAATTGTACATCTACGAAGTAATGTTAAGGTTTTGATTCCAAATCCGAACTGATTTTCTCTCTCGTATAATTTTCATTTTCGAAGATGATATTTTTGCTCAAACATTACAAAAATTAGAACTAGTAAGAAACAAGTAACAAGTAAGATATGGCTTAGGCCTAATCTTAAATACGCATACAAACGGTGGATGTGGCAGGTATATTAGTACGCCCTCTAATTACGTATCAGTTTGCAAATCGAGTTTTACGCTGAATTTCTTGTGAATTTTGGGTTGTTTGTTATACGGGGCGACACCTATTTTTGGCACATCCATGAATAGTATAATTATGCATACCAAATTTGGTGCAAATTGTGGGCGTGGCTTATAACCTTCGTTTAAAAACTAAAAGTATCTGCACAAAATCTCAGCTCAATATCTCAAAATTTAGCGTGATAATGGCAACAACCGACGGACACACATGTCTAGACCGATTGAGTTTTTAATGCTGATCAAGATTAAGAAAAAAAAAAAACTGAATTTGGATTAAGTCAAATCTTAAGTATTCTTCAGGAATATGGAACAAAATGTGAGCTTGACAGGTAGTGCATTCGAATTTGTTCAATTCTTAGCAAAAATATTTTTTCCGAATTGTATGTGAGCCCGCAATCAGTTACCGCCTATTAAAACGCTTCGTACCTGTATTGAATTTCAACTTTGTAACTTAACTTTTAGGGCTAATAGAGGGATTTAGTGAGCGTTCCAAAAACAGGCAGACACACAGATAAGTATTATTGGATTGTGGTCAAGAACAATATACTTAGTGGGCCTTAGTAGGCCTAAGTTTTGCAAATGAAACAACAACAAGCCGTGGAAAGTGTAAAAATTAATACTACCTATAAATTCAGCAACTTAACTATAACTAAAACAGTTCTCACGCCTTTCATCTTATGTTTCGCATCCAACTCCATCATTTATTTCGTATTTCGATTAAATGTGATGCACATGCAATAGTTGAAAGATGTTTACCACTTTATTTTTGGATATTATATAACAGCACAACAGCAATTAATACATAATTAAATGATCATAACAACTTTGAAGATTTCTTTCAGTTTCGCTCTGTCGCTCCCTCTGTTTGGCTGGCTTTTTGTTTTGGTACAAAATATAGGTTACGATTAAAATCATCATAAATCATACAAAAAGGCAATTAATATGTATACTACATCATTTGGCATCATTTGTTTGTTTGTTTGTTTTTAAAACAAAGTCTTAAAAAAAGTGAAGAAGTCTGAGATTTATATGGAGAAGCACCAAACAAAGCATAGCGTTACGATGCGATGCAATTTGGGATGCTGTCTGGTTAAGCGTTTTCAAAGCTTCCTCCTTTCTAAAACAAAACTTCATACAACAGAAACAATAATGACTAAACAGCGAGCTACAAAATATGCAATTTATATGTGCTAATATAATAATATATAAAAATAAATGTTGCTGCTTCAATTATGTTTGTTGGCCGATTAGTTACCGCCACCGTGTATGTACGAGTATGTACAAGATATTTGTTTGATAATTTGTTGTATACGGCGTGCATCTAAACACCATTTGTTGTTGTTATTATATTGGTTTCAACTTTAAAGTCTTCCATCCTTCTGTTGTATGTGTGCGCTTTGGTTGGTGCTTAACATACTTGTAACCAATTCTTTTTTTTTTTTTTTTTTTCATTCCATTAAAAATATGTTGTTCGAACTTTTTATGGATAATTGTCAATTTGTCTTGTTATTCCTCGGAGGGGAATCTTTTCAATTAAATAATAGTTTCTTAAAAAAAAAAAAAAAACACCGCGACACTGTAGACTATTATAAATGCGTTTAACATTTACAGGCCGTATGTACAAGAATTAATCTTTGAAGACTATTGCAAAGATTGCTTAAAAACGGATGTACAGACAGTACTTTGACAGGAAAATTGTTTCTTAAATCCATTGATGATAACTGTAATGTGATGCTTTTAGTCTTCTTACGGGGCAAGAAGGAGTTATATTTTTAAGCCCATTACATACGTTTGTTACGTTCTAGAAAGAGGCTCAAACTACCCCTTAAAGTTTATAAATTCATTCTGATCAGTATCAAATTTTATTCAAGTGCGTTCATGTGGTCGTAAGCAATTGATACAAACATTTTTAGGGTAAAACGATTGACATTCACGTTCATAATTAGCAAAAAATTTATCGGGAACCCATACAGAGAACTACAAAATGAAAATGGGGCGATTTCATTATATGCACCACCTTGAAGCTGGATGTACATCATTCAACTTGCGCTTATGAGTTACAAACATCCGCACAAACTTAATATACTTTTTGATACAAGTGATGCAGGTTAAAAAAATTCGTTTAAAGTGTCCATGTGTCAAATGTAACTAAACGTTGCTAAAGAATAACTTTCTGAATTATTGTAATAGTGGAGACAACAACCTTTTTGTAGAAGTTCAAAAAAGCCCAAGTAGTGAAGCTGATATAATTAACATAATATGTTATAATAACTTAAAAAGATAACGGAAAGCTTTGGTCCAATTCAATATTACTGCAACAATGTTAATAGCATAGAAGAGACATAAAAGCGAATGTTAAATTCTACTACAAATGTGGTATAAATTGCCAAGTTACTAAACATATAAACAAAAAATATCCAACACATATAGAATTCTGTACTCAACTGGTACATACACGTCAACAGTTTCGTATCTATATTCAATCTATGATTCAATACTGTTTCATTTCATGGTATATTCAGTCGTTTAGCAGCACACGTTTGGTTTACTTCTGAAATACGGATGAATTGTGTTAAAATATAATAACACACGTGTGAATACAAATAAAAGTAAAAAAAAAAAAAAATTAATTAAAGGTAAAAAAACCAATAAGTTAAAAAATAAATCCCAACAATAAAAAAAAAAATGCACATATGCGGTTAAGGAAAAGTGAAAGGTAGTCACTGTTCACCATTTATGATAACGAAGAGGAAGAAAATTAAAAATAATTAATGCAATATAGCTATCAAAAGGTAATTAGAAAATAACAGTTAAGATAGTGAATCACAAAATTAATGAGTGTGAACAAAAAGAAGAAATAAATGCTAGTAATAATAATAACAATAATTGCCAACAACAATACACTTAACCATAGAAAATAACTGAGACAAGTAAATAACAAAATTAGGCTTAAGCCGAATCTTAAATATAATTCAATTCTACAGAATGGTTATCGAATCATACAAATGATGGGCGTGGCAGGATCATAATTACGCCTTTTTATAGGATATATATTACATATCAATTTTCAAGTTGAGTTTTGACCTTTAGAAAGTTTTTTTGTAAATTATGGGCGTGTCTGTTTTTTTCACATCCATGGATGTCATAATTTTACATATGTATTCCAAATTTGAACTTTAGAGGACAATTTTTGACAGATAAATAGATTTTTATATGTATGTTACAAATGATATAACAAACTTAGTATACCACCTCTCTAATGGGGAGAGTATAAAAAGGAAAGAAATAAAAAAGAGAAAAAATTTAATGAAAAAACCACCGCGATAAAATTGATATTGATACGAAAAAAGTTGTACAAAATTAAAAAATGTCTTATAAAAATATGACTCAAACTTTAAATCTCATAAAGAGTGAAAAACAACAGCAATGATTACTTCGTGCTTATGATCTGTGTCATGTAGTTATTTTGCATTATCCACGTAGTAGTTAATTGTATTTTTTTTTAATTTTTCATTTTTTATACTCATTTGTATGCTTATAGCGTGCACTTGTGTGTGTGTTGAATTGGGAGTAGTGTACAATGTAAACAAAAATCGTGATTTACAGTGAAACTCTCTTCTCATTAGCGTTCAAGCCTTTGTACAACTTTGCCTTTATGATAAAGTCTGTAAGCACATGAAAATATACAATAGCAACAACATCAGTAATTTTTATTGTTATTGATGTTTACTTTTTTCTCAATTTTTTTCTTTTCTAACATATATTAGAACAACAAGATATCATTAAAATATTCTATCTCTCTCTCTCTCTCTTCCTCTCTTTTTTGTGCTTACCATTAACCTGAATAAAGATTTCGTTTGCTTTGTTGGTATTTTGTAATTCAAAAATTTTAGCACTTTAATAGCGTAATACAACGAAAAAAAAAGAAAAAAAAAACATAACAACAACTACAACATAACAGCAACTATTCGCCGTGGAAACAAAATATCAGGTGAGCTTAAGCAACGTCTTAAGTGTTTGTTCTTTTATATGTAAATGTTTCACACAATAGGTGTGCATATCATTAACGACATACGAGTATTATGAGTGACCTTAACTTGTAAACAACCGTGCCTAACCTTAACATATGAACTCAACTACTACTACTACTACTATTATTACTACTAACTAAATTTTGTAAAGAGAATTTCAATAAGTAAAAATATATATTTGGCTGAGGCCACATCTTGAATACCAACCGTTAGAGTATATATGTTAATATTTCTCTCCTGTACTCTCTATATAAATTTACTTAAAAAATTGCTCCTTTTTCTGTTCTTAATGTATTGTGGGCGTGTCGTGTGACCGATTCTGCCAAGTTTGAAATCAATATCTTAATATTTGCGACAGATAAACATGGCTAAGTGGACTCAGTGTTTGATGCTGTTCAGATTCCAAGTATGCTTTGTGGGATCTCCGAATCTCTCTTTTAAGCGTTGTAAAAAAAAAATTCCTTTACGCAAAGAGCACAGGAACTCATCATCATGTATTATTTATTAAGACGGCTAATTGATCGTAAACATTTTAGAAATTTCATTTATTTGCTATTACATACAAGTCTTATATAAATATTTATAACAAAACGCTGTGCTTTTCCTTCTACCTCTGTTATGACTGTATCGTGATTTCTTTTGCGATATTATTTTTCATTTATTTCAAAATATGTTTCTTGTGGTTTTCCTTGTGCTTGCCTCCATACCTTATTTATAACAAGGGGTTACTTAAAAAAAATTACTCTAGTTACGCTTGTGTCTCTGTAATTCTGTTTCATATAATCTCTGCATGAATATATTTAGATATGCATTGCATGACTTAAAAGAGTAAAAGGTATAATAAAATAAGAAATAATTTATAGGCGGTTTAAGTCGAATCTTAATTATCTACAAATACTTTATATAAAATTTTAATAAAGAAATATATTCCGAATGTAGGCATTTGTGGCAGTTCGTTTTGTCCACCAGAAGAATAGTGAAAGAGTCAATGTTCGACTTAGCTTCAACTTTCAATTTTTTTGTCAAATAAATACATTTTTGTAAATTATAGGCGTTGTCTTTTATCCACTTACGCCCATCAATGGAAAAGATAATTATAAGCTATACACGTAGGCGTGTTGTTTTATATAACAAAAAACACAACCAGACATAATAACAGATAGACAGACATAAACGTTCACTCTAAAAATATTTGAAATCTTTCTTTAAATATAAAACTTAGTAATAAAGTGAACATACCCTTAAGAATAACTACATAACGCTAGCTTCAAAGAATCACATATCTTTGTAAAAGACAATTAAGGATCCCACTATTATTATATGAATTATAAGTAAAAGAGAACTGAAAATCAGTTTTTATTAGATTAAGTACTTACTACGTCACCATAAAGCCATAAAGAGAATTGAATAAATATTTTTCTCTTAAATGCGACACATCAACAGGTACCATGTGTGTAAGAAAGAAGGACATAAAAAGAAACTTTTTAAATATAAATAATTCGATTTTTTTTTACCCCTTCACATAAGATGAGGGGTATACTACGTTTGTCATTCTGTTTGCAATAAGGCATCAGATACCCTACTAAGTATATATATTCTTGATCAGCATCAAAAACTGAGTCAATCTAGACAAGTATGTCCTTGTGTTTTCACTTTAAAAATTTACAGTTAAATTAACGTTATGTAATGCCTAAAAATATTATGTAACTAACCAACGCCATTAAAAGTGAAGTTTGAGGGAAAAAACAAGTACAAAGTAAATATATTAGATAGATACCCTGTGAGGTACACTTGCGTTAATTTCTAATCTATGCTAATAAATATTGAATATTTGGGACAAACTCAACTAAAGTTTTCACATATTTTCGTGAATTTCAAGGTGACGAATGTGCAAACAAATTAACAACAACAACTACTACAACAACAACGAAAACGGAAACAATTGAGTAGAAGTAAAACATCAACGGCGATAAAATGTTGTAACAATAGCAAATAAAATTGCAATAAAAATAAACAAATGAAAAAACATGTGATGCAAAATACTTGAAATGGTTGTCGTTTTATTACCGTATACTTATTGTTATTGTTATAATAGTTGTTGTAGTTGTTTGTTTGAATATTAGATGAACGCACACACACACACAGACACACGTTTATACATTTTTATATTATTTTCTAGAAACTAGAGAACACAGTAAGGCTCGCGTATACATAATTGCTTCAACACAAACACATGCACATACATGCACAACACAAAGTAATGCAGCGATATGTGAATAAAAAGCAATAAGTTTAACTAAAACTATTGTACATTTTATAAACAAATTTTAACACTTACAACAACAAAATCAACAACAACAACGCCGTTAGTTATACGCACTTAGGAATGGAAGGTTTTATATGCTGGTTTTATGGTTCACTGGTTATATAATGAATTTTCATATAAAGTATTTACTCTCGTATAAAACATTTCATTTAATTGTCTGGTATTTTTACAAAACGGAAAAGACAACTGACAGTATATCGAAGAGCCCTCATTGAATAAACTTAGTACACCTTCATCTTATGAGGCTTAGGCCAAATCTTAAATACGGTTCATCACTTACTGCATAGGGGGCGTAAAATATATCTGATTACGTTTTCTAATTGTGTAGATAAATTTATTGCGTTAACATATAATTAAAATATTGCGCCAAGTAGAGTTTTTTCTAATTTGAAAGCGTGTCCGTCCGATTGCACCCAGAGCATATTGTATTCGTAACTCAAGTTTTGTGGCTATAGGATCGATTTTTCTCAATTATGGTCATGGTTCTCAACCAGTCTCTGAGACATTCTTCTGGGTGTTGCATATGAAAAAAAATTCATTGAAATTCATTAACTCCCGATTACAAGCTATAACGATCCCTGATCTACTAACGATTTCAAACTGTTCTGATGCCCGGTTTTGCCGACTTCTGTTGAAAATAAAGCAATTGTTTTTCCGGAGTACTTTCAATAGCCCTATTTTTACGACAATTAGGAATAAAATCTAAACAATTTTGATTCTAATAATTTTCAAAAATTTCCAAAAAGTTCCAATAATTTGAAATAAAATTAACTTAATATTGCAAGGTTGAGTTTAGTATCCACATGGCCAAATTGCAACAATAGATTTATGTTTCTTTTTACAATATTGCCGAAGAACTTTGCAAATTAAGTAGAGACGAAAAACCGTACGGAGAGAACTGCTGGTAAATAAAGTAGAAAAGTATTGTAAATGGTTATAAAATATCACAACTCTACGCTACACGACAAAAAAAATGTACGGAAAGTATAAAAGTCCAGCTCAATAATTCATAATTAAGGATTGTGAGTGTTGCAACAACGAACACCCGGACATAGTTTACAGATGGTCCGACGTTTGCGTATAGGTGCTGCAAACGAGATAACGATAGTACACCTTCCCATCTACTTGCACAATAGGTCGCAGTGCAGATAGCTCATATTAAATAACAATTAATACCTTCTTCCTATATGAAAAGAGTAGATCATAAAAACTTGATAGATATTGTGAAATATGTTGCTTCGTCACCAACCAAGACAATGAAATGAAACAAGTAACGTTTACGCGTTTATCGGCTACTTAGCGTATTTACTTAATGCTTTCATAATAACATGGTGGGACACAAAGGTTTTTTGATTACATCTTTAATACCCGCACACAAATATTGATTGTTTGTATTGTTGGGGGTTATATATATATATTGGTGTGAATTGTATTTGTTGTACGTTATTATATTGTGTGCATTTCCATACTTGTTTTGTTTATTGCACAATGTAAAGGTATTGTTTGTTTGCTTCATTTACTTTTGTGTTAAATTATCATTTCAGCGTGTTCGACTCAACTTGAAATAATTCAAAGTGATTTCATGTAATCTGTATGTAGAGTGCTGGCCTGTCAGTACTATATATAAAATCATGGTTGCACATCTTTTTATTACATAATATGAAATTATAAAGAAACGCTTTTTCGTTACTTGTAAGATGGATTTGATTGATGATATTATCAATTTTATGTCGATACCGGGCTGCTTGGGATATCATATTTTTATACCCTCCACATAAATATATACTAAGTTTGTCATTTCATTTGAAACCCCCCGGAAAAGAAAGCCAGAGTCTGTCTATTCTAGGCACTCTCAAGATAATAAATTTTGAGATAATGAGATGAAATTTCGTACAAAGGCGAAATTCTATTAATCTGCCAATAAAAATTGATCTATATAGGTAATCTGAATGAATTGTAGCTAAAGTTTCATTAAATAAAAAAAAACATATACAAATAATTAAAGCTTTATTTGTATTACTTGTTCTATTCTGTTATTATTGTGCATCTGATTATCGCTCTGACAATGTACTCCTCGTATATTGTAAATTATATGGAATTGGCAACTTCCCGTCTATAAACATTGAATCACACATTAAATCAAACTGCAATAAAATGTACACAAGCATGCCACAATATTGTACATATTTTGTCCATGAGTATAAAAATAAAAATTGTAAACAGTACGGAAGTATTTTGTGAAAAATTCTTTCGCCTTTCTGTGCATTGACATCATCAGAACTAAGCCATGTCTGGCGGTAATTGACAATCAATCGATCGATCAAAAAAACAATATAACGGCATAATCGCTTGAATAAGTTGAGTAAATGACTCGTAAATGCATAAATTATTAATACTACCGTAAAACTATGGAAACATATTAAACAGCAGGTACAAAAAAAAAAAAAAAAAAACAATATTAAATGCCCTACTTATCATGTACAGTTACAATTTATATATGATACAATATTTATGTAAATCCTTACGGACACTTGTCTATATCCTAAGCATTGATAAAAGGCATGTTATGCAGATGTTTTCCTCCCTCAAACGTCAATGGCCGCAATCCGCTGCGATCGGATTCAAAATTTAAATCGATATAACCATGTCTGTTTGTCTATCCATATAGGTATTTTTTATAATCAATATACAGATGCAAATTTTTGATATTTTTTGATCCAATAAATGTGTTTTGGATAAAGGATCATAATCCATTTCAAAGGATTATGATCGATTTATGTTTAGAACCATTTCCCATTTAACGCCATTACTTAGTAAAAGTTCTTATAAGACGAACATTTTTATTTCTTAATATTTATAACCTGTACCACCCTAAACGGCAAATGCCACACCCACCCTCAATTATACTGATCAATTCAGAATCAAAATTTAAATTGATTAAACCATGTCCGTCTGTCTGTCTATGAAAATTTATGCGCGAGCTACAGGTCGCATTTTTGAGATATTTCGATGAAATTAGGTACAAGAACAAAAAGGAATCCCATTTAAAATTAACCGCATCGAAACATTATTAGAACACCCTTAATTATATTTCATAAAGAAATTTACCTATAGAATAACCAAAGTAATTGTAGCATAATTTAAGAAGTCAAGTTATGTGCTGTATTTATAATAAATAATAAGCAAAATATTGTCTGGTATGTACAATATATGAAAACCCATCACGCTTGGACGCTCCCAGTGACTAACTCATATGTGTTAAATGTGTATTTCAAAACGTGTTATGATTATATATTGATGAATAAAGTTGAAATGTTTATTCATGATTTTCAATCCATTTTGTTGCAATTCCATATATTGAATATATATTTTTTATACCCATCATCATAATGATGTGCAGATATAATGTTTTTATTCAAACGTTTGCAATTCTCCTGAATACTACACATTTTTGTTAGAACTGTCACAATTGTAAAAATAGAGATTTTGCATCGAAATTTGGTATAAGCAATCTTCGAGGTTTTCTACGATTTCCTCTTGCAATTCGGCAAAATCAGGCAAAGATGATGATCTAAACCTTCTACCAGGAGCTTTCAGTACTCTCAAGATTGCAAATTTTAAGATTTCGAGCTGAAATCGGTTACACATATTCATCAGAGTTAAAAGTATGCTGTTGAAAATGAGTAAAATCGATCTACTGACTAGCCCTCAACATGTTATTATAATAAAAAAAAAAGTGGGGTTCAAACAAAGTACTTTATAGCTTCATGCATCATGTGGGTATATATATATATATATATATTCAAAGATAATTGATTTGATCATTATACATGTACAAATAACCGCATTCAAATATCGATTTTATTACATCCAACGTTTAACAAATTACCTTAAAAAATGCACCATATTTAACATGACCAGTAAACCTTTTAAATGCTTCAATTTACAGATTACATCGCTCAACTCAACCATTTTACAATTGTTTACGTACAATAAAACCTTACGTGGGTTGTGTTTTCGTTAAGCTTTTAAACATGATGCACTTTTAAGGGTGCTGTCATTGTTTAAAGCCTTTTTTTTTTAAATTAATTAATTTTTTTTTTGTTTGTTTTTCTTAATACCTTTTAATAACAGTAGAAGCCATAAATAAAATAAAATGATTATAGAAATAGTAAATGACAATGTTACAGGGAGTTAAGTCCGACCAGGTAGTGCCTAATATTCTCTGAATATAAAAAAAATATCTTCTACCATGTGTGTTGAATTGTCTCCATTTTCATCATTACTAGCCGATTAAAACCTATAGTGCGCTAAGCGCTTCGGTCTTAAATGAGCTCTATCCAATTTTTTTGTTGGCACTCTCAGGATTTTTAGATATTGATCTAAAATTATGTACAGATTTTCTGGTTTTTGAACAAAAATTGAGAGACATCGATTGAAAGCAAAGGTTGTCAAGAACAAAAATTGAGGTATGATGTTAAAATTCGATACATATATTGAGTCGATGAGTCGAAAGTGGGCATGGTCGTATAACATACACGCTCACAATGTACCAAAAACTGTCTTTTAAAATGTATCAAAAGTTAGAGACTTGAACGCTAACCAATTCGATACTAATAATGGAGTTTTCTGTGTCATTAGAACATCCAACAACTAAAAAATCTCTACAATACATATTCGTACTATAATAAAGTAATCAGCAGTATACAATGCAACACACATTTCCGTTCGTACTGTAATAGTGAAAAGCTTCCAATTTTATTATTTATTTATAGGTTAGAATATCAAACTTGTGGAAACGGAAACCACAACCGTAACGCACGTTTTCAATATGTTACGCGAATGAATTGCATACAAACCACGCACATAAGCATAAAATAATCATATTGAAAAAATAAATAAAATATTCATAGAGGGTAGAATACTATTGTACAATAATATCAATAATATGTGCAACCAATAACAACAACAATAATGAAAAGGTGAAAAAAACATATTGAAGCCGATATGCTCATGAATGCAGACTTGAAGCTGCCTTTATGGATTGTGATAGTGACAGGAATATAACTCTTCCGTTATAAATATAATAAAGTGTTGAAAAGTTCATAATTTTCATCTTTTTTTTTTTTTTTTTTTTATTATCAAGTGTTGCTTTGAAAAAATATTCAAGCTGATGTCGATATAAAATTTAACTACTTTTATACCCTACATTTTGAAACACCTATAAGGAGGCGTCAGAGGTCCTACAAAGTAAATACATTCTTGAATAGCATCAAAAACTGACTCGATCTAGACATGTATGTCTGTATGTCCGTCTGTCTGTACGTTTTTGGCATTTTCAAGAGTGTAAATTTTGAAACAAAATGGGCAAAATTGGTCAAGAGCCCCGCCCATAACCGACAAAACATTCAAATTATAGGTGGCATCCTTCATTTAGAAAATAATTGAGAAGAAAACATGCCTAGTTGTAACTGTAAGCCTATATACGTAATCTTGTTAAAATTTCATACAAAAATTATTGGATCAAATTTAATTTAATTTATATGTGTAGAATAGTTGCCACATCAATGAAAGTGTCATATTAAGATTTAAATACATTCGCACTCGTTATACGTAAAAATATAACATCAGTCATCAATTTCATTAAGAATTTTTTTTCGTTTTTATAAAGAATAATGAAACGAAATAGTAACTCAATCAACCAACAAGCAACAATATATGACAGAAGCAGCAGAGACAGCAGAGACAGCATCTACATAATGGGGCGATGGATAATAGAAATGCTGGTATAAACAAAAGCTGTAACAGATGCAGGATCTTCCATATGTATGCTTGAATACCTTTAAACTTATCGCCGCACACCCACACTCAAGCACACAACAAACACATGCTTTCTAATCAAATATACTGTGTACTGTAGTGTTTTCTCTTTGTTGCTGCTTTCATTCCAAGTGAAAATGTTATCAACTTAAACAAAATGAACTCGTACATATATTTTATATTTAACTATAAACATCTATATGTATTAAAAAGAACAAAGAAAGTTCCTAACTAATCGTAGAGTATGCATTCGTTACACGTCCATACACCCTCCACAACATGTCTTCTTACACAACCACGTTTTATTTTAAACCAATCAATAGCAGCGCAACATGACGTATTTATTTTTTTTTATTATACAAAATCCTGTGCACATGTTGATTTAAAAATGAATTAATTAAGTTTCTATATATCCATGGATGCCATTGCCAGCGATACCAATTTGACGGATCTGTATCGCTCAGTTTGTATCGCTCTCAATGCTTTCGTCGTTTTCATTTCATCGGTGATGCATTTTGTATTGAATTCTTTGCAATATATGATATGAACAGAGGCTTATGTGCAATCATTTAATTAAAACAACTGAATCAGTTCAAACGTTCAAGTGGATCAAAATCCGAATCAATGTTTCTTATAATCAAGTGATATGAAGCAAGGTGGTAGACGTGGTAGTCGTGACGCAAATAACATGTTTAAGTTAATAATATTTATTATGCACAACCATTTTATACCCTACAACACTTAGTTCCACAAATTTTGGTAAATTATTAAACACAAGGCATTGTACGTGAAATATCGTAGTGTTGGTGGCTTTATTTAGAAATAATTTTTTTTTATATGTAAACACTTATGCATGTACGTAACATACTAAAGTGTGCACATTTATTTCTATTTGAATTTACTGTTATGCGACTTGCTCCTAAATACAATGACAGCAAAACTGTTTACTCTGTTTATGGTTTACAAATGTTACCATACAAATAGAAACAAATTGCTTTACTTAACTTTGGCCAAAATATTTAAGGACACTTGTGCTGTTGAATATTTAACATTGTTCAGATGTTTATTGTTGGAAAGAGCAATTCTCTTTCTCTTATTATCAACAACTTTTGGTCTTCTTCTTTTTTCATATAGTATACAATACAATACTCTAAACATGTGTATCTGTCTCTTAGTTCTTAGACACAATTTGTTGCCATTGAAGGACAATAAAATAGAGCAAGATGTTGTTATTCTTACCTTGAGCACCTTATGTAATATGAATAAGTAAAACCGACCATTTAATACTCTACACCATTTAGCTTTACAATTAGTTGGGTTGTATCTGTGTACAGTGCCATATAAGTTACTGTGTGACACATAATTATATGACAAGGGGTTCTAAAAATGATCCGATTGGGTTCAAATTTGGCCCAGCCAAATATGGAGCTATTTAACCATTCTTCACTAAATTGTGTTCAAACAATTCCGAATTTTTGGCCATATAAAGACTTTCATTATAATTGGAACTTATATGGGGAAAAGTTCCAAAAATGGTCCATTTTCAATAGGGTTTCTCTTTGGATCAATATGTGCCCTTGTACCAAATTTCATCAAAATATCTCTAAAAATATATGAAGAAGGGTTTTAAAAATGCCCCGATCTGATCCACTTTCAATAGGAATTCCTCTATGGGCCATTATATGTTCTTATTTATGTATCAAATTTTATCGAAAAAATCTATTCAATTTTTAATTCTGAATCGATCCGTATAACTGAAGGTGGGTGTGGCATTTGCCGTTTACGAGTTACAAACATTTGCATACACTTAATATACCCTTTGAGACAAGTGGTGCAGGGTATAAAAACTAAAAAACGTTTATTGTTTTTAGTAGAACTTAAATAAAAATATGGAGTAAAAGAGAGTAAAATTCAAGGTTTTTTAGAATGGGTGGGGGGGGGTGGGGTTCAACCACATGCTGTACAAAATAAGCCAAGCACTATTGAAAACAGTCCAAATCTATTGAAAATCATCTTATGATGCAAGAAAATAAAAGTGTGCATACACAAATAAGATGGCTACTCCCTAAGTTTGGCATTCTTATCTGCAACGTTTGCAACAACAAGATCATGGCGTCAGAAACTCTACAATATATGTATAAGTAGTACATCTATATATACATCATACTCCGTATCAACACATAAATTGATGTAGACATTGCCAAGTGCTAACCAAAATGTGTAAGTTTTTTAGGTAATACAAACTCTATTAGAAGAATTAATCATATATCTTCCACGCCTCACATTTGAATATATCTTAGAATAGACAACAATGTTTCATTTCAATCTAATCATTTATATTATTTTCAATAAATTTTCTTTTTTTTTTATAAGAAGATCGATAGACGGTAAAATTTTCTTTAAAGTGGCGTACACGATTTTGTATAATCTGAACACTAATAAAACATTTACAACGTACTTTGCCTACGCTTATTTATAAAAACGTACAACCACCAACAACCTCCCATTTCAATAAAATAATCCTTGTACAAGGCTCAACTACGACAACTTTTAAATCATTTATACACTTTTTACAAACTGATTTTGATAAAACAACTTGACAAGCAAACTTTTCATCACTCAAATATTAAAACTTGATAAACAAAGCAAAATATAAAGAGGGGTGGTTGAAAAGTTCATTTTTGTTAAAAGGATGGTTAAAATAAACTTTTCATTCAATGCAACCGAAAATATATTCGAAAGATTGTATTATGGAAGTTACTGAATAAAAATAGAAATAAAAGAAAGGAAATGTTAAAACGGTTTCCATGTTTAAGCTGAAATATTTATTTCCTCCACAATATTTGTTCAATGGAAATGTATTGAACCGAAAAGCGGCCATTTTCCATTGTATGTGTTGTTATTATAAAGTTAATTGAGTGCCAGTTTCTTCATTAACTTTAATGCTTAAAAAATTATGAACAATGAAGAATTTATTCCTGAAGTTTTAATATGAACGCTACCAATCAATATTTAGTTAATGGTCGTTATCAATTTTGTAATAAAGTGAAACACGCATTCTCCCCTTTTTATAAAGTGGGCATAATAAAGCGAAAAATTTATCTCTTCGTAAAGAAGAAAAAGCTTTTCATCAAATAAAAAAACTTCAAGAAAAATATGAACAAGTCAAAAAATTAAATTTGGCCAAAAATATCTAGTTACAGACCGCCTTAGAGTTATGCCTGGCAATGCTGTTTATGTGGGTGTAAAATATTTTAAGGACAAACCTCTTAAAAATTGATCTTTCTTTAAATTCTTTTTATTATTATTACTATGAGCATTTTCTTTGAACGAAATTTTGCACCATTTCGTTCTAAAACAACCAATAGTTCTGAGTCAATATCTCAATTTTTGTGACCGGAAACATTTTTATCACAGACGGACATGCATGCATAACTAAGTCAGGTTCAAAATTTTCACAATTAATCTGAAACATATGTTCTAAGTAGAGTATCTTATGATTTTTTACTCTATGTCATAAACATTTTAACAAAGTAAATATGCTTCCGGCCTCAAGGAGGTAAACCTTAAAAAAATAAATGTTGAAAAAGCATAAATTTGTCTTATGTGCACAAAAAATAAGTCAAAAAAGGTGAAATGTTATAGTTACGCAAGGTACATACTTCCAATATGTGACAATCCAAAAGCAGATTTCTATTTAAAATTGGCAAAATCCGTCAGAAGCTACGCCCACAATCACATACGCGCCACACCCACTGTTGTAGATATAGAAGGTATTTAAGATTTGACCCCTAAGCCAAAATTTGTTTTAAATAGTTTAATTGTATGATTTATATAAACTCCTTAGTAAGTGAAGGGTTTTGAAAATATTTCAACTTTAGTTTATTCTAAGTAGAAGACGCTATTATGAAAAGGTCTAAAAATATGTCCAAATTTGGATCATAGTATGTTCTTAGTTTAAATTTTATTTAATTTAATTAATTAATTACCCTGCTTTTGACATAATATCATTATAAGAATTCAACAGACTTGATTTAATCGATTTTGTACTGAAAAAGTTTCTTAAAACTCTCCTGAAAGTTACATATTTCTCTACAAAACGAACTGCATCATATAAAAAATTCATAAAACGTATACAATGGTTGAGACAAAAATATTGCCTGAAGCTCTTCAAACCTTATATTCGTGGAATATCTGACTATGAAAGGCATAAGCACGTGTATACTTTATGGACAGAAACTAAAATGATATGAGTTTTTGTACACATGACTTATTGATATTTTTGATATGAAAGACACATGTTAGGTATATGATTTCGTCCTATTAATTTTATGATATGAAGCATTTCACAAAGAAAAAATTTAAACATTATTGGGAAAGTTTAGAAAAATAATCTCCAGTCGAAAGGACTATGTAAAAACGAAACAATAGTCAAGGTTATGTAAGTACATATTAGACTAAAAATGAAGGATTTATTTTCGTGATCGTAGTACCGAATGCGACGCATTAGTTTACACTTATTATAACTTTTAACTTGAACGAGTATTGATTTATAAAATGAAAGATTTAATATAAGATAAAAAGCATAAAGTTTATATTTAAGATCAAGATCATGTTCTTCTTATTAAATCCTGTTTTTTTGCTTTTTATTTTAGAAACATGCGACTAGATGCCAATTCTAATGAAGACTTTAAATTATTAAACTTTTCTACCGGTGTAAGTACTTTTCATTTACAATATAATGACATTAATAAAAAAAAACTTCAATAATTTTATTTAACATTGCTTTTACAGAGAATTAAACTGGAATTATTAGAGAGTTGGCATGATTCTGCCAAACCTGATACAAGGCTGCCCATAACCGATTATGCCGCTATAGGTGGTCCCCGACATAATTGTAATCCCTTTCCCCTATCCGCAGATGTTAATAAACGTTTAATCTTATGGTATGAAGTGGGATAGACTAACAATGTAAGAAAAAATCTAAATATATAAATCTTCTAGGGATGGTGATATTACCACTTTAGAAGTCGATGCTATTACCAATACGACAAATGAGAATTTAAATGAAATTAACACCATCTCGCAAAGTATATTAAGTGGTGCAGGTGATCAATTAAAAAAGGAATTGTCGCTTAATGTCAGAGGTAATAAAAAATAGAAGATATCTAAAAATGAATAATCATTTAAATTTTAATTTAATAAATATGTTTGTCTTCTTTAAGAATGTCACACGGGGGAGGTGCGCGTAACAAAGGGCTATAATTTACCCGCCAAATATATTTTACATACCGTAGGTCCCACCTTTAAAGAGAAATTTCAAACAGCCGCCGAAAATACTCTGCATTGTTGTTATAGGTAGGTGTGATATTTCAACAAGTTAAAGTTTACAAATTTCATGGTACTCTGCACTATTAATATACTCTAGGTTTATAATGATATTTCCAACTGGAGTCTTAGCCATGTCTGTCGGTCCGCTGCATATCTATCTTTGATAAACATTCTCCCGGACTCGCAATAATAAAGATATCATTTTCGCACTGGACAGAATTATTGAACATTCTTGCACGCAGTTTGGTATTGAAATTGGGTAAAATTCATGCTAAGATGCGTCCTCAATTAAACAAAAACTGAAAACGATTAAATTTTTTTTGGGGATTTTTTCATATAACTGGAAGATAAACTAATAGCAAATAGTTGAGAAATGGTATACTTATCCGTTGGAGTATTGTGTTAAAATAAGGAGGATAGGTCAGGTCCACGATCAAATGTTTAACAAATATTAAATAAATATGAATAAAAAGAACAGAAGAAGAGGAGAAGAAGAATAACCGGACTTTCTATTATTAACTTAAAACACTCTTTCACGCCCACAATGTATTACTTCATCACTTTATTTTAATGCTCTTTTTATACAGAAACGTTTTATGCAAAGCCAAAGAACTGAATTTAAAAACCATAGCTGTCTGCAATATAAGTACAAATCAAAACAGTTTCCCAGCAGATTTGGCCGCACATATCGCTTTAAGTACATAAATACCTACTTATCGATTTTTCGGGAACTAACCATAAATTTTTAATTCGCTTTTAGGAACTATACGTCGCTTTTTAGATAAATACACAACACAAGTGGTAATATTTTGTGCCAGTCCCAATGAACGCGGCATTTATGAAGTATTAGCTCCATTGTATTTTCCACGTGACAATCTTGAGGAGCGCAGTGCTCTGTGGCAATTACCCAAAGATATTGGCGGTGAATATGGTGAACCGTTGCATCCTGATCGTCAAATACGTATCATACGTAATCCACAACATAGTGTTTTAATGCGTAACGCTGGTAAGTAAACAATTATTACGAATTAAATTTTACTATTGTATTTCCGTTGTTGTTGTTATTGCTGATAAGATATGCGCTATATTATTGTCATATGTTTGATAAGATATCCATCACATTGCACTTTATTAAATAAACTTCAATCGCGTTGTTGTCAGTACAATAAGTAACTGGTAATGAGACAGTTGTACACCACACGAAATAAAGTGCTGGCAGTTTGCTGATATATAACAAGAGCGAAAACTTCCTCTTATCGCTTAACTTTAATTATAAAAATGTAACGGTAAAATCTCGAAACATATAAAAGCCAATTATTTATTGTAGACTAAATTAAGAAAAATTTCTTTAAGAAACTAACGAAACGTGAACAAAGAAAGAAAGGTAAAATTCATAAACTAAGTGTAGAAAAAAGTATGAAAATACAATTAACACCATCTTCGCGGTGGTGATGTTTGCCTGTATCTAACAGATTGTGTGAAATTTTCTTATTTTAAAACTTTATATGAAAACCGTCATCTACCTGCAACTATTATTAATTAAAAATTAAAATGAAATTTAGTGGTTTACTCTAGGAAATCTTTTCAGACAAAATCTTACAGAACATTTTCGTATAAAAGCATTCAAAATTAAATAAAAAGAAAAATAAGTAAAAAAAAACAGGCCGACAATACACCGCAAACCTTACCACTTAACTCCACTTAGCAAATTATGCTATAATTAGTGTCAGTAAACCTAGGATACAAGGCCTTAAACCAAAATTTCATTAAATTACATCAAAAAATGCGTACAGTGGCATCCGCACAAACTTAAAATACTCTTTGCCACAAGTGCTGCAGAATAAAGGTTCAAACTGTTACCACGTACTCAGTTATAAGTCCTTCAAGCGTCACTTTAAATATAAATGAAATTGCTTACCCTACCGTATCAATCCATTCCAACCTCAATAATCAATTACACTGTAGGCAGTTATATTCTTCTTGAGGAACTCTTTGGAACGTTTCTTAAGCAGTTACTACAACTCTTTACAAATACCAACCAAACTATTTATTACATTTTACTTATCAAGCAAATTACATTAAATTATCATTAACGCTTACGCAAGTTATAGTTTTATCTAGGTAGATCTAAGTTATAATAAGTTTGTTTAATTAAAGTTTTTAACTAAAACATCACTTGGAATATATTTTGCATAGATGATGGAGTGAATGGTTGAAACGTGCATGTGTTGCCACAAAAATAAATCGTGTAATAGCAAAATTACTTGAAAAAACAAATAATGCCAAAAAGTATGTTATAATAAATTATTTTCTTATTTTCATTTACCTTATTATCGATAAAACATTTTTAATTGGGAGACTTGAGTTGAACTTAATTTAAAAAAAAAAGCACATTTAATGATTTCATTAAATTATACATACATTCATGAGTTTTTCCTCAATAAATGTAAATAGAAATTTCGTGATAACATAATATTAATAAAATGTGAAGCCAAAACCTTATTTGGGTTTTGGCAAGGAGCAATATTTTTTATATCATTTCAATAAATCATAAATGAATTATTCTGTTATTGTCGTTGCTTTTACTTAATTCATCATTTGCTGATTATTCTCAATGTTGAAATTGTTTACACTTATAAGAAGGCTTCCATTCCAAATATATATTTCTCACGATCGATTTTGTTTATAAATATATTGAACTTGAAGTGCCTCAAATTTGTTTCAGTCAAAACCCTGCATGTTTCTACCCCATGCACCGCTGGATCCAACCAAACACTAATTCAAATTTTATAAATTATTTCACGGACGAGAGAATAACTTAACCAAGAAGGAATTTATGCCTTTAACGAATTCTTTTTTAATCAAAGAATGCTAAAAGCAAATAACTATGAGGGTAATAAAGCGCTTCCTTTGCCCCTCACAATTTACGATCTTCACCACTCTTAATGCAAATTAATCACAAAACGAAACCATCGCTATTATCATGAAAATGATGAAAAACTTTATAATGCATATAAACACAATACAGCAGCTGCTAACCGCCAACAGCATAATCTAACACTATGACTTTGTTAATACAAACAAACAAATAGAGGAAAAGTTTCATTTACTTAATATCGTTTTATATAGAGTGGAAAAAAAGATATTTGGCTTGGACTGACTATTGGATACACTTCAATTTGAGACAAGTTACTAGTTGTTCCTAAATTGTCTCCGATTTTCTTCTTAAAACGATTTCAAAACAATAAATGTCAAATCAAAATCTTAGCATTGGACCTGTCAAATGCTAACTATATACTCTTTAAGAAAATATAAATAAAAGTGAAGCTTTCTTGATGTTTGCACATAGAATGACAAACTTGATTTATTCTCTAACTTATAAAAACATTTGATTTATGTAAATATGTAAAGCTAGAGCAATTTGAATAGGAGTAGAAGAAGAAGACTCAGATAAAATGTAAAATGTAAAATGCTCTCAATATCTAAGACATAGTATTAGTTAAACGTTACGCGTATAATTTTAATATCATCCGTTTAGTTTATATCAGATAACAATTTAAAAATAACCATGAAACATGAACTCCCTAGTTGGGACTGTGATATATTCTACTTAAATATTTTATCAAAAATGGAATAAATAAAAATGAATCACAGAGTTCTGAAAACAAATTCAAATTAAACAAAAAAAGAGAAAAAACAAATATGAATCAAAATTAATAAGAAAAGAATTCTTTTGCCAGAAAAGAATTATTTTTATGAATTAATGCGAGAAGTGCCACCACAATGATAAACAATTCTTTTCAATTTTCCAGTAATTATTTATTTACAATTGTAAAAGTTTACCGATGATCAAGTAAAATGTTTCAAGAATGAATTTTTATTTTTGCAGGTGACGACGATTCCGATAATTGCCCTCACGATTTTGAAGCTGGCGGCTCTGATCTAGATTATGGACTCGCAGATGTAAATGGTTCAAATTTGAGTTCTTATAGTGGTAGTATGCAATCACAGATTCAGGTATGATAGCATTATATAACCAAATGATAGCCGTGCATGATCTGGTAACTAAATCTTTAAATCTTTCGCCCATTGATGCAGTCTCAACTTTTATGATAAGTTCATAATTGTCATTGGGGCACTGCGTCTACTTGACCGCTAATTCCTATTTTGGAATAGCGATATGCGATCAATATGTCCGCAAGAATGCCAACAACGAACAGATACACGGACAAACATCGTTTCTAGATCGTTTCAGTTTTTTATGCTAATCGAGAATATATATATTTCGTAGGATCTTTGACGCCAAACAAACTTAGTATAACCTCAGCTCAGGTGGAGGGTAAAAAGAAATATTATTATATTCAGACAATAAACAGACGTTCAATTGCATTTGTGTGTACGTATGCTTGTGCATATTTTATAACAAATTGTTTTGTCTCCCTCTCTCTCTCTCTCTCTGATCCCTTTTGGCTTTTTGTTTGTTTATATATCAACATTATTATATTATATATTTATTTATAAATATGTCAACTTTTAACGTAAACAATAAATAAAGATACACTCCAAAAAAATGAATCAATAAAAGCAACAAAAACACTAACTCCCTTCCTCTCTTATTAATTTATTTATGTAGACTGATTTGGATCGTCAACATTTATTAGGCGATAGATCGCGTAACGGTGTTTATGAGAGCGTTGTAACAGATGGCATTGGTGGCCTTGAACATCAAGAGAGGTAAATATTGTAGAGTGTAGATGTATGTGAGTATGCATGTACGTCTATAAATAATGGTTAAGCATGATATTTAATATTTATAGAGTTAAATGTGACGTCAATGGAAAAATAACTCAATTTTGGTTTTGCTTTTGCTTTTTTATGGTTAAACAAAAAGTAACTGTAACATTTGCATAAATGGCGTTTATTTGTGTGTTTTATTGTCATGCATCATCACCTTTCAAAGAACTTCCTTATAATTACAATAATACATGTGTTTTCATCATAAGCACCGCAAATTAGTTCGGTAAAGCTTCAACATAAAATTTATTGTGACGTGAGTAGAACTTACCACTAAACAAACATTAAAATTTTTATGTGAAAAAAACATTGATGTGTTGAAAATAGAAGGGATTAAAAAACGGTCACAATTTATAAAAAGTTGCCCCTGACTTAGATTTTGATGCTGATCAAGAATACATATACTTGACGAGGGCCAAAATTTCTCCGAAAATTCCAAGGATTTAATTGTTAAATGCTAATAAACGAATAAACAGATGGACACGCGAGCTAAATCAATACAGAATACAAAAGACAGTGCAGGGTATATGGCAATCAGTTTATTCCGATGTACAGCTTTAGCTTCTCAAACGAGTTCTTTGATGTTCATGTTCTAGCCGGTGCTACAATGAAGGCAGTCTACATATTATATTTTCACATATATACACATATGAATAAATGTATAGATTAATGGTATTATTTGTAACCTAGTTTTAATGGAAAACGATGACGTCAATTGTAGAGAAACATTTGCCAATGACGTTTATATACGTACGTACGTACATTCAAACACAAACCATTCAGATTCTTTACTCAATCAATTACGAAACAGAACATTTCCAGTAAATAAATAAATTGCTCTTTCGCAAAACAATTTCTTCAGTTAATTCAGTTAAAAACTTCAAATTGAAATCAAACAAACGCAAGAGCAGGAGATGATATTTTCATTTTTGCTACAACATTACATGACTTGAGAACATTAAAAGTCAATTAATGAGATGGGTAAGAGACTCACTTGAGACTCCCTCATTAATGTGGATTAAGTGACTGGTAAGGGTCCCACTTGCATCCCTTAATCAGGCTGCATTTCAACGAAAACATTTTTTTTTTTTTTTTTTAATATTAAGAGAGGAGACTTTTGTATCTAAATCTAAACAAGCTTATGTTGCTTATGATCACCTGGCACTTTTGTATTAAAAATCATCAAAGGGACGATTTATCTTTAACATCAAGTTATTGTATAATTTAATAAAATGTATAATTATTAATTGCTTTGTTATTGTAAAACAACAATCCTTGATGACAGTAATGTTTTTTAAATATTAATATAATAGTCAAACGTACGTATCTCAAAAGTTTCCATTCGTGCCTATACGTTAATTGTAGTGTTATAATAGACTGATGACTATGATTTATTAAAAAGTAATCCAAGTCTATCAAATTAGCTTTTCTTATCCGTTTATCTTCTCAGGGTTTCAACTTGAACGCAATGTTTTGTTTAAAAGTGTACTTAGACCACTTTTGAATACTGTGCACTTATATACTTCATAATGGAATTTTACAAAAAATTAATAAAATTAAAAGAACAAGAGAAAATGTTATGGTCGGTCCTACACTACTTAAATCTATGCTTTAATTCAATAAAATACAACTCTACAAGTAAGTTTTTTAACGATTGTTATTGTTTTATAACAGGGCTTGGCAATTACTTTCTCCGGGGCTACATGCGACTCTCATTATTTTTTGAAGACTTCAGCTTCACACCCGCTCTAGCATGATTGTTTATTTTTATTCAATTTTTAAACCAAACGAAAGGTTGCCCACCGCTGTTGCAGATTAATGTGTTTCAGTTTATATATAAATATTAATCGACGTTTCAAGTACAATTTTCACGAACGTTTGTAAAGTATCAGAGTTTTTTTTTGTTCATCCTTTACTATTCAATGTATGTTTCGAGCATATGAAGCTTCCTTTAAATCCAAAATAATTGTGCATTAAACACTCAGCTTATTTCAACATAGTGTAAAATTTAATTAAACTCAAGTAAGAAGCATTAAAGCGAATAACAGTGCATTACGTGCATTCAGCCATAAAAATCGCATTGCCTTTACACACAATGATATAGTAGCCAAAACATGCATTGCGTTAACATTAAATGAACAGACGTTTAAGCATACACCCACACCTGATTGAGTGCTTTAAATTAATGCACTCATCAATTGCATCCACACCCCTTTGCGCCATAGTTATTGACTCATTATGTATAGTTAGATAGCCGCACTCAAAATTATACGGTCTAGTCTTTTAAGCTTTCGTAAGTATGATGTTCACATAATTACACACATGAGTATGAACAAAATTTATATTTTTACGTGATTGCTTGAGGAATGAATGAATTTGGGTAATAGTGCTTCGAGTTAACACAACAAATAGTTATATGTAGCTAAGGCCATAAACTATCCTATGCTACCATGGGCGTCTTTTCGTCGTCGGGTTCATATACGTTAGTGAATAGTGTTAGATTGTGAAACTGTTGATAACGAATACATTCCATGCTTTCTACTAAAAGTACACATTGTTCCACTCTAATATTGTGACATTACCTTAATTGAAAAATATTGCATGACACATTTCTCGCATTCTTTATCCAAAATCATATTTTTGATCATATCTATATAGACTTAATTGTATATGAGCTAAATGAATGAAATGAAAATATAGAATTTTTCCAATTCTTTACAATTCATTAAAAATTGTTTGTAAATCTCTAGAAAACTGACACATCCAAATTCCGACAAATTCTAATTTTAGAGCATATAAATGTGCACCACATACTCACACACACACACACACCTTTGTGTTTGTGTCAAAATATTTATGGGAAAATTGTATAAATATACGTAATAAATTATGCTAATGCCAATGGCAATACAAGTCAAAGGAAACAAATGAAACCATATTATTTGGTAGTATAGGACATTAATTGCTAATACTTTGTAGGGTCTCTAACGTCTTCTTTTGGATACTGCAAATGGAATTACAAACTTAATATATTCACGATCTTATGTGGAATAAAATTTGTAGCATTAATAGAGATTAAGATTCTTGCATTTATCGACGACAATCTTTACAGAAATCAATCTTCAAATATACAATAAAGTACATTAAGTTTTGTACGATTATTCATAATTTCTTAGCAATTGAAGGAAGGATTTTTTTAATACGATTTGATATCATTTTCTGATTCGATTAAGGCATGTCTATCCGTGCATCGTTTTTTTATACGTGGAAATACTGTTCTTGTCTTTTATAACATATTAAATTTAGTGCAGAATAGCTATTTACAATAAATGAATTGTCCTCTTAATGTAAAAGACTTTTTCATAAATGGCCTTTAACCTGATAAAAAATTGTAACTTTTAGTGCTCTTTAATGAAATGAAATAGTTCTTATCGTTTACTCAGCTTGACTTGAGTCTTTTATATAATATTTACTTATAATTTCTAGAGGAGTTATGCTTTTCTACTTTTGTTTCTACGGTTTGGAACCCCTATAGATTGCCTTCTCTTTCCAAGTCAATTATTAAAATACGATTTTTTTAAAATTTTACATTTATTTTATTAAGAAGAGTTGTGCAAATGCAAACACAGCTGTTAGAATGAGCCTGCCTAGGCTTTTTGTTTGAAGGGTTATTAGTAAAATAAATAGCGAGTAAAATGGATTACGACAGACACAATATATTCTCCCACAAAATGGTTAAGAATCGAAAATTTATGGAAAAGAGAGAATAACGTAAAAAGCGGCTGCGCCAAAACTCACAGTAAAAACAAGTGAAAATGTTATAGGTGGTTGTACACGACCATTTAATACTTTACATGGGTTAGTTTAGTTGTATAAAAGTATAAATGCGTCTAAGTTTCTTCGGGTTATAGTTATATGGGGAGGGATTCTAAAAATCGTCCTGTCGGGTATAAATTTGTCACAGCAACTTATAAGGCCAAATGAGGTACTAAAAATTGTCTAATTCTGCCTTCGTGTTTAACTAAAAGCGAACCATAATTTTTATCAAAATAAAAAATTTCATCAAAACATCCAAAGAAAAAAAAACCACAAACAGACAGACATATGAAGATCGGTTCAGATTTGGCTTCTGAATGGATTGGTATAATTGAAGGTGGGTGTGGCATTTGCTGTTGAGGGATAACAAACATCTGCACAAACTTAATGTACCGTTTGCCGCTAGTGCTGCAAGGTATAAAAATATAAATAAATTAATAACAAAACATTGCATGACTCTGTACGTAAAATACTATGTACGGTTACGCTCTACGCAAATTTTGAATATTTCTTTAACATACCTCCCCACACACAATGAACGGCATATTCAATAGATGATAGAGACAGAGAGTAGCTTCAGCTTAGTTGAGAAAACACATTAAAAGTAAACGGACGGATATAATTGCTCAGTTCGTTCAACTAATTGTAATATTTTTGGTTCTAATGCTATAAAATTTTTATACAAAAAGTCGTTGTAAAAAAAAATTAAAAATATATCGACTAAAAATGGAAAAATTGCTTTGCTCTTACAGCAACAGAATACAACTATAAAACTCAGTGAAAATTATTGATTTTTGTTTATGTCTAAATAAAACTCAACCAACAAACACACGTTAATATAAATTTACAGTTTTTTTTATTAATATGTACCAGGTTCAAATTATACATAGCGTGCAAACCTTGTGGGATTTTGTTTATTTTTAATTACAATAAAAACGTTACATTATGAGTGTTTGCCCACCCCTACATTGTATTCTGGAAAATTGTCTTCATTAATAGACCGAAGAAAATTTCAATTTCGGGATTAATTATAAAAAGTAAAAGTGATAATAAAACCTCTTCAAATACGCAACAGGAAAATAAAAATATTTTCAATAACGGCGGCGGTTTACTACACATCCAGTGCAATACAATTCGATTCTTTGATAACTGACTTTATAAAGAAAAATAATATGACCATGATTGAAGGTATGACATCCATAGATTTGGGACCTAATCCCATGGAGGAGTCGGCTACTGAAATGAACGACATTTTACCTCCTGAATTGCTGGAAACAACAGAAGAGAGGTTAGTTAACGGTTACTATTGATGATTCATTTAAGCAATGTGTAGCTATGTGTATGTAGCCTGTCATTCTTACTTCTTCGTTTTTCCTCATTCGACAGCTAAGTGTAAATTATTGTATAATACAGTCTTTCTTTCTATTGATTTTATTTATGTGTTACTTTTGTTATTGTTTTCTCTACTAAAATTTCATTAAAATGTTATTTTGTAACGGGAATTATTTCAATCCGACCAAATCAAAATTAGGTTGAGTCAATTAAGTTAAGCTAATTAACTATTTTTCACCAATTTTTATCTAAAAATGTTAAGAATTGACCATATTTCCTTAGGATTATTTTTTAGACCAATATGAAATTGTACGAAATTTCATCAAAATGTCTCAAAAAATTCGACCCAAAGCTTACGCACAAATTCCCTCAACACACAAACTATGATATCTTCAATTTGAAATCATTATGGGTCTCTAGATAACTTAGACTTATTCCCGTTTTTAAGACAAACCTTTTAAAAGAATTTCTAAAATAAACGAAAAATGGCGAAAACAGAAAGTGCAAGATTTACAAAACCTAGATCAAAACATTGGATAGCTCATAAAGTATATACCATGAATTCTTGATTACCATGAGTCAATCTAGCAATGTTTGTCCTTATATGCGTCAGTTTTTGGCAATTAAATTTCCGCACTCGGATTGCTATTTAAATTAGATGATATTGATCAAATGCCACGCTCACAATCGACAAAAATATATCTAACCAGAAAAGTTTATTTATATGCCAAAAATAGGTGTGATTGCATAACATACACGCTTAGAATTGCACAATTTATTTAACGCAAAATCTGATTTGTAAGTAATTTGCTTCTTATCTATTTCGAGGATGGATCAAAATATGTGCCATTTAATATATATGTTATCTTAATACTATATTTAAAAGTGAATAGTTTCCGGGCTACTTTCTGCCACACATATTTAAAGTATATTTCATTTCATTCCCACTTTTATCGTTTTCTAACAGCAAACATTTTAAAAATGTGTCACAATTCATGTGATTCGTAAATATTTAATGACATTGCTACGTGCTTCCTATGCGTCTAATTAATTCAATAAAATGCTAATCATTTTAATGAGTTTTTATTTTATTCATTTTTATTAATGTGCGTACGCAATAATAAAAGCGGTATCAAAACAAACAAATGAATTATAGACACATTCAAGGCATACCCTGACGCTGTTCTAAATAGTTTAGAATAAGCTTGAACAGATAATCCAATAAATATTATGTTGTTTAGGTAAGCGGTATAAAATAGGTAATGCAGGCCTCACGGTTATTGGTTTTAACAGTAACGCGGTGCTTCCGTATTATAAAGGATTAAAAAGAGACGTCAAATAGTTCATAAATGCAAATTACAATAATGAGGCAATAAAATTTGTAACAGAACAGATTATAAATAAAAATAATTGTATTTGGAACTGAGAACAATTGTTTTGAAGTAATGAAATATATAATTCATTAACCATTACACAATATGTATTGTAAATTGCTTTCCTGGTGATGGAAGGCAACGTTTGTTAGACGATAATAATTAATTTTTATACTAATCCCTTGGAAGCGATTAGCATAAAACACAGTTATATTAAAATTCACATCAAATATGCTTTAAATTGAATATTTTACTGCAAGTTGTACTTATTAAGACAACCATGTAATCCCTTATGACGTAACACAAACAATAAATTTAGGTGGCGGTGGTATTGGGAGACAACCGGTTTATACGCATGTTATCAAAAATAATAAGCTGCATAAAGTCTCTGCGGTTTTCAAAAACTCAGTGCATTCGCTTTTATATAAGATTTTTTAACCATGAAGTCTGTGCACAATATGCAAATAAACGTTTTGAATGAATTTTTCATTTCAAGTTTTTATTGCATTTTAAATAATTTATTATATATCAGGTGATTTGTTTTGAAGTTATCCACCTTTTATTGGAATGAGTCTTATTTTGCGTCTGTATGCAGAAATACTTTCTGAAACGATTAAATCCGTCTATCTCCGTCTATCTGTGTGTTTTTGTTGTTTGAAAATTTTAAATTTTTTAGAAGCTACAGGCATGTTTTGGACCAGATATTAGCTCTATTGAAAATGAACACGACTAGCACGGCCAAGTTATGAAAAAGTCGTAATTGATATTGGCACCGAGCGCTTACTCGTGCTGTTTATGTCTCCTGTCCCATTCGACTCAGTTTTTGGACGCGGATAAAGACTATATATACATTCTTTGTAGAATCTCTGACGCCTCCTTCTGAGTGTTTCAAACGGAATAACAAACTTAGTATACCCTCCATTTCATGTGGAAGGTGTGATAATAAAAGAAACTAATGAAGCACGTTTTGTAAGTGCAATAAACCAGTAGCTGAAACACGTACAGATAATAAAAAATATATAAAATGCGTTGAAAATTAATATATTTTCTTTTTATTCTTTAATTACAGATATGAGCGCCTCTTATATCGTGCTCAAGTTGAAGATTTAACTGAAGTGTCGGGCATTGGTTGCCTATATCAGAGTGGTATCGATCGTTTAGGTAGACCTGTTATTGTCTTTTGCGGTAAATGGTTTCCCGCCAATAATATCGATTTGGAAAAGGTTAATAACACGGTTATACGTTATTTGAAATAAATTTATAATTATGTTGCTTGTAATTTAAGGCCTTATTATATTTAATAAAACTATTGGATCCCATCGTTAAAGGGGACTACGTTATCGCTTATTTTCATACATTAACCAGCACCAATAATTACCCATCATTGCACTGGTTACGCGATGTATATAGTGTGTTGCCTTATAAGTAAGATTTTATAATATATTGAACAGATGTGATGGGACTTATTTTTCGATTTTTTGTTTTTTGTTTTTTGTAGATATAAAAAGAATCTTAAAGCTTTTTATATAGTACATCCCACATTTTGGACTAAGGTTGGTATCTGTGCAATCGATTATACATACAATGTATTCATGTATAACAATTATCATCATTTCAGATGATGACGTGGTGGTTTACCACATTTATGGCGCCAGCTATAAAAGCGAAGGTGCATTCTTTACCAGGCGTCGAACATTTGTATTCTGCCATAGCCAAAGATCAATTAGAAATACCAGCTTATATCAGCGAATACGATATGGCGGTAACTACCAGCCAAGCTTTACATCCTAATAAGAATTTTGATTTACATTTCCATTTTTTTTATCATTCACAGACAAATGGTCTGCATTATTTTACACCAGCACCACAAACCCTAAATTCATAGATAAAGAATTCATGCATGCAGCCTGAAGCCGTTTAAATTTGTTACGAAAAGCAGTCCTTTGGCTGCACAAATACTTACTCGAAGGATTAATCATGCCATCATCATAATTTTGCATTCAATATAAATGTAGTTATTCCATTGCGTACTTAGCACGAGTCACGGAATATTTACTTAATAAAAAATATAATAATAACAACAGCAGCAACCAATAATGTACCTTTAATTAAAAAAACAAATAACAAACAAACAAACAAACTCACACACACACACATATATACAAAAATTGTTAAACATTTATTTAACATTTAGTTGTAGTAACGAATTCAAAAATTATATAAGTATCATAACAAAAAAATAAAAATAAATGTAGTTGTTTCGAAAAAGAAAAGAATAAACGCCAAAAACAGCCACCTTAATGATTACCCATATACTTATCATAAGTCCATAGACTAGACTAGAAACATTTGTCGCCAATAAAATATTTGAAAAAAACTAAAATGAAAACACACACTTTAAGCATGAAAAATGTTTTAAAAAATAAAATAAAATTTAAATAAAATGTAATCAATTAAATGAATTGAATTGTTTTCAAATAATCGTCACATTTGCTTTGGAACCTTTTTTATTTTTATTGTTTTTATAAGGAAAAAAATGGAAAAGCGCATAAACCGCTGAAAGTTTTCAGTTAAACATTTGTAGAATATTGTCTTGAAAATAATAAAAATATATGCAAGTTTTCTATTACAGTTTGAAAAGCAATGCTTCAGCCAGTCCATGTTAATGTGAATTTTTAAACATCAAGTCTATTTTCGGGTTGAAAGGTACAATTATTTGGTTTCCAAAGAGTGTCGTAAATGTCATTGCAGTATACAAGTGCCGCAAAGTTTGTATAACCCTTGAAAAACAACTGGAAAATGCACTGACAAATACTTTTTGTATTAAAAATTTCATTTCGTGGACGACTGCTGTTACTGGTATGCATGTTAGAGTCTTCGCATAAGATGGGGTTTTTATTAAGGTTGTAACTCCGTTTACAGCACTCAGAAGAAAACGTCAGATACTTTACAAAGTATACAAGTTATATTCATAAAAATCTGAGTCTAATGATATTCATCTACGCCTACGAACATTCGTGCCTGGGTTGACTCAGTTTTTGATGCTGATCAAAAATATATACATAGGGACTCTGGCGCCTCCTTCTGAGTTTTGCAAAGGAATTGACAAGCTTAGTACACCCATTTTATGTGGAGGGTGTAATAAATAATAATCATATCATACCGTGTAACGCAAAAAAACTTTTCAAATCTTGTTAATCCTCTCCAAATAAAAAAAAAACATAATATAAGATCCGCTTGTGTTAAATAAAACAAAATATACCAAAAAAAAAAAAAAAGCAAAGTTAAATGTTGATTTAAAGATTTCATTTTTAAAAGATTAGACAGAGAACGGTATGTAAAAGCGATGCCATTCTTAGACTCACAGCCAGTTAATACATGCATCAACGGCGAATTTGCTTTTTTGTTACATTTTTTTAAAGGGTATAGCAAATAGTACGTATCGTACGTACCGTGGCAATCAATCTATTTTTTATTTTATTTTTTTTGTTTTTTTGTTTTTAATCATTATTAATACATACTTTGTTCTTACGTAACTACCATAACATATTATTACTATTATAAAAAATTATTTAATTAATAATTAACTTAACTGTATCAGCATTTTCTATATATTTATGTTTATATTTTTCAAACATTTCTACCAAGGCAGTTACAACTTTTTCATGTATCTCATCTATATACTGAGGGTCAGCCTCAAAAGTTTGCTTAACTTCAATGGGTGCACCAACTGAAATCAAAAAAGAAAAATTATTTTATTGCACTTATTAGATAAATGAGGAAAAAAACTTACCAACTTGAACGATATGTTTGCGCAGAGGTATAAAACCGAAATTATACTGAAAGAAACCGCGTCCTCTAACAATTAATGGTGAGACACCGGTTAACTCTTTGACATAATTTTGAAAACGCCTTAAAGGCGAATTGGGTGGATTATTGACCTGTTCATATATGTCAACCTCACCAAAGGAAAATGAAGGAACTATAGCAGCTCTATACCAAAAGAAATCATTAACAGAAATGTTATGATGCGGTAATTTTTACATACCCAGTACGAATGGCTATTTTAACAAAACCTTTACGATTTTTTAATGTTAATATATAACGACCTGGATGGGAATCTAAAGATTCTTGAGCGCCACCCACCAACACTGCTACAGCATTGGATGTAAAACCATCTTTATTGCCAGGATGCTGAGGATCGTTGGAAGTACTTAAATGATAAATTAATGATTCACGGGAACACGAGATTAAACCCCATAAACGAAGGATTTCACGTAAAAATGGTACATAAAAGTGAATATTCAAGGTGGCAATTTTCGGACGAATCCCAGGAAACAATTTCAGCCACTTACTAATATTGTTGCCCATATTATTGGTAATGCCAGTACTGGAAATAAATGATAGTGGTAAAATTTTTTGAAATCAAAAAATGCTCTTCTCTTACCCAATAACTCCATGGGGAAAACTGGCTATCAAATAATTACGATTGGGTGTCAAATCAGTCGTTTTAATTAGCTCGATAGGAAAATAATCGCGTAAATGTTTGGTCAGACAATTGTTACGCAACAACATCCAGCTATTTAATAAAGGAATGCATAAGTAAGAAGACCGAATTTCACTGAAGCTAAATTCCAAATCGAAAATACTCTCAACATATATATAGAAAATGGGGCGTGGCAAGTTCATTGTTACTCCATTTAATAGCAGATCAGGTGGATTTTGTGCTGAGTATGGTTTTTTGTAAATTGTGGGCGTGTCTGCTATCCAACCACACCCATTTTTGGTATATAGTTGGATGGGATCATTATAAATATTTGTAGCAAACCTCTTAATTCAATTTTTTGTGGCAAATAAATAAATTTTTGTCGATTAGGGGCGTGGCTCTTGACCGATTTTGGCCAACTTAATAAGGAAGATGTGTGCAGAAATCAATATTTGCAGACGGACACCCGGACGAATATTGTTAAATTCAAATTTTGAAAGTATTTACGGGACAACACTCCTATGGCGGACTTACCCATTTCCATGAATCGTTGAACATCGATATTTATGATCAAAATATATATATGTTAAATATAATAAAAGTACAGCTCGCCCTGTTGTACTAAAATAAAACTACCAACATAAAAACGGAAAGTATTATTTCAATAATTCAAACAGAAATTTAATATTTTTATATTCAAGGTACTTACCAAGAAGAAACATGTTAAGAATAGCGATACAAACGGTAGACACAATACTACGTATACATATAGACCGGTGGCCAAAGTTTGCAAACGCCGCCTTGGTGGCACATTAAGCGGCGCCCATTTAATAGGCATAATTGCACTTTGTTGCTAGTATTATATTTTATAGTTTAGCAAAAACTTGACATTCACTTTTTGTCACAATTTAAACGCAAATCAATTAAAAACTCAGGTTGTGCCAGTTTTGTAAGAACTATGTTCTTAGTTGAAGAGAATTACAAAACTAAAATGATAATTTTATACTTTGGCTTATCAAATTCTAAGACCAATAAATTCGGTTCTTTTGGAAGTAAAGTTATTGTTATCTGTGCGGGATTTTTTTTTGTTTTATTAAAGTAAAAAAACATGTGCTGTTATATGTAGTTGTTTTGTAAAAATGTTATAGTCGATCCAGACCGGTTATTTAATACTCCACACCTTAGCTCCTAAAATTATGCTACAATTAGTTTAGTATCTGTATAAACGAGGCACTGCCATATAAGTTATTTCATGATATATAATTATATGAGAAGGAATTCTAAAAATGCTCCAATTAGGTCCTTGATAGACCAATTCATATCCTTAAACTAAGTTTCATCGAAATATTTCAAAAAATTCCGAATTTCATATATTGAACTTTATCCAAAGTTATGTACAGACACTCTTAGTTCATGCAAAATGACAATCACGCCCATATTAGAACATATAATCAATTTAGAAAACGTATTTAGTTTTACGGCCACAATCGATAGTAATAGTATTGAAAGTTAACGATATCGTTATCTGTGTTTACATAAACTTTCTTTGAATCAAAATTCGAAATTGTTGAACTTAAATGCAATACAAACGGTCACTCCTTTAAAAGAGCACAATTGTTATTGCATGTCACGCCCACTGATTATGTATAACCAATCTATATAATAAAGAGTTGGCCTTCTTAGCTAGACATAGTTTTTTTTTACTTGTTTAAAATTTAAATATTGGAGAAATTCCGGTTTTCCTTACAATGAGCGATTTCTATATCTAATCTTATGCTCTTTAAATTTTCAATACCAACCTATGTATATATATACGTATATTTACACATATTTTTAGATTGCATTATACTTGTAATGTTGATAAAAATAATCATTTTCCATTTCAAGTTCAAAACTTAGCTTGTTATCGTAGGACCCGCAATGATGATTCTATTAGAACCTAAACTATATATTTATGTAAAGTACTATCACTTTGACTGAATGTCAAAGAAGATAAGAAATCATAAATTTTTTTTAACAGACAGACACATCAACCATTTTCAAACCCTGCCGATAACATATATATATATATATACATACTAAAAACTTATTAACTATAGCGAAGATTGACTTAAACTAAGTGTTTCTAAGTTAAAAAAAAAGGCATTCTTATACAAAATTAAACTTAAGTTCAATTTCAAACCTCAAGCATGATTATTAAAGTAATTTCTTCTTCGAACCTATCGACTTTTGAAATAAAGTCATATTTTTTCATACAAAACATATGTGACTTGGACTACTTTCACAATTATTGTATTTGTGTGTATATGTATTTTTAAAAAATTTACAAAATTTTTACGATTCCTAAATGAAACAATGTGGAGTAATAACTTTAAGCTCAATTAATTACTATAATTACTCTGTTCTAAGTTTAAAGCGATTGATAAGAGCGATACATATATATAGATATAGAGATATATTGTTTGTTTATAAATGAATCAATGAATGAAAGAATTCACAGAGAATCATTTAATCAAACGTTATATGAGTACAAAAAACAGAATCAGATGACGCTCACATACAACTGCGTACTTGTATAATTTGTTTTCATTTATTTGTTATTTGTTTAAGAACACATTTTAATATTATGCATTATTTGGGTTTTTCTTTTTTCAATTTCAAAACATGTTCTTTTTTTAATACAGAATATTGCATTGATTGCAAACACGAACTTTACTCGGTCTTAGTCACAGGCTTGTCTTAACATTAAACCCTTAACCCCTGATTTAATGATCAAGTAAACTATGTTTTTGATAATTATTTAAATAGTCACATTAAAGGGCGGTTATAAGTGAAAACACGAATTTTTAACAACTTCACGTATCACATATTCTTGGCACAAACAGTCACTCACTTTGAAATAAAAGGTAATTGATCTTTTATATTATACATTCGCATTCGATCCAGTTTTCGTTTTTTTTTTTTTTTTTCGAAATGATTCTCTGACAACAAATTTGTTGCAATTATTTACACAATAAATAACATTTTATTTGAAATTTTATAAAAAACGCACGATTTATCCGAAAATTAAAAGCAGAAATTTAACTCCAACAACTTCTATTAACGCAGTATGATTGATTGATAGCAGCTTTTATTATTGTTTAGAACAGTAACGTGCACTTGCACACAAATGCTAATTAATAAAATAATAAAAACAAAGTCATATAAGAGCGCTCAATTGCACAACACACTCAATGTAGACAATGTAGTAAGAATAACACTGAGAGAATATATTTCATACAAAAATATACTTAACTACACAGTGAGGTTGTGAAATTCTCCGATTAATCACAGTTCACTTCGTGTATGATAAGTCATGAATTGCCTATGTAAAACAAATTAAGTAATATTCTGTTAACGGGAACATACGGATATTCCATGTTAAGAAAAACTATCCCGTAACATTCTGTTAACGGGAACACACGATAATTGCATGTTAATAGAGTTAAAATCAATAAATTAATTTACTTATAAAATAAATTAATGTTAATCAGTATTTTATGAATTGTTTAAAAAGTTTAATTAATTATTTAGTTCTTTCAATAATTACTACTTACAGCTATTCTCCGCAGCTGTCATTAGGTATAGTTCAGAGATTTATAGAGAGAGAACTAAAATTTATGTACTTGACTAAACTCATCCCTAATGTTGATAATTTTATATTATTTTCACATAATTAAACAATAATGAATAATTAAATAAAAATGAATAAACGAATATACAAAATAAAATTTTAACAAATGGCGACTGAGCAGCATAAACACTTGGCGAATATTATAAAATCATGTCATAATTCTTTGCGGCAAAAAACTCAACAGAATGGATCTGTCCAAGCTTGGCAAGAACACACCCAACAAACAAAACTATTAAAAGAATATGCCACCGCTATGCATGAATTATCACAAATATGGGAAGAAAACAACACCACCAAAGAAGGTGTAGTAACGCAAAATCGCCTGCAATGGATTGTAGAATATTGCAACAAATATTTTTATTCGGAAAATGCCATAATTTTAGAGAAAAGAAACAAAGAGCAACGTTTATTGGACTTGTGGCCTGATTATGATCGTTCTCAATGTCGATATATGCATAAAATACCAGAAAAACTAAATGTCTTAGATGTGGGCAGCTGTTTCCATCCATTTAAAAATATACCTAACTTTAAAGTGACACCAATTGATTTGTATCCAGCCACCGATGATGTATTAAAATGTGACTTTTTACAAGTACCTCTGCAAAAAATTGATAATTGTGATATGTCTTGGCAGAATAATGAAGTGAAAAGTCTACCTCGTTTACATTATGAGTGTGTGATATTTAGTTTATTGTTAGAATACTTACCTACATCGCAGCAACGCTTGCATTGTTGCCGGAAAGCCTATGATTTATTAAAGCCGGAGGGTGTGTTAATTGTTATAACACCCGATAGTCAACATGTTGGTAAAAATGCTGCTATTATGAAAAATTGGCGTTACACGTTGGGTTGTTTGGGTTTTAACCGGGTACGTTTTGAAAAATTACCTCACATTACATGTATGGTGTATCGTAAGGCTTGTGATCCTCGACTTGCGTACCGATGGTCTGAGTTGCATAAAGAATCTTATATGAAGTTGGATTTACAAATACCACAAGACAATAAAACGTATTCTCACATTTTATAATCAAAGTGTGTTTTTATTTATTTATTTTAATAAATTATTTATATTAAAGACTCACGCTCACTCAGGAAGTTATATGAACACTTGAATAAAATTTTTATAGACAACATATCACAAGGCCTTTTCAAATTAAGATTATGGGTTTCTTAAAACGCATATTTTATCAAACACATGTCACTTCTATGTTAAGAAACAGTTGCCGAAATTATCATGTGCACACAATTTTATATCGATGAGAAACAAACAGTTTTGTTTGTTTTTTCATTTATTTAATGCATTCACTCTCACAACTTGTATAAAATTAATTAATATTGGAATTCATTTTATATTAAGATCATATTATACGGATACAACACTACCTTAAATTAACTTCCGCTCTGATTTTTACAAAGTTCTACACAACTATGACGAATTAAAATAAATTTCCGCCTTTACTAATGTCATATGTGTATTACGGCATTGCCAGAGGCAAATAACGGCATATTGCTGTAAAAGTTAGCATTGAATTGTAGAAATTAGTAAAGTAAACGATAAAAATTAATAGTCGCTCCTTTGTCCTTTTGATTTAATATTTTTATTCAGTTTACATTTGAGAAAACATTAAGTATTAACATAAAATAAATTGAACTATAAATTTTGATCTTTATTTTGAACTAAATGTACACATCTCTACATAGGGCACACATGCATAGCATTGTGGATGATAAAGTTTACATGTTTACCTGTACGCATTAATAAAGATTTAATGCATACGGGACACTTTTTCGAATTGGTTTAGAATTTTAGAATATTAAATATTTTTCTAATACAGTTATAATATTAAATGGTGTTTAAATGAACATTTAATACAAATTGGTACACGTTGTGTTTATGTTTGGAAAATTCGCATATGCAGAGTGAAAATTATGTCGGAGTCTAAGCGAGTAACATTAACCACAATAAATGATACGGTGTTAACGACTGGTGCGTCAACATCATTTAGATTTGGAGCCGACTTTTTACCTCCATCAAGTAAAACAGGCACCGAAAAAAATGCATGTGAAAGTGTGCGCCTTAATATCGAATTATTTCAAACGGATTCCAACAAATATCCTGAATTCAATTACTCGAAGTTGCTGCACCTGGAAAAGGTATATATTGACAAACAATTGTATAACATTTCTTATATCCATCCCTCTAAATGCTTGCCACAGAAGCGTCTTAAAAAGACAAAACAAAAGCCTAACGGTCTGTCGGACATTTTTGAAGAAAATGATGGTGACGCCATGGAACGCATAGCCAAAGAATTGGAAAGGAAATATGGCTCATCGTATGGAGGTGGTCGCAGTAAAAATAAGAGAGGTGATTACGACATTGGTATGGGTTACGACGAATCTGATTCTTTTATAGACAATACTGAGGCGGTATGTACATAATTTTGCATATAATTTTTCACATACAAATGAAAAAAGTCTTTTTTTTTTTTAGTACGACGAAATCATCCCTGATGAAGTGGAAACGATAGAAGGTGGTTTCTATATCAACTGTGGAGCATTGGAATTCAAAAAATTACACACAGAATCCCTAACCACTAAAACTGATGAAATTATCAAAATGCCTAATCGTCCCAGTAAGCGAGTTATCTCCTCATCATCCGAAGAATCCTCATCTTCCGAAGACGATGAAGAGGATGACGAGTCCGATGATGAAGATGAAGAATCAATTGAAGAGTCACCGAGTGAGACAACAAAGTCTAAGGGGGGCAATGTTGTACTGCACAAAAAAACCAATACCTCCACAAATGGTGATGGCGCAAAGCAGTTGTCCAAAAATCAAATCGCTCGCCCGGAAAACAGCAATGACATGAAAAAATCGATTCATTCAACGGTTATAAAAAATCACATAGTTGGCGGTCTTTCCTGTTCATCATCCAATTCGCCTAAACAAACGGATGGTGGTCGTTCAGATTCAGAAAAAGAACGAATGGAGAAGAAAGTGGAGAAAACGACCACCGTTAAAGATATGCTGAAGGCACGAAGGGATCACTTTTTAAAATCTCAGCATTCCACTGACACTAAAACGTTTGCAGCAAATGGTGATAATAAAATAAAATCTTCAGATGGTGATGATGGAGACAATGACGACGACAGGGACGATGAAACATTAAGCGAAGATTCCGATGATAGAGAATCCGAAGATAATAGTGATTCCAATGAAAGTGTTAATCAACAGCAGCAGCAGCAACAACAACAGACGATGGCAAAACCCGGTCTTGAAAGCAACAATAAAGAATCGGCGCAGACAGAGAGTGAGTTAAGAAGCTATAAAAAAAATAATGGCAAATTTTTAAAACGAGAAAATTTTCTACTTTTTAGAACTTCGAACGGCAGACACCAAGTTACCGGAAATGGACGGCGATGTACTCAGCAACATAATTGAATTTCGTGACAGTTTATTAAGTAAAAATATGGTGGGAAAGAGATTTCAATTTACTGAACAGCTCATCGAGCAATTTCTTAAGTAATGTTTTATTTCAACCTTAACGAATATATAGAATGCGTTCTTATATATAAATAAATTTAAATTTTAGGATTGATGATGCCTTAATCTTGGATAGAACACAACGTAATACAGTGTACGCCCATTTGGAGTTTCAGTTATCGTTACCGAAATATTATTTTCTACGGAAAGTCAAGCAGTTAAGGATTAAGGAGGAGAAACTGAAAAGTAAAAGAGCCTTTCACAAGCTGCACAAGGCCGTCACAGAGGTTATGCCAGCAGTCACTGCCAGTTATGAGGCTGAATTGAGAAAGTATGCAGAATTGCAGTAAGTATGCGTTCATAAGTAACTGCAGAGCGATAGTGCACATTTAATTTATATCAATTCCATAGAGCGGCCAATGTGAATTGCGACCAACCACTTAAGATGCCAAAGAAGAAATTTCCGTGGAATCACAACTTGAGGTATTTTTATTCAGTTTACACATGAACTGCACACTTTTCACGCTACTTCTATATATGTATATTGTCCAAGGAACCTATTGTATGATGTTTATCAAATGCGTTGGACGTCGTACCCTGTACTGGGTACGCGAAAAGAAACCTTGGAAATATTTCTAGGCGATTATATGAGACAAAAAGTGGTAAAAATTTGGCCCAACGGATGGATGTGTTATGAAGAATTGCAAGGCGAAATTGAAAAGAGGAAAATTGCCGTTAATAGGAATAATGAGAGGAAGAAAGCGGGTCCCACTGCTGCTACTTCAAAAATAACCTCTAGCGAATTAATGGTTACTGCTGTTGCAGCCTCCACCACCACTGCCGTTATGCCGCCTTCAGGTTTTCAAATAACACCGCCAGTTAGTTTACTTGCAGGACTACAGCACGGGCAGAATGCTTTTATGAAACAATTCGAGGAATTTGCCAATTCACGCTCTAACGCTAACTCGGATACTGATTCGGTGGCCAGTAGCAGTACATCAAATAGTCTCAAACGCAAGAATTGCGACTTGACTGCTTCTGCTGCATCGGGCAGGCAAAGTAAGGCCAAAATTGTTAAAAGCAATTCTGATCAAACAAAAGTATACGCTAAAGAGATAAAACAACTCTCTCCGGTGATGGAGTTGACGACATCTGGTAAAAGAACTGATCATAGCATAAGTCATATAATGGTCTCTGCCGTTCCAGCTACATCATCTGCCGCCTCGCTTACATTAAACAATACAACTGCCCCTCCCCTAAACGTTAGCTCAACCGCAATATCATCTCTACCATTCAAACCAACAGATACCATACACACCACACATATTATTGATCTTGATAATTATACAAACCTGTGTGACATTCTGAATACCACAAAGTCCATGCCGGCCACATCTGTTTCCGTGACAGTATCGTCTTCGTCATCATCCTCATCATCATCGTCAATATCACGGCCCGTGTCAAATTTACGACGTGAAAGTAGTGGTGATTCCGAAATTGAAATCGTTGGTGTTTATAAAGCGACAAAAAATATGCCGAAGCAAAGAACAACCAAATCCCATAATCGCGCCAACAGCAAGACAAATATGTACCAACTGAATATGGAGAACATCGCCGCATTTGCTGGTTTGACAAAGATTAACAACACGACCGGAAAATATTCAAAACCGAATAAAACAAAGCAAGCAAACAGCATGCCGCCAAGCACGGTCGTAAGTGATGTTGAATTGAATAAGATGGTAAGAGAATGAAAATGTTTTTATAAAAAAAAAAACCATTTAGCTTTTTTTTATAATTCCAGAACGCGTCAATTCAATCGCAATTGCAAGTTTCAACAGTGCCGCCTCATCTGAAACCTCAATGACACAAAGTGCCACTTACCGGTGGTATAGACTCAGCGACTGCGGCAACATCTACATTGAAAAATTATCAAATCTCCAGTATTTTAATACCGACAAATTCTACAGTATACCCTGAGGACTCGAATCTAAGTGCCGCCTTAGTTTTAACGTCTCTGAACGGTAGTAGCGTTTGTAACGAACCGATAAATACTACAGCAGAGAAATCTGTATCAACACTGCCTATAATGACACCGTTTGGAATGGATGCCATTTATTCATCAAACGCTACCGCAACAATAACAAAATCGTTGACCGACAATTTAACAACAAATAAATTTTCCGTTTTACCTTTATTTCTATCGCCACTGCAGACCACCACCACCGTATTCAAAAATTTAGAACTCCCACAAACAACAACAATAACAACACCAACCAAAATGAACCAACAAATATCTATACAAAGTGCAGCTTGTGGTGGTGGTGGCGGTAGTCATGAGGAACAACAACCGTTCAAACAAACTCAAAGTCATCATCATCATCAACAACAACAACAACAACAACAGAAATACCAGACGCGTAAATAATTACCTTAGTATTAACAATAAAAAAATTCTCTTATAAGCGAATATTTCGTCAATTTTTTGTTAATGAAAAATATATTATAATGGCAACTGCAGTGTGTGTGTTATGTAAAAATTTATACCATAATTTTTTATTTTTATTTACTATGAAGAACTGAATGTAAAAATATTGCAGTCGTGAATATTTGCATTAAAAATATAAATAAATGTCAGTAAAGAGATTTTGTTTTCGGTTTATTATACACAACAACACTGGACGTCTAAAGTAAGGCCCAACTCTTATTATACGGATCGCTTCAATATCACTTTTTCTGAAGCGATTTAGCCTTGTCCATCTGTCTGTCTATCTGCTATCTCTTGTATATGCATTTTTTGGAATACTTCGATGAAATTTGGCACAAAAAAGAACCTTTTTGAAAATGTTTAGGATTGCACCATTTTCAGAACCTCTCATATAAATTTTGTTCTTTTTTTTTATTTCATCCATTTTATGATATCTTCTTCGATGGCTATACATATCAGCAGCACATGAAAATGTCACGGGACAATTTGGCAGGTGTACAGTGCCTTCCCAGTACTAATAATTCCAATGGAGTTCATTTCATTTCCAATTGGAAATGGTATAGAGGACGCACTTGTCACAAACCAAGGGCTGTTGCTTGATCCATCAAGCATGTCCCTCTTTTGCTGATTCAATGCGTATTCTGTTAGTAGCTTGAAGTAATGCATTCAATTTTCTAGCTTCCACTCAGTGGATTTAAAAAAAACATAGAAACAAGAGAGCAATGTTCTTCACCCGTGTCTATTTTAGTCATTTTGGCCATTTGAATTTACATATGCAAGGTTGTCGTCTTAATTGCAACATTTAAAATAAATTTATTTGTAAATTCTTAAGAGCTCTAAAGGAATTCCAAGTTGTCATAGGGTAAATCTATATTTTCACAATCAACGGCATCTGTTGTGGCCGCTAATGCCGATCTGAGTGGTAGTCTCTCCAGGGATTTTGTTGTTATTAAAATGTTACCACCTCCACCACCGTGAGTTGATGAACGTTTCAATTTTACCAGTTTACTGCCTTGCTTGGCCTGCCCCATAATATTGGGTGGTATCGGTTTTTTACGATCCGCCTCCCATTCGGCCCGATGCAAACGTTGACGATGCTTGTACATGTTGGCATTTGAGAAGAACGTCATCGGGCAATTTGGACATGTGTACAACACTTCGCCTGTGTGCACGGAGGTATGCTCCTAAACATCATAGTAAGCAAAACCAGCTATTAATCATATTTTACATTGAAATTCAGTGGAAATATTCCACACGATTATGAAACTTACTCGCAAATCTTGCGCCCGCTTAAACGCCTTCTCACACATGGTACACTTGAATTTCTTAGCACATTCATGATTATGGTAGATGTGCCGTTTTAAAGCTCTCGATGTGGATGACACTTTATTGCAGATGTGGCAACGATGTTCGGTTGTGGTGTCTTCATGCATGCTTTTCATGTGCTGCTTCAAGCCGGCCATGTGTCTCAACCAGGTGCCACATATTTCGCATTGCTGCGGTATGGGCATTGGTTTGGGCTTGTCGGAATGCTCAATTTCGTTGTGCTTCTTGAGGCTGTAGCCACTTTTTAATGTTTTGCCACATTTATCACAAATGACGGAATTTTGCGGATCATGAGAGTATTTCAAATGTTCCTTCAGCTTGCGATCGGTTGGCAATCTGGAAGGAGAGAAAGGAGAATATCGAATGTATTACGAGGAGTATAATATAAATTAAATGGAAGAAAGTCATTACATATATAACGCACACACAACGTAATGAATTGACTTGAATCGGACGAATGTTTCATTCTTACTAAACTTAGGGCGAAATATTTAATTAAAGTAAATCTCCGAACATTTCTTGCATTTTTCACTTGACTGATGCGTCAACAATGTTCAATTCTTTTCAAAAGTTTTACAAATCTGGGTAGACCAACAAAAATCGTTCTTAACCGACTCTTCTAATTTTCTTTATTATTGTTGGAAATATTGCATAATTTACTGGTCTGCTTACTTTTTATTGCATTGAGGACATTCAAACTTAAACTCTTCCTTGGGTACATGCTTGACAAAGGAATGATGTTCGAAAGAGGCTTTTGATGAAAATGTTTTCGGACACTTGTCACAATGGAATATTTTCTTATATTTGGATGGTGGTGGATTTGGCAGGTGGGAATTTTCATGCGTCTCCAATTGTTTCGAGTCCAAACACGCTTTGCCGCAAGTATTGCATTTGAAGTGTTCGGGATTCCAATGTACGTATACGTGTTCGGCCAATGTTTTGCGCGTTATAAAGCGACGACCACAACACTCCACAAAGCCGTGATCATCATTATGTGATATACGGAAATGTGCTCGCATATCACCAAAGCATTTCACCAACAACTGACATTTGGGACAACGCATATTTTCGAAGAACTTGCCGATAACGATATCGTATTCCATTTGTCGGGCATTGCGTGCTTCGATTTCATCTCGTGTCATACGTTTTCGCGGCACTAATGGTTTCGGATGTTTGCGATATTTTTTCGGTTTAATCGGCACTTTTCTGTAAATAACGGCATAATTATCTTTTTTCTGTTCTGCAGGCCAGCTGCTCTCCGTGTCATGATCGCTGTCATTTTCCGAATCACTTGTGGATTGAGCACAATTATCGAAATCAATATTATTGTTACAATTATTTTCGGCATTTTCATCAGCACTACTGGTTGCATCCTCCTGCTCGTGCTCCCGTTCCCGTTCCTCTTTAGATTTGTTTTCCAACTTCACTTTTCTAGAACATAGCGCAGCATTTGCCTCATCATTTAAGTGTTCCATTTTGATATTGGATTTTTCTAAATTTTCCAGTTTTTTTATTTGCCGCCTTTTTGATTTAACGTTAACGGGCCTTTCCACTTCACACCCACTTTTTCGAGGTCGGCCACGTTTCTTTATCGTAATTTTCTTGGCGCCATCACTATTATCAGGCAATGGCAAAGTAATACTTTTACTGGTTTCCGTTTCAGTTTCAGCAAATATATCGTGTGTTAGGCCCAAATCAATATCAATATCAAGTGATGACTCGCGTTTAATGCGCTTGCACATATCTTTTGTTGAGGATTGCTCTGTGTCAGGTTGGTGACTACGTCTTGTCGCCCTTAAAGCACGTTCACTTAAGCCGGGCGTCTCTTCAATAATTTCTAGTTGAGGCAGCAATTCCAATTCATTGACTTCTAACTTAATTTCGGAATCAAATATATTATTTGAATGGGAGTTATTTTGTGTGTGTTCAGATTTTGCTAAAAAATCACTGGGTAAAGAGTCGTCCATAACAACAACCACATCTGCTTTTGTTTCCAGACAATGATGGGCCTCCATTACACGTTCATATAACAAATGAAAGTCCCGTATAACATTCCAGCATGCCCTGCACACTTGCTGTTCCTTGGAGACATCCTTGTTAGGCTAATCATAAAGGTAAACACACATATATGGAGATTCATGAACAATATTAATTTATAGCGGCATATGCTCACATACCTTTAAACAGAAATGTTTATTAATTATATTACTTATTTGCAAACTTAAACCTTCCTCAGAAAAAATTTCAATGAATTCCGAAACCGGCTGAGACGACTTCTGCAGGCACAAAATACAAGACATCACTCTATACTGTACTCTCTGAACTGAGCAATATATATATTTTAATAGTTAAATAATCTTAAAGTAAAACAGGCACAAACAACTATTGATTTACAGTTATATAATTAAAACCAAAGAGTATAATTTTAAGTTTCCTAGTAAAAAGTGTTATTTATAAAACACCCAGTTGTTATTTATAACGCCGCCACTAAGAACTGATAACACTAAAATGGATGGTTTTTCAACCACCGTTTGCCGTTCTCATAATTAACAAATCGTGAAAAATAAATAAATTTTTTTTGCTTTTATTTATATTTTACTTATATATAAATATTTAATTCATATTTCTTTTACGTTTATTTCAGAATAGAATAGTTTGGTTGCGCCATTTTTGAGTGCGGCTTTGTGAAAACGTTTTAGGTGATGGAATAGATTTGATTTGGCTTTAAAAGTTGTATCGCATATTGAACATGAATATAGAGCCACACCAGTATGTACAGACATATGTTCCTAAACAAACAATTTAAGCATATTAGGGATCATATCTCATTCTCTGTTGGAAATATATAAACTTACTTTAAGGTATTGTCTCCTTTTAAAGGCTTTCGCGCACATACTGCACTGGTATTTTTTTTCCAACACATGATTAAAGTATTTATGACGTTTTAGCCCATTAATACTAGTTGATACGTGATTGCAGATGTCACAATGAAGTACATTAGTAACTGCAAATTCCATACCAACTGACTCTTGCAATTCAGTTTTACCGAAAAAAACGCTTTCATTTAAATCGCTCTTAGATGATTCATTTTCGCTAACATTTCTTTCTAAAGTTTTACTGCACTGTTCATTTTCGTTCAAATTGAGAGGTGGCTCACATTTAATCGTTTGACATTCTTCTTTCATAGGCAATAATTGTTTCCGTTTTCGTTGACTCCTTCTACTACTCTTCTCAGTAACACATTCTGCTGATTCTTCATGAATATCTATTTGAGGTTCTAGTGCCTGGCTCACCTCCATACCTTTATCCTGACTGTCATTACTGTGTGTGGATGTGAACTTAAATATCGTACTTTCATTACTTAGTTCTCTGCTTTCATCTTTAACACATTTATTAGAGTCTGACTTAAGTTTTGTGTCATTTGAAAGCGTAATTTCATTATTCATATATTTAACCAATAGCTGATTATGTGCCACCACTACTTTCCGATATAAACCGTGAAAATCGTTAACGACGTTCCAACAATTCTCACATACATATTGGGTATACCTGCCAGTCTAAATCAAATCATATATTATCCTTTTTATACTTTAAATAAAAATATTGTACACAAACCTGTAACCAAAAGTGTTTGTTGATAACGTTGCTGATGTCCAAACGCAACCCTTCTTCTGAATAAACATCTAAATACCTTACGCCCTCCGAAGATTCCTTCAGACATAACAGGCAAAACATATTAATGGTTATAATTTCTATTTGTTTTTATTATAAAATTTTATTTCTTTTTAGGCTCAAAAGCTAATAGAATGTTGTTAAATAAAATCTTAGCTTTTTCCATATCGTCTTCTTCTTATCATTACTGTGCCTTTGCGGTTATTGCAATAAAATGGTAACACAAATATTTCAACCCCGATATTGTAAAAAATGAAATCTATTGTCTTTCTCGCTGTACCTCATATTTTAGTTTTTTAGCTTATTTTCTTTAATAATTAATTAAATAAGTGAGAAGTGAAACAAAAAATTTAATATACATAAAGACCCAGTTCATTTTCTGTGAATCTTTTTATATAAAAAGTGTATATAACGCTCACGGTTATTTTTTGATGTAAACAAACGTGCTTGTGTTGAAAAATGGCATCTAAAAAGTTGGAGTACAGCTCGAGCCTAGGGGGCTCAGTTGAGCTGGGTACCCACTTGCCTACTTTCAAATATGCAGCTTCAGTTTTAACTGAAATGAGGCAGCTGGTCAATAATATTAAACAACCAACTGCAACAAAATTAATCTTCCAAACGTTGCCGAAACATATGAGGCGACGAGCCATGTCTCACCACCCCAAACGACTACCCCGAAAATACAGAGCAGCTCATATGGCACAAATGTTCAAATCAGGGAAGCCTCAGCAAGGCAAAAGACCTTCGCGTAAGTATCGTCGAAGACCCAAGAATTTATTGAACGCATACCTCAGAAGACAGCGTAAAAATAAGTGGCTCGAAACTCATATATGGCACGCTAAACGCTTTCATATGGTACAACGATGGGGCTACCAGTTGCCTTACGCTAGTTGTGATAAAACGTATCGTGCCTGTTACAGAGCCACAACGGAACACTGTCTCCTCCAAGACATATCATATTATGCTTGCATTGAGATGAGTGGTACAGTAGAAGAACTCAAAAAAGGTTTCCAGCGTCTAACTAGTCGGGAATGTAGTCTCAGTGTTACAGCCAAAACGTATCTAACCGGAAGGCGCGAAGGTTATGTTGATTTTTTTAAAGATGGCCAATACCCTTATAAAGCTTTAGGTAAAATTAATTTCATTTGGTGTCCTGTCATTGGGAATGATGCGGAAAATGATGCCAACACTGTAAGAACATTATGGATATGGACCCATCCATGCTCATACCACTGCATTTTAGAAGAGCTCGTCACAGTGTTTGCTCTAAAAACCACTAAGATCATCAAAATACCCATCCCCGAAGAAAGTTCGGAAGATGCATGTAAAATTTCTGGCAAAACTCAAAGACGTCTGCAATTTATGACAAAAATAATTGCCCGGCAAAATATACCAACTTATAAAAATGCTACAGGAACGATTGAATTGAAAGAACTGAAGGACACAATGAATCGTTTCCGCTTAACAGGACCTCTGTCTCAAAGAATATTAAGTGAAGCATTTAAGGTTAAGGAGCTGAGTAAATGCGAGGATATAAAAAAGCTATGGATACATAATGCAATGGAAGCGTCTACATTTAAAAAAGCGCATACTACGCAAAAGGAATTCTGGGAGAGATGTCAGAATACTGTAAACTCACCCACAGATCTTTTATCCAATATGGTGTTGGCTTTAAATATTGAAGATCCCCGCCTCCACAGACCCAAAAGACGCACCAAATGTAGGGCGGCTCCTCTTAAATCGCTTGATTGTGAAATGTCTGATTATACATTAATGGAAACATCCAACTTATTAAGTTACTCTGCGTTATGGCAACAATCTCTAAGAGATCGTGTCTCTGAGGAAATGTTAAGTACACATGCCTACTGTTCATTAAGAGAGGAGCAAGCTATCGTGCCGGGACATTCGTGTCCTTTCGAAGAAACGCTTCAACCGGTACCCGTACTGTTAATACAAAGACCCGGCGTTCAGCAAGCCGCTTATAAGCGTTTATCATACGGCTGTGGTTGGGATGTTATTTTGCCTGCTGGTTACAGTATGGCCGTATGGTTGTGCCTGATCATGTGGGGTGCCCGGCCAGGTGGTTTAAGGGAATTCGAAACATTATTCAGAGAAATGGGCACCGAAGAACACCTACCAGATACTATGGGTGGTAAACAAATGGCCTCTCTGAAGTATGAGGAATTACGCAGCAAATATTTTCGTTTACCCCCAAACAAGCGATGTAATTATCAAAAGTTATCCATTGTTTCGCCATTCCGGGTTCCCTTTGTGGCTTTGGTACGTGACTGGAAACTAAGTGCAAACGCTAAAGAAACTGACGCACAATCTCAGAATTTCTTTATACTGCGTGATCGCATACTATTGCAAGATCTTGTAGATTGTTTAAAGAAATCGAATCTTAAGAAATTCCCTCCCACTCTATCACCGGAATGTTTAATTCAATTGAAGTTTACTCTCAAGAGCCGTGGAAATCCTACAGATTTTGCCTTGGTTTGCTTGCCACTAAAAAAGGATTTCAAGCGTCATTTAAAAAACGTTCATACGCATCAAAACGAGCCAATTTTTACGGAACCTTTACTAAAGGATCGCCACGAAAGGGAACGCAAACAATTACGGACGGAGCATAAAAAACTTTTGAAACGTCTGCGCGGGCAAAGGGTTAGAGAGAAGAGGAAAAAACAGGTATAAATTTACACGTAAGAAAACTAAATTTGGCTTAGGCCAAATCTTAAATACCCTCCACATCTATAATAGTGGGCGTGACAGGTATATTATTACGCCCTCTATTAATGTGTATTATGTTACGTATCAGCTTGAAAGTCCATGAGAATGCCAACAACAGACGGACACACGGACATGTCTAGAACGAATCAGTTTTTGATGCTGATACTTTGTAGGGCCTTTGACGCTTCCTTCTGAGTGCGGCAAACCGAAAAACAAACTTAGTATACCCTCATTAGTAAGGAGCAGGGTATAAAAAGAAATGTTTCACTAAAATTTAAATTTGATCAGATTGTTTTATTTTTATAAACAAGGAAACGAGCACCAGCAAAGTGTTTATCCGACCTGCCGGAACGTCAACAATATGTGCTGAGCAATTTAAAAAAATGTGCGCACTATGGCTACCAGAAGACTTTACTACTCTGTTTACGGTTCGCAAACAAGGTTGCCGAGAAGCTTTTGGTTATCTTACAACGGCTCACTTTTGCCTCACCGAAGGCACGGCAGGTGCCATTGGTTACGTAACAGTAGAGGGATTGAAGCAACTTTTACAACTCAATCACAATTGCCGCCTTAAACAGCCAATGTGTTTATTGCGGGCCACTAACAGCCGTCATTATCGCTTTGCCACCTTTAAAGTCAACTTGGATGTGTAATAAGAAGAAATAAACAAAATAATTGGATTGCAAAATAATTAAAATAATTCAATTAATAAGAATTTTTTTATTGTAATTTTCTATCAAATGAAACAAAGATTATTTTAAAGATAAAGACTTGCGGACTATACTTAATGGAGATTTGCTGGACCGTATGAGATGGAAACTAGTTGATTTTAAAAAAATATACAACTTCCCTGTAATTTAAGGCGGTTTCATTTGCGCCACATTGTATAATGAAGTGATTAATGTTTTGAATAATCATTCGTTTAAATTCAACAGGAATTCTTCAGTTTCGTTGCTATTTAATACTGTCGTTGGTTCAATTGTTGTTGTTGTTAGTAACGTTTCAGCATATTTTTTGCGTTTTTCTTCCTCCTTTTCTTTAGGGTGGGCTTTTTGGTGGTGCGCATACATGTTGGCATTTGAATTGAATGTTTTCGGACACCAAATACATTTATACAATACATCCCCAGTATGTGTGGTCATGTGCTCCTAGAGTAGAAAATATCAAAATTAAACCTTTACTGATTTTCGTTTCAATTGCGACAACATCTCGTTATTACCCGTAACGTTTTCGCCCTTTTGAAAGCCTTGTCACAGATGGTGCACTTATGTTCTAGACCCATTTTATGCATATACTTAATGTGACTCCTGAGCGCATTCCCGTTGGGTGATGTTTTTGAACAAATCGGGCAAGTTAGCTCCTGCTTGCCCCCCTCAGGATGTTGCAATTGTTTGTGAAGTTTCAAACCTCGCGTTCCTGATAATTTACGTCCGCATATATCGCATATGATTTGCGGAGGCGCTTTACCTGAATGCTCCAGCATGTGACGCTCAAAGATCTCCCTGCAACGGAACGATTTCCCACAAGTATCGCACACTTTGGCATATTTATTTAAATGAACTACTCTGATATGGTTCATGAGTAGATATCGATGAGCGAAACTTGATAAACAAAAAAATGTTTAAAATATAAATTTTGTAGGACCAATGGAAAGAGATTAGTACTTACCGATTGCCACACTCCGAGCAAGGATGCTTTCTTTCTTCTTCAGGTATATGTGTCATAGTGTGCAGTTGCATTACCTTTAAGGAGGCGAAACCTTTGCCGCATTTCGGACATTTGTGGCACTTTTCGCGGTTATTTTCATGTACGGCCATATGCGATTCCAAGCAACGTCGCGTAGCCATCACTTTGTTGCAATGTTTACATTTAAAATAGTCCGGATTTAAGTGGTAACGTATGTGGTCTACAAGGTAACCTCTTTTGAAAAATTTCCTGTTGCAGCAGACGGCATAACCGCGCTTTCTGTTGTGCTCCCTTTGGAAGTGACGCTGCAATATGGTGAAATTCTCTTGAGGGGTGTCGCACTGACCGCAGGTGATTTTAAAATGTTCTGCAATAAATTCATCGCTTTCATTTTGCTTAGTTTTGCGATACTCTGCACTGCGCACCTTGGGCTTACATTGCTTTAATGCTTTCCGTTTATGTAACGGTTTGTAATCTGAGTCCGAATGCAAGTCAGAATTACTGTCGGAGTAATTTACGCAATCTTTGTTTTCAGCAGTTAAAACACGTGCTTCAGCTTCGATATCTTCTTTTTCACGGTTTTCTCTTTTCGTTAACCTGGGTTTTAAGATACGTCGTGTTCGTGTTTTTATGGCACATAAAGCACTTGAATTTTCTTGTTTTATTTTTGGAGGGCGACCTCTTTTTCGTTTTTGCATCGAACTATCATTTAAAACCTCTTTGGGTTTTTCCGATTGTAAATCCGTTTCAATGGGATTTTTAATTGTATCAATATGATTCGATTCCAGAGTAGTTTCTTGTGCTATTAAATGTATGTTTTCTTCATGTTCTGGGGGCGACAATAACTGCTCGTCATGCTCTAATTCTGACTTTATTTCTTCAAAATTCCCCAGCTCAAAAAGTCCCTTTTTTCTTTTCTTCTGTATTGATGTCTTTTTACTACTACATCGCTTTTGGTTTCCTGTTTGCAATTCGCGTAGTAGTATCGACTCAATGGGGTCCTCAACTGCACTCTCTTCACTACATTCTTGTTTCGGTTGCATTGATTGTTCATCATCTTGATCCTTTACACACAACTGGACGTCTTGATTTAATTCAGACTTTATGCGTTCAAAATTTCCCAGTTTGTCATGAACTTCTTTAATTCTTTTGTAGAATGTATGGAAATTATGCAACTCTTTCCAACATATATCACATATCGCGGCATTATGTTCAATGCACTGAAAGGTGTTATTAAATGTTTATACAATATTACAATTAGATTGGGTTTCTTACCAAGGGCCACAAGTGCTTCTTTATTATACTATCTACATTAAATTCTAACCACTTTTGAGAGCTTGCTATAATGAAGTCGTTACAGTTTCTATTGATATTTAAACATAATAAGCAGGTTTCCATTTTAGTTAATCACTTTTTTGCGTTATTCGTGTTGGTGTAGATCAAGATCAATCTTATATATCCAACGATGTGATGAGGTTTGAACTACCTAGTTAAGCCCAGCACTTTGGTGTTATATAAATATAATGGGAAAACTGAACCGATGTCCAATTCACTTTTATATTTAACAAGCTTGGTTGTTTGTTTAATATAAATTTCATTTATCATGTGTTTGTTTGCTTTCGTGTAAAATGGGGATGGCAATGCATTAAATAAGAAAACGAACGTATTGTTATTAAAGAAAGAAATTATTTACTTGTACGCTTTCTGTTTTTATTATTCTAGAGAAAAATGTCATTTTAAATTAATTAAGAAAGAATTTTGTTTTCTTTGTTAACTTACTTAATAATTGTTTATGGTTTTGTGTGAACGATTTCTTAAAAAGAAGAAGAAACTATTATTTATATTACTTCAAAGCGTTTTTTACAAATAGTGAAAAAAAAAACAAAATTAGAGAAAATGATATGTAGAGTTTGTTTGGAGATATCGCCTTCCACAATGGACATTTTCAGCGCGACCAATGATTGCCTGAACGTACCGGATATCGTGCTTAAACACCTAGGATTCAAAGTAACTTTCAATGCAATTCCAAAAATATTTTTCTTTTCGTTCAATTAAATTCATTGTAGCCCCTATCAGACGATCGTCTGTCCACAGATATATGCTCAAATTGTTGGACAAAATTAAGTGATTTCAATAAGTTTTATGCAATGGTAGAGAATGCGCAAACAAAATACTGGAATCTACTTACTGAGAGTACCTCAAATATTGACGATGTTTTATTAAGTATTAAAGTTGAACATAAAGAAGAAATTCAAGAACCTATGGAATTGGAAAATGTGGCTACTATTGAGTTGGAAGAAAACCATGACCCTAATTTGGAAGAAGAAAAAAATCCTCTACATGAAACCGAAGTGTATCCAACAGATTGCTTAAGTAAAGATCTTGACGAAGATGTAGACAGTTCTATAAAAAGTGAAATAAATGATTCCGCTGATAATCTCAGTTCTTCGGATGATGAGTTTATTATAAAGAATACATCAAAGAAGAAGTCTATTAAACGGAAATCTGTTGAAAAGGATGTAAAAGAAACTTGTGAAAGAACCAAGACCAGAAAAGGTGTAGCAAGACACAGTCGGCAATACATAGATAATCTAATAAAAAAGCATATACCCATGGCTTGTGGAATGTGTGCTTTCCTTGGAAAATCTTTTTCAGACATCATGCAGCATTTCTTGTTTACTCACCCCAAAGAAAAACCGCACGTTATATGTTGTGACCGAAAATTAACAAAACGTTATACCATAAGTCAACATGCCTTAAAACATGAGAATCCCGATTACTTCAAGTGAGAATAATAGTTGAAAAATTTTGCTTTTTTCATTTTCTAAAAACATTGATTTTTGCTTAGATGCGAGTCATGCGATAAAACATTTGCCAATGACAGTGGCTTGAGGGCGCATAATTTGGCTCATCATACTCCACAGGATCAAAAAAATTATAAATGTGACACCTGTACGCTTAGATTTTCCACTAGACATTTGCTACAATTGCACAAGGCCACACATATTCCACTTGAAAAAAGATCGTTCCATTGTCCTCAATGCCCAACAGAAAAAGCGTAAGAATTATATGATTTTTTTCTTTCAATTCTTATTTTAATTTCGATAATTTAGTTTTGCTAGTGAATACTCCTTGCAAATCCATATCAGTATGACACACAAGAGAGAGAAAAACGTGTGCCATGTATGTGCCAAATCTATACGGGATAAACGAGCTTTCGAAAAACATGTCCGTCTCCATTTTGAGGACAGCGGTCCACGCGTCAAATGCCCTTATCCGGGTTGTGAGAGTTACCTTAAAGACGAAGACAACTTAAAGCAGCACTTGAAGCGTCACAATCCAGAAGGCAAAATCTATAAATGTAATATGTGCGAGCGGGTATGTAAGAACCGTCGAGCTTTGGCTAGTCACAAACGTTATACGCACTCGACTGAAACTTTCCGCTGTGAAGATTGTGGCAAAACATTGAGAAAAGCTTTATCATTAAAGGTCAGTTTTCCCTCACAATCAATCATTTAGTAGAAGATTTATATATTTATTATTTTTACAGGAACATATGGCTCAACATACAGGCGAAGCATTATATAAATGCCCGTTTTGTACAAGAACCTTCAATTCCAGCGCTAACATGCACTCGCACAAAAAGAAAATGCATCCGATAGAATGGGATGCATGGCGTAAATCAAAACAATGCAGTTCTCAAACTATTATAAATAAAGAAAGTCAATTATTTTGAATATTAAAAGTGTTCTTTTTAAGCCACAGTTCCATTATCTGCATTCTTTTAAAGCAAAATGTGATAATTTTATAGTGCTGCAGATGCAACCATATAAGCAATTGCATAGCATCTCTGGCTTAGTTAATACATCGAATTTTACAGTTTATGTTATCAATTCACTTTTTATCATCCGTTATTTGTTTATGTCATTCACAATTGATTAGTTTATTAATTAAAATAAAACCAAAAATCAAACAAGATTTTATAGAAATTACTTCAAAAATAGCAGATCATGCGTTGCAGAGTCTGCTTAGAAGAATCTGAAGATACAATGAACATTTTTAACAAGGAAGAGGAACATTTACAAATTGTTGACATTGTTTCGAAGCATCTTGGCTTCAAGGTATAAAGGAGTAAAGCGTCCATAGAAAGGGATCTATGTATTTTTAATTAAAAATTATTACATTTTTTATAGCCTGTTCCTGATGACAGCAAAACGACAGCTATATGTTTAATATGTTGGGAGAAACTTTCCGACTTTCATCAATTCTACACATCTGTGCAGAGTGTACAAAAAAACTACGCATTGGATGCAAAGAATATCAAAGTGGAGCAAGATGATAAATTACAAGAACCCATGGAAATTGAAGCGACTATACTGCCTGACCAAAAGAATCCCTTAAATGACAACGACAGCGATTCATTGAATTTTTTAAGTGAACCGCAACCAAATAATATTGAGGAAGATCGCGCAGGTAACTTAAATACATTTGATGAAGAACCTTTGGCCAATTGGATAGATAAAAAGAAACTGAACGAAAAGAGGGGAACAAGGACAGCCACAAGAGGTCCTAAACATCTTCATGATGAGATTGATGATGCTTTGATAAAAAAGCATATACCCATGGTATGCACTTTGTGCGTCTTCACTGGTGCGGCCTATTCGGACATTGTAAAACACTATCGCTTCAGTCATCCTAATGAACGACCTCATGTGGTTTGCTGTAATTTAAAATTATCGAAACGGTGCTACCTAAGGCAACATGCTCTAAACCATGAAAACCCGGATACTTTGAAGTAAGATTTCTTGGGGCGTCCCCCCTATTAATGCTTATAATAAAATTGTTACCTCTTTATAGATGCCATGAGTGCCAGAAAACATTTTCTAATGAAAGTGTTCTACGAGCTCACAATCTAGTCCATCACGCCCCCGAAGATGAGAAGCCATTCCCATGCGAAAAATGTCCCTTAAGATTCGCAACTAGACATTTATTAAATACACACGCATCTTCGCACATTCCACGGGAGGAGAGGAATTTCTTTTGCCCGGAATGCCCAAATAAAAAAGCGTAAATTTTTGTTAAATGATAAGTTCAAAATATATTCTTTATAATCCTTGCAACAGGTTTGCTAGTGCATATTCACTGACCACGCATAGGCATAGTGCTCATAAAAAGGAGGCGAACGTTTGTCATGTGTGCGCCAAGACTATAAGAGACAAACGTTGCTTTGAAAAGCATGTACGCTTGCATTTCGAAAATAGTGGACCACGCATCAAGTGCCCCTATCCGGGCTGTGAAAGCTACCTCAAAGACGAGGACAACTTAAAAGGACATCTCAAGCGTCACAATCCTGAAGGTAAAATTTATAAATGTGCCTCATGCGACAAAGTGTGCAAAAATGCTAAAGCACTGGCCAGCCACAAAAGGTACAGCCACTCGAACGAGATCTTCCAATGCGAGGAATGCGGCAAAACGTTCAAAAGAGCGATAACTTTAAAGGTTTATAATAAAGTAGAGTAAATGGAATTGAAATTGAACTTTATCTTTTAAGGAGCACATGGCACAACATACAGGCGAAATATTATACAATTGTCCTTTCTGCACAAGGACGTTCAATTCAAATGCCAATATGCATGCACATAAGAAGAAAACACATCCAAACGAGTGGAATGAATGGCGCAAATCTAAATTGGGAATTTCATAACCATTTCAAAGTATTTGTAATTATATATATATTGTGCAATTAATATCTTAACATAAAAAAATGTAATTTATTCTACTACTTAAATTAAAATATAAAAGAAAAGAAAAGAAAAGAAAGGTTTACATATAAAAAGAAGCCGTTACAATTTTTATTACAAAGTAAAAATAAACGCTACTGTATTTTTGTGCTATCAACTTAAGGTGAATTTGTTACACATCAAGAAGATAAACAAAACAACCATTTTTCGACTAAATATTTACAAATCTGCAAAAACAAACAAACACCTAGCTAAACATATGAGCTATAATGGCTTGCGGAGTATGTTTGAGGAAATCAGTAGATACCATGAGTATATTTAGTAAGGAAAATCAGCACTTGAAGATATCCGACATTGTGCACAAGCATCTTGATTTCATGGTACGTACATACCCAAAAAAATTACAATTGCAATTATTGAACAATCTTCACAACCGATTAAAGACTCTTTCAGATAATACCACAACAGTTATATGCACAACATGTTGGCTGAAACTTAGCGATTTTCATGAATATTACGAACATGTGGAAAATGTTCAAATTGAATACGAAGAATTGCGGAAGCAAGCCAACAAGAATGTAATGGATATCAAATTGGAACAGGACTTATTTTTACACGAACCAATGGATATTGAAATGGAAAATGTTACCAGCGCAAAAGCAAATCCTACATTTTATGCAAAGGTTGTAGAAAATCCTTTAGATGAAACCACAATATTTCCTTTGGTGTGCTTCAGTGATGTATCTAACGATCAGGAATTACTTAGAACGATGGAATGCCACAACAGCAGTGGACGTAGTTCTGAAAATGAATGCTTAAATTTTTTGAAAGCAAAAAGTAAACTAAAGCAAATCAAACGCAAACGTATTAACAAGAATAACAAAAAGTCAACGCTGAAAAAAGTTAAACGGCATAATAACAAAGTCAATACCAGCAAGCTGGATTCAAATGGCATGGACGCCTTAATAAATAAGCATATAATTATGGCTTGTGATTTATGTGTTTTCATGGGCCAATCATTTGCCGATCTAAAGGAGCATTTCCTTAAGGAGCATCCCCAGGAGAACCCCTATGTTATGTGCTGTGATCGTAAATTGACGAAACGTTATTATTTGACACAGCATGCTCTAAAACATGATGATCCCAATCACTTTAAGTACGTACGTGGAATTAAAAAGTACTTATTTTTGAATCTTTTTATACCTTTCACCTTAGTGGTGAGGGTATACTAAGTTTGCTTTTCGTTTGCAACTCCCAGAAGCAGGTGTCAGAGAGTCTACAAAGTATATATATTCTTGATCAGCGTCAAAAACTGAGTCGATTTAGATATGTATGTCCGTGTGTCTGTCTGTTGTTGACATTCTCACGAGCGAAAGTCTTGAGATATTGAGCTGAAATTTTGTACAGACACTTAGTTTTTACACGCAGATCGCTATTTAAAATGGGCAAAATCGGTCAAAAGCCACGCCCACAATCAACAAAAATCTATATATCTGCCAGAAAAATTGAGCTATGAACTTGAAATTTAGTGCACATATTTATGGTTTTCCTATCTATCGAGGTGCCAAAAATGGGCATGGTCGAATGACAGACACGCCCACAATATACAAAAAATCATTCTCCGCGTACAACTTGACTTGCAAACTGATACGTAATGTGTACACTATTAGAGGGCGTATTGTATATATATATTTGCCACGCCCACCGTAATGGATGTGGAGGGTATTTAATATTTGGTTCAAGCAAATGTTTATAATATTGTTTGCAGATGTACGGAATGTCAAAAAACATTTTCTAATAATCGAGGCTTGCGTGCCCATAATTTGGCTTATCATGTTCCAGACGAGGAGAAGTTGTACGTGTGCGAGATGTGTCCGCAAAAATTTGCCACCAAACATTTATTGGATTTACACCAACCCTCGCATATATCGCGTGAAGAGAGATCTTTTTTTTGCAATAAATGTCCCGTCCAGAGAGCGTAAGTACAACGTCCTTATTTACACACACAGATAAATGAAAAATTTGAAAATTTCTTGTTATCAAAGTTTTGCTAGTGAGTACTTGTTGCAAATACACAACAGCATGAGACACAACAGGGAGACGAACGTATGTCATGTGTGTGCCCGGTCTATACGGGACAAGCGGTCTTTTGAAAAGCACGTGCGCCTTCATTTTGAGGATAGCGGTCCGCGGCTTAAATGTCCGTATCCCAGCTGCGACAGTTACCTTAAAGATGAAGAGAATTTAAAATTACATCTAAAGCATCACAATCCAGAAGGAATTATTTACAAGTGCAACGAATGCGACAGAGAATGCAAAAGTCGTGTAGCTCTGAGTAGTCACAAGAAATATACTCATTCAAATAAAGTGTTCCCTTGTGAACGATGCGGCAAATCCTTCAAAAAGGCCATTACTCTGAAGGTATGTATGTGTGTGTGTGTGTGTGTGTGCACTGTGGAAAATAATAATTACAATAACAAATTAATTGAACGGTCATTTACAACGCATAGGAACACATGGCTCAGCATACGGGAGAAACTCTATATAAATGTCCGTTCTGTACGAGAACTTTCAACTCAAATGCCAACATGCATGCACACAAGAAGAGAATGCATCCTATAGAATGGGATGAATGGCGAAAATCGAAACGTTTCAGCGCTCAAAAAACAATCACCACCCATATATCAAATACTATGTAATGAAAGAAAATAAATAAATGTAGGAAATCAAACAAACAAACAAGTGTTTGCGTTCCGTATGTGTATGTGTATGTGTATGAACACCTTGTATGTATGTGTGTGTAACATCATAATATATTGTTGTTTGGATAACAGGTATTATTGTTGAGGGGAAATGCTGCCAATAAGAAACTGCGCAGGCGCTCATCATAGGTAAACAAAAACACAAAACACACCAATACATGCACGGTATCAACATTTTATAACACAAATGGTTAACGATCGTCATGGCTACCAGCAATTTTTATACATTAGCTGCGTTTTTTCTTACAAAAAATCAATCGCGTTTTATAAAAAATTCTTCATTTCATAGAAAGTTTCCGTTAATTGCAACATGTTTGTGTACTTAAGTAAAAAGGTGAGAATTACATTTGAAGATCGTGCCGAATTGTTGTTGTTGTTCTCTTTCTAAATCAAGATTGCCATCCCAAATAATGTGAAACTAAATTGCATCGCTTGGAATAAGGAACACGGATACATCGCTGCCGCGGGAACTGAGGGTTTATTAAAAGTTTTAAAATTGGAACAAGGTACAATATTGGAGACATTAATAATTGAAAAAAAAAAAAAATACACTAATCTTTACAGTGCCACCACCCAATGGCCAAAATAAAGGCACCTTAGCTGCCGTTTCCAATTTATCGTTAAATCAAACATTGGATGGTCACAAAAGTGAAGTCAAGGTGGTGGTATGGAATGACAAACAGCAGAAATTAACATCATCGGATGTGAATGGAGTGATAATGGTGTGGATGTTATATAAAGGTTCCTGGTATGAGGAGATGACAAATGATCGTAAAAAATCAACGGTTAGTGGCATGCATTGGACTTCGGATGGCTCCAAAATTTGTATAGTTTATGATGATGGAGCCATTATAGTGGGTGAGTAGATCTATGGCAAAAAAAGGAAAAACTTTACATTTCCTCTTACCCGTTAGGCTCTGTGGATGGCAATCGTATTTGGGGCAAAGAATTGAAAAATACACGCCTATGTGGTGTACAGTGGAGTCCCGACAACCGTTTACTATTATTCAGTTTACTGAACGGCGAATGCCATTTGTATGACAATCAAGGAAATTTTGCGGTAACTTCACCTGCTGTGCCTAATGCCGTTGATTCTATTGATTGATTTACTTTTAGATGAAATTGGATATAAAATGTGTTAGTTTGAGTACAAGTCGGCACAATCTTATAGCAGCCATGTGCTGGTTTAGCGGCCAAGCGGCAGCAATGCGTCCAACTTTGGCTATTTGCTATGCCAACGGCAAAACCCAATTAATGGTGAATGAGAATGATGATCGTACGTAATCGTGTTAGTTTGGATTACAAAAAATTTTTTAAAAAATCTCTTTTTAGAACCCATATTATTAGACTGTGAAATGCTTATTGCTGATGCTAAATGGAATCATGATGGCACCGTGTTGGCTGTTGGTGGCACCTTAAATGATCCCAACAATTCAAAAGAATCCCAACAGGTGTGCTTTTATTCGCCATGGGGACGATTATATCGGATTTTAAAAGTTCCCGGCAATGAGTTGAGTTCCCTGTCGTGGGAGGGGAAATCGTTGCGTTTAGCTATGGCCGTTGATTCGTTTATTTATTTTGCCAACATTCGATTGGATTATATTTACTGTTATTTTGAGAAAACTTTAGCATTTTTGAGTAGTAACAACAGCAACAACAGCACTGTCCAGAAAAATGAGAACACTAATCTGGTAACATTTTGGAATACAACCAGTAATCAGGTATGTTAATGAAACGGCATCGTCTCTTTTATATTTTATATTATACGTGACTTTCTTGTTCTCTTTCCTTAAAAAAAAACACACTTTAAGAGTTTCTTGAAAGAAGTGGAACCTTGCCTGGGAATGGCCGCTTACAAAGAGCATTGCGTGTTAGCTGTGGAGTGCGTGAACGGTAATATGAAACAATTAGTGTTAAATACACTGGAACGTGTACATCTGGACGACAAACTATATCAACTGCTATTATGCAACTCCATTGGCACGACGGTAGATTGTAAGCTATTGAACTTTTATGGTAACATAAAGCATGACCTAATCGGTACTCTTCTATACTATAATAAGCCAAATATGTGCACATCTGTCCATCATTTATTGCCATTAACTCCATGTATGCGGCTATAGCCTCTGATTATGAAATCCTTTTATGGCACTATCATACTCCCAAGGTTGGCCGCTTTTCATTATTTTTTACCCTCCACCTTAGTGATTAGGTTATACTAAGTTTGTTCTTCCGTTTGCAACTCCCAAAAGGAGGCGTCAGAGATCCTTCTGAGTCGATTTAGATACGTATGTCCGTGTGTCCGTCTATTGTTGGCATTCTCACCAGCGTATATTTTGAGATATTGAGCTCAAATTTTGTACAGGCACTTATACTTTTTGCACGCAGATCACTATTTAAAATGGGAAAAATCGTTCGAAAGCCACGCCCACAATCAACAAAAATCTATATTCACCATAAAACTCGACTTGCCAGCTGACACGTAATACATAGACTATTACAGGGCGCAATATATATATATATATATGCCACACCCACCGTTTTGAAGGTGGAGGGTATTTAAGATTTGGCCTAAGCCAAATTTAGTTTTCTTACTTGTTCTTATTACCTTAGTAATTAAATGTTTTAATTGGTCAACGTTTAGAGTTTCTCTCAGGTGCACAATCTGAAGGCACGTAAAGAGAAAAGCTTTCATATTGATGACATACCGACTGGCGTGGACGTGGTTGCAGACTCATTAAATGAGAAGAAGCCGGAACGCATAAAAGGCGATAAATCGGAAGGGGACAGCAATCCCATATGCGCCTTGGCCATATCTGAAAAATTATTGTTAGTAGCACGTGACTCGGGTACAATTAATGAATACACAATCCCCAATGTTAGTCTGAGGTGTCGGCATAACGTTACCGCCCAAATTTACAAAATGTCCATTAATTGCAATTCCACGTTAGTATCTATAAATGTCCAATGAATATCAAAAAGTAAAAATGTTTGTTGCCTTTAGTCGAGCAGCTCTGCTGGATCATACTGGTGCCATGACTTTACTAGACTTGGATGATGAGCGTGAAACGCAATTAAATTTTAGCCGAGTGGAACGTAAAGACGTTTGGGCCATTTGTTGGGCCACAGATAACCCTCTACTGTTGGCTTTCATGGAGAAGACGCGCATGTATATATTTCGGGGTAATGATCCTGAAGAACCCATCATTTGTTCGGGATACATTTGTGCCTTTGAAGATTTAGAGATAACCAGTGTATTGTTGGATGATATCATCAGTGGCGAAGAGACACAAAACTCCATTTCGCACATTTTGCAATTGAAAGTGAAATCTTTGCGCGATACTGACGATCTTTTGCAACATGTCGGCCTGGAGGATGCAAAACAGTTCATTGAAGATAATCCGCATCCACGCTTGTGGAGATTGCTGGCCGAAGCGGCCTTGAAACGTTTGGAATTGACGGTGGCGGAAAATGCTTTTGTTCGCTGTGCCAATTACCCGGGTATACAATTGGTGAAGAAATTGCGCAATATTCCCTCTGGAACCTTACAAAAGGCTGAGGTAGCTGCCTTTTATGGGGAATATGAAGAAGCTGAAAAGCTGTATATAGACGCAGATCGGCGGGATTTGGCCATTAATTTACGCATCACTTTGTGTGATTGGTTTAGAGTCGCGCAATTGTACCGCATGGGCTCGGGTATATCAGATCAACATATGGAAACGGCTTGGCGCGAAATTGGTCACCATTTTGCCAGCTTACGATCATGGTGAAGTCTCTAGTTAAACATTTTTAGTGATGAGGGTATATTAAGTTTGTTCTTCCGTTTGCAACACTCAAAAGGAGGCGTCAGAGACCCTACAATGTATATATATTCTTGATCAGCGTGTGTCCGTGTGTCCATCCGTTGTTGGCATTCTTACTGGCGTCACTTTTGAGATATTGAGCTGAAATTTTCTACAGACATCTTTGGTTTTTTCACGCAGATCATTATTTAAAATGGGCAAAATTGGTCTAAAGTCATGCCCATAATCAGCTAAAATCTCTATATCTGCCACAAAAACCCAACCATCGCGGTGCCAAAAATGAGCATGGTCGAATGACAGACACGCCCACAATATACAAAAAATCATGCTCCGCGTAAAACTCGAATTTCAAGATGATACATAAAACATACATTATTAGAGGGCGTAATATATATATATATATATATATATATTTACCACGCCCACTATTGTAGATGTGTAGAGGGTACTTAAGATTTGGCCTAAGCCAAAGTTTAGTTTTCTTAATTGTTTTTTTTATACGTTCCTTTCCACGCCCCTAGGGAAAGCGCCAAAGTGTATTACGAAAAATGTCAATATATTGAGGGTTTAATGGATGCTTTATACTACTTAGAGGAATTTGAGGAATTGGGGAATTGTGTGGATAAGATAGCAGAAAAGAATCCTTTATTGGTTAAATTAGCTAAAATGCTGATCTCAGTAGGTAAATCCTACAACAGAATCAGCGTGCAACCTGAGGAATTTACTTCAATTTTTTTATAATTCCCTTCTTCAGGAATGTGTGATGAAGCAGTGAAAGCGTATTTGAAGTTTGGTGACGCGAAAGCAGCCGTTGACACATGTGTGAATTTACAACGCTGGGATTTAGCTGTGGAATTAGCCCAGAAATATCAAATGACTGAAGTTAATGAACTAATTGATCAGCAAGCTGATCAGTTTTTAAAAGATGGACGACTACAGGAAGCTATTGAGTTGCAAAGGAAAGCTGGTCGTTTTCTGGAAGCTGCTCGTCTTATTATAACATTAGCAGAACAAGAAATAGAAAAATCTTCGAAAATATTGAGAATTAAGAAACTTTATGTATTGGCCGGACTTTTATGTGAGCAACACTTGAAAAGTTTAGCCCTGAAAATGGCTGAAGATGGCGCAGCACAATCTGTAGATCGTCTTAGTTTAATGGAGTCTTTAAGCCCGGATGACTCATCCACTATAGAACGTATATGGGAGTGTGCTGAAGCATATCACTTTTTATTAATGGCTCAACATCATTTGTATTATGGCATTAGTCATAGTGCTGTTACAACGTCCTTAAGATTGCCACAATATGAACATATATTAAACATTCAAGACATTTACAGTATTTTAGCTATAACCAGTTGGGCGGATCGTTCTTTTACCACCTGTTTACAGGCGCTAGAGAAATTGAAATCTTTACCAAATATACCAGAAAAAAATCAACAAGAATATGAGGAACTAATCGGAACTATCCTTTCAAAATATGATTCACTTGAGGATAAGGTTGAACTGGTGACATGTTACTCTTGTGAAGCTGTAATAGCCGATTGGTATAACATTACTATTATTTTTTTATTTTTATATTTAACAAGCAACTTATTTATAATTTACAGGTTACCTACATGTTCTAATTGTGGGGTACGTTTCCCCCCGTGCATAGCTTCTGGTAAGCCCATAACTCAACCTACCGGCCATATTTGGATATGTGGTACTTGTAATCATTGTGCCTCGAAAACGGAAATAAGTAGATTTCAAACCTGTCCCTTATGTCATAGCCCCATTGTTTCAGTAACAATAAAAGTATAATTTATACAAATTCACCATACATTTACATAAAGTTTTTATGAAAAATATAAAATTGAACTGACTTTCCATTTTATTCTTGTCAAGTATAGAGTTGACAAAATATAACGAAAAACGTTCACAGCGCAATGTTATCAATAACTTGCATGCTCAAAAAATAATTTTTATAAATAATAAACACGAGTAACACGTTATATATGATACTCTTTTTGGTAAAACTTTCTATTTTCATACGTTCTGTAAAATCAAAATCACGAAATAAAACTTGCTGTACTAAACGATGAATTTAAAAAACTGGAAATGCCATACACAAGTTTTATCATATAAACTTTTAAAAATATGGCAACTACACTACATTAAAACAGATGATTTATTGAAATTTTGTATTGGCAATGCTAAGCTTTATTAATAAATGTTAGAGACACAATTTTTATGCAATTTTAATGGAAGAATCTCAATAGTGAAGGAAAAATGAAGGTAAATTAGAATTATATATGAAAAAATATAAAATAAAACATTAAATATGCTTTACAGCGAATAAGTGAAAAGAAATTGGAAGCGTTTACGGTGGGCGCCATGGGCAAGCGACAATTATCTAAGAAGGAAATTGAAGAATTGAAAAAGAAGGAAGATGAAGCCGCTGCCGCTCATGTAAAATAATGTTTTTTCATTTAATTAATATTAGTAAAAGACTTTACGTTATATAGGCATTTCAAGAATTTGTGGAAACATTTCAACAAACTCCTAATCCGTCTGCAAAGGTGTGGATAAAGGCCGGCACTTATGATGCCGGCTCAAGAAGTAAGCATTTAATATATTTTATTAAAAAAAAAACCCTAAATGTTTTGTTTGAATTCTACAAAAGAGGAGGACAATCGTGAAAAAGGCAAATTATATAAGCCCTCATCAAAGTTGGACGATAAATCAGCAACGGATAAAGCTCAGGAATATGCAAAAATGTTAGCTTCAGATTTAAAAAAGGATGTCATACCCTTGAAGAAGAAGAATCAAGAAAAAAAGAAAAGTAATTTGGAACTCTTTAAAGAAGAACTGAGACAGTAGGGCAGCAAATTAATTCATTACATATATATTATAAATCAATGTTTATGATTCTGTATAGGATTCAAGAAGAACGGGAAGAGCGCCATAAATATAAGCATATCATAACTCAAACGGCTGTGGTGCCGCCAGCTGTCCCCAGTGAACCATCCTCTAGTACCCCTGAAATACGCGAAAACACTACCGGATCATTTGATACCGGCGATCCCAACACTACCAATCTGTATTTAGGGAATCTTTCACCAAAGGTAAAACAAACTTGAAGATTTTCATAATCAGTGTTTATGTAAAGCTGTTAAATAAAATAATTCTCTTGAAGATTTCTGAACAGCAACTGATGGAAATATTTGGACGTTATGGACCTTTGGCTAGCATAAAAATTATGTGGCCACGTTCAGAGGAAGAGAAACAAAGAGGCCGCAATTGTGGTTTTGTGGCTTATATGAGCCGCAAAGATGCTGAGAGAGCATTAAAAACTCTGAACGGACGCTATATTATGGGTTATGAGATGCGTTTGGGCTGGGGTAAGGCAGTGCCTATCATGAATCAACCAATTTTCATACCACCACCCCTATTGGAATTGACCATGCCACCGCCACCTTCGGGTTTACCCTTTAACGCCCAACCACCAGTAAGTGATATGGCCAACGTACCCAAAAAGAACTACAAGGAGTATACTACCGAAGAGGAGAAAGAGAACATGGAAAAGGTAAACACAGTTGTATGTTTCTGTGCTGAGCAGGAAAAAATAATTTTGTAAATCTTTGCAAATAATTTGCCACCTAATAGGTATTGAAGAAGGCCATAGTTAAGGTTATAATACCCACAGAAAAGTATGTTTATGGTATATGATGGTTAGGGCAATAATTTAATTTGTAAATTTGTTTGCTTGAAGGACTGTGCTGCACGTCATACATCGCATGATTGAGTTTGTCATACGCGAAGGGCCAATGTTTGAAGCGCTGATCATGAGCAGAGAAATCGACAATCCAATGTTTTCGTTTCTGTTCGACAACGAAAGCCCCGCCCACATATATTACCGGTGGAAGCTGTTCTCCCTACTGCAAGGCGACACTCCGACCGAATGGAATGAAAAAGAGTTTCGCATGTTTATAGATGGTCCCATATGGCGACCGCCTGTTGCCAATTTTTATACCCAAGGCATGGCCGATGAGTTAGTGGTGGATCCAGATGCTCCCGAAGTGCACAAAGGAGCCCTGTCCACAGCGTAATTTATTCACAAGCATATAAAACCATTCGTCATCATTTTTACATATTTACAGACAACGTGACCGATTAGAGGACTTGATACGTCATTTAACGGCTGAACGAACACGCATCGGTGACGCTATGATATTCTGCATTGAGCATGCGGATGCCGCTGATGAAATATGCGAATGTATAGCAGAATCTTTGGCCAATTCCACAACCAAGGCCTCAAAGAAAATTGCTCGCTTGTACTTGGTGTCTGACATATTGCACAACTGCACCGTAAAGGTGTCCAATGCTTCATTTTTTAGGAAATCGTAAGTATGGCATGTGGCACTATTCTATAAACTGGTTGGATAATCATGTCCTTTTCAGAGTTGAGGGGAATTTATTGGACATATTCGAGAACCTGCATGCTTTTTACAACACCATCGAAAGTCGCTTAAAGGCGGAAGGTTTTAAGAGCCGTGTATTAAATGTCTTAAAAGCTTGGGATGAATGGGCGGTCTATCCTAAGGACTTTTTGGCACAATTGCGTTCAGTGTTTTTGGGAAAACAATCGGTTTGTATAGGAAAACGTTTCATTTTGTGCAATATTCTCAATTTTGTGTCTTCGTAGAATGTACCACCTACTCCTCCTCCACCTGAAGAAATTAAAGAAGAAACTGAAGACATTGATGGTGCACCGTTGTCGGGGGATGAAAAGGAAGATGAAGACTTGGATGGCGTACCATTGGATGGTGCTGCCTTGTTAAAGGGTGTTTTAATGCGTGGCCTACCCGACACTCCGCAAAGGAAAACATCGTTAAGTCACAGTCAAGACGTCAGCCAAGATGCAGACTATAACGATGATATTGATGGTGTGCCATGTAAGTTTACAAACTTGTCGTGTAATTTTACAAACCTTTAATGTGGGTGCTCTTGTTATTTATTATGTCAGTGGATGAGGACATTGATGGTGTACCATTCGAGAAAGTGATTAATGAAGGGTCAGATTTGCCAGTAAAGACGGGCTTAAAGGGGGGCGCTTTTATACCCTCCAAGTGGGAGACGGTGGACCCGGAACAAGTGGAGGCCCAAGCTGTAACTACCAGCAAATGGGATACTTTGGATGCTGCAGAGCCGTCGAAACTTAACAACAGTTCCAGTTCCGGCATTGATGATGATAACGATGCCGATAAATCGTCAAATTATGACGAATTGAAACGTACTCAGTTGAGAGAACTGGAAGTTAAAGTTGTGCAATATCAAGACGAATTGGAATCTGGTGTGAGAGAACTAAAATCTGGTTGGAACATAAGTGAACAAGTGGAACATTATCGCAAAAAGTTAATCAAAAAGGTAACAAAAAACAATAATTAGATATGGTAACGAGTACAAGTCCAATTATTAACTTCAGGAGGCGCGCAACGATGTCGAAGATTCTCCAGGGAGTTTTTTGCAGCTTAAAGATCGCAAATGTAGCGAAAGTCCAGACACTACCAAGCGCTCGCGCAGTCGTAAACGTTCTCATTCACCGAACCGCAGGGATGTATCGCCGTCATCCAGCAGTAGGGGTAGTAGCAAGCTGTACGCTAAACGTCACAAGTCCAAAAGTTCCTCTCCTTCTCCACCACCACACCCATTGGATCGTATTAGCAAATCTTCCAAGTACGATAGTCCCCAATCCACTTCATCACGTTCGCGCAGGTAGAAAAAAGTCACACATTTTTAATAACTTTTTTTTTTATTCTTAATACGTTTTGCTACCATTTATAAATTTTTTCACATAGGTCATCTTCACCTAGTTATTCGCGCAGCGTCAAACGAGAGGAGCGTGATCATCATCGTATTGATAAACACAAACATAAGCATAAACATTAGAGTGTAAAAGTATAGATTTAATGGTCGATTTCTACTTCTTCTTTGTACACCTCAATAATATCCTCAATGATTTCCCAATGCTTGTCCTTGCTTATGTCAGAAACGAAAGGCTAAATTAATAACAATTATTGATAACTATTAAAATTTTTAATAAATTTTTTTCCACTCAAAAAACATACCGAATACCACATTGACGTCTCATCAGATTCATCCGTTAAAGGTATTTGTATGCCATACGTTTGTAATGACAGGGACAGACAACAAATGGCAATGTGTGTAGATTTATGATTGAGTATTTTGGGGCTGTGATGAAAGTCCTGCAGAAAGGAAACAGCCGTTTTCCCAATAGGCACTGAACTCCATATACTAGGACCCAACCAATCTTGCAATGTTTTCATATAATACAGCAAAAACTAAAACAACATCGAGTGCTTTTTATTTTATTTTTTTGGGAGGTGGCGATAAGTTAAGAATATATACTTTATGCGGATGTTCCATGTTTAGATCGAATTTAAGCGTGCGTGCTATTAATAGTTCAGCCTGGACAATGGCGTCGCGCATAGACCAATATTCATCACCCAACTCTAAGGGTGAAGCGCCTCTATTTAGTGTACTATGTGCCACATTTATAACGTCTCGTATTTTAACAGGATCATCTTTAATTTTGCCAGCCAAATATAGTGATGAAGCCGCTATTAACTTAATGTAAAATACAATTTTAAAATAATTTTCACACAATTTTTTATTGCTTTTTTAAACATTACGTATTCATCATAGTCGGCAGTGTTAACTTCTCGAAAAAAGCGATGATAAATTATGGCAGCAGCGGCCGAAGTTATGGGCTTTATCTCCAACTTAATGGCACATTCAAATAGAAAACGACTTACTACACCAGTTTTATCAATTTTCCTAAAAAAATAAACTATTTTTACTTGTAAACTATAACTAATGAATAGGTACAACAGAACCTGTAGTCTGTAAGTTTAATTTTCTGTAGCTTGCTTTCCAGTTTTCGATTTTGTAAAGAAAATACATCTACAATGTTTTTCATATTGCAATATATTAACGATTAACATATAATGACTTCAGTTTAATTTAATTTTTTTTTTTTATTTGATATTTTTTGGACGCTAAGAAAGCTTATGCATGCAACAAAGTGGATGTTCATGCCCAAACAGCTGATATGTTTTTAAAGTATTCACATATATTAGAAACGCACAGAAAAAAAGATATGGCAACGTTAAACAACGACACCGGCGAATGGCAAATAAATTGATGTTATGAAAAAAAAAAAAAGGTATATGTAGAAGTTACCGTTTTTGTTTTATAAAAAGCCCACGTTCTATACCGGTTCGTTCAGAATAAAAATGTTGACAGTTTGTTGAAGCCATTTTGTTGAAGTTAATATTCCGTATTTTGTAATTTGCAAAATAAAATAAAAACTATTGATCCCTTTATTTTTTGTAAAATGTTTCCGCCAATCTATTAATTTACCTTTTATTCACTCCACCATGCCACCACTTACCCAGATTGAATTTTCCAAGACGCATAAAATTCAATGCAGGACTCCAAGTTCATACTGCTGACCGACTCCGATAACAATTTTATCTCTTGCAAAACCGTTTTTGCTTAGTATTAACATATTAACAAGAAAATATTTCGAAATACAATAAAAGAAAACAACAACAACAACAACAACAACAACAACCATATTAAATAAAAATATTTTTAAGTTTTAACATGTTTATGAAGATATTAAATATTTCATAAAATATAACAAAATCCCTGTAACATGAAAAGGAATTTAATATGAGGGGAAGGAAATAAATATGGCTACCATGCATAAACACAAAGTTCTTATCGATTTTTCTCTGCAATACAAATTCATTCCGTACATGTTAATTGTAGTGTTTTTTAATACTTCCACGGGAAGGAAAAGGAAATAATAAAACTTAACAAAAAATTCAAAGAAATCGAAATGTAAATATAATCTAGGAAAGCAATATAATAAAAAACGTTAATAATTGAAATGACCCTGAACTTGGAGTGTATTTGAAATTTGTGGTATTTTGTATATAATATAAAAATAAATGGAAAATGGCATTGGCGTAAGCGGCATCATACTAATCAACTAAGCAAAATGAAATAATTATGACAAGTATAACAAATAAAAAATTTTCTCTACCATGTATGAGAATGTGTGTGAGTGCGCTAAATATGAAGAAAATCTTAAAAAAACAATTCAGTTGTATATTTTTTTGAGAATAACAAACATTAAAGCGACCATGCAATGTAAATGAACAGATAAAGAAAGTTTTTCAAGAAAATTGTTATAATCATTAAGCACAAATTTTATTACAATAATCTAATAAAATATATACATGCTTGTGGGAGCAGCATGCAGTAAATATGTGTGCGCCATATGTTTATCTCATTACAAGTGTTGTGTGAACTAAATGGGAGGAGGACAGAGTGCTGTGTCTCTCTGCTATACATAGCCATACATGTCCACATGAACGGTCTAGGTCTTTGTCGGTATATAATTGAGAGATGGCCGCAGTTTTTAAATATCGTTCGCCTTGGTCACTTGCCTCGAATACAGAAACAAAAGAAAAAAAAAAAACAGAAACGAAATGTTTTTACATAAAATTTTCTTCTATATCAAAATCCATGAAATTCTGGATTATTTATTTAATGGTATTTAAATAAAAGTAAATAAATGAAGTGAAGTGTTATGGATAAGGAAGTAGGAAACACCATCACAAAAAATGTATTAAAAAAATTTCAAAAAATATTCCACAAAAGTTTTCACACCAAAAATTATTATTATGAGCACTAAAAATAACTACATGCTACGGGACATATATTTATATAATAATTTTTTGTGCGTTGTTTGTTTGTTTTTTTTTTTAGCAAATTTCTTCACTAATATACGTTAAATTATAAATTATATGTTTATTAATGTGGCAAGGGAGAAAGAAGAACAAACACAACGCGTTACATTTTTTTTTTTTTTATAAATTTCACCGATTTGCTATTTTGAGATAATTAGCACAATTTTAAAACCTATTTATCATCATATACAAATTTATGGTAAAGAAGAATATTTTGTAATGTGTGTGCACAAGGTGATACAGAATAAATTATTATAACAAGTGTGTATTTTTAATATGAACAAATTATGTTACATGCCATGCTTTGCATATTCAAGACATTGCGCTCTACAAATAATTACACACGTGTGTACATATTTATGTGTAATTACATGAATACTAATAAGTGAAAATGTTATTTGCGGTCAAGCCCGATCATTTAATACCCTTGGGGAATTGTATTTAAAGCCATGCCAAGGACTACAAATTAAGCTGTGAAGTTTGCTTTGGCAAACATATTTACTATATATTTAGATTTTAGAGAGGTCTGATGAAAATGGTCACGCCCACATATTACAAAAAAGTCTTATTTTGTGTCGCATACAATTCATAAGGAGGTAATCAAATACCTGCCGCGCCTTCTGTGTTCTGATAAATGTAGAGCATTTAGGTTTGGCCAAAGCTACACATATTTAGTTCTTTTAATTATCAAACTTCACCTTTTTTTCCGCATGTTAAAGAGTCCTCTTGACAAGTACTAGAAATTTTACAACAAACACACAACAATAGTTTTTTTAATGAAAATAAAATACATACAATACAGCAACAGAAGGAATTGCTTTATTGTCGACTAAGCACCAACACTACCATATATCCTAAGTAAAAAAATAAAAAAAAAAAAAAATAAAAGAAATTTAAAAAATTAACAATAAAAAAAAAAAAAAATCAACCAAATGTCAACCAAAAGTCAAACATCCAGTAGCAGTCGAAGTGCACAGCCGGCGGGGTATTTGAACGAGGGCCTTAGTTCGAAGAAGACTGCATTCATTATAGTAACAGTGGTTGGCTGTATAGCGATATTATGGCCGAAAGTAATCCATCCGATGATGTTCGGTGGTGCCTCCTCCCCCAAATCAAATTATAAAGAGTCACAACCGAGTCCAACTGGTGGTAAGTTGTTCATCTATATAATTTTATAAAATTCATTTCTTTTTCTTTTTTTTTTACGTAAATACCTTTGATTTATTTGTATGGGGTTTGTTTGTGTGCGTATGATTTTTTTATATTGTGTATATGTGCGTGTGTATGCGTTTAGGCTGTTGTGAAGTGGTGCTTAATAAGGATGAATTTTACAATGTATCAACGAAAGGCGTCTCCCCACCAACACTTTCATCAGTAGAGAACGTTTATGGTCCTCACTTGTATCGTAAAAGTTTAAATGTGTATACGGGCGAAATAAGTGCGTGTTAAGTGTTTGTTAAATATTATAAACATTTTGTACTTTTTATTCATTATTATTATTATTCTACTAATCACGTTACATAACAACTGTTAATTAATTTTTGCTAACGTTATGTAAACAAAGCAAATAACAAGAAAATGTTTATGAATAACGTATGAATAATGTGTGTGCATATGAAAAGATTTACCGTTTCTCGGCTGCAATAAATAAAAGAAAAAGTCTTCGTTACGCGGTGTGATTTTGTAAAAAAATTGAAAGACGTACAGACGTACAGACGTACACATTGAAATGAAAACTGAATAGAGATGCTGTGTACATGATATGTGCATATACTTACATGTGCTTGTGTGTTTGTTAATTTATTTGTTTTCCATTAAACATTTTTCCATGCTTTCACTTTTGTTTCTTTTTGTTGGCGTCTGTGCATAAGTTTAGTTTAATAATTTAATCTGACTTATGTTACGTGTTAAATGTTTTATTATAGTTATATAGTTTTTATTAAAACTAATTAGAGACTGGATGTATATATTGTGTATATATAAAAAATAAAACCATGGAATGAATATTTATAAATCAAGAGTAAGGAATAACAAGTAAATAAGGAAGAAAACCAAATTTGGCTTAGGCCAAATTTTAAATACCCTCCACATGCATAGCGGTGGGCGTGGCAAATATATATATATATATATATACATATATATTGCGGCCTCTAATAGTGCTTCAGCTTCTAAATCTACTTTTATGATGAATTTGTTTTTTTGCAATTTATGGGCGTGTATGTCATCCGACTATGACCATTTTTGGTACATCGATGTAGGGGATAACTATAATTTTGTGCACCAACTCTAAAGTTCGTAGGTAAATTTTTTTTAGCAGATAAAAGGTTTTTGTTGATTGTGGGCGCGTCTATTAACCGGCTACACCCATTTTTGATATAGCGGTGAATGGGATAAATATAGATAATTGTACTAACTTTTAACTTTTGTGGCACATAAATAATTTGTTATCGATGGTGGGCGTGGCTCTTGAACGATTTTGTCCATTTTAAATAGCAATATGCGTGCAATGCTAGAAGCAGGCGCGGTGGTATATTTTTCTGTGCAGAGTCCGACGTGTACGTTGTTACGTGTTACATACAGTGTTAAAGAGTGTAATAAAATGTCTGCCACATCCACGCTTTTATATTTGGTCTGAGCTAAATTGCTTCCTTTACTACCTAATTGTTTAATCGCTAATTTTTACTCCCTTAAATTTTATAAATCACCATTAAGCGATAATGGTGAAATTCGGTTATTGCATGGATTTCTTTAATCGTTAAATCTAGTCTCTCATTGTGATTATTGAATTTTCTTATAAAAATTTTCGTTTATGTGTATATGTCAAGGCATACGTCAAGAGAGGCCAGCGCATATGCATCCAGATGCTGTATATCAAGCGATGCGTGAACGTGGTCGTGCCATACCACCCACCCAAACAATACCCATTGTGGAACGTAAAACGTCACCTAGCAATCCACCCCCACGCATCATAGATGGAAGAGTAAGTTTTAACCGTAATTGAGTCATTCTGTCTATTTCATTATATGTTTGTAAAAATCAATCCTACATCGAAGTGAAAAGAATGAGAAAATTTTATTAAATTTTTAGCTGCATCATCCTACGTCACAGGCTAATTTAAAATCTTAATTAATTAAATGAAAAAAAAAGAAAAAATTTTATTGAAAGCAAACATATTCATGGTTAAAAATATCACACAATTTATTTGTTGGCATCTAGTCTGTCTGTTTTAATCAACACAAACAGAAACACACACATGCTTACGCACACATTAGTTACACCTGTATAAAATATTTTTATTGTACAATGTGTTTATGTGATTGTTTTGCATTTAGCCTGGTCCGGTACCTGGTATGCGTCCACCTATGGGAGCCGGTGCTTTACACCAACCCCAACCAAAAGGCAGCAGCATGGGCATTATTATGCCTTTATATACGATCGGTATTGTGGTATTTTTCGGCTACACTATTATGAAGGTTAGTTCTGTTATATGTATTTGATATATGGTTTAGTGCATTGGTTCCCAACCGGTGTTCTGCGCGTTTGTTACAACTATTCCGCAAAATTGTAAACATTCAAGTCAACAAGCTTAGATATCACCTTGAACGTAGAAAACATGCCATTTGAACCCTAAAGAAATGTAATTCATTTGTGGTGTTCAAATAATCGGTTTTATAAAAGTTATTTGTACAGTTTTTTTTGACTAATTAATATAAATATTGTCGTTCCGTAATGTGTCTATTTAGGCAAAAGTGTGGTGTTACTTCAAAAAGGTTAAGAATCACTGGTTTAGTGTTATACACATATATTCTTAATTATATTATTTCACCTTAGACAGTACAGTACCCGTATAGAAATTTTGAGTTGGAACAAGTAAAAAATCTTTATTTGTGCAAATAATCGAAGGGCGTGGCCCTTTTGTACTCACTTTTTATATCATTTTACCTTAACGGTGAAATTTTGCATCAAAGATGATTTTTTGTAAATTGTGAGCGTGACCAGTAACGCATTCAGACTAATATATCCAGATCGACTCAGACTTTAATGCTAACCACAAATATTTTATTAGATAAACTGCAAAACCAAACTTTGCACACCTGTGCACTTCAGTTATTTTAATTGTGGTTTTTGTTCATTGTATCGTTTGGTGAAATTAATATAATTTTTATAGATAGTAGTAAAGAAGCCTATACCAAATCCTCCCTATGGACCGGCACCTTTAGATCCCAATTTTCGTAAAGATGTGTTTGGCCATGAAAACGGCAAACAGTTGGATGATTCCAAGTTGGGTAAGTTAACCAGAAAAAGTAAAAAAAAAAAGGAAAGAAAAATGTGAAATTAATTTAAATTTTGAATACTCACCACCGAAACACCAACGTGTTCTGAGGAGTACGATTGTCAAATTTGAACTTGCTATCTGTCATACTTTATGAGTGATTTGAACAAAAAAAATCGCCCAATAAATCAGTTTTTCATCCAGAGAGCATTGTTAGCGTAAAGAGAGACCACCAATACTTTTGCCAACGATAATGCATTTGTATGCAGACAGAAGGACAGACATGAGTAGACCCTCGGTATTCAAAAGCTCTTTTAAAATTTATATACTTCGAAGCACAGGGTGTTGAAAACTTGTTGACAAAGTGGTTTATATCCTCAACCCTAGGGTGGTGGGTATACAAGAGTTGATCACGTTCTATAACATGAAGTTGAAGCAGTTCCCCGCTTTAAATAAATACAATGCAAAAATACCTGAACTGGTATATAAAAGTATTTTTAAAGTGCATCATATTTTTAGATACACGCGTAATCGATTTTTGTTTATATATCTATTTTGTTTTTAACCGAAATGCAAAAACACAAAATATATAAATTAAGGATGGCGCGATCATCAGACAAGTAAGCATTTTTACTGACTTGATGATTATGATTTTTGAAGAAGCATTTGCAGAGAGAGAGAGAGAGATTATTTATATAATTTGGTTGATAATCATTTTTAAATTATGTCCTTTGAACTTGTTTAAGTATGTATTTATCTATTTAAGGCTGCTTTCAATGTTTTTCTCTATCAAAATAAATTAACGCACTCCCCACCTGTGCCGCTCATTATAATTAATTTTCCACCTATATATGGATGCATTCATTATGTATGTATGTATGTATGTATGTATAATATGTGGTCCATTACATACATACACGCTAAATGTACTCTATGATTATCTTTCTCTTCCTCTTTTGATTGAATAACTTTCACTTTTTTTTTTCGAATAATTAATTCAATAATTTTAACTAACATTTATGTTAATGAAAATATATACAAAATAAAAACAACAACAACAAAAAAAAAAAACAATACCAAAAACGAAATTCAACAAATTTTTAGGAAACATATTGTCCGGTCAACGTGAATCTTCCCATTGCAATGGAAATGATCTGTATAATGTTAGTATGGCAGCGACCAATGTGGCCACAAATTTATCGGCATCCTTAAAACAACAAAAACAACAATCAACTAAAAGTAATTTATTGGCTGGTAGTACAATGTTAATAGAGGAAAACGAGCAATTGATGGAAATTGAAAAATTACGCAAAAAACTGGAGGATACGGAGAAGGCAATGGCGAAATTGATTGCCGAAATGAACTCTGATCAATATGAAGCTAAGGTTAGATTTGGCATAAAAAACCATTCCCTTCTCTATCTCCATCTTAATTTTTATTTCTGTGTCTCTCTTTCTATCCTTATCTTTTCCTCATTTTTAGTTTCCTTTTAGTTCATTTTGAATATATAATAATTTATTATATTGTATTTTTTTATTTTATAATAATGGATCAAGTGATGGATTATTTAAAGAATTTGTTTTTATTGTTAATTGCTTTTCATTTTTCAAGATGGTTGCCATCAATTTTATAAAACGTCTACAACAACAATTCCATTAATACTCGCTCGTACCATCATCGGCTTGACTACATAACAATAATAATTCAACTAACGAAACAACAACAATTTCTTTAGAATATTGAACCGATATTTTCATCCATTTCAAATCAATTATAAGTAAATTGGAACAACATCTTATTTATTGGCATGTACTATATTATTAATATTAAGATTATGATTTTTCTTCTTATAACATTTATTGCTTTTCAAAACCAAATCAAATAATCAACTAACTGGTAGAGAGCAACAAAGTCTCATTGCTGATGGCATGTTGAAAATATTCGATAATTATTATACATTTTTTTTTTACAAATCAACATTAATAGATCGCCTAGGGGACATAATTTAAAAATGATCGTTTCTAGTTTTTGAAAGAAATCCAAAAATCATTTAGTTTCTAATTGTGCAGCGAACTCTTGATTAATTTTTTCATCTTCTCTTTTTTCCATGTGGCCTTAAATACCCAAATGATATATAAAATAAAAATAAAAAGTTGTAACAGCTATACAAGGCTTAATTGATGCTGCCGATGAAGAGTTAAAATTACGAGAAACTTCTACTAGTGACACCCATAAGGTTAGCTTGGATAATACTCGTGAAAGAGAGAGAGAGAGAAAGAGAAAGGCATTCGTTTCTATATGAATAAAACAAGTTATATAGTCTAAGTAGTCGGTTATTTGCGACCATTTAATACCCTACACCACCTAGTTCCACAAGTCCTGTTTTCAGTTTAGTTTATTTGTAGCATCAAGTGCAAGGCACCGTCATGTAAGCCACTTTGTAGTATGGAACGGTATTCTACAAATGGTTTAATCAGGTCAACACTTTTATGTCAATTCTTCAACTAATTTTGTTTAAAAAATATTAAAAATTTGCGTTTTTTTTCAACATAAAAACTTTCCCTATAATAGGACGTCATATGAGAATGGATTCTACAAATGGTCCAATTCTGTCCATTTTCCATTTTCAATGAGCTTCCTTTTTGACCCAAAACATGTCCATGTACCAAATTTCGTCAAAATATCTTAAAAAATGCGACCTTCAGCTTGTGTACAAACTTACCTGGACAGATGGACATGCTTAAATCGATTCAGATTTTAATTCGGAATCGATCGATATAATTAAAGATGGGTTGAGGCATTTGCCGTTTATGAGTTACTAAACATCCGCTCAAGTGGTGCAGGGTATAAAATGCAAAACGAATGATTATAACAATTTTTTGTTTTATCGTTTTGTATGTGTGTGTGTTTTTATGCGTTCAGTTTACTTTAATAGTTCCAACTAATTTGTTTTCACATTTTTTTGGGAAAGTTCTGAACTAAATGATTTAATTTTGTTGTTTATGTTTTCATTTATTTAAATGCAATATTTATTTAATTAATTAATATAATTAAATATTTACACAGTTAGTTAATTAATTGCTTTGATATTATTTTGTTGATAAAACATTAACTACAATTAATTAATTTTTACTTGTTTTTCTAAAGAGAACCAACGAAAAGACGATAATCACGAATCGAGAGGACATTTCTAATGAACATGCACATACTGTTAGTAATGATCATTTAGTTGTAGATAATATAAAAGCGGATGTGGCAACAAACAAAAAAGGAGACATAAATGACAATACGGAGCGTACGGTAGCGGTAAGTTAACGTGTTTCCTTGGTATTCTTTATTCTATTTTTTATAAATGTCATATATCTTAGGTTCTTGGAATGGAAATAACAGCCAGTTGTGAAGGTGGCCAGAAATGGTCTGGTCGCCCTCCACCTTCTATTCTATTATCCCACCATGAACATGTAAGTCACACAAAATTTGCATTTTATTATCTCTCCATTCTTTTTTTTATATAATGTTTTTTTATTTATAGTCCAAACTACTAGAGGATGAATTGCCAGAACCAAAATCGATATATTTAGAAGGCACATTGGCACATGATTCTCAAATATTGGTGGCGGACTCGGAAATTAAACGGGAAACAGTTTATGACACTGAACTTAATGGTTCTATTGAAGAACCGGCTGTAAGTTTCCTATAAACACATAATAAATCTTTTAAATTTAATACTTTTTCTTTGCTTTTCTCTAGATTGTACTTAGTAGTAAAATGACATTGTCATTAATTAATTTGGATAACATATTAGATAAAAGTCATGCAACTGAAATTGATAGCCCTTTGGCTGATGATATTGAAATTATAAGTCACGATGATAATTAATGCATACAACATATTGTTAACTCCTATTTTGTTATATATACGAAGGGAAATAATTTAGACAACCGCTACTTAAGGGGTGAATTGTATTGTTGCCAAATCGTTTTTAGTTATTACACAAATATTTATATTATAGTCTCCTCAAAAACGAATTTTGTTTTGCATTTCATTTGTTAGATTTTTATGCTTTATAATGTACTTACTTACTTACATTTTTCGAAAAAGCAAAACGTATGAAATTGATATCATTAATTGTAGTATTTCCTGTTCGACATTTTAGTGTTATCTGTACGAAGTGAATTATTAATAAATGTTTATTTGAAAAACAAATCGTTCATCAACTAGAGATGTGGTAATAAAACTTAAATCATATTCACATAATTATTCTAATTCGTTTTATTATCTAAAATAATTGACGTTTAACTTATTTTTTTTTTATGTTTAATGTAATATATGGAACTTATGATCAAGCGGAACTATTCCATCTTCTTCTACATTTGCTTTAAAATCCATTCACAGAAATGGATGACTTTTCTAAATAGAAATGTGTTATACAAACATCTGTTTCATAACTGTGATTGTTTTGTTGTTTTCTCTCCAATTACGTAAAAACGGCAGATTGAAGAATAATTTACAAAAATTTGGGTTTTTCTAGATGCATCTTTGAAAAATTAATATAATTAATAAATTTTAAAAAATATTTATTGTGTGTAATACAATTTATAATTAACAGGTAAAAAAAGCTCGTGTAAGAAACAAAGGAATAGTAAAACATGATTGGCTCTGTTGAAATAATAGTGTTTCTTTGTAGGCGACATCATGATTTTAACAAAGGCCGGTTATTACGATAAGCCAGAGGGGCAGGATATAGCTGGTAAAATGATGGCCACCAACACATATGCTGCAATGGCTGGTTTTGCTTGGTCCACCGTTGATGTAATTTTGATAACACACCCCAAAGGCTATTTACCGACTTTGGCACGTTTCGTTTATAACATGGGCCCTATGATGGGTATGGCTTCTGCTTTTACATTAACGACATATGCGGCCACCAATTTAAGGGGTAAAGATGATAGGTATTCAATCATTATTCGGTGGAAAGTTTTTAATTTTTGTAGATAAAATAATTTAATGTTAATGTTACAGATTTAATTACTTTTTGGGTGGTATGGCAGCTGGTAGTATTTATGGTGCTTGGAAAAAGTGTCACGTAACAGGTCTTACTGCTGGTTTATTCCTAGGCAAGTACATGTTGTTTCGTTCTTAATAATTTATTTAATATTTTTTGTTTTAGGTCTTGCTGCTACAGTGAAAAAGCTATCTAAAATTGAGGGTTGGGAGTTTTTTCCGGATCCCAAACATTATCAACAAATGCTTGTAAGGGATTATGATTGGTCACTAATGAAAGGTCCTCCAAAAAATTGGACCACTGGAGAAGAAAAAAAAGACAATGATAAAGTTTAACACGATTAAATCAATACGAGTGAAACTATTGTGTAGTGTTATTGAATTAAACGCTGTTGTCTAGTTTTAACTCTCAATGGCGCTCTTTTCTATTAATACAGCTAGAGTTTATGATGCACAATGTTACACACTTTAGTTTTATTCACAATGCAGAGAGAATATGTGGTTTATCTTAAAACGCTTTCGTAACTAAAGGTCATAAAATGATTGTACGCAAACGTATTTTGCCGTGTCGTCTAATTGATTGGCTATGCTTTATATTAATTAGCGTTTCGGTGCCTTTAGTATTTATCTGTGAAGTTATTGTTATATTACCGGCAGTACACGAAACTGGCACCTTTTTGCATACTTTTACTTTTTGTGTAGCCGTTTTCTTGATCTTTAATATTAAGGGTAACTTTTTGGCCTGTTTACTAATTGATACGAGTGTTGATCGTAAGTAGTGATTAATTAAAAAAAAAAAGTGATTTAATATCAAAAATTATTTATTTCAGCTAATGAGCAAATCCCGATAAATGCCAAGCGACTGGGATGGCATCATTGTACTAAATGTCAACGTTTAGTTCCACCAAGAAGTTGGCACTGCTCGATTTGCCGTTTGTGTATTTTAAAGCGAGACCATCACTGCACATTTTTAGGTACTTGCATAGGCCATCGAAATCATCGATATTTCATTCTCTTTACTGTGTACCTCTTTATTGGGGCTAGCTATGCTCTTATTTATAATTCCTGGTATTTGTGGTTTATTAAAGCTAGTACATATCGGAACGGGTTGGCTGTGCTCAAAATGATGTGTCCATTACTAATGTTGGTTCATGGTAGTTCTTGGCACAATATGCTTCTGCTGTATTATAACCTCAATTCATTAGCTTTCTTGTACAGTACAATACTGTTAGTTTACCATGTCCCAATAATTATGAAATGTGGTGTTTGCTTTGAAAAATCAAAAGGCTATCCTTACAATACGGGCAGTTGGAGCCGTAACCTTGAAATGATATTTGGGAAGCGAAAGCATTTGGTTTGGCTATCACCTCTATTGATAAGTGATTTACCTAATAATGGAACGCAATGGTCCTTAGAATCGGAATATGTTGTAAATAAAAACCGATAATCTTTAATAATATTCATGGGGGGTGGGGTGGTGGTAGATAAGTTAAAATAACCGTACGAAGTGCCGCACTACTATTGCGCAGTGCAACACTAGACATGGCAACACTATTATTGGCAGTTAAGTTGACAATTACAGTTATTTGATAGGAGTACAAGAGTTTTATGTTACTGCTAAGCGCTTAACAATTTTTTTTCGGTACATTGAAATTATTTTTGAGTAATTTTGAAACAAGATGAATAAATATTTTCTAAATCACAACATTAAACCAAAAACCGTGTTTGAAGGAAGTATTTTTGCGATTACGATTATTTTAATGCCCATTACGTTTATATTTGAGTTGTGCGTGGTGCTGCCATCCTTTCATGAACCGAGCACTTTCACTTATATATTCACCTGGATTGCCGCCACATTTATACTTATCAATTGTGTTGGCAATTTGATGTTGTGCATGCTGCAAGATACATCCATAAAAAGTGAGTCTTTGAATCTCTACCATACACACACACACGCGCACTAATGCATACATTTTTGGCATTGTTTAGACATTGTGTTGATGCCACCGTTGGAAGAAGACTTGCGCCGTAACTGGCGTTTTTGTGAGCATTGCCAAGTATTGGCACCACCCCGTTCTTGGCATTGTGACACCTGCAAAATTTGCATATTAAAGCGCGACCATCATTGTTTGTTTACTTCTTGTTGTGTGGGTCATCGCAATCAACGCTACTTTTTCATGTTTGTGGTGTATATCTGTCTTGGCGGTATTTATGCGTTTTGTTATAATTCTCTGTACATTTGGTGGCTGAATGCTGATACGTACTTGAATGGCTGGACTCTATTAAAAATGTTTGCCCCTTTCCTCACGCTAATTAGAAGCGTTTCCTGGACCAATATTTATTTAGTGATTTACGAAATCAATATAATGGCTATGTTGTTGGCTATAGGAATGTTGTTATGTCATGGCAGTCACATGTTGAAGGGTTCGGTTACTCACGAACGCAGCAGCAATACATACGATTTGGGTTGGAAGGAAAATTTAGCAATAGCTTTGGGTGTGCGTTGGTACTTGGTGTGGTTGTCACCTTTCTTAAAAAGCGAATTGCCACATGATGGCATTTATTGGGACAATTTGTTGCAGAGTACGTTAAAAAACCGTTAAATTATTAGAGTAACACTTATTATTTATATATTTCAGTATTTTATAATTGTACACCACATATCACTTATACTGTTAATGTTTATTTTATAAATAGAATAAATTGAATCATATTCGATTTTACGATTTTAAAAAACGATCACCGATTAAAGATTTCATCTTGGACAAGTGCTCCTCGTTTAGCGTGAAACCTTTATGTATAAGTTCGGCCAATTCTTTATCATCCATTTGGTTTTCTGTAGCATATTCCAAACATAACAGAGCTTGCGAGGGTGATTTATTAGCAATGCAAGCTTCCATGAACTCTTTTAAACATTGATCGGTTGGATTGCCGGGTATAAGATGCTGATTTTCATCAATATATGTAAACACCTTGACTGCTGTTTCATAGTTGCCGCCTCTTACTAGCAGAACAAGAATATCTCCAATCATTTGCCCGGTGAAAGAGATTTGCTGAATTCTACTTTTCGCTTTATATTCTTCAATCTTTCTATAAATGTCCAAAGCGACTTTGGAAAATTGTGCAGGCAGCTGTTGTTGTGCCTGCTGGCTAATGTCTGGTTTATTTTCCACCATAATTCTTAAAATCCTCAAAAATAAAGATTCCCGATTATGATCGAATATTAACATATCTGACCATATGCGAGGCACCAAATCTATGGCAGCATTCATTTCAATCATTTTTAAGATTTCCTCCATTATGCCAGGCTCCGGTGTATAAATGTTGGGCACTAATAAATCATACGTTGTCATAAACTCCTCCACGGTTGCTGTGTGACTGAGCAAAACAAACAGATGACGATAATAAATGGTTTCTTTATAACTATCACCGATTAAGTCATAATTCTTTCCCACATGTAATAGCTTATCAACTCGTTTGGCCAATGTTATATCATGCAAATGGTTGCGACACACATCCATTGCTGTGGTAAAGAAAAATGTATCTTTAGGATGTTGTATGGTGAATTCTCGGCCTTCAAGCTCATTCAATATGTCCACAATTACATGAGAGACTGGTGCTCTGTCGCGACAAAATATAATCAAAATGTAATAATAAGTAGCCAAACTGGGTGTTATGTTTAATTTTTTAAATTCCGCCATTACGCTTAAAGCTGAATTGCGTGCCATTTTGTAATTGCCAAATGTACTGATACAATCTAACAAAGTGTTTAATGTGGTTAAATTCGGTTGTAATTGTTGTTCATTCATTTGTTGCAACAATTCACGGCACATATCCCAACGTTGATCAACCGAGTCCTTAAGATAGTGTACAATCGATATAATGGAATTAAAAGTGTTGGTATCCAGTTGTAACTGTTTTTGCAAAGCTTCTTGAAATAAAGCATAAGCTCGTTCAGCCTGAAAGCAAATATATGTTTGTCAACAGTATGTTTATGTATATATTTTCAAAGAGAAAAACCCACCTGATAATACTTGGCCATTCCACGTATTAAGGCAGCGTATGTTTCTTTTGTCTTTGGTTCAATTTCAGCATACAACTGTTCGGCCAAATCGCCATCTTTCCAAGTTTTACGGCTACGATCTCGTATTTCATTGTTTTCTTTAAACCAGCGTTCTTCATATAAATCACTTGGCATGGGCTCCTCATTGTTATAGAAGCAGACAAGTTCCAATAGTTGTTGTTTGGTTGTATCGGTTACCGTTATGTTTTTTTGTTTCATCAATTGATAAACGAAAATAGCATCCTTCAATTCGCCACAATTGATTAATTGATCAAGGGTTTGCTGTGTCACTTCGGACTCTTCGCTGAAAACCATTTTCGGGGCAAACGCTTCAATGGGCGGGTCAGCTTCTTGATGCTAAATGGTAGATCAGTTTGTATAATAAGCTTTTTGACAATAAATATATTATAGTTACCATAAATAAATCACGATGCTGCTCTCTAATCCATATGGCTGCTTTCTTGCCCGACTCTTGAGCCATTGCATATGTACGTTTCGTTATATTAGACATGGGTATCAGATAGGGATCGTCATGATATTTGTAATGGGGTGCTGTGGGATCCCTACCCACTGTAGCGGCCAAAGCGTGCAGAATATCGGTTGGTGAACGTTGTATACGTTTTGGTATCACAATTTTCTCTTTGGCAATTGTTGGTTCTGCTTGCCTGTTGCTTAATAAACGTTTAGTAATATGATTGGGGAGTTTAAAAAGTCTCGTAAAATACATTTTAATTCAAACCAAGAAAAGTTGAAATTATTTTTTATTTTACATGAAACTTGAGGTTAGTTTCTATAAAACAGCTGTTATTTAAATGCCATATTACAGGCAGCGAAATAATGCATACTGTGTGTGTGTGGGTGTATAGTAAATACTTTACGAAAATATATATCGTACGACATACCAACAAGTGCTTTGAATTTAAAGATAAAAAAAAAAGTTTGAATAAAAAAGAAAACCAACTATATAATAATGGACCGTTACAAGTACAAAACATAAAATATATATAGTTGCGTATCTGCGAAGGGTATTTGAAGGCTTCAATAAACTGTCTGGCGTAAGCGCAACTACTTTGTTTGATTTATATTAAATTTCTTTTGCCAAAGCCAATCAGTTGTTGGCTTTATCTTATTCGAAAAGGTCGATTTTCTTATACATACCGTTATGAGACCTATTTTGTACATTGATATACGCAGTCCACCAGTACGCTGTTGCTTAATGTTAATAAAATTGTTCGACATTGATGTGGACGTGAAGGAAATTGATTTATTTAAAGGAGAACAATTGCAAGAACAATTTAAAAAGGTTGGACATGAATTAAGTAATTCTGTAAATAATACACATATATACACAAGTGTTGTCATACAAAAATTGTTGGTCTACTAAATAGTTCCGCTTGTATTTCAGATAAATCCAGCTCATACTGTACCAACGTTAATTGATGATGACTTAATTTTAACCGACAGTAAAGTCATTTTAATACATTTTTGCGAAATATATCAAAAACACAGAACAAACAAGATGATGTTATGGCCGCGAGATTATAAGCAACGTATGCAAGTTTTAAATATGCTTTTATTTGAAGGTACTGTTCTATTTCGTAGAGATAGCGATTTTATGGTAAGTGTATATTTTACATATTTTTAACACTTATTAACATAAGTCATCAGCTTTTCGCTACAAGTCTAATTTCAAATTATCACAGCTGCCGTCCCAGTGGTCCGTCAGTGGTAAACTTTAATCAAAATATTGTTTCCTACACTCTTCTTCTTTTCTTTTTCAGTCTGAAATTGTACGTAACACTTATGCAAATACTAACATTGATTATCATCAACGTAAAGTGTTTGAGGTTTATGGCATGCTGGAACAGAACTTAATAAAAAACACTTTCATAGCAACGGAAAATGTAAGTTGAGAAATGAGTTTTTTCTCTCTTAAATAATTTATTTATTATATTACAATGCAAACAAATCTCATGTTTCATTTATTAGATGACTATAGCTGATCTGGCTGTGGTTACTACACTCAGTACATTAGATCTTATATTACCTGTGACTGCCAACGAATGGCCCCTGCTGTTTAAATGGTTTGAATATATGAAAACCCTAACTGTATATGATATTAATTGTAAAGGCTTAAATGAATTGAAAAAGAGTTTAGAATCATTTGGTAAATTTGAAATTTCAAATAAAAGTTAAGAAACAAACAAAAGGTTGGATCAGATTCTTTTTTCTTTAAATGAAGAAACCCAATATTTCGGGCGTTCATGCTTCTGATGTATACAAAAGTTGAGAATAAAAGAACTTCAAAACCGTACCCTTTTTAGAACCTCTATTCCTTTAACTTGAACGTCAGAGCCTTTAACGTAAAAGATACTCTACAAAGTATATACGTTTGCCGTTACATCCGTCTGTTCTTCCATTGTTAAAATGATAGTCGATAAAAATGGTAAAATACTGAAATTTTATATCAACATTTCTAGTTTCTTCTTATTTGAAGGGGGCAAAATGGGTCAAGTGCCACAAACAAACAAAATTGGAAAGAAATATCTCTATCAACTTTAAAAATTACTTACATCTATTTATAAATGGTTGGATCGATAGGGCAAACATTTCATGCAAAATTGGATTTTTTAATTGAGCTGCATTGCCTAAACTATAAAGAGCGCTATCAGATACCTGCCACACCCGGGGTTTATGTGTATATCTGAAGAGGTAATATTTATTTTAAGTAAAAATGATTGATTTTGGAAATACGTATACAAATAAGCCGTTGCTTTTTTTTCGAATCTATCCATTTACTTATTTTAATAACTGCATTTATTTATAAATTTTCACATTTTATACTAGTCCACCGTTCAAAAGAAACGGTTTAATTATTACACCTTCGGTATATAACTGGAAGTATGGAATTTTACGTAAACTGGCAAAGTACTGGAGATTGTGAAGCGAAGCGCGCAGAATCAATATTTATTTCGCTTTACTTCTAAAAAACGATTCAGATATTTGATATACAATTAACCCTTTAAGAACAAGTCTTTTTTATATTAATATGTTATGTAAAAAGTTTTCTTTTATATATATTTCATTATAGCATATACGGATAACAATTATATTTGATCAACAAATAAATAAATCAATGTAAGATCACGCTCATCTGTGGACTAATGCTTAAAAAATCAAATTTAAATGAGACCCACGAAAGAAGCCTAGTAGTGTAGAGAATTACATGATGGCTCTTGATCGATTATTTCACTTTTCACTACGTATTAAAATTGTTGGTTCCGCTAGAGCAATTTTCTTTATAATAGAAAACTAGTTTGTAATTAAAACCTTTAGTTTGTATCCTTCAGTATCATTAATAAATATTCACGTTTAACTTTTGTTGAGACTCATTCACTTGAAGTGTATCGTAATCGCAAGAAGTCAACATTGCACTTTGATTCCAACTATAATGCAATCTATATTGTATATAGATAAATGCAGTGCACCCGTACGTAGTTGTTTAATGTTAATTAAACATCTGAATATGGAGGTGGAACTAAAGGAACTGGATTTATTCAAAGGAGAACAATTGAGAGATGACTTTAAAAAGGTTACTAAGAGTTTACAATTTGTATTGAATTGTAATTAATTCCATGTTATGCACTCAACCAACCAATTTCATTTTGTTTTCAGATAAATCCTGCACATACAGTACCCACTCTTGTTGATAACGATTTGACCCTAACAGATAGTCATGCTATACTAATACATTTGTGTGAGAGTCATCAAATAGACAGTAGTCGAAAATTATGGCCAAAGGAGTATAACCATCGCATGAGGGTTTTAAACCTGCTACTCTTTGAAGTTTCTGTTTTATTTCGGCGTAATAGTTACATTTTGGTAGGTAATGAAAAGAGGAAAGAAGGAAAGTATGCTTAACATTTTCTTATTTTGATTGCATATCCAGTCGGAGATATTTTATAAGAGTTACAAAAATGTTGATGTAAAATTTCATAAAGTTAAAATTTTCGAAATCTACAATATGTTGGAACAATTTCTAAGCAATAATGAATTTATGGCCTTATCTTATGTAAGTGATAACGATAACGATTCAAAGATTTTATAATAATATTTATTACATTCAATATGTATATTTCTTAATGCCAGATGACAATTGCTGACTGGTCGATATTAAGTAGTCTTAGTACATCAGATTTGTTCTTTCCTGTCACAAAAAATCAATGGCCGTTACTTTATCAATGGTTCATGTATATGAAATCACTTCCTGAATACGATATTAATCGTGAGGGTTTGAAAAAACTACAAAAATCTCTGGAAATGATAGGAAAATGTAAACTTCCTGCAAAGAGTTAAACTTTGAAATAAAGAAATGCTTATAAAAATGACGGTATGTCCAGTTCGAGCACACTACTGTGCTCTGTATTATAATTTGAATGGCAGAACCAGTTATCATATTTTAAAAAATTGCCACTGTTTACAACAAAGAAAGCTCTGGGCCGAATCAAAATTGCAACATTCAGATTTTATTTATTTTTGTTAATTATTATTATTTTTGTTCTATATAAAAATGAATAAAAATATATATATATATATATAGAAGTGGGTTACAACGGTAGATTGGGTGTACATTTTGCACAATTGTTGATAAGTTAAATAGCTAAAGTTTAATTAAAAATTGTCATATTTAGATTTATTTCAAAATAGGGAGAGGGGATCTAAAAATGATACGACGTAATCTAGCACAAAATTGTAAATTTCAAAATGTTCTTGTAACAAATTCTATTGAAATAAAAAAATTAAGAAATTGGATTAGAAAATGATTCTTAATCAATCGGTATAGTAAAATCCACAATGGTGTAGAGTCCGGGTATATGCAGCTCTACATATGTATATAAAAATATTATCACCCCAACATCTAAGACAAAAGTCAAAATAAAAAAAGAAATTAAGTTTTCTTTTATTAAAGTAATCTTTTGTGTCAAAATTTACATAATTTGAGAAATAATAAAAATTTGTGCATCTTTATAATGGAATCTTAAACTGAGTTTAATAAACTAAACTAAATTTTGGCAAAATTGGGCAAAAAAGTCGGGTTAAAGAAAAAGAAAATGAACCATCGATGCCAATGCCATGCGCCCATACTTTATTATGATGAGCTTAGTCCTCAAGCACGCAGTTGTTATATGCTCATCAAAATGCTCGATATCGATGTAGAATTAAAACATATTAATCTCATCAATGGCGAACATTTGACTGATGCATATAATAGGGTAAGTGAGGAAACATTTTTAAGATATTTTATGATAAAAAGAAGTTTGGTTTTATAGATTAACCCTTCCAGTACAGTACCCACTTTAATTGATGGTAAATTTGTACTGTATGATGGCCACACCATAATGATTTACTTATGTGATAAATATTTCTGTGCTTATCAAGCTCGGTTGTGTCCCCAGCGGTATTTACCACGTTTACTTTTGTTAAACATACTTTTCTACGAAGGATGTGTCCTCTATCGGCGCTATAGTCATTTAGTGGTGAGATATATTTTAAAATATACCTTTTGTATAACGCTTTACGCTAATTGAACGTCTTTTCCAGGCGGATATTCTTACAGATAAATATTCAAATTTTGATATAAAATATCATCAAAATAAAATTACTGATTGCTACAGTACTTTGAATTCGTTTCTAATGGGCCATTGCTTTATGGTAGGCAACTGTGTAAGTTCTAATTATTTACTGCCGTATTCAGAATCAATGAATTAAGTTTTTTTTTTTCAAAGATCACTATTGCTGATTTGTCTATAGTCAGCACTGTGAGTGCTTTGGATCTTATATTCCCCATAAATCAAAATTTTTGGCCCAATTTATATACGTGGTTCATGTGTTTGAAAAATATGCCTTGGTACATTTACAATGCAGAAGGTGTTGCAAAGCAACGGCAATTATTAGCAAGAGTGGGTCAATTTCCATTTCCGTCACCACAGCGTATAAGGGAAATTATGCCACGGCAGAATTCATTTGATCCGAAAAGTGCAACAAAAGATAAAAATAAATATAAGAAAAAGCGCTTGGAACTTCAAAGTAGTCGATCTGATAGTCGGACTGAAAGCCGGACAATGGCACGTGATACCGAATTAAAAATATCAAAGTCACGTATAAGTGTGTTGTTAAAGGATAATGAAAAAGACGAAAGTACTGATGACGATTTAAATATTGAAGAGGAACTTCAACAAGGTGTTTATTTTAAGGAGTTACGAGATGAATCTACGGAAGAAATTGAAGTATATATAGACGAAGAATCCACCACAAAACAAAAAAATAAAATTCAGCAAAAAAAGAAAGCATATACAAAAAAAGAATCGAGCACTTCCAAAGATTTTCAATCTAAATATTCAAAAAATCTCGGTCAAAAAAGTAAAATTTCATTGCGTCAAGGCGTAGTTGATGAAGCAAATAAAGATGTGATAATAATAAAAAGTCCAAAAAATAAGCAATCTATCTCGCAAGAGTCCGCTGACGAATTTGAAGAAGAAGCAGTTCCTACTTTAACGTATCCATCTAAGCATTCAGTTTTACAAGAGCCTGTAAAGTATAAGGAACTTAACTTGAAACTAGAACATAAAGAGAGAGATGTACTTTCTAGTACAACGGTGTCAAACATTTTACACTCAAGAGACGAAGTTGCAGAAGTTGACGAAGAATTTTCAGTAGAAGAAGAAGATGAATCTGAAGAAAAAGAAGACACAGAACTTGACATTTCTAAAAAATATGATTATTCTTCTACGCAATTAAGCAATACGCAATTTATTCCAGCTCAGCAACTATCTAATTCGAAACTCCCAGTTACTAAAGCGAATATTTTTATGGAAAAAAAAATTAAAGAATCAGATGAAAAAGAAACTAAAGAAAATCTTAACTTATTTGATGCTACCACAAGAGAAGATAGTAATAACGAAAGCTTGTCTTCGCCATATAAACGCATGAATTGCGCCTGTTTAGGGGATGTGAAACAGTCCGTTAGGGAAATTAAGAATCTTTTAACTAAACATTCAGAAGAACGTCGTTGTGTCGATCTTTCTGATGACTCCTCTAATGGAGGTAGTCTTACCATTAAACTTTCTGATGCTAATTTCAATAATACAAGTATAAAATGTTTTCAATTTAAATGTATCCTCTCACCGAATGGCTGTACCTTGGATAGGTATGCTGAAGTGGTTAAGCAATTGAAGCAAGAACTTTGTCAGAAATGTGATGGTAATGCGGACAGAAATGACACGAGTGACAAAGACTCTGGAGCTTCTAGCCAACCAATGGAAACATATCTCAATAACGAAGATAGTCTCTGTAAAAGACAACGTATGACCTCAGGGGCGGATAATAGTCATATTCAGAATGAATTACAAAATGAAGGCTTACTTTGCAGTTGTGAAGAATGCACTGGAAACATGAAAAAAGTCGCATTTTGTCCATGTGTTGTAAATAAAAATTCATTTTTTAAAATGGACAACAATAATAACGATAATAATAATGAATGCCACTGTATTAATTCCATTAATCGAGAAGTTCGAGCGGATGTAAAACTTTACATATGTGATGACGATAATGGAAATTTAGAAAACTATACAGAAAATTATTTAAAATATATGAAGTGTGCATTAAATCAAACTTTTACTACATTAAACAGTTCATGCTTGATCGAAGAGATGCCTAAAATAAATCCAGACATTCAACAAGAACTGATAGTTTTAGAAGAAGATGATAGGCTTTCAAGCAATTCCGAATCAGAAATTCAACTAAAATCTATAGAAAAAGAGACTGCGGAAACTAAATTATTGTCTTTGAGCGATAAAAATGAGTCGTTTAAGCAAGGCTACGCTAAGACTCGTTCAATCTCAAAGGTTCCAGTATATAAAAATGAGTCTCCATTAACTGCCGATAGTTTTATGAAATTAAAAAATGTTTCACAACGGAAATCTTCAAAAAATTCCAATAAGGCACAAAGCTCATCGCAGAAATTAAAGAAGACTGAAAAAATCCAAAGTCGAAACGAACTCGAACGAAAAAATTCTACTCAATCATCTAAAAGTGTTCAAGAAGCCCTCACTTCGAATAAAAATTATACAAGCTCCAAATCATCACTTAATTCTAAATCTTTAAAGAATGAATGCCATCGAAAGTTTTCGTCACAACAGGAATATGAAAATGCTCAATTTACAGTTAACACTAGGGCCAGTACTGTAGCTGTAGATAAAAGCGAAAATTATTTTAGTATCATAAAACTGATAAATGATAAGGATAAACGTCTTGGTTCTTTAAGTGTCCCCTCAAAGATACCAAAGTTAATAAAGAGGCCGGAAAGTTGTTCAAATGAAAGCTTCCAAAAAAACGGACTTCCCCTTCTTTCGCATACATGTTCTAAAGGCAAACTAGGCAGGAACTTAAAAAAATGTGCAACTTATAAAAACATTTCTACTGTAAATGGCTCAAAAGTTCCTGATGTTAGAGAAATTGGTGAAATACGGTTTTCTGGTGGTAGTTCCAATTGTACAGATTGGGACGTGCCTAGCACAAGTAAGTGTCAACCTAAAAATAGTTTTAACACAACTTCCGATAAAGAGAAAAAAGTACTAATTAATAGAACTAAAAAAGTATACCTAAAATCGGTACATCGCTGTTATCATTCGTTGGGTAATAAAGTAAACGGTGAAGTGGAATCCCAAAGACGTTCCACAGCAGGTGAAAATAAGTGTGATGCACATTCTACTTTACAAAAAACTAAAACTAAAGATGTTCCATTTTATAATATTATAGATCTGGAGGTTTTGAATTGCCCCGAAGAGTGTGCAAATATAAATGATTACCTGTGTAAGAACCGCTGTACTAAAAGTTATACCAGAGAGACTACAATAAAAAAAGTCACCAAACAAAAAACCATTCCGTCCAGTAAAAAGAAAATGGGTAGAGTTAAACTCCCAAGTCCTTCCAAAAAAGTTGAAAAATTATCCAAAAGGCAATTAAAACCAGTAAAAGCTACTAAAGATCCTGGTGTGTCCACAAAAAATATTTGCCGGAAGCCTGCAGTGACTATTACACCACCTTCTATTCGCTTAAAAACTACATATTCCCAAATATTTCGGCATTCTCCAATAGAGAAAGATCAAAAAATAAATCATAACGGAACAATGAAGTCTAATATTTTAGCTTATTACAAATATCACTCGAAAAGTTTTCTTAATAATATAGAATTTCAACTCAATGAAAATCTGTCACAATATTTGCGCATAACACCGTTACAACCAATAAATAGTAATCATCCAGAGGATAGCCAAACAACTTCGGATAGTAAATATATATCACAGGGACGTTTAAGAGCTGGAAGTTGTAATAGAAAATCGAAGGAAAATAATTCTTCGATTCAATTAACAAATTTACATCAATCGTCTCAAAATATAGAAACTAAAATTAAGTCGAACTGCTTCAGGCCGTTAAATTGTTACGCTTGTAATTGTGTTAAATGTCAGAAGGGCCTTCTGAGACCTCTTTTTCAATACACCATAATCTCTGATATGTTTCCATTGAATTTAAAAGATCCTATGTACAAATTGCAATCTATGCAGCGGCCAGATAATTGTTTATAATTACAAAATTCTATATTAAAGGAAATGCATTTAAATGCAAAATAACAAATAATTTATAACTGGATGAAACAATCATAAAGAGTTTTGTGATTGTGTTATATATCCTAACGAATGGAAGAAACTGGTTTTGTCTATGAAAACGAATGTTTGGAATAATAGTAATAGAAATACACATCATCTGCAAAAGTGATCAAGACGATCGGAGGGGTTTAATTAATTGATTGATTTAATTTACGAAAAGGAACTATTTTAAGATTCCATTAATAGAAAATTGAATATTTTGTTTATTGAAAATTTTTAAGAAATCTTGTAATATCTCACAAGGAAAACTCACTCACAATCAAGAGTTGAAGTCTTCTTGCCAGCAAAATTTTTGACCATTTTGTAAAAAATACTGATTCGTACCTTTTTTAACGCAATTACAAATAAAACTTCTTTAGAACAAATGTTGACTTTCCAGTTTTACATATTACGCAAATTATAAGAGTCATCACGCCCTTTCATAGGGTATGTGTTAAATAGTCCAGTTTTACGTGGAGTGCGGTTTTTTTGTAAATCCCGAGTGTATATGTTATATGACCCCGTCCATTTTTGGCATCGATGAATGGAATAACTATAGATATGCATACCAAATATCAACTTAATAGCTAAAATTTTGTGGTAGATAAATAGGTTATGTTGATAGAAGACGTGATTCTTGACCGATTTGTCTCATTTTAAATAGCCTTACGCGAGCAAAAACTAAAAACGTCTATCGTAAAATTTAAGCTTCTGAGAATGGCAGCAACTGACGGACGGGTGGGACATATATGTCTATGTTTTTGTTGCTGATCAACACTTCATAGGGTCTCTGACGCCTCTCTCTGGATGTTCGCAAACGAAATGACAAACTTGGTCTACCACCTTTTAGTGTGGAGGGTGCACTGATAACGCAAATGTTAATATATTGATGCTTGCACTGTACATATGTATATAAGCAACGGATGACATGAGGTCAACATCGCACGTATCACAAATTTTACTTTATGCGAATTACTTATTATATCTAAAGTAAGTAGTACATAATACAAAGTTAACCCATTATGGTTTTTTATATATATATGACACAAATACTTTGCATACTTACACTTACATTTGCCAGAAAATTTCATGTAAACGTTTATAAAATGTGGTGCAAAAGTATTTAAATTTCATATATTTACTCATAAATATGTATGCTTTTTATTTTAAGAATAGTATATACTAAGACTGCTTTTTCGTTCGCAATTACTACATAGAGTCGATTACATCGATTACATACATCGGTGTGTCCATTTTTGGCGCATCCATGGATGGAATAACTATAGATATGCAAACAGATCATTATCAAGTTCATAGATCAATTTTTTTGGCATATACAGATATTTATTGATTGTGGGCGTGTCCGTTATACGAACAATACAATATCAAAGATTAGTCCAGTATTTAAAACATGTTTATTAAGCATTGAATCAAAACAAAAACATTCACCTGACTTTCTCAATCTCTAAGAAAACATTTACAATCTAAAAGTCGATTCAATACAGAGGATCCACCCTAAATACACACTTGTAGCTCGTCAAACTGCTTCATTTTCATTAATGTTGTTCTTGGTAGTTTTCTTTTTCTTTTTTTCGTTATTTTGGAATGAAAATTGTTTTCTTTGTTAGTTAATTATATGAAGGTCACATATTTGTAAATATTTTCTTCGTGAGCTTATAATTATTTTCGCCACTTTATTAAGTAAATATTGTTTTTATAAAATATAAGTGTTTACGTTTACAATGGAAATGCTGAAACTAAAAAGAAAAAAAAGAATTGCATTTCACTTTGAAAAAAATTGTTTATTTTCTTTTTCCATTTATATAAAACATCACTTAAAAACCAAATGGCTTTTAATTAATAAAAAATATTTGTATGTATTTGTGTGTATAAATATGTAAAGACTTTTCAGTTTTTTCCTGATAAATGTTTAATAAAATAAATAATACAAATGTAATGAATAATTAATGTAAAGTTAAAGTAATTAAAGTGTAGTTCAAGTTTACTTGCCAAGCAAGATTTTACGACCAGCACCAAGATTTTGGCCAGCTTGAGTGGCACCTTTATTGGAGCCCGCCTGTAAGCCAATGACAGTCTGGCCAGCTTTTAATTGTTCTTCTGTGAAATCACGTTTACACTCGTCAGATGGTTTGGGTCCCAAATAGGGTCCCTTGAATTCAGGGTGTTTGTAACTCTAATTAGGTTAATTTTTAGAAATCATTAACTATTTATTTTCACATAAAATCTATAACTTACAGCACGTCCCAAAGCAAAGATGGTAAGTGTTACTTGAGCGATGTCTTTCTTTTCCCATAAATCCACTGTTTGGAATACATCCAAATCGGGTACACCATAATCTTTAATAGCTTTCTGGAAGTTGTTAATGTTTTCCATCATTTTGAATTGACCACCTGAACTATTGATTTTTGGTACAGCATTGGGTGACAAAGTATTGATCAGTTTACAAAGCACTTGACCGTCTCTAATGTGATCTTCGTATAAGACACCGGGTGGAAATTTCTCACCAAGGATACTTTCAATCCATTCTTGGGCTTCTTTGTCCATCTGAGGGTTACGTTTGCCAGCAATCTAAACAAAGAACAATTTCGAATATCGTTTATATCCATTTGAATTTTTCATTATAACACAAATAATCATTCAAACACTTTCTAAGATATTTTTCAAATTCAATATATTAAATTGTTCTTGTTCACTTGAATTTTGAGAATTTTTTGTTTTTTTCGTTTTGTTTCATTGAATTTTTTTCTTATTTGTAATCACCTTGGCTTTAACAGCACGTTCTAAAGACATTTTTCAAAATGTTTTCAAGTATATTAAGTGGGTGTATTTAAGGAATTTTCTAAAAGAGATCTTCCCTTGCAAACTATGTGCAGTAGACTGATGCCAGCTAATGATTAAGTTAGTGCTTATAAAGGCTTTGGACTTATGAAATGTTTTTCATTGCAAATGTTCTCTCACTGGCGGAAATTTTCACGTTATATTTTCCAAAAATAAACATATTAACAATATGACCAATTCACTAAATTCAAGTGCACATTCATGCATTAATAAAAAGTGTGGGCGTTATCTCATCTTTGGTCAGCAACCAACTTATTCAAAAAACATACATTTTTATACAAGAATGCAAAAGAATGCCTTAATTTGTTTAGATAAAAAGTATTTTGTTTTTTTTTTAATATTTACATATAACAAATTGTATTGATAGGAAATATTATCGAATCGATTTTAATATAATTGAAAAAATATATTTGAAAAATTCAAGGAAACTTCGAGTTTAATTTTTATTTAATTATAACTAAATAACAACAAATGCATTTTGATACACACACATAAATGAAATTGTTATAGGCGGTTAAGTTGGACCATTTCATACCCTACGGCATTTTGTACTAATGAATAACATTTTAACTAAAATTCGTTTTTAATTAATTATTAACGCCATGTAGTTTTTAAGTGTTTAAAAAGAAATGATATCCTTCTAAGAAGAGAGGATTTAAAAATGTTAATATGCGGTCTAAATTAAAATTTTTTTATTTGTAAATATATGCTGCGTTTCAGTCGAAGTCTATACAAATCTTGTATAATTCATTTCGTTTATAAGGTTCAGTAGTAAAAAACTCGACATTATACAATATAAAATTTGAATTTCCTCAAAAAAAGATCCATTCCTCGACTTTTTCTATTTAATTAGAAAAAATTATGATAAAGCACACAGAAGAAGGTATGCATTTTATAATGCAGGTATAAAATTTTATAATGCAATAATAATGTCAATGGCAATTTAATTATTTCATGTATGAAGTGACAAATACTATATATTGACAATGAAACATTTTACACACATCTCAGAATAGGTAAAATATGAAATAATTATGCAGCAGTACTTGTGGCAGAGAGTACATAAAGTTGTGCGAAAGTTTGTGTCTCTTAAATGGCAAAAGCTACATCCATCATTAATTATACTGATCGATTCAGAGTCCCTAAAGGCAGACTAATTCGAGCAAGAGCCACGCTTACAATCACAAAAATCTATGTATCTGCCACAAGAATTGAAATTTGGTACCATTATTTATATGTATTTCATCCATCGAAGTGTAAAAAACAAGCCTGGCCAGATAACAGACACGCCCATAATTTATAAAAAACCGTTTCGGTGTAAAACTCGACTTTCAAGTTGATACGTAATGTATTCACCATTAAAAGGCGTAATTATTTACTTGCCTAGCCCATCGTTTGTTTGTATATGTAAAGGGTATTTAAGATTTGGCCAAAACCAAATTTATTTATCTTACTTGTTTTTTTATTGTTTACATTTTATATTTATTTTGAGAAAATGTATTTTTATTTCGACTACGTCATGTTGATTTACGTGTGAACCGAATAAAAATGGAACAATACTCATCGTGAAAGTATGTGAAATAAATTATTACATATGTACATATGTACATGTAATAAGTGTACTTATATAAACACAATATGAAAATACGTAAACTTTTATCGCGTAGATAATAGTCTTAATAGGCTTGTGTTGTACACACATATACAACATAATATTTTTCAACATTGTGTACGTTTTGCCCCGTGGAGGAAACCTATAGAAACATTTATGTGGCAAACATACTCTATACTTAATATTTTATGACAAAAATTTAGCAAATCTTTACGTTTACTTTACGTATCCGATATACGGATATATATGTCTAGATCGACGCAGTTTTTAATGTTGATTAAGAACATATATATATATATACCTTGTGGGATCTCTGACGTCTTTCTCTGGGTCTTTCGAACAAAGCAAAAGATTTTATTTAATATATGTGGGATACTCAAATGCAGAAATTAAATTTAATTAATTAGAGAGAAAGATTTTGAGCTTATTAGTTAAGTTTCTGTGACCATGGTAATGTCAACAACAGACGGATATACGGACGAATGTTCAAAGTTTGATTCCGATCAAGTTTATACATACTCTGACCTTTAGTTGATTTTTGTATGTGCATTTATGTGATTATGTTTATGTATTGCCATTTAATTAAGAACTAAGGGATGTTCGGTAGTTGACCATTACCAGCTATTTGATTTTGCTATATATGACTTAAGTTTTGGCAAAGGGACAAAAACATCACCCTGCTCATAATGCGTATGTTCTGCGTATATTCAACATTACATATAAATAAAATAAATTATAAGAAACGAAAAAGTAATTTCGCTTAAGATTCTTATGAACTTCACTTGACTCATATGTGAAAAATAAACTCACAGCTGCAACTTTCGTGACAACGTCATTTATCTTAATAATGCATATAAATATATGGTGAAAATATTTACGATCTTTTATTTTTTATTGCAAAAGTACAAATTTTCTTTTACCCAGAAAGAAAAAAAGCAGGGCAATGTAATGAAGCAATTAATTATTTCGAGGAGAGTGTAATAAATATGCAGATATAAGATTCATATAAGCTAGTTAATGAAAAGTTACAATCAAAGATCTTTAAATCACAACGTTACAACAGTATAATAAGTATGATTAATAATTAAGGTATATGTATGTACCCCCTGAAGATGTCCGAATCATACGCATGAAACGTTAAGGACCTAAAATTATTTAGCCGATGTTTAGGAAATTTAAAAAGGATTATTAATTGAAGTAATATCTTGATTGTATAGTTAAATACGCACAATTTACATGAGTGATTGAAAAAAAAACAAAAATTGCATTATACTGAGGGTGGACAAAATAATATGAACACTTGACATAAAGAGTTTCGCAATTGCAGCCCTTCCATAAATGTTCCTGTAGTACTGTTCTTGTCGAAACAATATTACTCAAGTGAGTTTTTAGTTCTATCACTTTTGCCGCGGTACTTTTATTTTGTGTTTCTACAATTCTTCTTAATGTTCGTTAACCTTTGAGTTTCGCTCACTATTCCTCTTCGCCGATAATGTTTTAGCATGTTTTGTGGACACTGTGGATCTTTCTTTATAGTCTCAGCTAAAATTGTCCATATCAACACATTCTGGTTATATTACATTAAACACCATGTACTTAGTATATAAGTGATTTCCAGGATAGTCAGGAACATATTTATTGCTCTTTACACATTTATAGAAAAATACAAATTGTTGACGAGACGAAGTTTGCACTTGTATGTAAATAGGTTTTTCTCTATGTTAATGGTGTTTTATTTTATTGCGCCATAAACGGCAGAACCATGGTACTACTTTTCTCATAAAATTTTCGTATGTTTTTTAGGGCAATTTTTCTAGCGAGTGAGTGTTAATGTTGGGTATATGCAGGTAATATATACAGGGTGTAGATAAAGAGGTAAATTAATTGATATTAGTTGAATCTGAAAATGCCATTGCTTTGGAATATAATCCTGCTTTTTTTTGTTTGTTAAAAATTACTTATCTTTGATTTTATTTACACATTATTCTACTAATAAATTTTATATTCGTTATTCATATTACAATTCTGGATTTTTAATTATACAATTAGAAATTCTTCCTATTCGGAACTTTTTCAACATCTTGCATTGGTTTGCATTTATTTTCGATAAGATTTTCAATTTTCTTTGTTTTTTGTTTAACGGTTGCTTTCAATATAAACAAAGTGCGGCGACGTTTGTAGTATTCTTTTACAGTATTATTATAGTCCATAAGAAGAGCGGGATGGTCAAGAAGACCGCTTTGAAAGCTGCATTCACGAATTTCTTTGCGTGTTTTACTACGTTGCGCCTTCAGTGATATAATTCGTTCCCGCAGATTATCCTTTTCCAATTGTTTTTTGTCGAGGAATGATTTCTGTATGGCGATGGTATCACGTATCATTTTGCCTTTTCCCTTCAAATGAGCCATAACATGTATGTCGCTGTGACAACGATATCTCAATCTATTTAAATCGCTTGTACGTTCTGTAAAGATAAGATCGTTTATAATCTAAGCATTCTTGAAGAATGCATTTCTATTACGAACCCTCTAGCTTTTTGTTTAAAGATGTATTTTCAGTTTGTAATGTATCATAAGTGGCCATGGAGAGACCTTCACCTATTATTTCCAATTTATTCAAATCCTAATCACAAAATAAAACTTTGCTATTGTTATTTACTTTTAATTGCAAATGTCAAACCTTAAGCAGAGTTGCAACCACATGTTGTTTTATTAGTAATTCGAAACGCCACTTCGATATTTCTTTACGAGCAGAGTCCATTCGTTTCATCCAGTTTAAAATTTGCTGTCGTAAATGGAGAATATTTTATAAATATTGTACTAATATTTTTTTATGTGTTTTATGTAATTTGTTACCGCTTGCATTTTAGGAAAATTATTCGGATTTAGTGAATGAATCATTAAGCTTTTCAATTTCTCAATTTCTTCATTCGATTCACTTTCTAGTTCTTCAAATTGTTTTTGTAAAGTACTCTTTATATAATCAGTTTGTTCAACAGTCTCCTTTTCAAAACCTAATACTTCATCTAATAGTTCCAAGCTATTAAAAAAGTGCCGCTCTGATTCGGGACCTGAGTTTTTGGGGGTTTCCGTAATACGCCGAAAAGCTTTGATACGTCGAAAATGTTCCACACATTTACGATTGAGAAATTGTCGCACCCATTGCTCCGTATAATAATAAGGCAACAACTCTTTCAACTCATTTATAACGGAGCGTTTATTTATATGCCTTCTCAGAAGAATTGTTTTATCTATTAATTCACATTTTGCTACACATTTATTTATTAGTTCGTTTAAGAACTGAGAAGTTAATTGTTTTATAAAATTCGCCTCTTCTTCACGGAATATCTTTTCTCCGAGATCAATTTCACTATGAATTTCATCGGTTGTATTTTCGTTTAGGGTGAGAAAATTAACGAAAGCAATGTCAGAGCCTTTCTTTTTGTGTGCAGTAGAAGTAGCACCATCGTCCACTAAACTTTCGAATATTTTATCATTTTCATCAAAATCAAAATTGAAATCTACTTCTGCCGGACACGTGATGTCTTCCTCCTCTTCTTCTTCAGTTTCTTCGGTCTCTTCTACGTTTTCTTCTTCCTCTTCCTCTTCGCCTATATGTTTTACCTGTGCATATTCCTCTATAATGTCAGATGGAGCATCATCTACAAGTTGCATAAATTTTCCATGATCAACTGTTACATCGTGAAGTTCCGCAATCTGTTCTTGTAGATGTATTAATTTATCACTTGGACTAGGTGATATTTCATCTAAATCAGGCATTTCCATAAAATTGTTAAAAAATTCTTCAATAAGTTCCAATTCAGTTTTCACGGGCTCTTGGTGAATACTCTCTTCTGTTGACACAGTTTCTGATTCGTCTTCCTCTTGTTCTTTTGCATCATCATCTTCATTTTCAATAATTTCTTCGACAGATATACTAGAAGATGTTGGATCAGAAGAAGACCCTTCAGGACTTCCACCTAATTGTTCAGTGGAGAGCTCTGTTTTTAATTCGACTACATCAATTTTATGTTCCACTGTATCGAAACCGGTTTTAATTTTCATTTTCTTTGGTACACCTTCATTCTTCTTTTTCTCGTCTCCCAATTTAAATTGTATCATCGTTTTACTAGCTCGAGCAAACAACTTATCACTTTCAGATAATTCCTCTTTTCTTTGCTTTTGCTGCTGACTTTTAGCAACAGCTTTTGTTTTTGTTGGCGGCTTTTTCAGTGGCATATTTCTTAGTAAACCAATTACGTATAATTTGTTAGATTTTAAAACTTGTTTGGAGCCGTTGGAAAGGGTAATTTGAATAAAACCAAACACATCAAAATTGATCGCTTTCCGCAAATAAAGCTTTATACATTGGCAGTTGAATTGTTTCTCCACCAATCACTTAAAAAAAGTATCGTATAAAATATTTTATATAAAATTAACAAATAGGTGGCGTTATAAAAATCGCGAAAATTTTATATAAAAATATACAAAACAGATATTTTCATTTAAAAAATCATTTAATAAATAAATATTTGATAAGCAAAACTTTTGACATATTAAGGCTACCATAGGCGATACTTAGAATTTTTTCAATTTTAAATCAACGGTTACCGTTGTATATAATTAAAAATCAAACTTTTATGAAACCTTTTTACATCTATGGTAGTAACCATAAGACTTGTCCCATTTATTCATATAATCTTTCTTGTACTGTACATACATTAATAACATTTCTTTTCAAATTTGGCAATTTCATCATCCAACTGTTTTTTCTGGTTTCTTAATTGAATTAATACAATGCTATTAATTTTTTCCTTTTCTAGTGTACGATCAAAGTCCGTCATTAAAATTGGCTTATCGATAAGACTGTTTTGAAAATTGATTTGCTTTATGTCATTACGTATTTCTGTACGTTGAAGATTTAACTTGAAGACGTGTCTACGCAGCATCAGCTTTTCTTCATTGAGATCTTCCAAAGCTAATTTTTGTGTTCGTACAGTATCGGCAAGCATTTTTTGTTTCTCCATATAATGAGCCATAGTATGAATGTTGAAACGACAGCGCATTCGCAATTTCTTTAGGTCATTATTCAAGGTTATGCACATATTTTCTTAAAAGAAGAAAAGTCACATTATTCAAATAAAAAAGGAAGGGAAAATATATGTGTTGTACTTACCCAAATCCTTGGTATTAATATTTTCAAAATTATCAAATTTCGATAATTTCTGAAAATAAAAAGAAAAGTGAACTAAAAATCTACACCAAATAAGCTATTAATGCCAAACGCACCCGCAATAAATCCACTTTTGTATGCTGTGTTGTTATAAGTTTAAATCGTACTTCACTGATCTCTTTGCGTAATTTGGCCATTTGTTTAAGCAGGTTTTCGGCAATCTCAAATGTAAAAAAGTTACTTTATGTATCGCTTACTATGCACTATTTATATTGCGAATATTACCTTATTTACATTTGGTCGTCGTTCGAGTTGTAATGCTTTCCTGAATTGTATTTCAAACTGGGAAATTCCCTCAGCAGCTTCTTCCTTATATTTCTGAAGTTCTTCTTGAAGTTTGGATATGGCTGCACTACGTTTATTGCGAACGCCTTTCTCTTTTTCCAACAATACATCCAAACGGTTTAGATTTTGTTGAAGTTTTATTTTATCATCTCCAACAGTCTTCGGATTATCAGCAGCAATAGAGCGATATGATTTTTTACGCTTAAAATAGTCAACGCATTTTCTATGTAGAAAAGTAGATTGATCTTTTGTATCTTGTAAATCGTTAAGAACGCGATGAATTTCACGCATTAAAAGGAACTTGTCTACATTTTGCCGCAGCAACATTTCAGGACTAACAAATTCTGCCAGTCTAACAGCCTCATCAATTAATGATTCAAGTAAATCGACAACTCCTTTACGTTCTCGTTCTATTTCCTGTTCATGTACCAATTTCTCAAAGTTTACTCCTTCAACTAATTTTACTTCTTTTTCAACTTGCATATCAAGAAAGGCACCAAAAGCCTCTTCTGCAGCCTGTTCTGCAACTACAATAACTTCTTCAGATTCATCGGGAAATGTCAATTCAGAATCGGACTCCCACTCTGATTCTAATTCTTCTTCTTCTTCTATTTCTTCTTGCTCTTTTGTCTCTTCCTCTTCCTCCTTCATTGGTGGTGTTTGACTTAAATCTTCACCAGTCAATGGATCTACAAATGCTCCCGTGTCATCTTCCAAAGATTCTCCAGCTTCATGTGTTACGCTCTTCTTTTTTGTATCTTCAGTTATATCTTCGGATAGCTCCTCAATATCTGGCACGTACACTCCCAATTTTTCAAAAAAATTCGATGGCTTCCTTAATTCAAATTGATTTAAATATTCCGGAACATCATAATCATCGGTATCCTCTTCAGTTTCCAAGTCATCATCATCATCATCGGCATAATCAATAAATGAACGAACGTCATCGATTTCCTCTTCTTCTTCAATAATAACTGATGATTCGTCGCTTGAAGTATCAGTCCCAGATGATGATGAAGACTTACTCGCCATGATCAATATTTAAAATTCTATCCAAAATATAAATGACTGCTATAGAAGCGTTTATTAATAATGCGGGATTGTAAAATGAAAATAAAAAATATATGCAAAAATTATTCCCAAACTCCCGAAATATAATCTTTAACGACGTTATATGTAGATGAAGAAAAAAATCAATTGAGTGAAATATTAAAGAAAGAAGGTAATACAAAAAGTACGTCAAACACAACTTTGATAACTTAATAGGGTGGGTTCATCAAAAAATTTAAATGAAATGATGAGATCATATAAATCGGCACGCTGCTTGAACTAAGTTGTGTCTATTTTCATACTCTCCATCATTTGTTACGGTAAAAATGTAATTTTAATTTATGGTGTTGTATCCCAAGTTATAAAAAGGCGCTGCCGCTGGGTATACCTTAATACTATTAATTTGTGTAATAGTAGTTGTTGTAAAGAAAAACGGTAGTGCGCTGTACTGTCATGTCCGCCATGTCCAGAACTCAGAAACTTTCTCTGATCACTTTTAATACATCGTTTATTTAATAAAGGTCATTCCTATCGTAATTGAATTATTGTATTTAAATGAAATTATAATTTGATTTATCTTTAAATTTGTAATTTCGTATGCAACAACCTGAAGAGGACTTCAGTTATATTAATACATATACATATATTCTTAGTCATAATCTAAATATTAATCATTTTATTGACATGGGAGTGTCCTTCTTTTATTAAAACACTCACGTTGTCGAAAATTTAGATATCGCAATGGACAAATATCTTCACGGCTACTGAGAAAGAGATACACAGTTGAAATTACTTGAATGTATTTTTATTTACTCTACCATTGAAATGTTGAGGGCAGTCGGGGTAGAATAAATAAACAAAATTTAAAACATATGTCTTTTTGTGTAAAATTTGACCTCTGACAGAGTGCGAAATACATATCACACAAGTATGCTTGACTAGAATGATATTCTAAATTTATCTAATTATTTCCATCTATAAGTCAGTTGCGACCATCTGAGCTAGGCTTTATTACGGACGCAAAAACTGGCTCACCGATTTCTAATTTAAGAGTCATATGCGTAGTTATTATATTAGTCACGCAGTTTGGTATTGAAATTTGGCAAAATCACTCGGAGGAAGCGCTGACAGTAAAACAAAACTGAAAAGGCGGACTTAAACGGATTTTTCACTTTAAAATTTCATTAAGACACCGTCCCGATTTTAAAGCATCATTGCGTCCTAATATTTTTTAAACTGTTCACTTGTTTTATTTGTTATTATTAATATTTTATTATAAATTGTACTTTTTATTTGGAAATAGGGACGTGTATTGTTTCATTTGGATACCAAAGAAACATTATAAGCTTTTATAAGAAGCGGTAAATGTAAGAAGGCAATAAAAACTCTCTCGCTAACAAAAAAAGTTCGATTCAATATATGATATCACATTTTGCAGTCGGTCTTGGCAACTTCTCAATCCTTCAATAAGACCTCGTAGAAATTCACAACGTTCTGAACATTTTTTATAGTCTAATAATAAAAGGGGTTTATCGATTAGGCCACTCTCCTCTAAACTTAAATTTCGGATCTGCTGTCGTAGACTTATATATAATAATATATATAAAAATACTACAGGTATGTTTGTATATACGACGTTATATTGTGGGTTTGCAAAATTAAAATAAAAAATATATGCAAAAATTCTTCCCAAAAACACTCGAAATATAATATTTTACGACGTTATATGTAGATGAAGAAAAATTCTCTAAATTTGATTGTGTAATATATTAAAGAAAAAGAAGTCAAAAATTTTTTGACAACTTATTGGGGTATGTTCACTAGAAGAAATGAATTATAAATTACAAATTATTATGTTTAAGATGAGGCCTAATGTAAATCTTTCTTTATTATCCCCAACTATTAATAATTTATTTTTAATATTTTATTGTACATATAAATGCTTATATTCTTATATTTTTATAAAAATTAAATTTCAATCGGATACCAAAGGAACCTTATAAGCTTCTATAAGAAGCAGTACATGTAAGGAGAACATATAAAATTCTCTCGTTAACAAAAAACATTCGATTCAATATACGATATAACATTTTGAAGTCGATCGTGACGACTTCTCAATCCTTCAACAAGATCCCGTAGAATTTCACAACGTTCTGAACATTTTTTATAGTCCAGCAATAGCAAAGGTTTATCGATTAGACCACCCTTAAAACTTAAATTTCGTATTTTTTTTCGTAAACTTGCATGGGTATTTTTAAGGTTGCTGATGCGCTTACGTAATTTGGCGCGTTCTTCTTGCAGTTCTTTTAAACCTAAGTGTTGGCAGTGTACTTTGTTCTTCAGCATCCTTATTCGCCCATGTAAATGAGACATTTGATGGACTTCAGAATGAACGTGTTTTTGTAATTTTTCGATTTCTCTATCGCGATCTTTAAACATGGAACACAAATTTATTTTCTTGATTTTATGTTATAGTCTACAGATTCAATAATTCCTTACCATTGATTTTTTCAGTTATTATTTTAATTTCACTTTGCATACTTGTATACTGATGCAATTTGAGGCCTCCACCTAAATCCTCTAATTCCTCTATTCTCTATTAAAGTAAAAATTTTCAAATTTGTTACTTAAGAGTATTTAATAATTATATAAAGCTTACCTTCTTTAACGAAAATACTTCATGTTGTTTCTTTATTAAGTGACGATGAGTTGTTCCAATTACTCTTCGTTCGCTATCCATGTAGTTGAGTTGTTCTTTTATAGATAGTTTTAGAGCTTCTTTATGATTTTGTTGTATACACCTATAGACCATGTCCTTGAAATTTGTTACATTGTTTTGCATGCTCATTTCATAATCGCACACTTCCTGATTCAGTGCAGCGGTGACTTCTTGTGCCTTTTTCTTTGTTTCTTCTTCTTGCTTTAGCAATTGATCCAACCGTTTCATATTTTCGTTCAATTTTCTTTGGTTATGTCGCAAAACGACTTCATTATCCTCAGTAATGGTTCGATAAATATTTTTTTGGCGATAATGTTTTACACAAGCACGATTCAATTGATTGCGATAAATGTTTACATCTTTAAGTTCATCTATTATTTTGGCCAGTTGATTTATTAATTGCCGTTTATCGAGTTTTTTAGCTAACTGTGTATTGGAATTATCACACTCAGCTTTCTCAACGACCTCATTTATGAGGTCGTCTAGAAATTGTTCGGTTATACCTAAAGTCTGACATTCTAACTCCAAACATTTGGAATCATCTTTAAAGAGAACAGTTTTTAAATCAGGTTTTTGCATTTTTCCTTCCAATAACATTTTGATGTCTTCTTCCGGCTGCTCTTGCAAATCTTTTTCAGATTCTTCAGGTGGATATAGATCATCGAGGTGCTCATACCAAAACTCATCGGATGAATCTGATTCAGATACGTTTTGTTCTTCTTCAGCTCTAGCCTTAGCCAATTCGTTAGCTTTGATTTTCGCTTCCCTTTTTCTGGCTTTTGCTTCAGCTTTAGCTTTGGCTCTTTCGTCAGCTAAATGTTGTGCCAAAGCTTTAATTTGATCATCTATATTTAGTTCCATTTGAGAATCAGTTAAGGGTTCCAGTTGACCTGTTAGGGGATGCACAAATTGGCCTATATCATGCACTACTTTTTCAGAGCTCTCAGTAGTAGAGCTTTCACCGATGTCACTTAGGGACGGCAGATTTTGGAAGGTTTCTAAGAAATCTCCCTCATCTACCAATGTTAGTTTTCTTTGATATTCAAATTCTTCATCCATGTTGTCACTGTCACTTACACTATCTAAATCTAAAGAAAATTCTAATGGTGCCTCTTCTTCCTCGGCAATTTCCTCTTCCATTTCCATATCCATTTTGGCCGTCGTTTCTTCAGCAGTTAACTGCTCTAATTTACGTTTATATTCTTCAATTGGAGCGGCTTCTCTAAGATAGTCAGAACTTTCTTCCTCATCAACTCTTTCCTCTTCTTCTGAGGACGACGACCGTTTAGTTTTTGCGAATCGCTTTTGAACTCCTCTCATGACACGTTCCATGATTAATAAATATTAAATAATAAATAACGATTAAGAATTGTAAATAAATTATTATTTAATAATTGTAGAAAATAAATGATTATATTCGTTATGTGCTTCTATAATGAAAAATTTGTTTGAATTGAAATGTCAATGTTTCTTATAAATATTATATTTACTGTAAAAAAAGTTTTATTGGTGCGCATTTTGTAACATACTTTTAGGGTCAGAAATTAAATTAATAAATATTTAAGCAAATGAAAAAATCATATATTAGTGAACATGATAATGTTGGTCAGGATCGGACATGTAAGATTCTATATAATTTAATTCTAACGGTACAATTAAGAAATAATTTTTGTAAGTAGTCACTGTAGGTAAGAAAAAAGGTAAGTTTTGATAAAAAAATATGGAAAATTACAACTCCTTGTCATATGTTCCTGATAAGGAAAAAAAATTAATTCCGAAAATAATATATAATATTTGGTGTGATTATCTATGTTCTAAAACATGTATCCAATTGCGGTAATTTTTAAGAACTTTTAAAATATAATTTATGCACACATGCAAATTGTATTTTTAAATATTTGTACAAAATTTTAATTCTGTAGCTATAAAGTTAATGTCCGTGAGAAAATTTTTGTAAATCGTGGGTGGAGAGAAGGTCTTTAACATATTTTACCTCAATTTTTGCGGTAGTAAACGTTTTAATAACAGACAAAATTGGTTGGAATAACTTAGAATTTTATGATGTTAAGAATACATATACTTTGTGAAATCCTTGGGACTCTTTCTGGGAGTTGCACAGGGATAGAAAATTTATTACAGGGCTCTATTTTAATGGAGGGCATTAAAACTAATTCGCCCTTTTTCAATAAAAAAAAAAAACATTATAATCCTTACTTACAAAATACTTCTTGAATAAATTGAGCACCCACACATTAATGTAATCATAATTCATATAGCAATTGCTTTGCAATCAACAAAAATCATCAATATATGTAACATTAAATAAAATTCCACAAATCAATTATATTGTACTTTGAGCAAAAAACAAACAAAAATTGTACGAGATAAGAAAGCTGAAGTTTTACACAAATATTGATTGTAAATTTATTCATAATACTACGACGGAAGCCAATCTAGTCAGTACAATTCATTTAATCAAAGAAAACACAACAAACTGTAAGTGCTGTAATCATAAACTGAACGTGAATTAGAGAAACAAGAAGGAATCGTGAACGATTATAACGCTCTTAGCCATGAAATTACAATACATTGTGTATATTTTAATATTTTACTTACTGGATGTGACTTTTACTCGCAGTGTGATACCTGAAAAGGATATTAACAGTAATGGTTGGGGTATTTCCAGAAAGCACTTGGTTGAGACACTTTCAGATAATAATTTTGAATTATCAGGAGAAAGTTCCGAAAATATCGATGTTTATTGTGAATATAAAATAAAGGATGATGAATATAATACACTATTAAATGAGCATATTCCCAAGGAAATACTTAAAAATGAGAATGTGAATGTTCGTAGCCGACAATCAGATGAATCTTCTGAAGAAAAACACGAACACACAGATGAACATGAATCTCACTCAGAAGATGCGAAAACCCGTCGCCGACGATCTGATGAATCTTCTGAGGAAAAACACGAACACACAGATGAACATGAATCTCACTCAGAAGACGCGAAAACCCGTCGCCGACGATCTGATGAATCTTCTGAGGAAAGACACGAACACACAGCTGAACATGAATCTCACTCAGAAGATGCGAAAACCCGTCGCCGACGATCTGATGAATCTTCTGAGGAAAAACACGAACACACAGATGAACATGAATCTCACTCAGAAGATGCGAAAACCCGTCGCCGACGATCTGATGAATCTTCTGAGGAAAAACACGAACACACAGATGAACATGAATCTCACTCAGAAGATGCGAAAACCCGTCGCCGACGATCTGATGAATCTTCTGAGGAAAAACACGAACACACAGATGAACATGAATCTCACTCAGAAGATGCGAAAACCCGTCGCCGACGATCTGATGAATCTTCTGAGGAAAAACACGAACACACAGATGAACATGAATCTCACTCAGAAGATGCGAAAACCCGTCGCCGACGATCAGATGAATCTTCTGAAGAAAAGAAGACAGAAGACAAACAAGAAGAAAGGAGAGGACCAGCAGAAAGAAATATGCAACCTTTAGAATATACCTTTTAACGGAAGTAAGCTCAACGGCGCCCAGGTTTAATAAAATTCTTTCCTGATACAAATTCTGAACATGTATTTAAGTGCTTGTTTTAGTGTTTGTAAAATATAACTAAATTAAATAAATCAATACAACGCATCATTTCAATGTCAAAGTTACAAATTGTTGCTATATATATACATAAAACTATGTTTCATATGTATTATAATTCCTTTCCTTATATTAATCAAGCTACCTATTTTACTGATTTAGAAATATGTTACCGCATTCACCGGTGTGATATAACCAGCACAATATGGGATAATATAATTTAACCAACTCGACCTTAATCATATATAACATATTAATAATGTGCGCATGTGAAACTGTTGTTACTGGCGCATTTTACTTTTACACCTCTTATGTAGAATTTCCCACTCAATGTCGCCTTCTTTTTTATTCTTGAAACATCATTTAAAAAAGAATTGTGAAAATCAAAACAAGTCAATAAGCTATATTTGACTGAGGCCACACATTCATGTGGAAAATTTACTTAAAAACTTGCTCCTTTTTCAATTTTTGCCTAATTTCAATACCAACCAATTTATGAAAACTGTGAAGCCAAGTTTTTTTACTTTGTGCTGTCATCTCCTTTTACGAGTTGCAGTTTATATCGACAAAAGGATATTTAGTAATAATACGATTTTAAAGACACATCCTTTAATAAAGACTTTAATTTTTTTGGTATTTTATAAATTGTGAATCAAAATACAACGTTTCATTAGAAACGTAAGACGGTAAAAAGACAAGTCTGAAAAGGAGAAGCACGCAGAAGGATATGACACCAATAAAGCTTTAAAATATCTTTTTGTTATATATTATATATGCATATATACTAGTTCTCTATCTTCATTTATGTAACAACTTGCGCATGGATTTGGCCTCGCTGGCTGTTGACGATGGCCTCTATTAAGAGCGGAGGTTCGAAACAGAAATAAATTTCCTTCAAATGAGATGATAATGACAGAATATTATATCAGAATCTCGTTCTGATGAAGAGAAAACTCGTCGCTAACAATCAGACCAATTCTTTAATGAAAAGGATGACCTTAGAGATGAACATGTGTCTCATTTTCGAATGCATTATCTACAAAAGAGGAAAAGAATAATATAATGTTTTAGCTTTTTAATAATAAAGTTATCTCTTTAAAGTCTTACGACGTACGTTATCTCTACCAGATAGAGACATGCAAGTGTCATGAATTTGTGCTATTCTTAGAATTCAATAATCATAGACCTTATCTATAAAAATGTGTAGAAATATAAAATGTAGAATACATATAACCCGATGTTTGATGCTGGAAAATGGCTGAGTTGAATAAATCGATCAGAATTGCTTTAAGGGCTAATGGTAGCTACACTAGGCGCGAGGGCGTAATGATATACCTGCTCGCCCACTTTTTGTATCTAATTGTGGAGAAAATTTAAGATTTATCCCAAGTCAATTTTAGTGTTTTGACTTGATAAACATTCATTTGGAAAATATCAAAAATGGACTTCTATGCATTGGCTTCTGAACCACTCATGTATTGAAACAAGCAAACTATACAAAAAACATTAAATTTGGCATGGTTATTTGTATGAGCGGGAGAATGCTTATAAAGGGACAGTCGGACATGACTAAATCGGTTCAAATTTTCATACTGATCCAAAATCTCTATATACTTTCAAGGATTTCTAATGCTGACACAAACGTTTTAACTAAGTATACCCCCGATTTTAAGCCGCTCGGTCCAAAAATAAATAAAATATATATGTAGTTATAATCTATGAAGTTTCGTTGTATTTAATTTTAAGATTTTGCAATTAGAATTTTTGGTGAAAAGTTCTACTATTAAGTTTACTAATGTATCTCACGCGACGGTCACTTTAAAAATTTCCATCGAAATTATTTCTGAACATTTACGCATCTAATACTCTTTTAATTATAATCATTTTTAATCTCAATTGGTTTTCACTGTATGTTTACAACACATTGTATATGAGTGAAATATGAGTTTATGCCTTGTTCACTTGTTTAATAATTATTGGTCAGATTCTTAGATGAACGTGAAACGTGCCAATTACTTTATAGGACACAAGTGCCTTTTTACTTAATGAGTAACTTAGCATAATGGGAATAGGAATTTTAAACAAAGTGTTTTTTTTTCTGCATACTTACATTTTACATGTGTTAGCTGGTTTTAATTTTTAGATCTTCGTTATATGATAGATTGATCTGTAAAAAGGATTTTTTATTCCGTAACAAATTTTGTTTATCTCGAATTTATTATTTCTATTTTATTCCTTTACATAATCTTAAAAAACGTTGAGTAATATTAATGTAAATAAAAACAAGAAAGAAAATTAAACTTGGTTTAGACCAAAAACTTAAATACCCTTCACATCTGCATACAAAGGGTGGGCCTGTTTACATATCAACTTGCAAATGGAGTTTTACTCTGAGTAAGTTTTCTTGTAAATTGTGAGCGTATCTGTTATCTGACCATGTCCACTTTTGAACCATCGATGAATGGGATAATTATAAATATATGAGCTAAATTTCTACTTCAAATAGTGAGAATGCCGGATACATATGTCTACGACTTCTACGACTTCTGTAGCAAAGGGAATGACAAACTTAGCATGTATACGTGCCATCTTATGCGAACTGTATAAAAATACGTTTTACGTAGCTCGACTTAACTGTACCGTTTTGTTTACGATTCCTTTTGTTCAACTGCTGTTCTTTATATAATTGTTGCTTTATAGAATTTGAGATTTTTTTATTAAAAAATTTTCCTAAAATGGATGCTGACGAAAATTCTAAGAACAATGATAAACGAGGCGTTGAATCAAATGATAATCGAAATGTTTTTGGTTTGGATATGCATCAACCTCAATTTGAAGAAGAAAACCATAGGATGCCATCAGTGGGACAAAGATTAACCTCAAATCAGCAATCTCAAGACAACACACCAGATAGCACAACAGCACAAAATTTAGTAGCGCGAAATCCTCTTTTAACGCAATTATTAAGTAATCAAACCAATACTTCAGTGGCCCAGCAGTCACATCAAAGTTTTGAAAATCGAAGGGTGCCAAAAGAAGATAAAACTTCAAATACATACGAATTGCAGCAATCACCCAAGTCCAGTGCTTACCTAGGAATAGCACAAAAATCAATAAATCAATCATCGAATTTAGCAGAGAAACATAGAAATGCTTCACTACAGTTCCACAAGCCTTATTTAGTTCAATGCCATATACAATCAGTCAATACCTCAACTAATCAAAGATCTCAATGTGAAAATGTGAATAGAACTGCAGCTCAACACCATCAACAAATGTCAACATCACGTTTGGAGCAATTGTTTAATCTATCACCTAATATGTCTGCTGCATCTCGAAATGATATGTCCCATCCATGTACAAATCAACAAGGCGAAGTATTAAATTCTTTAATGGCACAAAGGCCTAATCGGGTGACAAATAATTTACAACGACCTGAATCGGAAAACTCAACGTTATGTAGATCCGGAAATCAACAAGAGCGAGTTCCTACGCATATTATCAGTCAACAGCCACATATATTAAGTCCCCGCTTGGCTCAATTGCTTTTAGGTGGACCCAGCCAAAATTCTATATTCCAACAGACGGATCAAACGGATGATGAAACACCTCATAGTACTGTGGACGAATACGCCGATTTAGATAAAATCAATGAAGATGAAGAATAAAATTAATAAATGACAATAAAAAAAGCAAACATTTAAAAAAATTTAACTGTTAATTATTAGGCAACTTTTTTTTTTATTAAATGAAAAACTATGATTCCGGGGATGCCTTCATCAATTTTATTAAAAATTTTAAAGAGCACGAGAAGAAGGTTGTCACATACGATAGTATTTTCAAATAATACCTTATATGTGGAGGACGGGCCAAAGTAGACCGTTCAGCTTCATTTTCAATAGGATTGGTTTTTGATGCAAAGGGAATTTTTGTGCGGAATTTCATCAACAAATAAAAAAAATTACGTTCTTTACATATGCAAGGTTAAAAACATCCATTTGTGGTGTAGGGTGTAATGAGAAAAATATTGAAAAGTATTAGGGATTAAGTAAAGGTCTTTGAACATTTGCTTCTGGATTGGAAATAACCCTTTATGATTTATAACATTGTTCCATGCGAAGAATATTGTAAAGCAACAAACTCAACAAAACAAATTGAATGTAGTAAAAAAAAAGCAACAGTACGTTCAGAAAATGTAAAAAATCTAATTTTTTTTCAGTATTCACACACAAGAAAAAAAAGAAAAGAAAGCAATAAAGAGACCTCAAAAAGAAGAAAGCACATTCAAGATGATCAGTCGTAAATGGGCATTCATGTGTGAGGCTTAGCTAAGTAATGGAATGAGATTCCAATTAAACAACAACAAACCCGAAAAGCAGAAAGTTATGCAAATAATGTAATTTTTAATAAATCTTAAAGAAGAAGACGTTCATTAAACCTAGAGCCATTAAGTAACTGTAAAGCTTTGTGAATGAAAAAAAAAGTAAAAATCGATTTAAGAAAAAAGTGTTATGCAATCTTTTGTACAAAGTACGTCGAAAACATATAACAATTGTTTAACAAAGAAAAAGCCGGCCGCTTAACACGTTTCAAAAAAGAAACAAAAAAAAAAAAAAAACGTGTTCAAAATCAAAATTGTGAAAGCAAAACCAAATCATAATTTCATTATACAATACTAATGGTAACGGTATTTTATATATACACATCAAAAGCGTGCACAAGTTTAAAAATAATCATAATCAAAAATAAAATCAAATAAAATAAAAATCTGCTGTAATGCCGGCCAAATAAATGTCTCTCCCAAGAGAATCATCTCAAGTGGCCAATATTTGTTAACAAGCGAAAAGAAAGAGAGAGAGAGAGATTACCTAACACTTGTTCGCCTTTCTCTTAACACACAATTCTTTAAGAATATCTAAGTAATATCTCAAAGGCTGAAAAGCGATTAAAGTAAAAACAAAATGCCTGAAGCCAATTTTAATGCTTATGACACAGAACCCTTAAAAAAGTCGCCCGTGATTAAAGTTTCTTGTGGTATCGGTGACACGGATGGTTTTCCCGCCTTTGATGTTGATTCGGAAGCTTACGCATCTAAAGACGACAGTAAATGGGGCTTTTTAATTACCGGTGGAGCAGAGTTTCATATGCCGTTGACGGTGTTTCAGGTATAACATAATATAGCATAACGAAATGTTTCTTCATATTAACCACCATAATGGCTGTTACCGTAATTGCTTAACATAACCATCACATCATCACACATCATCCACAGCAAATACAAAGTAACTTAAATGAACTTCCTCTTTATAAGTGCACCGCAAAGAAACGCTATTTAGAACTAAGCTGTTGACAAGTTGAGGGTAACATGTAAGATGCGTGCAATATAAAACAATATCATACACATAAGGATTGAAAAAAAAAAAGCAAATAAAAAACTAATATTGCTTAGAACTAATTTGAAATACCCTCCACGTATATATATAAACGGTGGGCATGTAATAACCTGACTCTACGTCTATGCTTACGCAGCTGTTACGTAGAATTCTTTAATTATGCTACTCTTTTGTCCGTACGTCCGCCTTTCCACTTAACGACGCAGAAGGTTTAAATAATAAAAGATTATAACATATTTAAAAACTTTATAAATACATGTCATAGCGTACATTTACATATATTTGCAAATATTTGAAAGTATGCAAATGCACATTTGTTTACTTCAAATGTCTGTTCATACGCATCCATAGCGTATACTTTGCACGCGTGCCAGTAGTTGAACTAAATGCAAATTTTACATAAACTAAAGGCTCGATTTTATTACATATGCGGTTGTTTATATGTTTGAATGAAATGAAAAAAACAACAACAATAGCGTTTATTTTCGATTGTTTTATTGTGTAATTAAAATGCAGTAAAAATGCTTTTTTGGCAGATAGATAGATAGATATATTATTATTATTGTACACTTACAAACATGAGCGCTATAAGCTTAAACAAAATGTTTATGATTCGACTATTTAGGCCATGATATGCATGTGTAAATGGGCTTACATGCCCAGGCATTAAGAAAGTAACGATGTGTTTAACAACTAAAAAGTGTACGCCAATCGCGTTGAACTTTTAATACCGTAAACAAGTCTGAGCTGTGAAGAACTTTTCGCAAAGGGATGAAAAAATATATCTATTTATGCTTATGGCTATAAGACCATCTGGTTTTGGCATTCTTACGTTCTGAAATTTGGAGATTTTGAGCTGAAATTTTGTACAGACACTTATAGTTCACGCAACCATTTCAAGAGCCACGTCCACAATATTATCTTTTCGATAGGCTGAAATATTTTTCGTCACGTTTCCTAAATATTACTTAGCGTGCTATATAATTAATCTACATGTATTCCCACATGTGAGATGATGAGTACAGGACCGCAGTTGCGAACACACAAGTAGCTTAAAATCATTTAATAAAACTATATGCTTATGGTATATACACCACTTTGAGGTTAGGGGTATAGTGAGTTTGTGGAAACACCAAGACACCCTACAAAGTACATATATATATTATATATTGAATTGATAAAATTCTTAGTGGATTTAGCCATGTCTGCCATTCGTCCCGAAAGCAAAAATGGAGATGACCATTTCGAACGTGGCAGAATTATTAGAAGTTCTTGCACCCAGGTTGAGCAAAAGCGGAAAAGAGCCAATCTCACAATAGACAATGGACAAAAATCTGCTTATTAGCTATAAAAATTAAACTGTGAATTCAAACATCGTTATACAAATAATTATTTAGCTCTCCCATCTCCCTATCAAAAATGTTCACGATCAAATGTACTGTGGAAGAGGTGTCAGAGGGTATTTAAGAGTTGACTTAAGTCAAATTTAGTTTTTTACTTGTTACTTGTTTGTTTTAAAATTTTTACTAAAAATATTTTATATTGTACTCAGAAAAATTATTTGAAGCATATTATACAGGCAGCAGTTGCCGTTCAGCCCTTAACGAATAACGTAACAAGTAAAAGCTATATAATAATCATTTCATGTACAATTTTGTAATTATCGCATATGAAAATATCTTTTTCTAACGTCTAATTAAGGTTACTTCTGGTGGTTTGGCTGATAAAGGCGGTATACGTTTAGGTGACATTATATTGGAGATCAATGAAGAGGACGCTACTCAATTGAGTTTAACACAATCTCATGAAATAATTAATGCCTCTGGTAAAAAAATACACTTTTTGGTAAAAAGGTTAGTTTATAATGATAATTTTTACCATTCCTACCATCTTATGCGTCGGAGATTCCAGAAAAAATATACATATATTCGGAACATCGAATACTGAGTCGATTTAACCATATCTGTCTGTCCGTCTGTGCGGTAGTGGTAGCTAAAATTGAGATATCGATTCCAAACTTGGTAAAAGTGTTGGTACCTTTCAAGCGCCGAATGTTATTGACATTTGGCGAAGCGACACACTTAATATACAACAAAAACTGAAAATGAAGCAATTTTTAAAGTAAATTTTCCGTATTACTTATAAAGTACAGAAGATATATTTATTGATATATATACACTTGGGGTTATTTTGCTGCGATGGTGGGTTTTCACCATCATTTGGTCTCAACCAAATAAAGTTTTCTGAATTGTTTTATACTTATGCAATAGAAATATATTACGATTGTATTTGGTATAGTATAGAGGCTGATTTAGAAGAAGGCTTTGAGGCTGGGGAAGAGAAATCGATTGTTTTAAGAGTCCCCAAACCGATGGATACACCCAAAGGTACGTTCTAAGAATATTGCATGCCTTCCCTGTGCTTTAATATAAGTATGGCAGATACTTGATTAGGCTATTTAATAACAAATGTAATTAATGTCAACTTATATGAGGGTTTTTATTAATTGTGGACAATTTTTGTTATGACATCCCAGCCATTTTTAGCGAATAGATGAATTAAATAATTGCAAAATTTAATGGGCACATTTTAATAGCTGAAAAAGAGATTTTAGTTGAAAATGGGCGTGACTCTTAACTGATTTTGTCCAAACTAAAACTAAACTAAAATTGTTTGTTATATTTTTTAATAATATCGTCTGAAATTATTCATGTGTGTGTATTAATTAAGTAATGTTGTCGTTGTTTTTGCTATTTTTTATACATTCATTTATCTAAACATTTTACATTTATACATATATGCACCTGGTTGGGCCGTAGTTATGCTAAAACAAAATTTTTGGAAAGACAGAGAACATTTATTAGACAATGAAAACAATTTGCTATACTGACGGTAATTATGACGTATGGCAATTAGAACAAGATATATATACATTAGCACGAACTCTAATCTGTTCTTCATTCTAACGTGAGTTTACTTTTATTTTGTAGATTTTACGCCCACTCCGCTATTGGGCTCACGTTGTTGGCATCCTATAATGTGGGTGCCACCGTCAGAGCCTCCTCAACCCAAGAAAAAGAAAACTAAAATCCAAATTGACGAAGAAGGGAATGAAGTGGTCATTGAACTTAGTGAGGATGAGTCCTCCGATGAAGAAGAGGAGGTAGGGACCTTTTACCACAAAGTCTTTTTCAATAACATTGAGTAATGCAAGCTACTTTGGTTCTTCTTTTTATATTTCAATCTTTCTTTCATTTACGATTAAACATGCCATTTAATAATTATCAATTAAGGAGTTGCCACATCATCGCATTGTTCGTAATATTAGGCGCTTCTTTTCTGAAGTTAAGGAGGGTGATCTGAGAGACCGTATAATAGAGGATATGCTACTGGCCCTACCTACCGCTTCTAAAGCTGAAAATTTCTAAAGCCCTTTATCACTAATTACTTACCACTTGTTTTGTTTAAATACATGTATTATATATTATTGGAATGCTTTCTAGTTTCTCTTAATAAAACTTCGTTAATTGCCTTAATATTGAAAGAATTTTATACTAATTTAAATTTCAGCTTGTAATATAGAAGCTCGTTTAAAGGAAATGCAACGGAAATTGTCAGAGATAGCCGAAATACCAAAAATTCTCTCGTCCACATTGGCTACTGTCTCACAAACGTTTGACAAACTAGCTAATATGAGTCCGCCGGTTATAAAGGAATTGAAACAACAAAGACAATTTTCTTATGACGAAGATGCCTGCGACTATGAGTTGAGTGACAATAATTTGCATATTGAAATCGGCGACAATGACAATGACATGAATGACGACGATGATGATGGTGATGATGGTAATAGTGATGCTAACATTTTGCCACTGGAATTTAATGCTAAAGAGGCTTATTTGGAATTAAAAAAGCAAGTTATAGAGCAGCAAACGCAATGGAAAGAATGTACACCTGAATCGGATTATGCATCAGAAGTTGATGAGCTAGATGTTGATCAATTTAGTCAGAGTGCATCAGCAGCTAATAATGAAATTTGTGAAACTCCTAAGGAGTATGAAGTTATTGCCGATAACTATGATGACGATGATTTCTTAAATGCCACGTTTACTTGGAGTTTACGTAAATTTTCTAAATTGTCAAAGCGGGTTGAGGAGAGGGACTTAGAATCCCCTGACTTGAATAAATTTACCAACAACTATAAGTCGTTTAACGAAAAGTATAAGAAGAACAAAAACAACTACACAATATGTTCAACTGATGTAAATGATATTGAGAAGGGTGTTGAATGCAGTGCCATGGAAAACAAACAAAGCAATCTTAAGGTATAGTATTTTGTTGTTGTTGTTGTTGTTGTTGTCAACTTTTTAATTAAATTTGTTTTATCCGTTCATTATTTCCGTTTAATTTTGTTGTTCATGTAGTTGGATAAATTGGAGCAATGCTGGCCTTGGGCAGATCGTGAGAAAATTATTTACAAGTAAGATTGGTAGTGTTTTATACCCTACACAATATGTGACAAAGGCATAATAAGTTTGTGCTACTAAACGGCAAATGCCGAACCCACTTTCAATAATACCGAATCTAACTGTACATCCGTCCGTCCCTTCCTGTCCATGTAAATTTGTACACAAGGCACAGGTTCTAAGATATTTCGATAAGCTTTGGTCCTGAGGTATGTCTGCTGTACCTAGGTTTTTATTTAATTTTGACAAATTGAGCATTATTTTTGGCATTAGCTTTTTAAAATGGACAAAATCAGTTAAGAGTCACGCCCACAATCGACAAAAATCGATTGAGCTAAGAAGTTGAAGTTTGGTACGCATATTTAGAGAGTTTATCGATGTGCCCAAAAAAAGTCTTGCTTGGATAACTGACACGCCTACAAGTTACAAAAAACCGTACAACCGTACATACAAATCGATTTTAAAGCTGATATGTAATAAGCACACTAATCGGGGTGCCGGACCCTGTACCCGCCACGCCCACTACATCTAAACACATGTGGAGGGTATACAAGATTTGGTCTAAGCCAAATTTTATAAGTAAATTAATTAAAATCAATTATTTCCTTCTCTTATTTCTTTACAATCGATGCCTAAGGCAATCCACTTGTCACTTGGTACCCAGCAAACCTTTGGGTCTGATTGAGAAGCGCATTCAATTATTGGTCAGAAATAATCTATTGCAACATTTAGATAAGACTTCAAATACTTAAACAAATATAGGAATTTTTTTTTTAATGTTTAAAGACACTGCCAAGCTCATCCTTGAGATAAATTGAAAAATAGAATAAAAATGTAAAATTTTACAGTTTTGTCACTTACATGGTAGCAATTATATTTAAATTTATTTAATTTAATGGAAATGAAAAAATGAGAGGGCGTAACGTTTTTTAGCAACACAAAGCGTAAGTAAAAGAAAAAAAGGGAATTTAGTTCAACCGTGTCAGCCAGTTCCTGTTATGAAAGTTCTTTTCCAAGTTATTCATATTTTTACACCTTATTCACACATAATTGTCGCATATTTCCTTGTCAGGTGAAAAGTTATAAATTGTACAAAATATAACAAAGGTTGTGGTTGGTAACAATGCGTTGGCCTCTTACCTCAGTATCAGTACATCCTCGGTAGATGTATGTAGTACATATAATGCTTATCATGGCAATACCGTTAACACACATTTCATGTGCATGATAAAAACAGTAAAAACAAATAAATTTCACTTTTAAGAAGAGAACATTGCGAATTTTTAAATTGTTAAATACATGCGACAATGGGGATTTACTCCTCCGATTTTTGTCAAATTTATTGCAAACATTCAGGAATTTCTCTTGCTTTGTGGGGATTTTAAATTAAAGGGCGTGGCAATGTTCATTTGCTAAGGCAAGGACAATTTATAAATAAATATTGTTTATTACTCTAAATTGTTGATGCCACGCCCATGTAATATTGCTTCACTTGATGGGCGTGGAACTGATTCATTTGTTTACAATTGTAGTTTAGAGTATTAAATGGTCGAGATTGACCGATTATAACATATTCCGATTCGTGGTAATATCATTGTAATTAAAATAATGAGTTTTGTGGGAATTACATCAAAACCGAACTACTCTGAAATGAAACAAAACGATAGGTAGCCCGTCATTTTTTTCCTAAAAAACAAACACAAATTGAAGCTTAATAAGAAGTGCTTATGCGGTTGTTCAACACCAGGCGATAAAATATTTGTTTAACTTCAATCCATTCAAAATGTATGCTTGGTAGCCATTAAAATGTGTGAATGTAAAACCTTTCACTTTAGTTTTTGTGCAATTATAAGGAAACTATTTCACGGATACTGTTGTACGAGAACTTAAGAAGCACTAAATAAGCACTAATGAAATACGTTTTGTTGTTATGTTACTCTTTCTCCGGCAAATGAACAAAAATTAAACTTTAACTTGAAAAAAAAAAAAACAAACCAAGTACAACACAACACAACATAACACAATATGTGTTGTACATATCTTTCAATATCCTTGTGTTCAAATAAAGTGTACAAATTGTACACAACCATACACGTCTTTTATACGTAACATTTTACCTCTGTGCGCCTTTGCGAAATGTGTGTTCGTGGATGTAGGACATTCAGTTACATGACCAAACAAATTTTGTTCTGTACACTTATAGTGCATTGTCCTCTTCTTTACTTCCTCTTTATTACCTTATGTCTTGGTAGATTATTAATAGAAAATGTTGTTTTCGTTTAATTGGTTTCATTGTTTGTGATGTGATGATAAATTCTTTTTGTCGTCCTTTTATTAGGTTTGTAAGAACAAGTAAACTGCAAGGTGCGGCATGTACCTGATTACGTTTTTTTTACCTTGCACCACTTGTGGCAAAGGGTATATTAAGTTTGTGCGGATGTTTGTAACCCCTAAAGGGCAAATGCCACTATTTAGCCATGTCCGCCTGTCTATGTATGTGTTTGTGCTCAGGCTACTGATTGAATTTTTCGATATATTTTCATAAAGTATAGTACAAGGTCGTTATTTAGATGAAAAAGGAACCCTATAGAAAATGGACCCAAGCCCGCCTTATTTTTATTATCTTTATATTGCAAAAGATTTAACAAAAATTGTATGCCCTCACTTTTTCTTTTTATTAGAAAAGAAACAACATTCACACTTACCTTATATTTGAAATTAATTATAATTATTCTCTATAAAAATTTATTGTTCCATTTCATAAATCTTTATTTCAGATAATTGTTGTTGTTATTTACGTATTTGTGCTTATTTCATAATTAAAAGAATTCATATGAATTCGTATTCTAACGTAATACATGGCGTATAAGTAAAACGAAATACAATAATCAGCTATAAGAATTACTCAAAGATGCTAGAAAGAGATAGAAAAGGTGGAAAATGAAATTTAAACTACAATCTCTGGTACTTGTGTGTGTTTGTTTAGGAATGTATATATGTATGTATATGTACAAGTATTTACTTATTGCTTTTTATACCCTGCACCACTTGCGGCCAAGGGTATATTAAGTTTGTGCGGATGTTTGTAACTTCTAAACGGCTAATGCCACACCCTCCTGCAATTATACCGATCGATTCAAAATGAAAATCTGAATCGATTTAATCATTTCTGTCAATACGTCGAATTTTTGGATACATTTCGGATCAAATCATTTTTAAAACCTCTTCCCATATAAGTTTTTATATAGCAAAACATCGCACAAAATTTGATGCAGAATAATTAATTCACAGCTTCATAATGGGCTATGCCAATTTTGGATTCGATCGAACCACTTGTAGAACCCCTTTCTATGTAATTATATTTCACAAAGAAACTTTAATGGGAATGCTTTGCATTTTCTAATTCAACTAAACTGAATGGAGCTTAATTTAAGGGACTAGGTGGTGTAAGATATTACGAGATCGGGCTTGACCGACTATAATATTTTCACTTGTTTTAACCACAGCTTATAGAGTATTATTGACCTTCTGCAACATTATTTATGTATGCGTTGAGGAACCTACTAAATACTTGCATTATAAGTGAACATTTGCAACATTGTGTGAAATTCGTATACGAGTATAACTTGTTGAGTTCTGATTTAAATTTTGTTATTTTAGCTGAAGTGTGGAAAATTTCAAGCAATAAAATTTAATAATCGTTTATTACCATTGCGATGCATAACGTTACGTAGCGTTATCTATTTTATTTGAACTATTCTAAGGAGACAAGAAAATTAAAATTGTAACAAGTTGAGTTTAATTTTGCACTAGTGTACGATTTGTTTAAGATATCTCAGTTTTTCAATATTTTTTATTGTTTTATTGAAAATTGTAGCGTTTAACATTTGAATTGTGTTATAATTGGCAAGAAGGGATAAAAATAGTTTACAAGAAAAATGCAATAAAATGACTAGAAAGTTTACTTCACTTCACTTCGCTTCCGCGACATTACTGAACCATTTACTTTTGAAAGTGATCTAAATCCATTTTTTAAAAAACTTCGATTTGTTTTGATATTGAGAAATCTGACTTGAGCCATTTTGAAAAAAAGTGGTGTTTACGTTAACATTTCGATTCATTTTGTGAGTGTGAGTGTTGTTTTCGTTTCTTAACATTAAGGTTCTTCATTTAGCTTATTATTCGTATTTACTAAAGCTGTCGTTGTTATAAATTGCTGTGAACTAGGCTGAGTTTTTGCTTCCAAAGGTATCGTTGTAGTTGGTATTGAGGATATAAAAGCTTCTGTTGTTGCTTTTGTTGCTGTTGTCGATGCCGTCACATTACAATCCAGAACTTCAGTTGTACAACTCTTTGCCCAACTTGTGGCAACATTTCCAGCGGATGTGTTAGACAATGTCACACTCTTAATCATAAGCGGCTCTCTCATACGATTACTTTCGGTTGTTGGCTTACGTCGGAATATTTGATTTTTTCTTAAACGACACAAAACTACTTCGCTACTGTTACCTATTGCGTCGCTATCACCGACGATATCGGATCCTGTTGTCAAACAATTCTGCTGCTGCTGTGAAACATTTCTACCATCGTTAGTAGCACTAACACCACCACCACCACCACCACAACCAATGCATCCAACACTGCTGTCGGCTAACGTTGGCACTAATTTATCTACTATTACTTCCTGCTTGCATTGCTGTTGTCGATGGTGTTGCCTGAAATTTTTACGTCCTGCCAATGAGTATTCCTTTAGTCATACCTTCTCTTCGGCGGGTACTGCCGAACCGCACCGTACAAACTAAAATCATAATAACTGAGAAATTTTCATTTATAAACTAAACGATTTGATTATAGAGAAACGGAAGAGGAAACATTTTAAGCGATGCATGCATGATGCATTATTGCAAGCAATTCAAAGAAAGTTAAGCTAAGCATATCTTTTAAAATGTAGCGCCCAAAAAAAGTTTTTCTGAAAATTGCCAACAACAACGAACGGCTTATTACCATATTAATAAGAAATATCCAAATACAGTTAATTATAGTAAAAATTTGCAAACTGAAAAAGTCCCAAGGAATAAAGCGTTATTAGATTTAGGCGAAACCTTATATACTTTTTACATATATATATGCAATTATGGGTGTGCTAGGTTTATAATAGAAGGCCCTTGTATTTTCTGCAAAACAAACCAACAAAGAGGGTTTAGCTTAGTAGGCGTTATATGACACCCATTCGTAACTTAAGACTTACAGAGGGCATATATATATACATACGATTAATTATTTGAAATTTTTGTCAATTTTTGTCGTGGCCGTCAATTTATTTTATCCTTTTTAAATAGAAATGTCAGCTTCATATACCAAAATTTGTGACCGTTAGTGTTAGTTAACATCGAGGACGCCCGGACATCCCCATAGTTGCTTTGAGTTTAATGCTGGTAAGAAATATATGGGGTAAGGGAAAACATGAAAATTCTGGAGTAACATTTTAGCGAGAAATTTTTGAAACAACTTCATATAAAAAAGTTGTCAAGTTAGAAAAGAAAAGATCAAGATCAAGGTCACGCTAGTAACCCAACCATTT